>CM018038.1:25534092-26166592 GCA_008638375.1 Nyssa sinensis
CTCTGTCTCCACTTACTGAAAAAATACTAGGGGAGAAGAGAGAATGGGACTTGATCCAACCACTAATGAGACAAAGAAGATGCCTCTCTGTCTCCACTCACTAGAAAAATATTGGGGAAGAAGAGAGGGTGGGAGTTGCGGCAAAGAAGATGCCTCTCTGTCTCCACTCAGTGAAAAAATATTGGGGGAGAAGGGAGAGTGGGAGTTGAACAGTTTGTAACTGCTGGTTTGTGTAATGGGTTCATTTTGAATGAAGGGTGTGTTGATTAATTGACTGTTTAATAGGAGTATTTTGGTGAACTTAATAATAAGTGTAAAATAATTTTAAAGAAAACATGTAAGAGGATCTATACATTTATAGGTAATATGATATGATTAAGATCTACATTTGCTCACAAAAGATGTTTTTAACTTGAACAAAAAAAAGGCCATGGAGGTTTTGGTTTTTTCAAAAATAGAATGGACCCAATTCTTTATCATGCCACAAAGCTACAATGTAAAATGTTATAAGAGAACAGTTCATTCGTAGATTTCAATTTTATTACATTTTATGCTACAAGTCAAACATTCTCACAAGCTTGTGTACACATAAACACACACATGTACACACACCATCACACAATTAAACTGTCTTCCTAAGCCTAACAATTCCACAACCAAACAAGAGAGAGACAATTAAAATACAACATTCCAACAAGTCCAGAGCAAGATCATTAGATCTCTACCTTTCTCATGAGTGCCTCTAGTTCCATTTCTACTACCTTCATTGTAGGCCTTTCATCTCCTTTCACATTTAGGCACCTTATTGCAAGATTTGCAACTTTCTCAAGCTGTTCAGCTGCATGCACTAAAATATCATCAAGAATGTTAACTAATGGCCCCTCTTTCAGTGAAGTAAGAAAATAGGTAGCAAGGGTTCTCTCTTCGGGCTTATCAAAAGAAAATGCAATTTTTCCAGTTAGAAGCTCTGCAAGGACCACCCCAAAGCTATAAACATCACTTTTTTCAGTCATCTGACTTGTTTGCAAATATTCAGGGTCCAGGTATCCAAGAGTCCCTTGCACAAATGTAGATAATTGAGTTTGATCCGATGGAGCCAACCTCGAAGCTCCAAAGTCAGACACTTTGGCAGTGTATTTATCATCTAAGAGTATGTTTGTAGACTTAACATCTCCATGGATGATAGGGGTAGAAGCTGCAGAGTGCAAATATGATAACACTCCAGCAGTTTCTGTTGCTATCCTTAAACGAATGTCCCAAGAAATGGCAGATGCCTTGTTGTTATCATGTATGTGGTGAAAAAGGGTGCCATTGTTGATGAATTCATAAACTAGTGAAGGGATTTGTGTCTCTAAACAACAACCCAAGAGCTTAACTACATTCCTATGGTTGATTTGGGAGAGAACAACCACCTCATTAATAAATTGCTCAGTAAGGCTTTTATCCACTATTTTGAATTTCTTGATGGCAATTGTTTTGTCGGCTAATTCTCCTTTATAAACTGTGCCATAGCCTCCTCGGCCAAGGATTCTGCTTTTATTATAGTTGTCACTAGCCTTCTTAAGCTCTTTTGCAGTGAAAATTTTAATTGTTTCAGTGGATCCTTCTCGCCCGGAGAGTAGTTTTTTTAGCTTTGGCCCGCCATTTTGCTCAAAAAATGTTTTTCTAATGTTCTCAAGCTTTCTTTTCTTGAATCCAAAGACCAACCAAGAGATACCAACAAGCAAACCTGTGATACCTATGGCAAGACCTATAATAGAAAATAAGTTACTTTTTGTAAATAAAATGAACTTTAAAACATTATTAGAACTCATTTAGACATTACAATATATTATTAGTATTATTAATATCAATATTTTTTTTTTGCTAAGTAAGAGAGAGTTAGATATAATTATACAATACAAGGTGCCCATTCAAAGGGTCAAACCAACGGGGCATACCTCTAAAACAAAAAGTATTTAAACAAGCAAAGATGTTACACCATTTCTAATAGTTTAAACTTTTAAATGAGTTGGTTATTTAACAATACATGTGTATAAATATTGTAAATATATACATAAGTGTATAAAAATACAAGTAGATAAATATATACAAGTATGCCGGCCACACATATTTGTAGATAAGCACAAAACATAGATTTATATTTATACATATATACATAAGTAAAGGTATATACATAACTCTCAATACCTGACTATGTATGTATGTGTATATATACATATTATTGAGTCTGAACAAATAAAGTAAAAATGTGTTTTTTTTTTTCCTTTAGAAAGAATTTTTTTGCTTTTAAGAAAAAATAAATTTTTATTTTCCTTGAAGTATATTTTTTTGGCACAAGCAAAGGTATATCCTTTGTAAGAGATAGTATTGTAATATTTAATTCAAACTTATAGAGGATGAATTTACTTCTGTCAAACTATATGTATTTATCATAACTTATTATGTATGTAAAATACAAAATTATAATGTAAGTTTTATTTTTAAATAAAAAAATGAATATGTTTATTGAATAATAGACTTACCGACAGCTAACTTAATCACACGTGACTGATCAGGACACGTATAACTCCCTTCAGTGTTGATACAATTTTTTTTGCACTTGTTCAGTCTTGGATCTGTACATTCGTCGATATCTGCATATGATTAAAGACAAAAGTAATGTTCAAATGTTGGTATTCAAATTCATCGTATTAATAGACCCCACTTTTTGAACACCGAAATTTGTACTATGAATCATTGCTCAAAAACAAGACACAATTATCATGATCACGAACATCACCTACGTACAATAGATGCATGCAAATTATATTCAAAAACAACGAATTAAGTGATGTGCAAAACTGATAAAAATAAAATAATTAATGATTTCAAATAAAAATAAATAAAATCCAAGATTTACATGATTTAAGTAGATGTTTATTGGCATGTTCAAAATGAGTCATACACATAAATGATGATAAGTGTAGTAAATTAAGTCACGAAGAGAAACTCCTAACCTTAAACATCTTAAAAAACAAGTACTCTTACATTAGAGAAAGTATTTGCATGACACTTTTCCATGCCAAATCCATGGTATTGAGCTTATAAGCACAATCCAATTAGAAAAACTGCCATAACATGATAAACACAGTTCATTTTTCTCTCAATCCAAATCCTATCATGAATAGCATACTCACGGTTATTAAAAAAAAAACATCATTACTTATTAAAGTACACCCTAACTCTTGACCTAAGTTGCAGTTCGAATATCCCACAAACATAACCGATTTAGCCATTGGAGAGTTCTTGACTCTTTTTGGTGACCTCTTAATCATTTTGCTTTGCAAGTTAATAGGAAGGAAACTCTCCACCGTTAATCTCAGCATCCATAATTTGTCCTCAACATTTACATATATAGATAGCGATCATCAATCTCATTATGTATCGAAAAGATTAAAAGAGTCAAATACTTACAAATCCAGAAAAACATTTCTACCTAACGGACCATATAAGTCGGCTCTTTCTCATAAGAAAAAGTCTTAAATACAACACCCTTATACATACAAATTACAAAATAAGAAATAAAACAGGTTAAAAATACTATTATTTTTAATGAGTTGCATCTAATCAACAATGTAAAAATAAAAATTCAAGTAAATTAATGACAACCATCTAACATTAAATATGAAAATGATGAATACCTTGACAACCTTCTCCATCTTTTCTGCCGTCCCCATGGTAACCCGGGGGGCAAGGACAACTATAATTTCCCACAGTGTTAATACAATCTTTTTTGCACTTGTGCAGACCTTCCACACATTCGTCAATATCTGCAATATGCATACATATACAGGATTAAAGAAAAAAAATGAATTAGGCATGCATGCAGATGCAGTAGTGAATTAATTAAACATGAAGGAAAATGATACCTTGGCAACCACCGGAAAGGTATGGGTTGCCTCTATAACCCTCCAAGCAATTGCAGCGATACCCATAACCAGAAGTAGTACTATCAGGTTCATAACAGTTGCTCTTCTTATCTACACAAGCATAACTAGTCTGGTTCTTCTGGGCCACTTCACATGTCTCTTTTCCAATGCTCCAGTCAACCACCAGTGGAAGGTGAGTCTTGTTTTGCAATTCTCTATATAACTTCGAGGAGAAGTTGAACTCATCTTGGTTCGTAACGAAGGCAAAGCTGCAGGGATTGAAGTCTATTATACCTTCATGCTTGTTATAGCTACTCAGTGTGAGATTGATACCCCGGAGCCCATTTGGGATCGATATCTGGCAACACCCGACACCAGAACAAGTCCCATCGACAACGCTGTCGATGCTTTCACAGATGGATAAGCAGCCAGTGGTGTAAACCTGATCGCCTTTATAGCCACGAAAAATTGCATAGGTATCACAACCAACTGCCGTGAACTTGTTTTGAGTACTAGATATGGTGAATTTGGCAAAATTGAGCCAGGGTTGGTTGAAATACCTTGTTGACGTTTTTTGTTGCATGCCACCATAACAATCATAGGCTATATACTGTAAGATGTGCAACTGACCCTCAACATCAATTTTGGTAACATTGACGTTTGAACCATAAATTGGTTTGGGAGGAATGGAAGAGTGGTCACAAGTTATGAGGAAGTCATCGTCTAGATAACAACCTTGGGTCATGCCGAATGGGTATGGGATGCTTACATTCCCGCAATGATCATCGCAGCCTGGCTTGGCTATTGCTGGGGTTGCTTGTGCAGCAATGGCTACAGATGACAATATCGCCAGTATCTGCAGGGTGATCAGTTGCACTTGCTGGCAGCCCATGGTGATTGATCACTTTGTTAATTTCTAGCAATGTGAAATGTTTTAGTGTGCATAAACTTCCTTTGCCATTTGGTCCTTTTGTAGGCACTCCAAGTCTCCAAAGATCAACTCAATAATGCAGTGGGGCCACAGCAGAAGAGTGACGTAATATGCCCTGACGTTGACAACATTTTTTAAGGTGAAGATAGCATGAAATAATACATATCTAATACCATGTAAACTACTGTCATTAAAACACATTTTAAAGTAATACGACTTTTCTTTGTCGTGTGATGGGGCCTTCCTCTCCTGATCGATGCTTGACCCACAAAGTCACGCGGTAACACAAACACACACACATATTGATAACTTTTTCTACTCATTTTGTCCTAACGCACTTACTCTCATTTATAGTAAGGACACTTATTATGTCATTTATAGCCTATTACATAATTTAATATATTATTAATATTATATTATTATATCATTTAGTACTTATATTTTCATCTTTTAAATATATATATATATATATATATATTTTTAATTTGATAATTAGATGACTAGATCAGTTTGCACTGACTTTGATTAATTTCAGGATTTTAAACTTGATGATCAAACAAATTTTTAGTAGTCTCAAGAAAGACTCGAACTTGAAATATTGAATTTACCACTTGATCAACTCTTTGAAATTTTCTTAATATGTGTGAATCTAAATTTAGTTAGAATTTAGCAAACAAAAAGAAAGGCAATAACAGTAATCCTTATTACAACTATTTTAATATGAGTAATAATTTTTGGAGTTAATCAGTAAAAGGGCTTTCAAAATAAATATTTACAAATTAAAATTTAAGAATAAATATTATAACTTCAAAACTTACTGAATTTTTTTAATTAATTGATTGCAAATCCAAAAGTGATATCGTAGTAATATCATATTTTTTTAATAACAAAAGTTCTCTCTCGTCCATCTTCTCCTTATTTTAATGTGGCGATACAGTGCCCTAATTCCATTCTCCCCGAGCTGATGTATCACCACCATGTCTTCATATGCTGATGAGATGAGATCATGTTGATACAAAAAGATCAATCTGGAGTTCCTTTTCTCGGAGTTAGATATATATATTAATTGTTATTATTATGACTTGAATTTCACACCAGGACATAAAATTTTCACATTTAGACTTTGGATGTCGTTGCTAAGTGTTGATCTATGGCTCTGTTTATTTTTATATGATTGATCTCAAGCAGTAGAGTCTTTGCAATGCTTTTTTCTATTGTTTTGATTTCAAGCCTTATTGAACGATGGATTTTGATCATTTTCTAAGAGAAATTATACTTTGAGACCATCTGTACACCGCGTTATCGTGTGATAGTCTTTCAAATAAAAATAGTTTTTTTTTATTTTGTAGATACAAATTTCTCATTAATTTCAGCCTTAACTGCTTTTTTGTGAGAGACCGTGTTTTGACATGAAGTGATATTTTTGTCAAAAAAATACTTAAAAGTTTTTTTAATTAAAATATTTTAGATCGGATCTTATTATAATTAAACATTTTATTGGAGACCTTTATCTTAATCGTCGTAATTTTTTATTAGATGATGGTAAATGTGTTTTGTTTTTTGTATTTTTTTTTTCTTGAAACAAAACTTGATGAAGCACACGTGAAAGAAATTGAATACATCAAATTCTTTGAAAACAAGTAACACATGAATTATTCATCCAACAAAAGAAAATTCTCTAAACTCGATATTGTATTTTATTGATGATAATATGAAAAATAAAATTCAATATATCATATTTATAAGACTAAAGACTATTAATTCGAATAAGAGATTACTAATTTCTTCAATTAATTCCATTAAGAAGCTACTAATTATTCGTGTAGAACAAAAAATTACTAATACTTGTCCGAACAAAATTAAGAAATCAAAATATCTTAAAAATGGATCAAAAAGTTGGAAAACTACTCCTATTTTGAATCGTATCCTGTCGCTTTGAGTTATCAAATAGCACTGAAGATGCATAAACAATTACCATGAAGCTAACAATTTCATGATTATTGGCTCCATCAACACCGAGGGGAGGACGGTTTCTATGGCAATGAAGAAGATGGATTAGATGGTTACAACGTTCCGGATCTATCATTCTGGTCATTGATAAAGATTTCTCAATTGGCAACCACGTGTGGAAATTTTAGAGAAAGAAAGTGAATTGTAGGAATTTCTTTTTGATATGGAAAATGTTGAGAAAACTTGAGGTCTTCTAGTTGATGGAGGAAATTGTTTTTGGTTGCAGGAACTGCACTGTTTTAACGTGTGTAGGGAATACTTCCTAAATGCAATATTTAGTCCCAAAAAGATTCTGAAATTGATGTGCAATCAGGTTCTTAGCAAAACTCTAGTTAAGATAATGAATTAAAACGCTGTCTGTCAGTTACATACTCGAAGACAGTTCTTGAATAACAATTGAATTTTTGTTATGATAAATTTAACAGAACCCAGAAATAATTTTTGTAGATATTGTAAAGAAACTTAGAGAATGAGAGTTCAGTCGCTTGTACTTGTAACGTAATGCCAGAGAAGAGAAGAAGTTAAATTTTATAATTGGCTATGTTGAACAATTATTCAGTGATTCTTTGAAATCATGATTTCAACGTTCAGATTGAAGGTCACTTCTCATTTACAACAATATATTATATGATGCTGCACTTTTTGGCCCACGTATGCTCCAAGTGCGGCTCCCCGTGAAATAATCAAAAAGAAGATCAGAGGACCACCAGTTTGGCTCTGGCGGTAGCCGCTCCGATGCTTAAGTCAATAAACTGAATTGAGAGACTCTAATGAAAGCCAAATAATGAGCATGAAAGTAAAACGTACCTCTAGGGCTTGATTTATAGGCAGTGGCATTCCTAAGTTGATTAGGATTCGGAGCCATGAAAGTAGGGATATCACTATCGGAGATAGCAGTTACCTTGTAGGATGTCGTATCAAATAGAGATAACCATGAGTGATAGTTTCCATGTAGAAGATTGTTTCCTTATTCTCTGCTCGGCGTATATTAAGGCGGTGATGAGGTCTGATTATCGATGTATTGCACTGAAGGCTTGTGTTCAGACTTGTAAGCTTTGCAGAAGAGCAGACCTGCTCTGATGATATGTGCTCGGCCTTTGTGGGTTTGCTCCGAATGGCCGAGCATGAGCTGAATGGCCGAACACGAGCTGAATAGCTGAGGATGAGTTGACTGGCCGAGCACGAGCTGAATGGCCGAGCATGAGCTGACTGGCCGAGCATGAGCTGAATGGCCGATCTTGTAGTTACACGTGTTAAGTGGTGATTGGTTTGTCATATTGTGGTATATCAGTTACTCCCCCCCCCCAAGCCTTAGTTTGAGCTCCTGGCGTAACTAAGGTTTTATGAGTCCCAGAAAATTCATGCGTTCTGCTGTCTCATTTTTCGAGACGGTTGTTGGAACATTATTTATTGCGCAGCCGATTCTTGGGCTTCTAAAGCCATCATTGCTTTGCCACCGTCGCGACGGTTCGCCTTGGTAGACATTATTTTATGAATGTATATAAAAGAGGGAAGGAGCTTTACACGATTCTTTTATTGCTTTTTGTGTTTTGGAAGAGATAATACATTCTGCCATTGTTGAACCAGCAAGCTAGACCGTGAGGAGTATCATTCGTCCGAAGCTTTTACTCTATTCAGGTTCGGTCTTGGTCTCTTCGTTCATTTTTTTTCACTATCTTTCTTCTTCTTTTCTGGTTATTTTGGAATGTCGACCTCCACTGCATCCTCTAGTGTTAGCGATGGTTCGGGGAGTCTTCCAGAGGCTGATTCTTTGTCACAAACCCTTATTAGGGGTAGTAGTTCCTTGGGGACTAGGTCGAAAAAGACCCGTTTTAGTCCCGAGGTCAGGATTGTAGATGCCTTTTCTGAGTTTAGAGATAGAGAGGGTGAGGTCTCTGATCGATCTTCTCGAGGGGAAGAGAGACAGAGTATTGTAGCCTCTTCCTGGTTAGATAATATCAGGAAGAAATTCGATTTTCCTTCGAATATTGCCCTTAGGGCTCCTGACGACATAGATTGTCTTTGGGATATTAGGGAAGGTGAGATATGTGTTTATACCGCCTAGTTTGAGATGGGGTTACGCCTACCTTTCCCAAAATTGCTTAGGAAATTCTTTTGTTGGTTTAATCTTTGCCCTGCCGACCTGCTTTTGAATAGTTGGAGACACCTATTAGGGTTTATGGTTTTAGGTCGTTTGAACGACGTCGAGGTCTCCTTAGACTTGATCTGTAGTAAAATAGATCTTAAGTACATGAAGTCGGAGGGCCTTTATTACATGTCGTTCGACCAGGGTTTCCGACCCCTATCCTTTGTACTGTCCTCCAACAAATCTTGGAAAGATCGGTATTTCTTTGTTAGTGGAGAATAGGAGGTGACCGACCCTGAGGATCAGATTTTTACATTCCCCTAGAGCACGGGGTTTATGGGTGAGACCCCCTTTTCTTTTGTAATCTTTGCTCTGCTATTGCCCCTACTTATGTATTTTTGACTGACTGTTGTTCTGATTTTCTTTATGTAGATAAGAACATCAAGAGGAGGCTGCCCTTCACTCCTGCCCTTAAAGAGCAATACAAGAAGCTCCTTCAGACCTCGAACAGAGACTATAGAGCTATTCTTCACTTGAACAATACAGTGGTCTCAAAAGACAAGAACGTTGTTGACGAGGTGTTACAATCTGTTGTAGGCAAATGGGGTTCGGCAAAGAAGAAGAGGGTGGCGAACCTTCCTCCTCTTGTTGCATCCTCGTCGAAGAAGAAGAAGACAACCATGACCGCCCCTTCCTCTTCTGCCCCCCCAAGAAAGGGGTGGTCCCCTCTGTCTCCCCTTCCCTTGTGCTGCCTCAGAGGGGCGTGGTAATCAGGGAGCCTACCTCTGCACTGCCCTAGAAGGGCGTAGTGAGTTCCAGACTTGCCCTTTATCGGCCCAAAAAGCTCAGACGAAGGGCAAGGCGAAAGTGGCCGTCAGACTGGACCAGATGCCAGATGGGTATAGGGTTGTCCATCAGGTCATTCAAGAATTCTGGGCGGACGCCCCACGAAAGGATTCTCCTTCTTACAGTACCTGGAAAGGTACTAAAAGGACGGTTGTAGGCGCCATGAGCGCTTATCTGAAGGTAACGACCGCTCTCTCTTCCTTGGTATTTTGTTTTCTTTTTCAATTACCTGATTTGGTTCTCCTTTCATTTTGCAGACTTTGCACAACTTAGCTGCCATGATGGAGGCTACAGTGGATTTCTAGGCCATGAAGAGGCTAGAGGATGAGCTTGATGAGGTTCGGCTTCAGCTCGGCACGACTCAGTCCCAAGCTACTGCGGTCGAGGACGAGCTTAAGGAAGTGAGGAATTCCCTCTCCATTATGGAGTCTGAGAGGGATTCCATTAAGTCTGAGAGGGATTCTTTCCGGTCTGAGTGGGACTCCCTCTTCTAGGAGCTGAACAAGCTGAAGGAGGAGAACTGTGCTATTCAGGAATCTGTTGCTCTGAAGGTTGATGAGGCCAAGGTCGAGACTGAGGCCAGGCTGAAGACCGAGCTGGAGAAGATGGGTGACAGAATTGCGCAACTCGGTTATGATAACTTCAAATCCAAGCTCCTCGCCAAATTCTCGGATATCGACCTATCGGGAATTGATGATGATGACGAGGATGATGATGGTAATGAGGATGACGGGTCTGCAAGCCCTTTAGTTTAGGAAAAAATTTTGTAGCTCTGCTTCTCCTTTTGTAACTGAGCACCTATTTTAATGATAATATCTTCTTTTCAGAGCTTTTGCCTTCTTTTTTCTTTGAATATTTGCAAACTTTGTGGTTTGATCAAGTATTGTCTGAAGTACCAATGTCTTGTAGTGTGTAAACGGGTTTCGGCACGTAAAACTTGCCATTTAACATAAGTAAACTTGCTTGGGGTCCAAAACATTGTTCTTTGGTCGGCCACTGATGATGGGCTAACTCCCGAACTTCATGACTTGTGATGATTTTGAACTAAGGTGTAACAATAAGCAACTGAGCCAAACTCTTGACATCAGAGGGGTTTTGAATCATGGACTCGCTTTGAATACTAAGGAAGGTAGTTAATACAGTAACCAACCAACCAGAGCTTTAATCACCGAACAGAAAGACTTATAGAAACCAGTCATTCTGACCACTTAGAGCCAAACCTGAGTTTGACTGCCGAACAAAAGGACTTGTAGTGTAATGGAGAATGATCCTTGAAGGTCAGTATCCTTTTCCAGGACTCATTGATAAGAGGTTGAGCAGTTAGAATCATATCTATCGGTTTGTAATCTTAGTAATATGGACTGTATATGTAGTTTGGTGTACTGTGATGGACCAGACGTGAGGTCTGTATATTAAGATGGACCAGACTCAAGGTCTGTACATTAAGATGAGAACACTTTATGGAATATTTGAAATGAAAAAATTTCTTTATTGATAATACTTCCGTAAGTGCTCCATATTCCAAGGTCTCGGAATAGGTTTCCCATCCATGTTCTCTAACCAGTAAGTGGTCGGTCTCACTGTTTTGGTGATTCTATAGGGGCCCTCATAGTTGGGTGACAGCTTCCCCATGGTGGGATCCTTGGTGTTTTGGAACACCCTTCTTAAGACGAGGTCTCCAACTTGGAAGCTGGCAGGTTTAAGGCCAAGTTTTGAGCGGCTAACCATCCTGTGTTGATACGCTTCCATTCTGACCACGGCTTGCTCTCTTCTTTCCTCGAGCAAGTCCAAGTTTTCTGCGAGTTGTTGGTCATTGGTCTCTTCATTGAAAGCTTCAGTCCTTAGGGTAGGCATGCCGATCTCAACGGGGTTCACTGCTTCGGTGCCGTAGGTGAGTGAAAAGGGAGTTTCTGATGTCGGAGTTCTCCTAGTTGTTCTGTAGGCCCAGAGTGCTCTGGGGAGTTCTTCAACCCACTTTCCCTTGGCTCCTTCTAGCCTCTTCTTGAGAGCATCTAGGATTGTTTGGTTAGTGACCTCCACTTGGCCATTGGTCTGAGGATGACCAGGTGAGGAGAAGTGTTGATTGATATTCAGGTCTTGGCAGAACTTTTTGAATGTTTTACCGACAAATTGTGTGCCGTTGTCTGAGATGATCACGCGAGGTATGCCGAACCTACAGACTATATTTTTTCAAGTGAAACTTTTGACTTCCTTCTCTGTAATGCGTGTTAGTGGCTCTACTTCGGCCCATTTTGAGAAGTAGTCGATAGCGACCAATAGGTATCTTTTGTTCGGAGTGGCTTTAGGTAACGGGCCTATGATGTCCATTCCCCATTGTGCAAAGGGCCATGGGCTTGTGATAGGAATAAGTTCATGACGAAGCTGATGCTGGTAGGGGGCGAATCTTTGGCATTTATCACACTTTCGAGCATACTCTTTTGCTTCCCTTAGCATTTCGGGCCAGTAATAGCCTTGTGTCAGAGCTCGGTGTGCTATGGTTCTGCCTCCATAATATTTTTCGCATATTCATTCATGAATTTCTGCCAGAACGTATTGAGATTCTTCTAGAGTCAGGCATTTTAACAATGGCTGAGAGTAAGACCTTCGGTAGAGCCTTCCATTCATGACGAGGTACCGAGCTGCTCTGATGCGGATTCTTTTTGCTTTATTCTTGTCCTCTGGGAGGAGCCCTTCTTCTAAGTACTGGAGTATGGGAGTCATCCAGTTTTGAGGCTGTTCTGTAATTTGGGCGACCTGGACTTCTTCGATGCTAGGCCTTGGCTGGTGGGAGAATTTTATTGTTGAGTCTGTTTCTGACTTCATATGGGATGCCATGTTTACCAAGGCATCAGCTCTGCTGTTCTGACCTCTTTTTACTTTTTGGATCGAGAAAGTTCGGAAGGTGTGCTTCAACAGGTTAACCAGTTCTGAATACCGAAGCATCCTTTCATCCTTGACAACATACTCTCTTTGAACTTGGCTGACCACTAATTGGGAGTTAGAGAACACTTCGAGGCTCTGAACCTCGCATTCTTGTGCTAGCTTCATCCCTAGAATAAGGGCCTCATACTCTGCTTCATTGTTGGAGGCTCTGAACCCTAGGCTAATTGCCCTTTCGGTTATGAGCCCATCAGGGGACTGTAGTACCAGTCCAACACCAGCACCTCGGTCGGTAGACGACCCGTCAGTGTATAACTGCTAAGCCCCCAAATTTTCACAAAGTTGCGCTCTGTCCAGTAGTGCTGGGGTGAACTCGGCTCTAAAGTCTGCCAAGGCCTGCCCTTTGATTGAGATCGTGGAACATAGGATATATCGAACTCCCCTAGTTCCACCGACCATTTGACTAATCGTCCCGATACCTCTAGCCTCCTTAGTACTATTTTTAAGGGATAAGTAGTTGGAATTTCTATGGGATGAGCTTGGAAGTAGGGTCTGAGCTTTCGTGCAGATACTATAAGTGCAAGGGCCAGTTTCTCAATCTCGGGGTACCTCTTCTCTGTGTCTAACAGTGCTTTGCTGACATAAAAGATGGGCCTCTGCACGCTCCTATCCTGCCTGACTAGTACAAAATTGACAGCGTTCTCAGAGACTGCAAGATAGAGAAGTAGCTTTTCCCCTTGGATTGGCTTTGACAAGAGCTCAGGTGAGGCTAAGTACTTCTTCAGTTCCTGAAAGGATTTTTCACATTCATCAGTCCATTATAAAGATTTGTTACCTTTCAGAGCTTTGAAGAATGGTAGACAACGATCAGTGGATTTGGAAATAAATCTACTCAGAACTACTATTCTGCCATTTAGAGCCTAAATGTCTTTTTTGGTCCTCGGAGACTCTAGTCTGATCAGGGCCCCAATTTGGGTTAGGTCCGCCTCTATACCTCTCTAAAAGACTATGTACCCCAAGAATTTTTCCTTTGTTACACCAAAGGTGCATTTCGAGGGATTGAGCTTCATTTTGTACTGCCTGAGGATATCAAACGTTTGAGCCAAGTGCTGCAGATGACTGCTCTTCTGTAGACTTTTGACCAGCATATCATCAATGTAGACTTCCATAGTATTGCCGATTAAGGGGCTGAACATTTTGTTAACCAGACGCTGGTATGTGGCCCCAGCATTTTTTAGTCCAAACGGCATCACTTTATAGCAATAGAGACCTCGTTCGGTTATGAATGATGTTTTTTCCTGGTCAGGAGGATGCATCCGTATTTGATTATACCCGGAATAGGCATCCATAAAGCTCATAAGCTCGTGTCCTATAGTAGCATCGACTAACTGATCTATCCTCGGAAGAGGAAAGCTATCTTTGGGGCATGCCTTGTTGAGGTCTGTATAGTCGACGCAAACTCTCCACTTGCCATTCTTCTTTTTGACCAGAACAGTGTTGGCCAGCCAGTCAGAATAGAATACCTCCCGTATCATGTTGGCATCGAGCAGCCTTTGGACTTCATCGTTGATGACCTGATGCCGCTCTAGGGCAAGTGGCCTTCTCTTCTGTCTTACTGGTGGATGGTCTGGATCCATCATCAGTTTGTGTGTGATGTGGTCGAGATCTATTCCTTCCAAATCCCTTGTTTCCCAGGCGAACACGGAGAGGTTTTTCTTTAAGAACTTGATCAACTCATCCTGCTCGATACGTGTCAGGTCGGGGCCTATCTGCAAGTAACGCCCCTAATCTTCCGAGCTAACCAGGACTTTAATAGGTTCCCCTATGGGCTTGGCCCTGCTGTCCCTTCCTCTGGGACTTAGTGGCTCGTCAATCCTGGAGCGACAGTCTTCTGCCTTTTGATAGCAGGAGTGGGTTGGATCACTGCACTCACGGGCATGCAGTAATTTCTATTTGGGGGCCTTGGCTTTGAGCGTGAGAGCATGGCATTCTCAGGAGGTCGGTTGGCATCCTTTGATAGAGTAGACAATCTGATTGTGGATGTACTTCAAGCATTGATGGAGGGTTGATGTGACTGCCCCTATCTCAGGTAGCCAGGGCCTCCCAATTATGACATTGTAAGGAGATTTGGCCTTTAGGACCATGTATTCAGTTACTGTGGTATTTTGTCTGTCCCCTTCCCCTACAGTGGTGGCCAGATCGATCCTTCCCAGTAGAGTGTTGAGGTTCCCATCAAAACCTGCCATGATTATACCGGTGGGCTTAATGTCACTAGGGTTGAGCTTCATCTGCTTGAAGGGGTCATAGAACAGAACGTTAGTCGAGCTCCCAGTGTCCACAAGGACTCTTCAGATCTCGAAGTTGGCGATCTTGAGGGAGATGACCAATGCGTCACTATGAGGACAATGTACTCCTGTAAGGTCTTGATCCGTAAACTGGATTTCTGGCACAAGCTTTAACCTTTTCTCTACGTTAGAAACCTGTATGATGTTGGGAGTAGACCTGGCCTCCCGAGTATAACGCTTCCTCGACCTGTTAGAAGCCTTGTTGTAGGGGAATCTGCGTGTAGGACAAAGATCACTTGGTTGTTCTGTCGTGGCGGCTCGTTCTGTCCTTCCCTTTGTTCCTGCCTCTGGTCGGTCTTCCTTTGTTGGGGTCGCTCATCACGGGGGTTTTGCCTTCCGTCCTACTTGATGAACTCCTGTAGTCGTCCTCTCCTAATTAGCTGCTCAATCTCATGTTTGAGAGCCTTACAGGTGTTAGTTGTATGCCGCAGTCTTTATGAAAATCACAATACTTGGTTTGATCTCGGTACTTGGGGTCACCTTTCAAAGGCTCTGGCCATCTTAGGTTCTCTCGAGATCTGACTTGCTTTAATATGTTGTATAGGGAGGTATTTAGAAGGGTAAAGTTATTGAACTCTCTTAGCCCAGAATTATAGGAAGTTCTGGGTACCCCTCTTTTCTCTGGGCTTCTGGCTCTCTCCCTAGCCGAGCTAGGGTCCTTCCTTTGGTCGTCCTTCTTCTGACTGTCTTTCCTTTTGTCGTTTTTCTGAGCTTGTTCCTTGATTTTTCTACAAGTGTCTTTGGCCTTTTCCAAGTTAATGTATTTCCTTGCTCGGTTCATGAGTGTTGCCATATCCACAAGGGGATTTTTGGTTAAGGAGTCCCTGAAGCCTCCTTGTGCAAGACCAGAGGCCAAAGCAGCTACAAGGAAACTAGGGTTGCAGTCTGTAACCTCAGTGAGTTCGGCATTGAAACGCGCAATATACCCCCTGAGTGACTCTTCTTTTGTTTGCTTTATGTTCAACAAGAATTCGGGACCCTTTCTTAACCTCCTACTGGTCATGAATCTGTCCAAGAATCTTCTGCCGAGCTCACAAAAACTAGTAACTGAGTTCGGCGGGAGGTGGTGGAACCACTTCAGAGCTGTGCCGTTGAGGCTGGTCACTAATGTTCAGCATAAAAAGGCGTCAGAAGAGCCATGTAGGGCCATTGTATGCTGGTAGTGGGAGAGGTGGTCCCCTGGATCCCCTGTCCCATTATAAGGGGTAAATTTTGGGACGACGAATTTCTTGGGTCTTTCCTCAGCCATGATAGCATTAGTGAATGGGGTGGCAAACCTACCTAGCAACCTGGCCAATTCGTTTTGTTTTGGGGGGTTTTGAACACCCCTCATAACAATGGTGCGGTCCATTGATTCAGCAACTTCATCAGCCCTTATTGATCCCCTTCGCAAGATAGGCTGCTGCGAGTCAAGCCTTGCAGCTTCAGGGCCTATATGGGTAGGATGATCATGGCTCGTTACTGGGTTGTTTTGATTTTCTTGGGCTAGAGGTGCAGGAGCCCCTTGAGGTTGAGACTCTTGCGGTACAGGGTTCGCTCCCGAAGCCCTAGGAATTGGAACCCCGGTGGTGCTTCGGTAATGGACTTCTGGAATAAAAGCTGGTGCCCCTCTACCGGTGGTTGCTGATGGCTGGGGGTCTCCATGAATGTGGACGGTAATAGGAGGTTGTGCCTCTTGAGTGTTTGTGTTAGCGAATGGATTCTGAGGATTAGCTTCATGATTCTGGGTAAACATCGCCAGAGTTCTAGACATGGTCAGAAGTTGTTCTTGCAACAACTGGTTTTGCGCTTGGTTTCGGCAAGCTCTTGTTATACTGGATCATTCACTCGTCCTCTTCCTCGTCCGGTAGGCGGTTGAGGTTGAGGGTTCTGAGGATTTTGAGTATTCTTCCTAGGTCGGAGATTGGGAGCCATAACCCTTTGACAAAAGGAGAATGGGTTTTGAACTAGTATAGCACTTGGTGATTGTCGATTCCCACAGACGGCGCCAAACTGATGCTGTACTTTTTAGCCCACGTATGCTCCAAGCGTAGCTCCTTGTGAAATACTCAAAAAGAATATCAGAGGACCATCGGGTTGGCTCTGGCGGTAGCCGCTCCGATGCTTAAGTCAATAAACTGAATTGAGAGATTCTAATGAAAGCCAAATAATGAGCATGAAAGTAAAACGTACCTCTAGGGCTTGATTCATAAGCAGTGGCATTCCTAAGTTGATTAGGATTCGGAGCCATAAAAGTAGGGATATCACTATCAGAGATAGCAGTTACCTTGTAGGATGTCGTATCAAATAGAGATAACCATGAGTGATAGTTTCCATGTAGAAGATTGTTTCCTTATTCTCTGCTCGGCGTATATTAAGGCGGTGATGAGGTCTGATTATCGATGTATTGCACTGAAGGCTTGTGTTCAGACTTGTAAGCTTTGCAAAAGAGCAGACCTACTCTAATGATATGTGCTCGGCCTTTGTGGGTCTGCTTCGAATGGCCGAGCACGAGCTGAATGGCCGAGCATGAGCTGACTGGCCGAGCACGAGCTGAATGGCCGAGCATGAGCTAAATGGTCGATCTTGTAGTTTCACGTGTTAAGTGGTGATTGGTTTGTCACATTGTGGTATATCATTATACATACACATAATTTATCGTCTAATTGTTAACGTTATTTGATCGATCATTTCAACAAATTCTCAATTATGTCGGTCTAAAATGAATTCCAAAATTATAATTTGAATTTAACGCGGACTGATTACCAAATCGCACACTTGCAGACCTCCCGTGTGCGTGCAACCTACTTAATAGCATAATCCATTAGTTTTGAATCAAATATTTGTACCCCACAAAAGCTTAAATGATAAAATTTTAAGTGATTCTTCTTTTCTTTATTCCTAAACTTTTTAAACAAAATTATTATTTTTATTATAACTATAAAACTACGTGAACTTGTCATATCATTCCATAAAAATTTTAAAATAAACTAATATGTACAACTTATTAGAAAAAAGGTCTAGAGATACAATAACATGAAAGAATTTGGTGTTAATAAAAAAGAATTTTAAATACGTTATATAAATGATGACATGCCGATATTTCAGTTTAAAATTTATTTTGTATGTCAGAATTTGATTTGTATTACTATTAAGGTTTTTGGTACTATTTTATTATTAAATTTTTTTTTTCTGACTTCTTGTAACTAAATGCATGATACGTGATTTATGTGGGGGAGCAATAAGCCTAAAAAAAGAGTAATATATTTTACACATATAAATTAATAGTATTGCGTTAATTTCTATTACATTAATAAAAGATAAAAGTCAAAACTTGCATGTGAATTCAAAAAGATAAAAAGTGGAGGGTGTTACTTTATTCTTCGCCTTTAATTGTCTAAAGCTACTTTGTCGTCTTTCCTGAAGTAGCAGCCACTTAAGGTTAACTACTTCATATTTTTTTGTTTTTAATTCAAATTTGGGCACGATTTTAGGGCTCAAATTTGTGCTTAAATGAAAAGAGTTATTGATTATTATAACATAGGTTTTTTTATATTTAAATTATCTTATTAATTAATAACTTGCATGATTTGGACGATAAAATATTATCCTTCAAATTTTATCGGGTTTGGTATATTAAAAAAAAAAAAAAATACAATGTCAAACTTATTTTTTATCAACGCTTTCATTTTTTTTTCCAGGATCATATAAATTTTTTAAAAATTTAACCATAGAGACTATCATTCTAATTTTACTTAAAAATGCACAAAATGAAAAATAAAAGAACTTCCATCACAACTGCCTTAGAAAAATACACTAAAAAAACTTAGACATATTAAGATTAAGAGTAGATATGTTATATTATGTTACGTTTTATTTTTTTTTCTAAAACGGCATAATAAGATATATTAATAACATCAAACAAGTCAAGAGGACCTACAATTTTAAAGAAAAAAATGTTCTACCCAGGAAAGGAAATCCTCAAGCCAAGACATATCTAAACCTCTTAAAAGGGTCAAATGCGTCACTTCATGAGCTGCCCTATTGAAAAAATGAGGGGAACTAATCCACCATAAATTAATTCATTGAGATGAATGTCTTTATGCATGTTTTTATAAATTATTATAGTACCAGCTTACAAGTTGACCAGGAAGATTGAATCTGTATTCTTAATTGCATGTAAGTGGGTAGTTATTATTGAATGGAATCCAAGTCGTGATGTATGGCTTCCAATTTCCTTCCAAAAACAAGATGTTGGACTCAATTAATACATATTAGTTTGAATCAAGTTATTGCTGCAACAAGAATAAAAAACACAAGGAAAAACAAGGAATAAATTACGTCTTGAAAAATGTGTAAGAATACTATTGAAACATACTCTCACCTTTATTAAACTGTAGCAATCAATATATGGCAACACAATTTCTCTCTCACTTACTGGTTCTTGGCAATGTTCACCAGCACACTGCTGGGCGGCACACAATGTCCAATATATATAAAATATATTAATTCTACTTCTAATACAACTAGTACTTTTAACCTTAATCTTATTTACATTAACAATACTACTCCCATTAGAATAAAGACACCTAGTCTCATTAGGATAAAACCACTACCAGGACTCAATATTTTGAGTCCTACTAAAATTATAGTAACTTGGTTTAGTTGGCTCGCATTACCTCCCTTAAACCAAGGTTTTCAAGTTTCACTATGCCAAGTAACCTCTTCAACTTCAAAAAGGAATTTTTTTTGAGCGGTTTTGTAAAATATCTGCAACTTGTTCTTCAGAAGGACAAAATTCAAGCTAGATCTCCTTGTCATTCACCAAGTCATGAATGAAGTGAAACTTGATATCAATGTACTTGCTTCTCCCATGAAAAACTTGATTCTTTGTCAATGCAATGGCTGACTTACTATCACAAAATAGTGTTGTAGGTCCATCTTGCTTGTGTTGTAGAATATATCCGCCGTAACCAAACTGCTTGAGTAGCAGTATTCTTTGCTGTAATGTACTCTGCCTCTGCTGTTGAAAGAGCAACAATCTGCTACTTTTTAAAAGACCAAGAAAATATAGCAGAACCAAGATAAAAGACATATCCTGAAGTACTATTTCGCATCTCAGTATCACATGCCAAATCACTATCTGTATATCCAACAAGTTTCAAACTGTTAGAGGATGAGTAAAAAATACCATCACTTTGCGTACCTCGAATGTATCGCAAAATCTGTTTAGCTACTTGAAAATGAGATTGATATGGAGTCTCCATAAATCTGCTAATCAACCCAACATCAAACACAATATCTGGCCTAATAGAAGTCAAATATCTCAGGCTTTCTATTAACCTTTTAAAGTAGGTTGGATTCACAAGATCACCTGTACCATTTCTCACCAACTTCAACCTTTCCTTAACTGGAGTCAAAATTAGATTGGACTTATCTATCCTGAACATTTTCAAAATATCACTAGCATACTTTTTCTGTGAAATAAAAATTTCACCATCTGTTTAAACAATTTCAATGCAAAGAAAATAAGACATTAGTCTCATATCTGTCATCTCAAAGTGAGCTATCATAGCCTCCCTGAATTCTGAAATCAACTTTAGATTATTACTAGTAAATATCAAATCGTCAACATATAAGCACACAATAAGAATATCACCATGTAAATTAGACTTGACATATAAAGTATGCTCATAAGGATTTCTCAAAACCATGCTCAACAAAATAAGAGTCAATACGTATATACCACGCTTTTGGCGCTTGCTTTAATCCATACAAGGCCTTGTTCAATCTAAGGACTTTGTTTTCGTGTCCTTTTATCACATAGCCGGCAGGTTGCTCAACATAAATTTCTTCTTTAAGTGCACCATTCAAGAACGCAGATTTAACATCCATTTGAAAAATTCTCTAATTATTTTGAGCAGCAAGAGAAAAAAAACATACGATCTGTATCAAGTTTAGCAACAGGAGCAAACACCTCAAAATAATCAATACCTGACTTTTGTTTGTAACCCTTAGCCACCAATCTTGCTTTAAAGCGATCTACATCACCATTGGACCTGTACTTTGTCTTGTACACCCACTTCACACCAATTGGTTTATTACCACTAGGAAGGGTAGTAAGTTGCCATGTGTTGTTCTTGTCAATTGCATGGATTTCAATCATCCATGGCTTTAATCCAACGATCATCATGAGAGGCTTCTTCAAAACTCACTGGATCACAATCTGCAAATAAAGCAAAATTTATCAAATCTTCATTAGTTGACTCATTATCACTACCAACAACAAAATCCTATAAGCGAGCAACCAAGTGGCGTTGGCGTTGAGGATGCCTAGAGGACTCAGCATGAGGTGATGACACATCTAAAGATGAAGGATCATTAATCTGAGGCTCACTCTGTATTTCAATCTGCGGATCTGCATTATTAAAAGTTAAAGCTGGCTGGATTTGATCATTTTGAGACCAATTCCAAACTCCTTGCTCATTAAAAGTCACATCACGACTGATAATTACCTTTTCTGTTATTGGATTATACAACTTGTAAGCCTTTGACAATTGATTATAACCAATGAAAATACACTTTTCACCTCTATCATCAAGTTTCTTTCTAAGATGATTTGACACATAAGCATATGCAATGCATCCAAACACCCTTTGGTGTTTAATGACAGGCTTCTGTCCACTCCAAGCTTCTTGCGGGGTTTTGTTAGAAATATTTCTAGTAAGGCGTATATTTAAAACATAAATAGCACAAGCAACCGCTTCAACCCAAAATCCTTTAGGAAAATTTTTAAATTTCAACATGCATCTAACCATATCCATAACAGTTCTATTCTTTCTTTCCCCCACTCCGTTTTGCTGTGGAGTATATCTAGCAGTCAACTGATGCCTAATACCATGTTTCTCCAAAAAATCATCACAAACAAGATAGTCTGTACCCCTATCAGTTCTCAAACTTTTAATTTGAAATCCACTTTACTTTTCAATATAAGCCTTAAATTTTTTAAAAGTATCACAAGTATCAGATTTATGTTGCAAAAAATAAACCCATGTTTTTCTGCTAAAATCATCAATGAATGTAATAAAGTACCTACTGCCACCACTAGAAGGTACCTCCACTGAGCACAAATCTGAGTGTATCAACTCCAAAGGCTTCTTGGCTCTCCATAAATTTCATGTAGGAAAAATATTTCTATGTTTCTTTCCTATAACACAAGTTTCAAAAACTCTATTTGGGATATCAATAGTAGGCAAACCAGAAACTCAATGTTTTCTAGTAAGGAAATTAAGACTGCCAAAATTCACATGCCCAAAACGCATATGCCATAACCAACTATCATCATCAATCATAGAACTATAGCAAGGTAAATTCTCACATTTAATACTCAATGAAAATAAACGATTTGGAGTCATATTTACCTTTGCTATTAGCCCCATACGATCATCATTGATTGTGCAAACTCCATGGTGAATTCACATATCATAACCTCTCTCTAAAAGTTGCCCCATACTCAACAAATTTTGTTGCAGACCTGGTACATAAAACACATCTGAAATATACTTGTGAGACGTATTCTTCAATCTAATTACTATTCTGTCTTTATCTATCACAGATATCTTTGAATTATTTCCAAACTTTACCTCTGATCGAACAGACTCATCCAAATTAAAAAACATGTCTTTCTTATCACACATGTGATTACTACAGCTAGTATCTAAATACCACTTAGCACAATCATCATTATCCACAACATTACAAGCCAGCAACACGGTCTTTACTTCATTATTACCACTGGGATTATTTTTAGCAACATTAGCTTGATGATCTCTATTATTCGGCATTCTAGATCTGCAATCAAACTTTTTATGCCCAAACTTGCCACAATTAAAATGTTGAATTGGATTTATGAGATTGTGGATTAGAATTGTTACCGTCCCCTCTTCCTTGAATTGGTTTGTGCTGCCAATTATTATTCTGCCACTGGTTGTCTCTACCTCTTCTTCCACTCCTCCACTGAATTTTTTGATCTCTCATTCAAGCATTATTGATGAACGGTCAACGAACCCTGTAATTCATCAACTGTCATGGACTCCAAGTTAGCAGACTCTTCAATAGCAGTCACTCTATATTCAAACCGTAGTGTCAAGCTTCGAAGAATTTTTTCAACTATTTAACGGTCTGCTATTTGTTCACCATTAGTCCTCATCTCATTAACAAGTGTCGCGGTCCGCGAAAAATAATCAAAAATAGTTTCTGATTTTTCTATCTGCAACAACTCAAAATCTCTATACAGCTTTTGTAATCTAGCCTTTTTCATTTTATCGACACCAACATATATTTTTTTAAGAATATCCTATGCTTGTTTCGCAGACTGAACATGAGAAATTTTACTAAAAACAAAAATATCTAAAACTTGATAAATACAATTTAAAGTTTTGAAGTGTACTTGCCTTGTTGGCTCATCTGCATCTGCTGTAAGTTCTTTCTTAATGAATTTCATTGTCAAACTACTTGAACCAAAAAAGGTCATCATCGCACTCTCTCAAATATGAAAAGGAGATTTTTCATCAAATTTGTAAACCTTATAAATAAGTAAAGTCATCTTCACAAATTAAAAAATCAGGCTCTTACTAATTATTAGACTCAATTAATTCATATTAGTTTGAATCAAGTTATTGTGGGAACAATAATAAAAAACACAAGGAAAAAATCACGTCTTGAAAAACGTGTAAGAATAATATTGAAACGTCCTCTCACCTTTATTAAACTGTAGCAATCAATATAGGGCAGCACAGTTTCTCTCTCACTTACTGGTTCTCGGCAGTGTTCACTAGCGCACTGCTACGCGGCACACAATGCCCAATATATATAAAATATATTAATTCTACTTCTAATATAACTATTATTTCTAATTTTAATCCTATATAAATTAATAATACTACATAAAGACTCCTAATCCTATTAGAATAAAATAAATCAAATTTTACTACTAACAAAACTCAACATTTTGAGTCTACTAAAACTATAATAACTTAATTTAATTGGCTCCCAACATAATTAAAAATTACTCAGACAAAGTTCTCTGAGATTCCTGGTGTGTTAAAAGCTTGGTGGCCCCCATTTGTATAGATGCATGCAGCTTGACGAAGAATGGACAGGAGTCGACACTTCATTATCAAAAATGGTCTGATGTGTTTGAGCATTAGCTTCTATTATTAGTATCGAAAAACAACATAGTGCAACTGGAAAGCATCGTGATTGGCCCCATGAATTCTAGACTTTGCAATATATAGCTAAAGATTTCTTGGAAAGTGATCTGAAAAAGATGATGCAACGATGCTACTACTGCAATCCATCCTGGCTGTTGCCTGTTGGAAACATGAATTAAATCAGAACAGTAGAAGCATTAAAAAAATAATATTTCATATATTTTTGTGAATCTCAACTGATTAGAAATAACATAGCATAAAATAGCATAGCATTACCCTACTAAAATGACAGAGGAAATCGTGAAACAAGTGGAAGACTTCTCTAGAAAAGGTCATCGATGGCTTAAAGCATTCACTGAAAATAGACAGATTGTAATTATTTATGAAATTAGCGATCATGCACACCATTAAAATATTCTTGAGTGGCCATTAACACTTACAATTGAGGTTCTGCCTAGTCAAAGAAAATTAATATTTGAAAAACTCAACCTTTACTATTACTAGTTTGTTAAAATTCTTTAAAAATTAAGACTTCATGATCAGCCGGCTTTTTTAAAAATCTTTTTGTAAGAGCTGTTTCATTTTTTAATAATTATTCTTTTTCCTTTTATATCAATCCATCGGTAAGTGTAGGTTTAGCTAGGTTTTAGCCCAAGAAAAAGAAAAGAGATGAAATTGACCTTCTTACAATTATTTTAGATGAGCAATAATTTGTGATTAGGTGAATATGTGGGCACCCATATGTGTGTTTTTTTATGGAACACATAGTGAACAAATCCATATGTGATAAGGTGAATATCGATTTGGCCTATCGAATTAGTTTATCCGTTCATGTGGAATCCAATGTGATAAGAATTCGAAAGGACACTATTACCTATATTTATGATAACTTTAATTAAAAGGAAAATTAAAAGCTAAACAGGCAAAGATTTAAAAAGAAATTTGTATTTGATTTCTCTCTTGATTCTCCCTCACACCTCCTACATGTGGATTAGGTCAAGAAGAAGGAAATCTTCCCATCTAATAAATTATATAGAAATGATTTGGCTGCATCAAATCCATGCATTTTATAGTGGGTAATGAAGGGAATGATATAATAAATTTGAAATTAGCACTATTTCTTAGTTAATGATATGAACCAAACAACTTATAGTTGGAAGGATGGTTTCTATGGCAAGATGAAGATGGATTAGACGGTCAAAACCAATCAACATACAACAATAAAAACACATGACAGTAAAAACGAAGTTTTCATTCACGAGTTATTCTTCTCTTTATTATTTCTAAAATATTAAAAGAAATTATTTTTATTAAAACTATAAAAATACATGAACCTACACATCATTTGATAAAAAAAATTTGAGGTAAACTAAATCCGCTGACTTGTCACTATTCATAGCAGCTAAACGCATGAAATATTTAAAAAACAAAAATACAATAATATTTAATATTTTAAATTTTTATATCAAATTTTATATTTTAAATGATGCAACATTAAATTATTAGTGATATTTTAAAAAAATATTTAATCTCCTACATATGATTTGGGGTCATTAAAATTTAAGTTTTGATTAAAAATTCTTGGAAATACAGCATTAGAGAAAGGATATAATAAATCATCAATCAAATATGGAGACAGGCAGTCTTTATAAAAGTTGCCAATCAACTTCTAAGGCCCTTTAAACTTATCCAAAAAGAAAGAAAGGTATGGGTATTACTTTTAATCTTTTGCTTATAATGGTCAAAAGCTACTTTGTTGGATCCAATCAAAATAGAAAATTAGAAACATTTAGGGTAGGGAGACTGATGTACCATAAAATGACAGCTTAACCCAAGATTTAAAAGAAATTTGTATTTGGTTTCTCTCTTCATTCTCCGTCACACCTCCTATATGTGGATTAGGTCTAGAAGAAGGAAATCTTCCCATCTAATGAATTATATAGAAATGATTTGACTGCGTCAAATCCATGCATTTTTATAGTGGATAATGAAGGGAATGATCTAATAAATTTGAAATTAGTACTATTTGTTAGTTATATGAACCAAACAACTTATAGTTGGAAGGATGGTTTCTATGGCAAGATGAAGATGGATTAGATGGTCAAAACCAATCAACATACAATAATAAAAACACATGAAAGTAAAAATGAAGTTTTCATTCACGAGTTATTCTTCTCTTTATTATTTCTAAAATATTAAAAGAAATTATTTTATTAAAACTATAAAAATACATGAGCCTACATATCATTTGATAAAAAAAAATGAGGTAAACTGAATCCGCCGACTTGTCACTACTCATAGTAGCTAAACGCATGAAATATTTAAAAAACAAAAATAAAATAATATTTAATATTTTAAATTTTTATATCAAATTTTATATCTTAAATGATGCGACATTAAATTATTAATGATATTTTAAAAAAATATTTAATCTCCTACATATGATTTGGGGTCATTAAAATTTAAGTTTTGATTAAAAATTCTTGGAAATACAGCATTAGGAAAAGGATATAATAAATCATCAATCAAATATGGAGACAGGCAGTCTTTATAAAAGTTGCCAACCAACTTCTAAGGCCCTTTAAACTTATCCAAAAAGATAGAAAGGTGAGGTTATTACTTTTAATCTTTTGCTCATAATGGTCTAAACCTACTTTGTCGGATCCAATCAAAATAGAAAACTAGAAACATTTCGGGTAGGGAGACGTTGACCGTTTTATTTTAATGATAAATAAAAACATAGATTTTTTTCAAAAATACTTGTTTTCTTTAGTATTTTGGTTGTCGAATTTGAATTCTAGGAAATTCTTAAAAAGGAATTGTGTTAAAAAAAATAATTTTGCAAAAACAAATAAACTATTATCCAGTTAGACTCAAAATGATCTAATATCAATTGTTAAATCTAAAATTAAAAATATACAAAATAGAAATAAATTATGTTGTTCCAAAATATACCCAAGCTGGTGGATAAATTGAGTATTTGAAAATTGTCAATCTTAATTTCTAATTTAAAAAGAGGAGAGCTATTTGGGCTTCCTTTTAAACACTTGCATTCCTAAAAACACAATAATAATAATTATTATAATCAAAAGTATACTTTTTAAAGCTCCAGTGTACAAGTGAGAGTGAAAAAGCTTAGCCTTCAAAAAATTGCTTAGATAAATAAAAAAATAGAGACTAATACAATCATAGCTTAATAAAATTACAAAGGAAGTGAGATAGTAGTAAGATGATCAAACCCTGCGATTTTTATGTGGTTCAACTCCTTTACATTCAAGAACACCTTAGGGGAATTCATTTACTATTTCAATCTCCTTTAGGTTAAGATTAAAACATTTACATGATAGAGTATACCGTTCTTCTTTCCTTTCCTAGATGAAAAATATTTTCACCATACAAGGTGTGAGTATACAAGATAAAGTATACAATTCATCTTTTCATCCCAAGGTAAAAAAATAGTCACACCTTTTACAATTTTTTAAATAAAAAATAATGACAAGTAAAGTATAATAATAAGAGATAATTAGCTGTAAGTCTATTATAGCGTTTAAATTGGAGTGTGAAAACACGATGAAAGTTTTTGTAATTATAAGTCCATTGGCTCTCGTTAGTTTTTAAACTCGAGTCTATTGTTGGTTACGTGGTAATTATTTATTTTTTTAAATGACTTTTTACTCCCGAAAATATAGTTAATGGTATTTCGTCTATTATGATTCTTGAATTGCAGCTTTATAAAATTGTAAGATATAGACACGCAAAAGATAAAGTGGTGGGTCCCAATGTTGAGAGTGACTGCCAGTCTAGATTGATGTAAGAAGGAGATGCCTTGTAAGGAGTCCCCACTTGCAATGGACTGAGATTCTTGAATTGCAGCTTTTTAAAATTGCAAGATACAGACACGCAAAAGATAAAGCGATAGGTCCCAATGTTGAGAGTGACTGCAAGTCTAGATTGATGTAACAAGGAGATGCCTTGTAAAGAGTCCCCACTTGCAATGCACTGAGATTATTCGAGTTAAATCCACAAATAGGATAAAAAAAAAGAATTATTTTTAAAATAGGGTTAGTTTGAACTTATTTATCAAAGTAGGGTTGTTATAAAAGCATCTTTTGGAAAAACGTTTTCCAAACTTAAAAAGCGTCTTTCTAAAAGACGCTTTTTAAAATAAATTTTTAAAAATAAATGTCTTTTTGAAAGACGCTTTTAAAAGCGTATGTCCAAAAGACGCTTTCAAACCAATTTTTTTTTTTTTTTTTCATCTTTCAGAAAATTTGATGATTTTGGGTAACATATCTCCACTTGATTCCTTAATTAATCTGCACATAAAAATCGAGAATAAATATAAAAAAATAAACTTTTGTGATGACTTTGCTAATAAATTAAGAAGAAAATAAATATTTGCTACATGGTGGGAAGTTTCTTTCAGCAAGGGCTGTAATAGAAACCCCTCAGTGAGCTATATGGTGGGAAGTTTCTTTCATGCCATTTTAAAGAAATTAAAATTCTACCAAACAAGTGCAGAGTTGAGTATCACCACTGTAGCAGGACTAGGTTTCTATGGAAGGGGCCTTATTGGCAGCCTCTGTGACTGCTTTCTTTGCTTCAATCTCAGCCATAAAGACATCACAGCAATTTCTATGTTGTTTCCTCCACTCTCAACAATCTAACATCACTGCAATTTCTAAGTTCTTTCCTCCACTCTCAACCAATCTAATTGTAGGAAGACACAAGTTGGTAGTTTCTTTTTTATTTTTTTGTTGAGACAAATCAATCAACCAGAATTAACTATGGATAATCATTGTGTTCAAATAAACTACACTGAATGTTCAAATTGCAATTTGGTGCTATCTTACCTAATTGTGAAGTCAAATTTTTGTCATAATATGGGACAAGTTTAGTCCAGTTGAAAGAACTTGAATTTGGCTTTGGCTTCCCACTTCAAATTGTATGCATCACTAAGTGAACAATAATAAATTTATTAATAGATATTAGAAGGTATTTACACACAACATTGTTTTGTGATTGATGCCTTTTATTTCCTCTATTATTGTTTCAACTACTCCTATAAAAATATGAAAGTACTCTAATGTATTATGCATCTATTTTTCTATAGTAATGTATTTATGATGTAGCAATGTCCTCTTTCAAGTCTTTCTATCCTATCCTATGTGACACTCTCATGTTTCATGTTTTTTCCTATATTTTTTCCATCTTCATTCATTCAATTTAGAAATAATTCATTTTGGCAAGTTATAAATCTAGAAATAATCGATAAACAAAAATATGATTTTTAAAATTACAAATTAATTCAATTTGGAAAGTTATAGATTTTAAAAATATCACAAACACAAATTTTCTTTTTTAAAGTCACAAATTTATTCAATTTAAGAATACTTTAATTTAAAAAATCAAATTTTAAAAATATCACAAACGAAAAATAAAAAATTTTTTAAACCCCAAATTTGTTTAATTAGTGTTTTTTTGTAACCATTAATCAAAAAAATCAGAACTTCAAGATAACTTCTCAGATCTGAAAAAAAAAATATATATATATATATTTTTTTTACCTCAATTCTGATGAGATCACTGCGCCGAGAGAGACAAGTGATGAGAGAGAGGACTTGGATGCAATGGTCGGTGCCAGAGGCGAGAGAAAAAGTCGGTGATGTTAACAGTGATGGGATCAGGTCGAAATATGTCGATGAAGGTCGGCAATAGCAACACTGACAGTCGGTGAAGAGAGATTAAGAGATATGAGAGAGACGAGGGTCAGTGAAAAGAGGTTGAAAGATATGACAGAGACGATGGTCGGTGAAGAGAGGTTGAGGGATATGAGAGAGACGAGGGTCGGCGATGGTCAACAGGATGGTTGTTTTACAATTTTAGAAACATGCCCGACCTTGGTTGTTTTACCCTATTTAAAAGCACAGAAATCGTCTTTTGAAAAGACGATTTCTCAAAAGTATCTTATTTTGGTAAATAAGTTGAAATTAACTCCATTATAGTAATAAGGTTTTAAAATGCCACTAAAATAGTAAAAAATTCGAGATTATTCCCTACACTGCTAATATGTGGAAAGGTAGGTCCTATTTGAATATTATTTGAGAGTTATGAATTTTAAAATACTATAATTGAGAAATTTTGGATATGTGGATTTATTGGAGAAAATAGTTATTAATTATAATGAATTAACACATTAGTGATTGTACTCTCCCCTTTGGAGAGAAGGGAACAAAAGAATTTCGAAGGAACAAAGGACTTAAAAAAGGGATTTTGTTAAATATTCTATTTTTCTGGTTTCTACAAAATGACTTTAGATAAGTGATTGTTTCATAGAGTTTTTGAAGAGATGTAAATGATGCATAGAGTAAGGTTTATGTTAACTTCTCATATACAGGGGTGTGCACCCCATTTTTTAGGCATTTTAGTGAACATTTACCTGGCCAAAAGAAAAAACACTGTTAGAACTCGAACTTGCAACTTCGGGAAAAAAACCTTGAATCTTTCCCATTTGAGCTAGAGCCCTTAAGAGTTACAAAATTTGGTGAAGCTTAATACTTTTAATCATACATTGTTTCACAGGGCCAAGAGTGGTCAAGCTTAACACTTTTAATACTTTTAAGCTTATTACCAAGTATCTTACCTATGATTTGTTTTTTTCAAATAGAGTACCTTAACTACAGTTTTGGCTCAGGTTGAAAATGAAATGGTTTTTTTCAAATAATGTATCTCAAACTATGCTTGCTTATCTATGCTAATTTAAAGTAATTCTCTTTCATATTTGTCTGATTTATTCCGAATTTATTGCTTCTAATTAACTGACCACTAATTAGATGATTTTAAACCTGTGATTTGCTGTCGAAAGAGGAAATTATAGGATGGATTTTGAATATTTCAGCATAGGTAAATATAAAGATTGAAAGATTTATATGAACCTATGTAGTATTAAAAAATCATTGGTCTTAGTGCATTCTTGCTCTATTAATTTGCATACTCTTGTGTAAATAATGAACAAGAATAGTATCCAATTTAGACTTTACCATTGAGTCCGGAATGCCAAAGAAAGTCGGTCTAGGCTTTCGCAGAATTCTGTTTGGGTTTGGTAGCAGTAGGGGTATTTTGGTCATTTTAGTATTTTATGAGTCTTTATTTTTTTGGGACCTTGTCTTACGATGCGGACCTTACCATTGGACTCAGAAGATCCAAGATAGTCAAAATACACTAATATCTTATTTGATTTGGCCACAGGGCCATTTCGTCACTATTTATTTCAATTAATTTAATTTAATTTATATATATATATATATATATATTTGTGCGTTTAAAGAAGCATGAGCGTGCCTGTCTTCTTGGTAACTCACTCCTCTCTCTCACACGTGATCCCCTGTTCGAGTCTTGGGGGCAACAGCCCCTGCATTTTTTTTCTTCCCTATTAAAAACCAAACAGTGGCTAAGCCATTTATCCATGGACAGGATATCTCGGTTCCCTGATTTTAACCCCATTTATTTCTTACACCTGTGACCAAACAACCGTATTTTCCTTTTAATATTTAAAACCCTAAATTAAAAACGACGCAATTTTGCTCCTAGTTTTTATAAAACGGCGCCGTCCCGTGCCACTGTTCATCACCTCTCCCACGATATTCTGGTGAGAGATCATTAGGGTTTCGTCGCCTTCTCCGGCGACGGCACCCTTTTTTTGATCGTTTCCTTGATTAATACCAATGCAATTTTCTTCCTCTCCCCTCAAGGATCTCAATCGTACCCTCTGTTTCCATCAAGCCCCTCCCAATCCCCACGAATAGTGAGGTTATCAACTCCGGCCGAGTTTCATTTTCATTTTTGTGACTTCCAGGTCACTGTTTTCACTCCTTTTAGTTCTAAATGGTTTCTGCACTTTATATCAACATTTTCCAATTATTAAATTCAAGTTCCATGTATAAACTCACCCCAAACCGATTCATATATACTACCTGCAACTCAATATTTCTACCTCATTTCTGCACCTTTTAAACTGATTCTTTTTGCATTGAATTCCTTTTTGAATAAGCTACATGGCTCTAAGATCAAACCTAAGTTTCATGCTCTGAATTTATAAAAACAATAGCTAATGAACTTACCTGAATTTTCGTTTTCTTGGTGCGGTTCCTTGTTCTCCCTTTCTGTTTCAACTTCTAAACCTCTCCCAGTCTTCACAGTTCCCTTCTTGGTCTTTCTTTTCTATCTCCTATATCACGCATCACACATATATGTACACCAAACATAACCGACCTCTTTCTTTCTCTACTCTCTCCTCTCTCGCTCTCTCTCTTGCAGTCATTCTTGACTGCTGTGAACCGCTCATTCAATCCCCACCATTCACTCATATCCTACTCAATATATGTATACATATATTGGCAGCCCCACTTGCACCAAGGTCGACAGCCTTGGTGCTGTTCCCCAACACACTCAAACACACATACACACACACTCGTCACTCAGTATACATGCATCCCCCCTTTCCCTTTTGTATGTTTTTAATCCACACATATATATATATATATATGTATTTTACACCATCTTATATATATATATATATACACACACATTAAGTACACAATTTATACATGCATATATATAACGATGTGTGTAAATAAATTCATTTTAAATTGCATGTACATACACTTATTTCATATCTACTATGCGTTCATGAAGTATGCATGTGCATGGAATTGCGTGTGTACACGCATCACGATGTTGGGTCTTGAAGTGCTTAGGTGTTGCCCGACACTGGCTATACTAAACAAACTATTCACATTCCACAATCGCACGGTTCCATGAAATACCATGATATAGAGCTTGAAACAGCTCAGATTACACTATTCAGTCGACCTACCTCGGTATACGTGTCATATCCCGGGTCGAGATATCACATTCTTACTCCCTTAAAAATAAGTTTGTCCCTAAACTTAGCATATACTACTATGAAAATAACTGTGGGTATTTGGCACGCATGTCATCTTCTTGCTCCCAAGTAGCTTCGTCCATCTGGTGATTTCTCCATAGAACTTTAACTAATGAAATAGTCTTGTTCCATAGAACCTGGTCTCGACAATCCAATATCTGAACTGGATGTTCTACGTAACTCAGATTCTCTTGGACGTCTAACGGCTCGTGCTTAACTACTTGATCTACACTCTGTGTACATTTCCTTAGCATCGAAACATGAAACACATCATGAACATGTGCTAACTCTGAAGGTAAGGCAAGCTGGTAGGCTACGGGCCCAACCTTTCCTCTGATCCTGAATGGCCCAATGTATATTGGCCCGAGCTTTCCCCTCTTGCCAAACCTGACTACACCCTTCATGGGTGATACATTCAAGAACACATAATCGCCCGCCGTGAATTCCAACTCTCGTCTGTGAGCATTTGCATAGCTCTTTTGTCGGCTCTGAGTCACTAGTAAACGCTGTTTGATCAGCTGTATCTTCCCTGTAGTCTGTTCCACTATCTCTGGCCCATAGAGCTTTCTCTCACCCACCTCTGTCCAGCACAGTGGTGACCGGAACTTCTTGCTATATAATGCCTCATATGGTGCCATACCAATACTAGCTTGATAGCTATTATTGTATGTGAACTCTACTAGTGGCAACTGATCTTCCCAATTCCCTTCAAAGTCTATGATACAAAACCGCAATAAGTCCTCTAGAGTCTGTATCGTCCTCTCTGACTGGCCATCAGTCTCGGGATGATATGCAGTACTAAGACTTAGTTTCGTGATACAAATCGTGGATCCCTATCAGATACAATCGATACTGGAACTCCGTGAAGTCTGACAATTTCCCTGATATATAACTCGGCTAGTAGCTATAGGGTTTGTGTCGTCTTGGTTGCTAGGAAATGAGCTGTCTTGGTCAACCTGTCCACAATGACCCAGATAGAATCACTCCTTCTGGCTGTCTTTGGCAACCCTAATACAAAGTCTATCGTGATGTGTTCCCACTTCCACTCGGGAATAGGTAGCGACTATAGAAGTCCTCTAGGCTTCTGATGCTCTACTTTGACCTGCTAGCACTTGGCACATTGTGCTATGTACTCAGCTATGTCACGCTTCATCCTAGACCACCAATAAGTACTCTTGACATTGTGATACATCTTGGTGCTCCCTGGATGCAAGGTAAATCTCAAACTGTGTGCCTCATCAAGAATCTCCTTCTTGAGCTCTGGCACATCGGGTACGTAGATCCTGCCCTGCTAGCATAACATCCCCTCTCGTACTGAAAACTCGGGGTCTATGCCTATCTCAGCTTCCTGGTGGAGCTTAGTCAATTTCTCATCATGAGTCTATTGCTCTCTGATCCTGTCCACAATCGATAGACTGACTGTGACGTTGGCACACATTGCCTCAGAGATGAGCAGAACTATCTCTATCTCCATATCCTCCAAGTCTTTCAGTATCTCCGTCTGTATCGTCAACAAACAAGCCAAACTCCCTAATGACTTCTTAATAAGAGCGTCAGCTACCACGTTTGCCTTTCCAGGGTGGTACTGTATGCTGACCTCGTAGTCCTTCAACAACTCCAACCAACGACGCTGTCTCATGTTGAGCTCCTTCTGTGTAAACAGATACTTGAGGCTCTTATGGTCCGTGAAGATTTCGCTTGTAGTCTCGTATAAGTAATGCCTCCATATCTTCAAGGCAAAGACAATGGCTGCTAGCTCGAGATCGTGTGTCAGATAGTTCCCCTCATGGGGTCTCAACTGTCGTGAAGCATACGCTACCACTCTTCCGTTCTGCATCAACACATACCCCAAGCCCTTGAATGAGGCATCACTATAGATCACAAACCCCTCGGTTCCATCTGGTACTGTCAATATAGGAGCTGTAACTAGATGCTCCTTCAACTCTTGGAAACTCCTCTCCTACTCCTCTGTCCAAACAAAAGGAACACCTTTACTGGTTAGCTGGGTAATAGGCGTAGCTATCTTGGAGAAGTCCTTAACAAATCTTCTATAGTAGCCTGCTGACCCCATGAAACTCTGCACTTCCGTGACACTAGTAGGTTGAGGCCAATTCATGATTGCCTCGATTTTCTGAGAATTGATAGAGATTCCCTCCTTGTTGATCATATGTCCTAGAAATGCTATACTAGGGAGCCAGAACTCACACTTCTTCAGCTTAGCGTACAGCTTCTGCTCTCCCAACTTCTGTAGAACTCGCCTTAGATGTACCTCGTACTCCTCATAGTTCTTGGAGTAAACCAAGATGTCATCTATGAACACAATCATGAAGTCATCTAAGTACGGCTTGAACACACGGTTCATCGTATCCATGAATGCAACTGGGGCATTGGTCACCCCAAATGGCATAACGAGAAACACGTAGTGTCCATACCGTGTTCTGAACGCTGTCTTTTGAATATCAACAGGTCTGACCTTCAGTTGATGATAACCGGACCTCAAGTCGATCTTTGAGAACACTTGAGCTCCCTTCAATTGGTCGAATAGATCATCTACTCTGGGTAGTGGATATCTGTTCCTGATGGTAACCTTGTTCAGCTCTCGATAGTCAATACACAATCTCATGGTTCCATCCTTCTTTTTCACGAACAATACAAGTGCACCCCATGGTGACGAGCTGGGTCGTATAAAACCCTTGTCCAATAACTCCTGTAACTGGAGCTTCAGCTTTTTCAGTTCTGCTGGTGCCATCCTATATGGTGTCTTGGATATCGGTGTAGTGCCCGACAGTACATCGATGCAAAACTCAATCTCCCTATCTATGGGCATCCTTGGAAGATCATCTAGAAATACCTCAGAAAATTCCCTAGCGATGGAAATCTTCTCTAACTCAGGCTGTTGAAAGTCAGTGTTTTGAACATTACATAAGAACCTGTGGCATCCCTTGTGAAGCAGACGCCTAGCCTGGATAGAGGAAACGAAGTAGGGTGGAGAAGCCACCCTTGTCCCTTCAAAATCAACTGTAAAAAATCGGGGGTTCTGTATGAGAACTCGTTTGGCCATACAGTCTATCGTGGCATGATTGGTGGCCAACCAATCCATTTTGAGAATAACATTGAATCCACAAATTCCCAATGGTATAAGGTCAACAATTAAGTGTGTATCCCTAATTTGTATCCCACAATCCTTATACATGGTATCCCCCAACAATGATTTCCTCGATAGTATAGAAACACTCAGTAAATATCCTAAGGGTTCTGTCACTATGTTTAATCTGGCAACATATGTAGGGGATATAAATGAATGTGTAGATCCAGTGTCAAATAAAACATGAGCAGGCTGTGAGCATACTAAAAGAGTACTTGCGACTACAGAAGTTATAGCCTGCATGTCTCTTGGTAAGATGGAGAAAACCCGTCCTGCCTACTACTGGACATTCCCCTGTCCACTCCTCTAGGTCGGGGGTCTAGGTGTTGCCCTCCGGGTGTTGGTGCTCTAAACGAAGCAGTGCTCGTCGTGGCCTGACCCTTCTGAGGGCACTCTCTCGCAAAATGTCCCTTCTGGCCACAGTAGTAGCAAGTGTTGCTATCCTTGAGACACTGGCCTTTATGGATCTTCTCGCAATGGGGGCATTTGGTTGCGCTCCCTCTAGTGTTACCCTGTTTCCTTTGACCGGACCCTGTTGCCTGTGGTACAGCTCTAGGTCTGGTAAATATAGATCCTTTTCCAGAAGAAGAAGACCCTTGCCTCCTATTTTGGTTACCCCATTGTTTCTGGTTCCCTCGTCTCTTAATGAATTCCTCGCCACTCCTTTCTATGATCCGAGTTGTTTCCACTACGTCATCGTAAGTAGTTAGTCGATGGGGTCTGAGTCTATCCTTGATAGCCCACCTCAGTCCTTTCTTAAACTTGCGAGCTTTCAGATCCTTGCTATTGATAGCACTCGGAGCAAACCTGGCCAACTCAGTAAATGTGGCCTTGTATTGCTCTACAATCATCGTCCCCTACTGTAGTACCATGAACTCAGCAACTCTCCGGTTCCGTACTTCCTGGGAGAAGTACTTCTTGTTGAAGATAATGGTAAATCATTCCCAGCCCATGCTTGGCTCTTTGGCCTTCTCAATCATCCACCACTTACATGCCATTCCTTTGAGCAGATATGTGGCATAGGCCACCTTTCGAACTTCAGTGCATAATAAGATATCGTAAATCCTGTTCATCTCTAACATCCACTTTTCAGCTACAGTGGCTCCTCTCGTACCACCAAATGTCGGGGGCCTCATTTTCTGAAACCGCTTATATAAATATGTGGAGTCTCGCTTGTTCCCTTGTCGACCACCTACATTGCCGCCTGTGTTGACATGCTGCTCTTGTCGTACCGGTTGTACCGGCTGACTAGTACTGGCCTGAATCCGTGGTAGAGACTCAATGACACTCTGCATCAATCTCTCTAACTGATCTAAACGATCTAAAGGCAACAGATTCTGCCTCGTGTTAACCATGTCTGTAAAGATAACCAGTGATGATAACCAATGAGAAGACCAGTCAATGTATAAGGTAAACAGTCAATGATCGTACAAAATAAAACATCAGTCCTATCTATCAATTCTATTTCTAGCCCTATCTCCCATGACTCACAATCGAACCTATAGCTCTGATACCAAGTTGTCACGACCCGAAACCTTCCCTATGCGGATCTCGTGTCGCGGGGCCGTCCCTACATTTTCCATTCCTGTATCATAGTACTAATATGTAATGTACTAAAATTTTAAGACAATAATCAGCGGAAGTCTTTTAGTACAGTAATCAGCGGAAGTCTTTCACTACAATGATCAGCAGAGGTCTATTCAATACATAATATGGTTCAACAAAAACAAAATAAGAACCAGACATAGCCAGCACCCATGGGTGGTGAATACATGGGAGAACTAAAACATAACTGGTACATTTCCTCAAAATGTCCTCCTACGCTCTCAGACTCCTACTGGGGTTTTACAGCGTCGCTACCTGAAAGGTGGTATGTAAGGTGGAATGAACTACAAATGCTCAGCAAGTAAATACAGATCTCCGACACTGGTATTGGTGATCATAAAAGAATATGAATCCATGAATGAGAATATGATAGCCAATCACAAGAAAAAGATGTTGTGATAGCCAATGAGAACAGTTGCCATAATGGCCAATGAATAATGGATCACAATGTACAATTAGGAGTAATGGGTATAACATCAACATGGAACTCTCAATGATAATATAACAACAAGAATGCACTACCACAATAAACCAATCACAACCAAATCAATAAAGAAATGTCTCACAATACAAGATATTCATAAGGAATAGTGTAACTTAACAATCGTAGTCAAACAATCAAATAAGAGATGAATTTATTCTGTGTCAGGGCTTGGCATACCCTCAGTCTTTTGGGGCCCGGCATACCCCCTAGTGAATTCCAATGTATTGCCACATGTCCGTTCATGGACTTGACCCGTAGGTCTCCAATGTATCAGAAAGTATCAGATGGATATTGTGTCTGAGCACAATTACGATATATAAACATATCATGATCTTATGTGAATCCATAGAATATAAAAATGGAATATCAAGTCTACAGTGAAATATAGCAGTAGGCCTTTCAAGGCATGGTTCAACACGATAACAATGATATAACAGTAAATCAATGTCCACAAGATAGATCAATATCACATTGTGGAGAACAAGAATATTTGGTGTGTTCATGAATACAATTTCGGTAGTAAAATAAAGTAATTTGGCTTGGAAACACCACATGGAAGAGAAAGGGAATTTACTTACCTTTAATTGCAGTCCTAGGTCAGTATTCCGTGAGTTTGCCCTTCCCTTTTGAGTTCCCTATATGTCAATAGATCCGTCTCAGAATTAATGATATTCATCAAATTTTATGCCTTGTTATCTTAAGTATCTCTAACACTAATTTAGACTTTACCATTGAGTCCAGAACACCGAAGAAAGTCGGTCTAGGCTTTCGCAAAATTTTGTTTGGATTTGGTAGTAGTAGGGGTATTTTGGTCATTTTAGTATTTTACGGGTCTTTAATTTTTCAGGACCCTGTCTCGCAATGCGGACCTCACCATTGGACTCAGACAGACCAAGATAGTCAAAATACACTAATAACTTGTTTGATTTGGCCACTGGGCCATTTCGCCATTATTTATTTCAATTAAATTAATTTAATTTAACTTAATATATATATATATATATGTGCATTTAAAGAAGCACGGGCATGCCTATCTTCTTGGTAACTCACTCCTCTCTCTCACACGTGATCCCCTGTTCGAGTCTCGGGGGCAGCAACCCCCACATTTTTCTTTTCTTCCCTTTTAAAAACCAAACAGTGGTTAAGCCACTTATCCATGGACAGGATATCCCTGTTCCCTGATTTTAACCCCATTTATTTCTTATGCCGTGACCAAATGGCCCTATTTTCCTTTTAATATTTAAAACCCTAAATTAAAAACGACGCAGTTTTGCTCCTAGTTTTTATAAAACGATGCCGTCCCGTGCCACTGTTCATCACCTCTCCCACGATATTCTAGTGAGAGATCATTAGGGTTCCATCGCCTTCTCCAGCGACGGCACCCTTTTTTTGATCCTTTCCTTGATTAAAACCAATGCAATTTTTTCCTCTCCCCTCAAGGATCTCAACCGTACCCTCCGTTTCCATCAAGCCCCTCCCAATCCCCACGAATAGTGAGGTTATTAACTCCGGCCGAGTTTCATTTTCATTTTTGTGACTTTCAAGTCACTGTTTTCACTCCTTTTTAATTCTAAATGGTTTTTGCACTTGATATCAACATTTTCCAATTATTAAATTCAAGTTCCATGTATAAACTCACCCCAAACCGATTCATATATACTACCTGCAACTCAATATTTCTACCTCATTTCTGCACCTTTTAAACTGATTCTTTTTGCATTGAATTCCCTTTTGAATAAGCTACATGGCCCTAAGATCAAACCTAAGTTTCATGCTCTAAATTTATAAAAACAATAGCTAATGAACTTACCTGAATTTTTGTTTCCTTGGTGCGGTTTCTTCTTCTCCCTATCTGTTTCAACTTCTAAACCTCTCCTGGTCTTCACAGTTCCCTTCTTGGTCTTTCTTTTCTATCTCCTATCTCACGCATCACACATATATATACACCAAACATAACCAACCTCTTTCTCTCTCTACTCTCTCTCTCTTTCTCTTTCTTTCTCTCTTTTTCTCTCTCTCTCTCTCTCTCTCTCTCTCTCTCTCTCTTGCAGTCATTCTTGACTGCTGTGAATCGCTCATTCAATCCCCACCATTCACTCATATCCTACGCAATATATGTATACATATATTGGCAGCCCCACTTGCACCAAGGTCGGCAGCCTTGGTGCTGTTCCCCAACACACTCAAACACACACACACACACACATAGTGACACACACTAGTCACTCAGTATACATGCATCCCCCCTTTCCCTTTTGTATGTATTTAATTCATATATATATATATACATATATGTATTTTACACCATCCTATATACATATATATATATATACACACATTAAGTACACAATTTATACATGCATATATATAACGATATGTGTATATAAATTCATTTTAAATTGCATAGACATACACTTATTTCATATCTACTGTGCGTTTATGAAGTATGCATGTGCATGGAATTGCATATGTACACGCATCACGATGTTGGGTCCTGAAGTGCTCCGGTGTTGCCCAGCACTGGCTATACTAAACAAACTATTCACATTCCATAATCGCATGGATCCATGAAATACCATGATATAGAGCTTTAAACAGCTCAGATTACACTATTCAGTCAACTTACATCGGTATACGTGTCATATCCCGGGTTGGGATATCACACTCACGGAGGTTACAGATTGTAATCTAAGCTTCTTAGTGACAGCCCTCCAAGCGAGGCTAGGTACTGGGCGATTCCATGACTCCTTGACAAAGAATCCTCCCGCTGACAGGACATCGCTCATGGAGTGAGCACGGAAGTACATAAACTTGGAAGATACAAATACGTCTTTCTGAAAGGCCAAGGAGTAGGCTCAGAAAGATGATAACACCTCGAAATGAGACTTCAATAGCATCAAGAAAAGGGGAAGAAGTCCAGGCAAGAGGACGGCACCTAGAGCTCAGAGCAATCTCATTCCCGTAAATTTTGGGGCGTTCACACCTTTGAACGCATCCCTCACCCACATCTTTCAACAGGCCGAGGCTCAAGAAGATCTGAGGTGGCCAGAGCCTTTGAAAAGCAGTCCTGACACCAGAGATCACAAAAAATACTACGACTTCCACAGGGATCACGGGCACACCACTAATGAATGCAAGATCCTTAAACAAGAAATTGAACTGTTGATCCGATGGGGACGTTTGAAGGAATTTGTCCGACAAGATGGAAGACCAAACTTTCGAAACGACAAGCCATAGCAAACGAGACAAGATCAGAGGCCTAAACAAGGGAGGCTCGAAACGAGCAGCCACGCCAGAATAATCAGGTCATTTTCGTCCTCCATGCCGACAACACGTTGGCAGGGATGTCCAATAGAGCAAGGAAGCATTATGTTCGAGAAGCAAGGGGAGAACCAAGTGTCCTTCAGATCTTCGTAGTTGAAAAGAAACAAAGGCCTGCGCCTTATATGAACTGGATCTCGCCGGGGTACATTGCCCTCACAGTGATGCCCTTGTCATCTCTCTCAAAGTCATGAATTTTGAAATTAGAAGAGTGTTGGTAGACACAGGGAGCTCTGCCAATGTGTTGTTTTACGAGCCCTTCCAACACATGACGTTCAATATCAATGATCTTAAGGCCACCACCGCTGTAATGGCGGGATTCGATGGAAACCTAAGCTCACTAATGGGCAGAACAGATCTCCCGACCACCGTGGGAGAGGGGGATGCCCAGAAGACGCTGATCTCAGAATACATGGTCTTGAACTCCAAGTCTCCCTATAACATCATCATAGGAAGACCATGGCTTCACCAGATGGGGGTGGTCACGTCGACCCTCCACCAATACCTGAAGTACATTCAGAATAACAGGGTCTGCACTATCAGAGGTTGCCAAACAACAACTTAGGAATGCCACACTGTGGCATTGAAGGAAAAGATACACAAATAGCAATCACAGATACCTCGGAAGGAAAGAAGCCCTGTATCTTCTAAACTTCTCGAGGCTACGGAATGCCCCCCCGAGGTTGATGAGCCATTAAGTCCTAGAGGGAGAGATAGCTTGGCGACACCAACACAGGAGCCAGTTAAGGTATTAGTGAGTTCTGAAGGAGGGGGACGTTACTTACAACTCGGCGTAAAGCTATCCCAGTCTGAGCAACAAGAGATCGTTGAGTTCTTAAAAGATAATCTGTCAGTCTTTGCTTAGGAGACTAAAGACATGGAAGGGATAGACCCTACTCTCGTCACTCATAAGTTGATGACTGATCCGAAACATCCCCCAGTTAGACAGAAATGGAGGATTTTTGCCCCCGAGCGACACAAAATCATTAACGATGAAGTCCAAAGGTTGTTGGATGCCAAGATGATAAGAGAGGTGTTTTACCCAAAATGGCTTGCTAACACAGTCCTTGTCAAGAAAAAGAACGAAAAATGGCTGGTCTGCATCGACTATACAGACATCAAAAAAGCCTGCCCTAAAGATAGTTTTCCCCTCCCAAGGATCGACCAGCTGGTCTATGCAACAATGGGCCACGAACTGATGAGTTTCATGGATGCATATTCAAGATATAATCAGATTCAGATATACCCTCCAGACTAGGAGAAAACGGCATTCATATCTGAACGTGGGCTCTATTGCTGCAGGGTGATGCCGTTTGGACTAAAAAATGCTGGTGCCACGTACCAGCGGTCGGTGAACAAAATGTTTAGTCCCCTGATTGGTGGCACGATGGAGGTATATATAGACGACATGTTGGTCAAGAGTCTGAAGAAGATTCAACATATCCGGCATTTAAGGCAGACCTTTAGCTTATTAAAGGAGCACAGAATGAAGTTGAATCCCTCGAAGTGTACCTTTGGGGTCACTAAAGGGAAATTCCTGGGTTTCTTGATTTCTTAAAGAGGGATAGAGACGTACCCCTCACAGATTAAAGCATTGACAGAACTGGAGCCACCAAGGTCCAAGAGAGACGTGCAGGCCCTAAACGGCAGAATTGTAGCCCTAAATAGGTTCATTTCCAAGTCCACCGACCGATACCTCCCGTTCTTCAAAGCCCTGAGAGGGAACAAGGCCCTCGAATGGAACTTTGAATATGATAAGGCTTTTGAGGAATTGAAGCAATGCATGGCCTCCCCCGATCTCTTGTCCAAACCAGTACATGGAGAAAAGCTTTTTCTATATCTCATGGTGTCAGAGAACGCCGTAAGTTCAGCACTCGTTCGAGAAGAAAGGGGGACTCAGAAGCCCATATTTTTATGTCAGCAAAGCACTTCTGGATACCGAAAAGTGATACCCCGAGGTCGAGAAGTTGGCATTTGCCTTGGTAATGTTGGCTTAGAAGCTCAGGCCCTATTTTCAAGCGCACCCTATTATGATCCCAACATCTTACCCGTTGAGGGCAATTTTGCACAAGCCTGACGTCTCAGGGCGCCTGGTCAAATGGTCTGTGGAGTTGGGGGAGTTCGATATATCCTATGTACCTCAAACCTCTATTAAAGGCCAAGCACTAGCGGACTTCATCACAGAGTTCACTCCCGCTCTGCACAACAAATCCATAATCGATACAAGTGCAACGGTATGACAGCTCTACGCCGACGATTCATCCACTGACAAGGGCTTCGGAGTTGGCATCGTACTCCGATTCTCAAACGGGATTGCAATAGAGAAGGTGGTTACCCTAGGGTTCAGAGCTTCGAATAACGAAGCCGAGTATGAAGCATTAATCCTCGGTATGAGATCGGCTCTAGAGTGCGAAGCTCAGAGTGTCAAGGCATTTTCTGATTCCCAACTAGTGGTGAGTCAGATCTTGGGGAAATTCACCGCAAAAGATGACAGAATGATCAGATATAGGGAGTTGGTGGATTCGTTGAAGAAATCTTTCTCGGCATTCATTATCCATAAGATCGAAAGAGGTCAGAATACCCGAGCCTATGCCTTAGCAAACATGGCCTTTCACCTCAAACTTGGTGGGGATTCCGAAGTCGTTGTCTTTTTCCAAGCTAGGCCAAGCATAGAAGAGGTTCAGTCCACGCTTTGCTCAGAACAAAGTCAGGACTGGAGGACACCAATCCTCCTGTACCTGAAAGATGGGCAGCTTTCAGAGGACAGGAACCGAGCCCGGAATATATGGATCAGAGCAGTATGATATCTTATCTTAAACAAAAAGCTCTACCGTAGGTCGTACACCCAGCCTTTCCTGAGATGCTTATCCCCAGAAGAGTCCGAATACGTCCTAGCCGCAATTCATGAAGGAATATGTGGGAATCACAACGGTGGCAGGACCATCGTCCACCGGGCTTTGACTCAGGGTTACTATTGGCCTAACATGCTTAGACACACCAAAGAATACGTGAAGAGGTGCGATAAGTGTCCGTACTTCGCCTCATATCAGCATTAGCCCCATCATGAGCTCATCCCCATTGCCAGTCCATGGCTATTTGCCCAATGGGGGATGGACATTGTAGGGCCGCTGCCAAAGGCCCCGCAGAACATAATGTATTTGCTCGTCGCCATTGATTACTTTTCCAAATGGGTAGAAGTAGAACCCTAACTCACATTACTAAAGTAGAAGTGAAAAACTTCACATGAAAAAACATAATCTGCCGGTTTGGTATACCCTATGTTATCATTTCTGACAACGATATGTAGTTCGCCGGAAAGGTGTTCGGAAAGTTCTGCAGTAACTTGTATATCAACCATCACTTCTCCTTGCCGGGGCACCCCTAAGTTAATGGGCAGACCGAAGTCACCAACTGCACGATCCTTGATGCCATCAAAAAGAGATTGGAACAAGCCAAAGGGAAGTGGGTCGAGGAGCTCCCAGGGGTACTCTGGGCCTATCGAACCATGAGAAGAGTACCGACCGCTGAAACACCGTTCTCACTTGCATACGGTACCGAGGCAGTTATTCTAGTCGAGATTGGTATGCCCACACTAAGGTCGGAATCGTTCGACCAAGGGACCAATGATCACCAATTAGTAGAAAACCTCGACCTGTTGGAGGAAAGAAGGGAGCAGGCTGGAATAAAGACTGACGATTACCGGCGTAGAATGGCCCAGAGATTTAATCAAAAGGTGAAGCCTCTGAATTTCCAGCTACGCAACCTTGTCCTGAGAAGGGTTTTTCCCAAGACTAAGGATCCCACCGTGGGAAAGCTCTTCCCAAATTGGGAAGGACCCTACAAAGTCGTCAAAATTGCCAGGCCTACGACCTACTGGTTTGAAGATATGTCTGGTAAGCCCATTCCTAGGCCTTGGAATATCGAACATCTAAGAAAATATTATCAATGAAGCTCATTTTCCTCTTTAAAAGTATTCTTTAATTTAATGCACAAATCTTCAGATCTGGTCCATCTCAAAAGACTCCTGCAAGCACAAGTGCTGTAGGCATGGTCTCAATTTAATGCACAGATCTCCAGATCTAGTCCATCTCAATAGACTCCTACGAGCACAAGTGTTGTAGGCATGTTCTCAATTTGATGCACAGATCTCCAGATCTGGTCCACCTCAAAAGACTCCTACAAGCACAAGTGTTGTAGGCATAGTTTCAATTTAATGCACAGATCTACAGATCTAGTCCATCTCAAAAGACTCCTACAAGCACAAGTGCTGTAGGCATGGTTTCAATTTAATGCACAGATCTCCAGATCTGGTCCATTTCAAAGAGACTCCTACAAGCCTTGTATCCAATACAAGTGTTGTAGGCATGGTCTCAATTTAATACATAGATCTCCAAATCTGGTTCATTTCAAAGAGACTCCTATGATCCTTATATCTACTATAATTGTCATAGCCATGGTCCCAATTTAATTCACAGATCTTCAAACCTGGAACTTCTAAGCCTAAGGTCTTACAAAAGTGTTTTACTTATGGATCCCTGACTGCGGGATAATGCTTTCAGGTCTGAAGTTTTATTAATTATCTTGTTTGTTACAATTGTTTTACTTTTGGATCCCCGACTGCGAGATAATGCTTTCAGGTCTGACGTTTTATTAATTATCATGTTGGTTACAAGTTTTTTACTTCTGTAGCCCCGACTGCAGGTTAATGTTTTTAGGTCTGAAGTATGATTAATTGTCTTGTTAATTACAAGTATGATTAATTATCTAGTTAATTACTTCTGGATCCCCGACTGCGGGATAATACTTTCAGGTCTGAATTTTTATTAATTATCTTGTTTGTTACAAGTGTTTTACTTCTGGAGCCCCGACTGCGGGTTAATGTTTTCAAGTCTGAAATATGATTAATTGTCTTGTTAATTACAAGTGTTTTAGGTCTACACAATACTAGAGTCAGTTATGGAAAAACAAGCGATAAAGAAAAACTGCTTTTCATTAATGAAAGCCCGAAAGGGCTTAGGGTTACAAAAAAATAAAAAATAAAATAAAATAAAATAAACCTATTCTATGGTAACAGGGGCAACTTCCGAGATAGGCACGACATCCTTGACGATGGCACCCTTAGTTGGCTGGACTGGGGAAGGCTTGGGAGAGGTTGGCTTTTAATCTTCCACCTCTACGTCATCCACCCCGAAGATATCCAGGTCGGGGTAGAGCTTTTGGGTCCTCTTCCTAAAGAGAAGGTATCCAGTATCCACAAATTCACGTCCCAACCTATTCACCTCGTCCATCAGTTCTTTCTCCATCTCCTCTCTGGCCGCTTCCACGCTGGAGGACAGCTTCAAAGCTGCCGCAACCTCCACTTCCCTGTACTCCTTCTTCATTGCATCCAAGTGGAAGACATACTTATGCCTCTGGGACTGAAGAATGCCCAGGCCAGCCATTGATTCCTTGCATTTTCCTTCAAGAGAATTGTATTTCTCTTTAAGGGAACGAGTGGCAGTACGGGAGGCCTCAAGCTCGGCGCGGGTCGCTTCCAGCTCGGCCTGAAGATGATTCACCCTTTCGGTGTCTTTAGGATAGTCTAAAATGGCGGCCATTACATGGGCAGCCTACAAGCAATAACAGAAAAGTTATTCAATCTTTCTGGAATAGCGCTTACCCTTGCGTGGCCCACCATGAGGTCAATGGAAATTTGGCACAGGTTCAGGCCCCGGAAGGATGAAGACCATGATCCTTCAAAAACAAGCCTCACGGCCTCTTCCCTCGAAGATGCATTGGCAATGGAGGGAGGGACGATGTTCGGCCTCTACGTACTACGGGGCACCGAACCCGCCTCTGAAGGTGGAGGTGGAAGGGTCTCTTGAGAAGAGGTTGAAGGGGCAGTAAGAGCAGCTTCGGTTACCTCTAGAGGGGCAGCAGGACCAGCTTCGGACACCCCGGTGTCCGTCCTCCTTTTCTTTTTAGGAGGGGAAACAGCAGTAGAAGAAGAAGGGCCCCCAACCTTCTTCTTGGTACTCGGTGTATAGCCGGAAAGCATTGATTTCTTCAGTTTGGCAGCCCTATTCTTCACCAACTTCGCCTCCATCAAGTTTTGTGGAGAAAGAATCTAGTCATGAGGTTGGTGGAGGGGCTGCAGCAATTATCGATACTTTTCCTGAAGTTCTAGAGTAAAGGTTAGCCTCCTCCAAGCTGTCTTATTTGCAAAACACTATAAAAAAACAAAGGAAAACAGTAAGTCAGTCAAAGAGAGAAGAGAATGGAAAAAATTAATCGTTGTAGGTCTGAAGTCTCACCCTTGAAACCGATGTATCGAGGAAAGAGACTCAGCCGATCTTCAAAATCCTCATGCTCCCAGCCTTCTCCGACGAAAAAGTACCACTTCTTTCATGTCTTGTTGAAAGTGGGTACCGAAGTGAGAGGCCTGAACCGTTTATTGAACGATATGTAATAAAGCCCCTCAGACCTGAGGTACTTCATGTCCATGTTACTCCGGATGAGGTCTAGATCCACCTCTACTCCGTTCTTATGACCTAGTACTAAGAAGGCCATAAGTTGCTTGTAGCTATTGATATTCAGCTCGGTGGGGAAAATTTTGAACCAACTGAAGAACTCATTCAGAAAGGGGTGCAGGGAAAATTGTACATCAATCTCGAACCACTCGAGATAGGCGCAGATCTCCCTCCGCTCGATGTCCAATGGACGATCGGACTTCTTAAGAACCCTACAAGTCACATTTTTTGGGAACATATACTGGTTCCTAAGGGTTTTCAACACCTCTGCAGTGACAGCACTTTCCCCCTCCTCTCTTTGAGATCGACCCGAAGTACTGACCTTCCTATTCCTAGATTTGATGTGAGCTTCAACAAGCACCACATCGGACTCGTTACCAGATTCGTGACTAGACTTACCGGAGGAGGAAGCCCTATCACCACCCATTTCTATGTTTTCCCTAGTCTCCATACTGTCAGAGTGGGTGTTGGAATCCGACATGGCGAAAAATAGAAAGTTTGGAAAGAAAAAGTGTAGGAAAAGAGATGTAAAAGAAATGTAGAAGAAGGAGAAGGGAACGAATAAAGCAAAAAAGGAAAAGAAATTACCGGCCCACTGGAGAGGAAAGAGTCAGACGATGGTAGCCGTTAAGGAGACGCCGAAAATCGTAGTAAAATTGCAGAAGAGGTTGCTCACAGATGCTTTGAGGATATGTGAAACTTGTAAAAAAGGGCCAAATGGCCATCTTAGCTATTTAAAAGAAGTGGTGGAGGTGTCATTTAATGTCTTAAAAACTGAATGACGGCTAGATAATAATGATCTTGATTAACAAAATGACAACACACGTGGTAATTACACCGTGATGGCTCCTGCCCCCTCGGAATATGGAACGGCGCACTAACGGTAGAACATGTGACTCTTCAGAAACCCTAGCCTAAGTTTTTTAGGCGCACTTAGAACTAAGGCTCCGGGGGGGGGAGTAGCTGATACGCCAAAAATAACGGACTAATCCAAACTTGACACGTGTCTATCATCTCTGTATGCAGGTCATGAAGTAACTAGCTGTACAGATCTGAAGTCGGATTAGCAAGCTCAGAAGCACTAGTTCTTAGTGATACCGACCTCGTCGTCGTCGTCATCTTGGCTTACCGACCTCAGAACGATGGAGCAGGTAGCAATGTGGAACAATGAAGCAAGTAGCAATAATGAAACTGCCATCTCCGGACAACAGTGAATCCCAGATTTCACGACCCCAAATCCTACCCACTTTAGAAGATAGTCATCCTATAATTACCATCCTTAAGCTACGTTTCAATCAGAATCTATCACTTATTTTTTGTTTCACTTACTCCCTACTGACTTGATCACCGGAGTGGTTACTGCTAGAGCCATCCTGGCGGCCCTTTGACTCCCTTTTTTCAGAGCTCATATCGATGAGGAACGGAGCCCCAGCAAGTCAGAAAAGTGCAGTATCAAATTTTTTTTTTCTTTCAAATAGACTACCTAAACTACAATTTTGGCTCAGGTTGAAAATGAAATGGTTTCGTTTAGATTTCCATAGCACTTTAATATGCACAATTCTCTATGATAGACATGAACATCTCTAAATTACCAAAATAATTATTTTTTTTTTAAAAAAAAAGAAACTCTCAAGTTACCAAAATATGAGAGTAAAATGAGGTGTTCCTCAACGTCCTATCAATGACCCATTTGGATGGATCCATTTATAATGAAAGGATTTGGGGTTTTAAGTCAAAAATATAAAAGGTAGTTTGCTTTAGATCAAGAGTTACAAGGAGGATAGAGTAGAGAACCATTGATGTGGGGTGATATATTTTATGAATATCCATGTATAATTAAAATCTTTCTTGGCATGGATTTCAAGTAACTTCATCAGTTATTTCAAATCCATGTTGAGGATTCAGAACCTATTCATGCATCTTATTGAGATCTCACTAAAGAATAAATCTAAACCTAAGATTCACCCCTTAAATCATTAAAACCATATCCAGCCTAATAGACTTTCAGAATCACTGATCCCAGTTCCATAAACTAGCACAGGCATTTGCCTCATCCCCAGCCTGAGCTCCAAAACCAAAAATAGAACATGTGTGCCCTTTTTCCCTTGCTCTAGGTCCAATCCCTTAATATATATTACTTCGACAAGATATAGATGCATTTGATGGTAAATGCTGCAATATATTATTTCTTTATTTGTTATGATTAGTACCAATTTAGATGATTTTTGGTGTCATTTCAGTCTTCTTACACAGATCTTTTTATTTGTAGATGACGATGAGGACAATGATTGAATCCTGCATAAATAAAATTGCAAGATGATGATAACAAGAGATCCCATCAGGATAGAAGTATAAAGATATATTGTGTGTCTTATTTCTTGTTTTGTTGTGTGTGTGGGGAAATAGGTAGCCTGTGATAAAGAATATGTTTTCAACTTTATCACCAGGATTTATTTAAGTGTAGCTGGTTTAGCAACTCATGAAGTTATGTTTGCTTGATGAGAAATTGGTATGTTTGAACCCAAGGCCTATTATGTAGTTCTAATATATCATTATTAGTGGCAGATGTAGCTGTTTGTTAAGACTGATTTTGAAACAGTATTTGAGTAAGAAACTTTTCATAGAATATTGAGTGGTTGAAAATCAGCAATTGAGTAGAAAATATTGTACACCTCAGGCTCAAGCCTTGAAGGAGGGGAAAACATGAGGTGACCTCAATTTATGTGGCAATTATCTTTTTTTTTTTTTTATTTTAATCAATATACCTTATGCCGGTTTGAAAAAATTTGAACTGTGCAGTAAAATATTAAAATGAACTAGTTTTAAGATTTTATAATATTTGATAAGTACTTTTTAGTAGTATTAAGATCTGCATTTGTTCATAGAAAATGTTTTTAACTTGAACAAAAAATAGGCCATGGAGGTTTTGCTTTTTTTAAAAAATAGAATGGACCCAGTTCTTAAGAATGCCACAAAGCTACACTGCAAAATGTTATAAGAGAACAGTTCATTCATAGATTTCACTTTTATTACATTTTATCCTAGAAGTCAAACATTCTCATAAGCTTGTGTACACATAAACACACACACGTACACATACCATCACACAATTAAACTGTCTTCCTAAGCCTAACAATTCCACAACCAAACAAGAGAGAGACAATTAAAAATACAACATTCCAACAGGTCCAGAGCAAGATCATTAGACCATCCAATAACTATATATATATATATATTAATTTATGTAATTGAAAGCAAAAAACATTCATCACCCATCATGGACAAGCAATATTATACCTCCTTGGAGGCATTTGTAGTACTAGTACCAACATTCAATTTCTCACGAAGCAAGGACTTCTTCTCTTCTGTTATTGATTCATTGCTAATCCATTGATGCTTCTCTACCTTTCTCATGAGTGCCTCTAGTTCCATTGCTACTACCTTCATTGTAGGCCTTTCATCTCCCTTCACATTTAGGCACCTCATTGCAAGATTTGCAACTTCCTCAAGCTGCTCAGCTGCATGCACTAAAATATCATCAAGAATGTTAACCAATGGCCCCTCTTTCAGTGAAGTTAGAAAATAGGTAGCTAGGGTTCTCTCCCCAGGCTTATCAAAAGAAAATGCATTTTTTCCAGTTAGAAGCTCTGCAAGGACCACCCCAAAGCTATAAACATCACTTTTTTCAGTCATCTGGCTTGTCTGCAAATATTCAGGGTCCAAGTATCCAAGAGTCCCTTGCACAATTGTAGATAATTGAGTTTGATCCGATGGAGCCAACCTCGAAGCTCCAAAGTCAGACACTTTTGCAGTGTATTTATCATCTAAGAGTATGTTTGCGGACTTAACATCTCCATGGATGACAGGGGTAGAAGCTGCAGAGTGCAAATATGATAACACTTCAGCAGTTTCTATTGCTATCCTTAAACGAATGTCCCAAGAAATGGCAGATGCCTTGTTGTTATCATGTATGTTTTGAAAAAGGGTGCCATTGTTGATGAATTCATAAACTAGTGAAGGGATTTGTGTCTCTAAACAACAACCCAAGAGCTTAACTACATTCCTATGGTTGATTTGGGAAAGAACAACCACCTCATTAATAAATTGCTCAGTGAGGCTTTTATCCACTATTTTGAACTTCTTGATGGCAATTGTTTTGCCTGCTAATTCTCCTTTATAAACTGTGCCATAGCCTCCTCGGCCAAGAATTCTGCTTCTATCATAGTTGTTACTAGCCTTCTCAAGCTCTTTTGCAGTGAAAATTCTAATTGTTTCAGTGGATCCTTCTCGCCCGGAGAGTAGTTTTTGTAGCTTTGGCCCGCCATTTTGCTCAAAAAATGTTTTTCTCATGTTGTCCAGCTTTCTTTTCTTGAATCCAAAGTACAACCAAGAGATACCAACAAGCAAACCTGTGATACCTATGGCAAGACCTATAATTGAAAATAAGTTACTTTTTTGGAAGTAAAATGAACTTTAAACATTATTAGAACTCATTTAGACATTACAATATATTATTATTATTATTAGTATCAACATTTTTTTGCTAGGTAAGAGAGAGTTAGATACAATTATACAAGGTGCCCATTCAAAGGGTCAAACCAACGGGGCATACCTCTAAAACAAAAGGTATTTAAACAAGCAACGATGTTACACCATTGTTAATAGTTTAAACTTTTAAATGAGTTGATGATTTAGCAATACATGTGTATAGACATTGTAGATATATACATAAGTGTATAAAAATACAAAGTAGATAAATATATATGGGTATGCCTATGCACACAGTTGTAGATAAGCACGTACATAGATTTATATTTATACATATATACATAAGTAAAGGTATATATACATAACTCTCAATACCTGCCTATGTATGTATGTGCATACATACATATTATTGAGTCTGAACAAATAAAGTAAAAATGTGTTTTTTTCCCTTTAGAAAGATTTTTTTTGCTTTTAAGAAAAAATAAAATTTTATTTTCCTAGAAGTATATTTTTTGGCACAAACAAAGGAATATCCTTTGTAAGAGATAGTATTGTAATATTTAATTCAAACTTAGAGAGGATGAATTTACTTTTATCGAACTATATGTATTTGTCATAACTTATTATGTACGTAAAATACAAAATTATAATGTAATTTTTATTTTTAAATAAAAAAAATGAATATGTTTATTGTATAATATACTTACCGACAGCTAACTTAATCACACGTGATTGATCAGGACACGTATAACTCCCTTCAGTGTTGATACAATTTTTTTTGCACTTGTTCAGACTTGGATCTGCACATTCGTCGATGTCTGCAATATGATTAAAGACAAAAAGTAATGTTCAAATGTTGGTATTCAAATTCATCGTATTAATAGACCCTACTTTTTGAGCACCAAAGTTTGTACTATGAATCATTGCTAAAAAACAAGACACAATTATCATGATCACGAACATCACCTACGTACAATAGATGCATGCAAATTATATTCAAAAGCAATGAATTAAGTGATGTGCAAAACTGATAAAAATAAAATAATGAATGATTTCAAATAAAAATATATAACATCCAAGATTTACATGATTTAAATAGATGTTTATTGACGTGTTCAAAATGAGTCATATACATAAATGATGGTGTGTAGTAAATTAAGTCACGAAGAGAAACTCCTGACCTTAAACATCCTAGAAAACAAGTACTCTCACATTAGAGAAAGTGTTTGCACGACACTTTTCCATGCCGAATGCAAGTGGTACCGAGCTTATAAGCATAATTCAATTAGAAAACTGCCATACATCCTAACTCTTGACCTAAGTTTCAGTTTGAATATCCCACAAACATAACTGATTTAGCCATCGGAGAGTTCTTGACTCTTTTTGGTGACCTCTTAATCATTTTGTTTTGTAGGTTAATAGGAAGGAAACTCTCCACTGTTAATCTCAGCATCCATAATTTGTCCTCAACATTTATATATATAGATAGCGATGATTAATCCTATTATGTATCGAAAAGATTAAAAGAGTCAAACACTCACAAAACCAAACTTTTCTTTCTACCCAATGACGGACCACATAAGTCGACTCTTTCCAATTAGAAAATTTTTTAAATACAATACCCTTATACATACAAATTACAAAATAAGAAATAAAACGGATTAAAAATATTATCATTTTTTTTTGAGTTGCATCTGATCAACAATGTAAAATAAAAATTGAAGTAATTAATAACAACCATCTAACATTAAATATGAAAATGATGAATACCTTGACAACCGTCTCCATCTTTTCTGTCGTCCCCACGGTAACCTGGGGGGCAAGGACAACTATAATTTCCCACAGTGTTAATACAATCTTTTTCGCACTTGTGCAAACTTTCCGCACATTCGTCGATATCTACAATATGCATTCGTATGCATGATTAAAGAAAATAAATAAATTAGGCATGCATGCAGATGCAGTAGTGAATTAATTAAACATGAAGGAAAATGATACCTTGGCAACCACCGGAGAGGTATGGGTTGCCTCTATAACCTGCCGAGCATTTGCAGCGATACCCAGAACCAGTAGTAGTATTATCGGGTTCATAACACTTGCTCTTCTTATCTACACAAGCATAACTAGTCTGGTCCTTCTGGGCCACTTCACATGTCTTGTTTCCAATGGTCCAGTCAACCACTAGTGGAGGGTATGGAAGGTAAGTCATGTGTTTCAAATCGCTATATAACTTTGAGGAGAAGTTGAACTCACCTTGGTCCACAATGAAGGCAAAGCTGCAGGGATTGAAGTCTATTATACGTGTATGATTGTAATAGCTACCCAGTGTGAGATTGATACCCCTGAGCCCATTTGGGATCGATACCTGGCAACACCCGACACCAGAACAAGACCCATTGACAACGCTGTCGATGCTTTCACAGATGGATAAGCAACCAGTGGTGTAAACCTGATTGCCTTTATAGCCACGAACAATTGCATAAGTATCACAACCAATTGCCGTGAACTTGTTTTGAGTACTAGATATGGTGATTTTTTCCAAATCGAGCCCGGCATCACCGAAATACCTTGTATCCGTTGTTCTTGACATGCCATCATAACAATCATAGGCTATATACTGTAAGATGTGCAACTGACCCTCAACATCAATTTTAGTAACTGATGCTGCACTTTTTGGCCCACGTGAGATCGAAGCTCGGCTCCCTGCGAAACACTCGAAACAGAAGATCAGAGGACCACCGGGTTGGCTCCGGCGGTAGCCGCTCCGATGCTTAAGTCAATAAACTGAATTGAAAGACTCGTAATGAAAGCCAAAATAATGAGCATAAAAACAAAGCGTACCTCTAGGGTTTAATTTATAGGTGGTTGTTCTCCCAAGTTGATTAGGATTTGGAACCATGAATATAGGGATTAGATCTTCGGAGATATAAGTTACCTTGTTGAATATGGAAGCTTAATGTGGCAGTTCCCTTGTTGGAAACAACTTCCTTATTCCTTGCTCGGAGCTTGTTGAGGCGGTGATAAGATCTGATTATTGACTTACGGTACTGCAAGTTTGCATCTGTATATATTTAGCTTTGTAGGAGAGCTACCTTGCTTTGATATTGTGAGATCGGTTTATTTGGGCTATGCCTTTGATTGACCGAGAATGAGTCATACGACCGAGCATGAACTGAATGACCGAGCATAAATCATGTGGCCGATCATGAACTGAATGACCGAGCCCAGGTCGTATGACCTGAGCATGATCTGAATGACTGAGCCTGAGCCGATCCATGCTTACACGTGTCGTGCAGTGGTTGATGTGTCACATAGTGGTATATCAGTTACTCCCCCCCCAAGCCTTAGTTTGAGCTCGGGTCGTAACTAAGGTTTTATGAGCGTCCGAAAAGCTATGCGTTTTGTCGTCTCGTTTCTCGAGACGTCCGTCGGTACATCATTTATTGCGCAGCCGGTTCTTGGGTTTCTCAAGTCATTATTGTTGCGATACTGTCGCGACGGTTCGCCTGGGTAGCAATTACTCTTCGGATGCGTATAAAAGGGAGAAAGAGCCTTGTACGATTCTTTTTAACATCTTCTACTCTACGAAGTGAGATATACATCCGACATTGTCGAACCAGCAAGCTACCTTGTGAAGAATCCCATCCATCCGAAGTCCCTTACTTTGATTCAGGTTCGGTTTTAGTATTTTTGTTCATCTTTTCACTTTCTCTTCCTCTCCTTTTGGTTATTTTGAAATGTCGACTTCTTCGGCATCTTCTGATGTTGGTAATGGGTTGGGGAGCCTCCCGGAGGCTCCTTCCTTGTCACAAACCCTAATTAGGGGTAGCAGTTCCTCGGGGACTGGATCGGAGGAGACTCACTTTAGTCCCTCAGTTAGAATCGTTGATGCCTTCTCGGAATGTAGGGATAGAGAGGGTGAAGTCTCGGGTCGGTCTTCTCAGATAGAGAGTACTGTAACATCCTCTTAGTTAGAGGTTATTAGAGAGAAGTATGAGATTCCTCCAAATGTCACCCTTAGGGCTCCCGATGACCTAGACTACTCTTGGGAAGTTCAGGAGGGAGAAATCTGTGTTTATGCTGCCTGGTTTGAGATGGGGCTGCGTCTTCCCTTCCCTAGTTTGCTTAGGGATTTTTTCTGCTGGTTTAACCTCTGCCCGGCCGACCTGCTTTTGAACAGTTGGAGGCACCTGTTAAGGTTTATAGCCTTAGGTCGTCTGAACGGTGTTGAGGTTTCTTTAGATCTAATCCGTAGTAAAATGGATCTTAAGTATAGGAAGGCGGAGGGCCTCTATTACAGTCGTTCGACAAGGGATTCCGGCCTTTGACCTATGTACCGTCCTCCAATAAATTTTGGAAGGATCGGTTCTTCTTTGTTGGTGGAGAGTGGGAAGTGACCGACCCCGAGGACCAGTTCTCCACGTTCCCCCGGAGCACGGGGTTTATGGGTGAGACACCCTCTTTCTTTTGCAATTTTGTTCTGTGCTTGTTTTTGTGTGTCTGACTAGCCTTTGCTCAAAATTCTTTTGTGCAGCCAAGAGCGTCAAGAAGAGGCCTCACTTCACCCCTGTTTTGAAAGACCGATACAAGAGGCTCCTCCAGACTCCAAACAGGGACTATCGAGCCATTTTTCATTCAGGCCCTACAATGCCTCCCAAGGACAAGAATGTGGTTGATGAGGTCCTTAAGTCAGTTGTCGGTAAATGGGGGGCGTCAAAGAAGAAGAGGGTGGCGAGCCAGCCTCCTCCCTCTGTGTCTTCTTCGAAGAAGACGAGGACGACTGACCCGTCCTCTTCGGCGCCTCCCAAGAAGGGGGCTGTCTCCTCTGCTTCTCCCTCTTCCCGGCCTCCTCTGAAGGGAGTTGTGATCAGGGAACCCTCCTCTGCCCCCTAAAAGGGGGTGGTGATCAGGGAACCCTCTTCTGCCCCTCAGAGGGGTACGGCGGTACTTCGGCCTGTCCCCTCTTTGGCCCAAAAATCTCAACAGAGGGGTAAGGCAAAAGTGGGTACCGAGATGCCCGATGGATATAAGGCCGTCCATTAGGCTATTGAAGACTTTTGGGCTGAGGCCCCTCGGACTGACATCCCTTCCTCCAGCACCAGGAAGGGTACTGAGAAGACTGTGGCTAGTGCCATGAGGGCCCATTTGAAGGTAACGACCGACCTTCCTTCCTTTGGTGTTTTTCTTCCTTTTCCTTTTTACTGATATGCCTTTTGTTTTGTTTTTGCAGACTCTGCATAGCTTGGCCGCTTTGATGGAGGCCACGGTGGATCTCCAAGCCTTGGAGAGGCTGGAGGAAGAAATTGATGAAGTCCGGCTACAGCTCGGCACGGCTGAGTCCCAAGCCACCTCGGCCGAGGACGAGCTCAAGGAGGCGAGGAATTGCTTCTCAATTATGGAGTCCGAAAGGGATTCCATTAAACTTGAGAGGGATTCTTTGCAATCTGAACGGGACTCCCTTCGTCAGGACCTGACCAAGCTGAAGGAGGAGAACAGTGCCCTTCAGGACTCCATTGCTCAGAAGGTTGAGGAGGCCAAGGTTGAGACCGAGGCCAGGCTGAAGACCGAGCTTGAGAAGATGGGAGATACAATCGCGCAGCTTGGTTACGATAACCTCAAGTCCAAGCTTCTCGCCAAGTTCCCGGATATCGACCTGTCTGGGATCGATGACGATGATGAGGACGAAGATGGTGATGAGGATGATGGACCTGCAAGCCCCTTAGTTTAGGGAAAACTTTTGTAGTCCTTGTTCATCTTCTTTGTAACCGAGTCTTGCATATTAATGAAAATATCTTCTCTTCGGTTTTTGTCTCTGTCTTTCTTTGACTGTTGGCAATCTTTGAGTTCTGCTCTAAAGATGTATCAATGTTTTGTTGTGTGTAAACGGACTCCGGTTTTTGATGTTTGTAATATGACACAAGTAAACCTGTTCGGTTTCCAGAGTACTGTTTCTACCGACCATGGGTGGTCTTCTGAAATAATGTGAGAAAATAACCAACTTGTGCCGAACCCTCGATTTTGGAGGGGTTTTTGAATCACGGACTTGAATAATAATCAATCAACCTGATCACTAATCGTCAATCGTAAAATCTGCATAAGACAGTTATTCTGACCCCTTAGAGCAAGACCCGAGCTTGATTGCCGAACAAAGGGACTTGTATTTGCAAGGATATTTTGACGGTCAATACTTAGAGTTGATTCTTTTATAGCTTCTGACACAGAGCCCTCACGTACTTGTTATCGAACATCATCCTCATATATTAAGATGGATCAGACTTAGGGATTTTGTTTATTAATATGGAACAGACCTGAGGTCTGTGCATTGAGATGGACCAGACCTGAGTCTGTACATTTAGATGGACCAGACCTTAGGTCTGTACATTGAGATGGACCAGACCTGAGTCTGTGCATTGAGATGGACCAGACCTGAGTCTGTACATTTAGATGGACCAGACCTTAGGTCTGTACATTGAGATGGACCAGACCTGAGTCTGTATATTTAGATGGACCAGACCTTAGGTCTGTACATTGAGATGGACCAGACCTGGGTCTGTGCATTGAGATGGACCAGACCTGAGTCTGTATATTTACATGGGCCAGACCTTAGGTCTATACATTGAGATGGACCAGACCTGAGTCTGTGCATTGAGATGGACCAGACCTGAGTTTGTACATTTAGATGGACCAGACCTTAGGTCTGTACATTGAGATGGACCAGACCTGGGTCTGTGCATTAAGATGGACCAGACCTGAGTCTGTATATTTAGATGGACCAGACCTGAGTCTGTGCATTAAGATGGACCAGGCCTTAGAGGTCTGTACATTAAGATGGACCAGGCCTTAGAGGTCTGTACATTAAGACGGACCAGACCTTAGAGGTCTGTACATTTGAGATGGACCAGACCCGAGAGGTCTGTACATTTGAGATGGACCAGACCTGAGAGGTCTGTACATTGTAATATTTTACGGAATATATTTGGAAAAAGTAATTATTTTATTGATAATACTTTCTTAAATGCTCCATATTCCATGGTCTGGGGACAGGTTTCCCATCCATGCTTTCCAACCAATAAGTGGTTGGTCTTACTGTCTTGGTAATCTTGTAGGGGCCCTCCCAGTTCGGTGATAACTTCCCCATGGTGGGATCCTTGGTGTTCTGAAAAACCCTTCTTAGGACGAGGTCCCCAACTTGGAAGCTGGCAGGCTTGAGGCCAATTTTTGAGCGGTTAACCATCCTGTGCTGATATGCTTCCATTCTGATTACGGCCTGCTCTCTTTTTTCCTCGAGCAAATCCAAATTTTCTGCTAGTTGTTGGTCATTGGTCTCTCTGTTGAAAGCCTCAGTCCTTAGGGTAGGCATGCCGATCTCAACAGGGATTACTGCCTCAGTTCCGTAGGCGAGTGAGAAGGGAGTTTCTGATGTTGGAGTTCTCCTGGTTGTTCGGTAGGCCCAGAGTGCCCCAGGGAGTTCCTCAACCCATTTCCCTTTAGCTGCCTCTAATCTTTTCTTGAGAGCGTCCAGGATCGTTCGGTTAGTGACCTCAGCCTGTCCGTTTGCCTGAGGATGACCAGGGGAGGAAAAGTGCTGGTTGATGTTTAGATCTTGGCAGAATTTCTTGAATATTTTCCCAATAAACTGTGTGCCATTATCTGAGACGATCACGTGAGGTATGCTGAACCTGCAAACTATATTTCTCCAAGTAAAGCTCTGGACCTCCTTTTCAGTGATGTGAGTCAATGGTTCTGCTTCGGCCCATTTCGAGAAGTAGTCAATGGCCACCAATAGGTATCTCCTGTTCGGTTTGGCTTTAGGCAATGGTCCTATGATGTCCATTCCCCACTGTGCAAAGGGCCATGGGCTAGTGACGGGGATGAGCTCATGTTGTGGCTGGTGCTGATAAGGGGCGAACCTCTGGCACTTGTCACACTTTCGAGTGTATTCCTGTGCTTCCTTCAGCATTCCAGGCCAGTAGTAGCCTTGAGTTAGAGCTCGGTGGGCTATGGTTCTCCCTCCGTTATGATTTCCACAAATTCCTTCGTGGATTTCTGCCAAGACGTACTGAGACTCTTCAGGTGCTAGGCGTTTTAACAATAGCTGAGTGTAAGATCTTCGGTAGAGCTTTCCGTTAAGGACAAGATACCGAGCTGCTCTGATGCGGATTCTTTTTGCCTTATTTCTGTCTTCTGGGAGGAGTCCTTCTTCCAGGTACTAGAGTATAGGAGTCATCCAGTTCTGAGGTTGTTCTGTGACTTGGGCGACCTGGATCTCCTCGGTGCTAGGCCTCGGCTGGTGAGAGAATTTTATCGTTGACTCCACCCCCGTTTTCATGTGAGATGCCATGTTTGCTAAGGCATCGGCTCTGCTGTTTTGACCTCTTTCTATTTTTTGGATTGAGAATGTTCGGAAGGAATGTTTCAACGAATTGACTAACTCCGAATATTGAAGCATTCTCTCATCTTTGATAGAGTATTCTCCTTGAACTTGGCTAACAACTAGTTGGGAGTCAGAAAATACCTCGAGGTTCTGCACTTCGCACTCCTGAGCTAGCTTCATCCCTAAGATAAGGGCCTCATACTCTGCTTCGTTGTTGGAGGCTTTGAACCCCAAGCTAATTGCCCTTTCGGTCGTAAGTCCATCAGGAGAGTGTAGTACTAGCCCGGCTCCAGCACCTCGGTCGGTAGATGATCCATCAGTATACAACTTCCAAGTTCCCATATCGTCGGAGAGTTGCGTTTTGCTTAGTAGTGCGGGAGTGAATTCTGCGACGAAGTCTGCCAAGGCTTGCCCTTTAATTGAGACTCGTGGAACGTAGGACAAATCGAACTCTCCTAGTTCCACCGACCATTTGACCAACCGTCCTGATACTTCTGGTTTTCTCAGGATTGTTTTCAGTGGGTAAGCAGTTGGAATCTCTATAGGATGTGCTTGGAAGTAAGGTCTCAGCTTCCGTGCAGATACTATGAGTGCAAGGGCTAGTTTTTCGATCTCGGGGTACCTCTTTTCTGTGTCCAGTAATGCCTTGCTGACATAGAAGATGGGCCTCTGCACGCTCCTGTCTTGCCTGACTAGTACTGAACTGACAGCGTTCTTAGAGACTGCAAGGTAGAGAAGCAGCCTTTCTCCTTGGATCGGCTTTGATAAGAGCTCGGGCGAAGCCAAGTACCTTTTGAGTTCCTGAAAGGATTTTTCACACTCGTCAGTCCATTGCAAAGATTTGTTACCTTTTAGAGCCTTGAAGAATGGTAGACACCGATCTGTGGATTTTGAAATAAATCTGCTAAGAGCTGCTATCCTGCCGTTCAGAGCTTGAATGTCTTTCCGGGTCTTTGGAGATTTCAGTCCGATCAGAGCCCCGATCTGAGTCGGGTCTGCTTCTATACCTCTTTGAGAGACTATGTACCCAAGGAATTTCCCTTTTGTTACACCAAAGGTGCACTTTGAGGGATTGAGCTTCATCTTATATTGTCTGAGAATATCAAAGGTTTGTACTAGGTGCTGGAGATGACTGCTCTTCCTTAGGCTTTTGACCAGCATATCGTCGATGTAAACTTCCATAGTGTTGCCGATTAGGGAGCTGAACATCTTATTAACAAGACGTCGGTAGGTAGCTCCAGCATTCTTCAGTCCGAACGGCATCACTCTATAACAATAGAGACCTCGTTCGGTGATGAATGAAGTCTTCTCCTGGTCGGGGGGATGCATCTGTATTTGGTTGTACCCAGAATAAGCATCCATAAAGCTCATGAGCTCGTGCCCTGCAGTTGCATCAACTAATTGATCTATTCGTGGAAGAGGGAAGCTATCCTTCGGGCATGCTTTGTTGAGATCCGTGTAGTCAACACAGACTCTCCATTTGCCGTTCTTCTTCTTGACCAGAACAGTGTTGGCCAACCAATCAGGATAAAATACCTCTCGTATCATGTTGGCGTCGAGCAACCTTTGAACTTCGTCGTTGATGACCTGATGCCGCTCTGGAGCGAGTGGCCTTCTCTTTTGTCTCACTGGTGGATGATCCGGATCCACCATTAGTCTGTGTGTAATCAGGTCGGGATCTATCCCTTCCATGTCCCTTGTCTCCCAGGCGAATACGGAGAGGTTTTTCTTCAAAAACTCAACCAGCTCATCCTGCTCGGCATGTGTCAGGTCAGGACCTATCTGTAGGAAACGTCCTTGATCCTTCGAGCTGACTAGGACTTTAATAGGCTCCCCTATAGGTTTGGCTCTGCTATCCCTTCCTCTGGGGCTTAATGGCTCGTCAATCCTGGAGGGGCAGTCTTTTGCCTTGTGATAGCAAGGGTAGATTGCATCCTTGCACTCACGGGCGTGCAGTAATTGCTATTTAGGGGCCTTAGCCTTGAGTGCGAGGGCATGGCATTCTCGGGAGGTCGGTTGGCATCCTCTGATGGAATAGACTGTCTGATTGTGAACGTATTTCAAGCATTGGTGGAGAGTCGAGGTGACTGCTCCCATCTCATGTAGCCAGGGCCTTCCAATTATAACGTTGTAGGGAGATTTGGCTTTTACGACCATGTACTCAGCTATCATGGTCTTTTGCCCGTCCCCTTCACCTGCAGTTGTGGCCAGATCGATCCTTCCTAGAGGAGTGTTGGTGTTTCCGTCGAACCCCGTCATGACTATACTTGTGGGTTTAGTGTCATTGGGGTCGAGTTTCATATGCTTGAAAGGATCGTAGAATAGTACATTGGTTGAGCAACCAGTGTCAACGAGGACTCTTCGGATCTCGAAGTTGGCGATCTTAAGGGAGATAACCAGGGCGTCATTGTGAGGACAATGAACTCCTATAAGGTCATGATCCGTAAATTGGATTTCTGGTACGGGCTTTAACCTTTTCTCCAAGTTAGCGACTTGCATGACGTTAGGAGCAGACCTGGCCTCCCGAGCATATCGTTTCCTTGACCTGTTAAAGGTGCCTGTTGCAGGGGAATCTGCGTGTAGAACGAAGATCACCTGATTGTTCTGTCGTGGGGGCTCGTTCCTGCCCTCTTTCTGTTCTTGCCTCTAGTCGGCCTTTCTCTGCTGGGGTCGTTCGTCACGGGGGTTCTGTCCTCCGTCCTGCTTGACGAACTCTTGCAGCCATCCTCTCCTTATTAGCTGCTCAATCTCATGCTTGAAAGCTTTGCAGGTATTGGTCGTGTGCCCTCGGTCCTTGTGAAAATCACAATATTTAGTCTGATCTCGATAGCTGGGGTCTCCTTTCAAAGGCTCTGGCCATCTCAGATTTTCTTGAGATCTTACTTGCTTCAATATGTTGTACGGAGAGGCGTTTAGAGGAGTAAAGTGGTTGAATTCCCTCAGCCCAGAATTGTAGGAGGTTCTGGGGGCCCCCCTTTTTTTGGGCTCCTGACTCTCTTCCTGGCCGAGCTGGTGTCCTTCTTTTGGTCGTCCTTCCTTTGACTGTCTTTCTTCTGATCGTCTTTCTGAGCTTGCTCTTTGACCTTTCTAGAGGTGTCCCTAGCCTCTTCCAGGTTAATGTACTTCCTTGCACGGTCCATGAGTGCCGCCATATCCGCAGGGGGATTTTTGGTCAGGGAGTCTCTAAAGCCTCCTTGTGCAAGTCCAGCGGCTAGAGCAGCCACTAGGAAACCAGGGCTGCAGTCTGTTACCTCGGTGAGCTCGGCGTTGAAACGTGCTATATACCCCCTGAGTGATTCTTCCCTTGTTTGCTTTATGTTCAGAAGGAATTCCGGACCCTTTCTTAGCCTTCTGCTAGTCATGAATCTGTCCAAGAACCTTCTGCCGAGCTCATAAAAGCTAGATACCGAGTTCGGCGGGAGGTGGTGGAACCACTTCAGGGCGGTACCATTGAGGCTGGTCACGAACGTTCGGCATAGAAAGGCATCAGAAGTACCGTGCAAAGCCATGGTATGCTGGTAGTGAGAGAGGTGGTCCCCCGGGTCCCCAGTCCCATCATAAGGGGTGAACTTAGGGACGATAAACTTCTTGGGTCTTTCGTCAGCCATGATAGCATTGGTAAACGGGGTGGCCGACCTCCCGAGTAGTCTGGCCAGCTCGTCCTGTTCCGGATACTAGGCACCTCTTATGACGGCAGTACGGTCTATTGATTCAGCAACTTCTTCGGCTCTTATTGACCCCCTTGGCGGGACGGGCTGCTGTGAGGCAGGTCTCATGACCTCAGGGCCTACATGGGTAGGCTGATCTTGGCCCATTACTGGGGGGTTGTTTTGATTCTCTGGCACTGGTGGTATAGGAACCACTCGAGGAGGTGACCCTTGTGGAACGTGGTTTACTCCCGAGACCCCAAGGATGGGGAGTCGGGTAGTACTTCGATAATGGACCTCCGGGACAAAGGCGGGAACTCCTCGGCCGGCTGCCATCGACGACTGGGGGTCTCCATGAATACCGGCAGCCGCAGGAGGCTGCTCCTCTTGAGTGTTTGTGACAATGGGCGGATTTTGAGGATTGGTTTCATGATTCTGGGTGAACATTGCCAGGGTCCTGGACATAGTCAAGAGCTGTTCCCGTAGCAACTAGTTCTGCCGCCTAGTTTCGATCAGTTCTTGCTGTACAGGATTATTCACTCGCCCTCTTCCTCGTCCGGCAGTTGGTTGAGGATGAGGGTTTTGAGTGTTCTTCCTGGGTCGCAAGTTGGGAGCCATGATCCTTTTGATAAAAGGAAGATGAGCTTAGATTGAGTAGAGCACTTGGTGATTGTCCTTCCCACAGACGGCGCCAAACTGATGCTGCACTTTTTGGCCCACGTGAGATCCAAGCTCGGCTCCCTGCGAAACACTCGAAACAGAAGATCAGAGGACCACTGGGTTGGCTCCGGCGGTAGCCGCTCCGATGCTTAAGTCAATAAACTGAATTGAAAGACTCGTAATGAAAGCCAAAATAATGAGCATAAAAACAAAGCGTACCTCTAGGGTTTAATTTATAGGTGGTTGTTCTCCCAAGTTGATTAGGATTTGGAACCATGAATATAGGGATTAGATCTTCGGAGATATAAGTTACCTTGTTGAATATGAAAACTTAATGTGGCAGTTCCCTTGTTGGAAACAACTTCCTTATTCCTTGCTCGGAGCTTGTTGAGGCGGTGATAAGATCTGATTATTGACTTACGGTACTGCAAGTTTGCATCTGTATATATTTAGCTTTGTAGGAGAGCTACCTTGCTTTGATACTGTGAGATCGGTTTATTTGGGCTATGCCTTTGATTGACCGAGAATGAGTTATACGACCGAGCATGAACTGAATGACCGAGCATAAATTATGTGGCCGATCATGAACTGAATGACCGAGCCCAGGTCGTATGACCTGAGCATGATCTGAATGACTGAGCCTGAGCCGATCCGTGCTTACACGTGTCGTGCAGTGGTTGATGTGTCACATAGTGGTATATCAGTAACATTGATATTTAAACCATAAATTGGTTTGGGAGGAATGGAAGAGTTGTCACAAGTTATGAGGAAGTCATCGTCTAGATAACAACCTTGGATCATGCCGAATGGGTATGGGATGCTTACATTCCCGCAATGATCATCGCAGCCTGGCTTGGCTATTGCTGCTGTTGCTTGTGCAGCAATGGCTACAAATGACAATATCGCCAGTATCTGCAGGGTGATCAGTTGCACATGCAGACAGCCCATGGTGATTGATCACTTTGTTAATTTCTAGCAATGTGAAATGTTTTAGTGTGCATAAATTTCCTTTGCCATTTGGTCCTTTTGTAGGCACTCCAAGTCTCCAAAAGCAAGATCAACTCAATAATGCAGTGGGGCCACAACAAAAGAGTGACGTAATATGTGAAGATAGCATGAAATAATACATATCTAATACCATGTAAACTACTATCATTAAAACCCATTTTAAAGTAATACGACTTTTCTTTGTCGTGTGATGGGGCCTTCCTCTCCTGGTCGATGCTTGACCCACAAAGTCACGTGGTAACACACTCACACATATATTTTCATCTTCTAAATATATTTCTTTTTTTTTTTTTTCAATTTGATAATTGGATGGTTATATCAGTTTGCAAGGACTTTGATTAATTTTAAGATTTTGAACTTGACGAACGAATAAATTTTTAGCAGTCCCAAGAACGACTCGAACTCGAAATATTGAATTTAATTCTAGACTTTTTACCACTCGGTTAACTCTTTTGAAATTTTCTACTCCCACTGTTTCAAATTAAGGGACCCTTTTTGGAATTCCAATTTTTTAAGAGAGATTATTTTGTTGTTTAAATTTTTAATAATACCTTCATTTAACTTCTAATAGATTATTTTATATATTATAATAATAGGTAACTTTGTAAATTTACATGTTAAAGTACATTGATTTTTTAAATGGAACTCTTAAATTAAGATATTTCAAAATGAAATGAAAGACTTTTAAAATGGGCAGGAGGGAGTAAATATATTTCTTATTCTGTGTGAATCTAAATTTAGTTAGAATTTAGCAAGCAAATATAATTAAAAAATATATTTTAATATAGTTTGATAAGATGATGCTTTCCCATACCTCAAGATATCTTGTTAACATTTTAGTAGTACTGAAGTTGAAGCCTTCAACTGGTTCTCCTTTCTTACGAGATGCATTAAGTTGCTTTCTAACTTGGGAAGCCAGCGACTGCGTTTTAGTACGTAAAACAATTTTTTTCAGGAACCCAAATATAAAAAGAAAATAAGAACAAATAAAAATATCAGAAGCTAAAAAACTGACGAAAGGGGAGACAGTAAGAAGTACAAAGCAGGCAAAAAGAACAATTTATCTTGGAATAGTATGATTGTGAAGTAGAACTTAAAAAACAGGTTACCCAAGTAATACAATACCTTTCCTAACTAAACTCCCCACTGATCAAAAGAATTGATACCCCATATGAAGCCTTCCACAGCAATTCTGTGTTCATAGATTGCCAACAACTGAAGATAAAAGAAAAAGATTTTGTGTGACCGAAGAGGCAGATATGTTGATTACTTAACAAGAGACATTAATATGTGCCAAATGCAGTACTACTAAGAAAGTGGGACCTGTACTTAGCCCATTGCTCCCCACGCCCCCACCCCAAAAAAAAAAAAGGAAATGTAAAAGGTAGTTCAATCATACCTAGAAGAAATACGGATGCCTTGGACACACTAGCCATATAAAGGGACACCAGAAAACCAAAAGAAAATACTCTTTCACAAGCTAATTTTTTTTTTTATAATCAGAAACTTAATTTATTATTATTATTTGCAAGATGGGGTTGGGGCTGAGGGGTAGTGCTCTAAGCAAATTCTTTGCTGGATGGGTCGATGGACCCAGCCTGGCTGAGTTGATTGGACTAGTAAACCTTAAAATTTTACAAAATGACCCGGAAGGAACATCCGGCATGGATTTGTTAGACCAGCTAAGGAGATAACCTGCTTCATCCAGTTTGACCCAGGTAGGTTTTGCTGAGCCAATCTCTATAGCCTCCTATCTTTTCTTTCTAAAAAATATTATATGGAAAACACAAAATGTGTGAGACTCGAACCATTCTGTGAAGTTCAAGTTTTGTAAGGCGTCAACCAGAAAAACAAGCTTGTTTTTTCTCTTATAAACTCCTATGCAAAAGTAGATCACTTCACCTGGTACGAGGACAACTGGACATGCATAATTTATATGTCTGACTCAAAATGCATTTGTAAATTATACAACTGATGCTGCACTTTTCGGCTCGCAAGAAATTTGGACTCCGCGACTTGTAAAACACTCAAAAAAGGGGGATCAGAGGGCCACCGGATTGGCTCTGGCGGTAGCCGCTCCGATGCTTAAGTAAGTAAACTGAATTGAAAAGACTGTAATAAAAGTCAAAGAATGAGCATGAAAATAAAGCGTACTTGTAAGGTTTAATTTATAGACTGTGGCCTTCCTAAGTTGATTAGGATTCGGAGCCATGAAAATAAGGATTTGATCATCGGAGATTGCAGTTACCTTGTTGAACATTGTATCAAAATAGAGATAACCATGCATGGTAGTTTCCTTGTAAAAGACTGTTTCATTATTCTTTGCTCGGCGGATGTTAAGGAAACAACAAGGTCAGAACCATATGAAATACTGAGTGAATGTCGTTCAGAGTATCAGCTCTAGAGGATATGTGTATGAGAGTGCCCTGGAGGCCGCGCTTGCTCTGTATGACCGAGTTTATCAATTCCGTGAGCACACGTGTCTCAAGATGATTGGTGTGTCGGTTTGTGGTATATCAAAAACTATACGTGTTTACCCAAATAGTATGTTTAATGTCTATACATGATGTATGACGTTTAATTATTTTAAAAAATATATGTATACTTTTATAAATATATACATGTGTCTGTGCATGTAGGTATGTGTTTTTGTATATAATGCATGCTATGCATATTTATGAACTACATGATTTTTATCCAGTTCTTACATTTGAAAAATATTTTTTTATTAATATATGTCCTAATTCATAAAACTCCCTTATAATGTCACATCTGATTAATCGACCTAACGGTTCAAATACTGACTTGCCGACCCGTTCCCTTCAATGGGTCAACATATGTGTCTGGGTTTGATATACCTGATTTAATAATAGGTTCTTAACTTCTAATATTTATATGCATTTTTGAATACTGATTAACTTCTAAAGAAAGGCAATAACAGTAATCTTTCTTACAACTATTTTAATATGAGTAATAATTTTTGGAGTTAATCAGTAAAAGGGCTTTCAAAATAAATATTTACAAATTAAAATTTAAGAATAAATATTTGATGTAGAACAGGTTACAACAAAAGAATTCAATTCCTAGCACGGAACTACATGCGACGCCAGAATGGTCGGAATTGTGTGAAATTTGGTGGGCGACTTGGAATCTACGTGTTGATCAATACTCATCGCTTTGCCATGACGCATGCCGTTTTTCGGGCGAATTCCTTCGTTTTGGCCGGCAAAAGTGCATTTTTACTACTTTTGGTAAAAAATGTGCTGCTTGATTTATTATAGCTACGGTTGACGTTTGGAGTTGATTTTTAACCAGATTGCTGCTTAAGCTTAGGACTTTTGATTTATTATTTTTTCAAAATTTTTCTATTTTTTGGACTTTTTGGCCTTTTTCCTTATTTTAATTATTGCTTTCCTAGTCCTAGTTGAATTAGGGTTTGTTGCCTATATAAAGGCTTTTCTTTTCATTGTAAGGTTAACTTTCATATAATAAAGAATTTTATTTTCGAGATCTTATTTTCTGTGCTCGTGGATTTGGGTGTGTTACTTTTGTTCGTGGATTCGGACGATTCTCCAAGAGATAGGCAGTGCCCTGTTTCTTTACAAGCTTCCGCTACGTCAGTTGGTATCAGAGCAGGCTTAATCTTGTTCAGATGGCGAACGCACGGAACGAAGGCGAAAACCTTGACGGCGGTGACCGTGAGGGAGATATGGTTACAAGGACTGAATTCAGAATTTTCCAGTGTGAGGCCCAGCAGGCTCAACGTGAAACGCAGCAAGCGTTGCGTGAGATCCAAGCGACTCTTGCTAGATTGATGGCAGGGAATAATCAGAGGGGCGACGATCCTACGGGTCGTCAACCTTACCGAGAGAGGGCTGAAGTTGTGCGTGAACGCCATCCAAAGATTCCATGTAGGCAGCAAGCCTATGAGGATAATCTGAGTGAGGATGAAGAAGAGGCTGAAGCCGTATTCCAGAATAATCGGAGGGGTTACCAAGGGGAGCAGGACCGACAGACCTTTCGTATGAAGATGGACATGCCCAGTTTTAATGGTCAACTTCAGATCGAGGGGTTTCTTGATTCACTACAACAAAATGGACTATTAGCGACGCTCATGTGCGTCGCTAATAGTCCAAATGGGCGTCGCTAAAAGTATTTAGCGACGCACAGACGTGCGTCGCTAAGGCGTCACAAAAAGTGGCGTCGCTAATACTATTAGCGACGCACAAAATCGTGGGCGTCGCTAAAAGTGCATATTAGCGACTCCCACGGAGCGTCGCTAATAATTGGATCCATGCGTCGCCAATAATACCCAAGAACGTTTTGAGCGTCACAAAAAATCACTTTTAGCGACGCACAAGGGGCGTCGCTAAAAGTGATTATTAGCGACGCACAGTGCGTGCGTCGCCAATAATGACTTTTAGCGACGCCCCCTGTGCGTCGCTAAAAGTGATTTTTTTGGCGATTTTTAAATTAAATTCAGACTTTTAGCGACGCTATGGTGTGCGTCGCTAAAAGTGTTTTTTTTTTTTTTTTTTCAACACTATCTGCTTTGTTTTAATATATTTTTGTTCCTGTTTAAACCTGTATCAATCATCCATCCTGATATACAATAAAATCCAAGCATTCTGAAATGATCAATATTTTGAAACAGAAAAATACATTCATATATATATATATATATATTAAACTAATTATGTACAATTGTAAATGTACCATTCATCACTAAATAGAAAAATTAAAAATTGTGTCCAAAATGTTACCACAGATGTCCATGAAAATAAAAAATAAAAATAACAAGTTCCGATGCAAAACATAAAGACGGCGCCGCGACAATAATCCCCGATCAATCTGAGATAAAGATCAAAAGACATATATTAGAACAATTATTAAATATATATGAACATAGAATGTGAATAGTTTTTTGTTTTTTTGTTTTTGCATGCATAAATAATAAGAACAACATAAAGTAGCATAAGTCTATTTTATCATTTGTGAGGTGTGTGAGGTGGTTTCGGTGCAGTTAGGCCGATATCCGGCATTTTGGTCTGTCAAAACCCCAAAATGGGCCTTTTTGAGGCTGAAACTTGCATAAGTTTCAAACCGGGCATCGGAACAGAGTGTCGTAAGTTCGTGAAAGTCTATTTTATTATTTGTGAGGTGTGTGATGTGGTTTCGGTGCAGTTAGGCCGATATCCGGCATTTTGGTCTGTCAAAACCCCAAAATGGGCCTTTTTTAGGCTGAAACTTGCATAAGTTTCAAACCGGGCATCGGAACCGAGTTTCGTAAGTTCGTGCAAGTCTATTTTATCATTTGTGAGGTGTGTGAGGTGGTTTCGGTGCATTTAGGCCGATATCCGGCATTTTGGTCTGTCAAAACCCCAAAATGGGCCTTTTTTAGGCTGAAACTTGCATAAGTTTCAAACCGGGCATCGGAACCGAGTTCCGTAAGTTCGTGCAAGTTTATTTTATCATTTTTGAGGTGTGTGAGGTGGTTTCGGTGCAGTTAGGCCGATATCCGGCATTTTGGTCTGTCAAAACCCCAAAATGGGCCTTTTTGAGGCTGAAACTTGCATAAGTTTCAAACCGGGCATCGGAACCGAGTTTCGTAAGTTCATGCAAGTCTATTTTATCATTTGTGAGGTGTGTGAGGTGGTTTTGGTGCAGTTAGGCCGATATCCAGAATTTTGGTCTGTCAAAACCCCAAAATGGGCCTTTTTGAAGCTGAAACTTGCATAAGTTTCAAACCGGGCATCGGAACCGAGTGTCGTAAGTTCGTGCAAGTCTATTTTATCATTTTTGAGGTGTGTGAGGTGGTTTTGGTGCAGTTAGGCCGATATCCGGCATTTTGGTCTGTCAAAACCCCAAAATGGGCCTTTTTTAGGCTGAAACTTGCATAAGTTTCAAACCGGGTATCGGAACCGAGTTCTGTAAGTTCGCGCAAGTCTATTTTATCATTTGTGAGGTGTGTGAGGTGGTTTCGGTGCAGTTAGGTCGACATCCGGCATTTTGGTCTGTCAAAACCCCAAAATGGGCCTTTTTTAGGCTGAAACTTGCATAAGTTTCAAACCGGGAATCGGAACCGAGTTTCGTAAGTTCGTGCAAGTCTATTTTATCATTTGTGAGGTGTGTGAGGTGGTTTCGGTGTAGTTAGGCCGATATCCGGCATTTTGGTCTGTCAAAACCCCCAAATGGGCCTTTTTGAGGCTGAAACTTGCATAAGTTTCAAACCGGGCATCGGAACCGAGTGTCGTAAGTTCGTGCAAGTCTATTTTATCATTTGTGAGGTGTGTGAGGTGGTTTCGGTGCATTTAGGCCGATATCCGGAATTTTGGTCTGTCAAAACCCCAAAATGGGCCTTTTTGAAGCTGAAACTTGCATAGGTTTCAAACCGGGCATCGGAACCGAGTGTCGTAAGTTCGTGCAAGTCTATTTTATCATTTGTGAGGTGTGTGAGGTGGTTTCGGTGCAGTTAGGCCGATATCCGGCATTTTGGTCTGTCAAAACCCCAAAATGGGCATTTTTTAGGCTGAAACTTGCATAAGTTTCAAACCGGGCATCGGAACCGAGTTCTGTAAGTTCGTGCAAGTCTATTTTATCATTTTTGAGGTGTGTGAGGTGGTTTCGGTGCGATTAGGCCGATATCCGGCATTTTGGTCTGTCAAAACCCCCAAATGGGCCTTTTTTAGGCTGAAACTTGCATAAGTTTCAAACCGGGCATCGGAACCGAGTGTCGTAAGTTCGTGCAAGTCTATTTTATCATTTGTGAGGTGTGTGAGGTGGTTTCGGTGCATTTAGGCCGATATCCGGAATTTTGGTCTGTCAAAACCCCAAAATGGGCCTTTTTGAAGCTGAAACTTGCATAGGTTTCAAACCGGGCATCGGAACCGAGTGTCGTAAGTTCGTGCAAGTCTATTTTATCATTTGTGAGGTGTGTGAGGTGGTTTCGGTGCAGTTAGGCCGATATCCGGCATTTTGGTCTGTCAAAACCCCAAAATGGGCATTTTTTAGGCTGAAACTTGCATAAGTTTCAAACCGGGCATCGGAACCGAGTTCTGTAAGTTCGTGCAAGTCTATTTTATCATTTTTGAGGTGTGTGAGGTGGTTTCGGTGCGATTAGGCCGATATCCGGCATTTTGGTCTGTCAAAACCCCCAAATGGGCCTTTTTTAGGCTGAAACTTGCATAAGTTTCAAACCGGGCATCGGAACCGAGTGTCGTAAGTTCGTGCAAGTCTATTTTATCATTTGTGAGGTGTTTGAGGTGGTTTCGGTGCAGTTAGGCCGATATCCGGCATTTTGGTCTGTCAAAACCCCCAAATGGGCCTTTTTGAGGCTGAAACTTGCATAAGTTTCAAACCGGGCATCGGAACCGAGTTTCGTAAGTTCGTGCAAGTCTATTTTATCATTTGTGAGGTGTGTGAGGTGTTTTCGGTGCAATTAGGCTGATATCCAGCATTTTGGTCTGTCAAAACCCCCAAATGGGCCTTTTTGAGGCTGAAACTTACATAAGTTTCAAACCGGGCATCGAAACCGAGTGTCGGAAGTTCGTGCAAGTCTATTTTATCATTTGTGAGGTGTGTGAGGTGGTTTCGGTGCAATTAGGCCGATATCCGGCATTTTGGTCTGTCAAAACCCCTAAATGGGCCTTTTTGAGGCTGAAACTTGCATAAGTTTCCAACCGGGCATCGGAACCGAGTTCCGTAAGTTCATGCAAGTCTATTTTATCATTTTTGAGGTGTGTGATGTGTCTTCGGTGCATTTTCTATAAATAATAAATCCACAAAAGTATATAATTTTAAAAACTTACCAAGGTTGTGAAGAGTCACGCTGTTGGCTGATCATCGTTTGCAAAAGAGTCTGTATCTCGGCATATCGCTCCTCGAGGCTATCTAGTCTCTGGCGCAGCACTACATTCTCTTGTTGAACTGCCGCCGTAGCTGAGTGTGCCCTAGCATCACTCTCAAAGGACGATGTCGTCGGCGCCATCCCAGTCCCTAAGCCACGCACATAGCCACGCCTCTTGCCCAGAACAGTCTCCCGTATCTGGTCATCGGTCGGCGGATCCTGACCCTCAGGTGTCGGCTCATCACGCAGCCGGACCATCTCCTCCTATAAAAACATAAATATATGTTACTATTTTTATAACTTTAGATTAATATTAAATTACTAATACTGTAGCAAGTTAAATAAAAACTTACATAAAGCCGCTGTGCTTCAGGCCCAGCCCAACCCTTATTGGGGTTGTAGTGCGTCCTGTGCCACAAATCAATGGGGCTGGGTGGTGCACCGGTGTCCTGGTCTCGCTGGAGCAAATAAATAGTAGCTTATGAAGAGTGATTTCATGAATAGATTATACAATAAGAACTTGATACATTTATTAACTTACCATATCATGCCTATACTGTACAAAAGAACGTGATCCACCACAGTGGGTCACCTTCTGCTTGCTTCTACTCTCGCTATTCTTCCTACTTAGTTCCTACACTTGGCCAAAAGAAAGAAGGTTAGTATAAATGATACTGATTTAAACCAGACAACAAAAGTAATTTGAACAATTTTTACCTGGAATGTATCACTTGCGAACCGGTCGCACAGTAACATCCAATCCTCCACCGTCACCCCCCTGTAGGGTCTGTCACGGGGCTCTCTACCGGCTGCCACCTCTGCCTCGTAGTGCATGTGCAGACGGTGTCGATAGTCCCTGAAACGGACTCCCAGGTAACGATCCACAGCCCTTGCTACGTGAGGTAGGTGGAGATCGATGTCAAACTTTTCCTGTAAAGCATGTCATTGTCAAAACATTACGGCATTAGAAATGTTAAAATTTAGTTCAACACAATAATAAAAGACATACCAGGATCTGCGCATGAATAGCCTGTAGAGCCTCCTGAGTGACGTGACTCCAGTCAGTAATATGGAGTGGGGCGCGTAGTCGGCAAATGATGCCGACCTCCGTGATGAACTGCTGTGCCCACCCACCGACGGGCTTCAGCAAGCCCTCAGGTATCTCAATCCGGAGTCGCGCACCCCCTGCTGCCTCCATCTGTGACTGCAAACTCTGATTCTTCGACCTACCACGCCCTCGTCTAGCACTGGTGGTGGCCGAAGCTTTAGAAACATTAAAATAGAAACAATTAGTACTATATTTATATAAGCATTAATACAAAATGGAACTATCCATACCATCAATGGCAGGATCAGTCAATCCTCCAGAGGAAGGGGAAGGGGTCGATGGGTCCACCGGGGCTGCGCGTCTACGTGATCCTGGTCCAACCATATCTAAAACAAAAGTTTAAAAGTAAATGCCATTACATCATAAAAATTAAAATCCATTACAGCATAAAATTGAATATCCATTACACTTGATCTTACCACATGTAACACCTATTACAATTACTCATCTGAGTTTGTATCATCATCTGAACTTGAATTTTCTTCAGCCTCGGTACAATACTCTAACAATGTCTCATCATCAAAATCACTTTCCTCGTCATCATCATCATTAATGAACGTTGCATCCCTCAGATCTAATTGTGTGGTATTGGTGACGTCGGAAGCTACGACATGAATTGGTTCTACATCAGTTCTATTCAACGGATACGAACTAACATCTTCCTGATCATGCCGGACAACACCATCGTGGGCAGTTTGAGACTCTTCTTGTAGTGCCTCCTCAATCCTATCCAACTCTTCATCTCCCTCGCCAACTTCTACAACATCATAAACATTTCTAGTTTTTATTTTTTGGACAACATGCCAATCACCTCTTATTTTTGTGTCCTTCAAATAGAAAACTTGCTTTGCAACTGATGCCAAAACATACGGATCATCTTTAAATGCCGTACGTGACGTATTAACACTTATGAAGTGCTTATCAATCTGCATTCCAGTCTTCTTATTAGTTACATCCCACCAATCACATTTAAAAATATACACAGAATGACCATAGCAATAATGCAACTGTATGATGTCTTTTAAAACACCATAGTACTCTACAGTTTGTCCTCCGTCACCATCTCCTTCAACAAGGACCCCGCTATTCTGTGTTCGTCGGATGACCTCACGTTCCCTCGTGTGAAATCGAACACCATCAACAATTAAACCGGTGTAGCGGGATATCCTTTGATCAGGACCACATGCCAAGGAATATAATTGATCGTACGCCTCAGGAGATTGTTGGTGGCGTAATAGCTTCATCTATTAATTCAGTACAAGTACAAAATTACTTTTATACAAATGCATTAACTAATACAATTACAATTAATTGAAACCTATCCTTACGTGATCTCCGAACCACTTTGGAAACAAATTTTTCTGTCTTTGCTCCAGATCAGAACTTGATACATGTTCTCTCTGAAGCTCGAGCGTATGCTCACTGCATAAGATGAGATATGTTATATGTAACTTACATTTGTATATTAACGTAGTATTGCAATGATTTCGATAAGCTTACTTAAAATATGGCAATGTCTCCTCGCAGTTGTTGAGCACGGTGTAGTGGGCTCTTTCCAAGTCGTGAGGATGACACCATTCATATATACGGGCACCTATTGGCCGCACAGTTTGATTAAACACCGCAAGGCCAGTTCGTTGTTGCCCTGGACATCTATCAGAATTTCGCTCTTCACGATTAAACCTTGTCTCAATATCTTCAAGATGCATAGAGCAGAAGGTGAGACATTCTGCATCAATGTAAGCCTCAGCAATTGACCCTTCCGGTCGTGCTCTGTTACGCACATATTGCTTCAATGTGTGCAAATATCTGTTTTGATAATTAAGCAATTATAGATTACAATAGTTAGGATGGATAGATAACACAATTGACAAAATTAAATGTACCTTTCTATTGGATACATCCAACGGTATTGGACAGGTCCGCCAATTTTTGCCTCATGAGGCAAATGCACCGCTAAGTGGACCATGATATCGAAGAAAGCTGGAGGGAAAATCTGTTCCAACTTGCAGAGGATCACGATAACATCCCTTTCGAGCTTGTCAAGTACTTCCACATTCAACGTCTTCGCACATAATTCTCTAAAGAAGCAACCCAACTCAGTTATTGTAGTCGATATGTGATCGGTGAGATACCCACGTAGTGCAACCGGAAGAAGTCGTTGTAAAAGGACATGGCAGTCATGGCTCTTCAATCCGGATATTTTCCCATCTATAACATTTACACACCGAGATATATTCGATGCGTATCCATCTGGGAACTTCACCGATTTAAACCACTCGCAAATCCTCATTCTCTCTGCGGATGATAACGTATACTGTGCAGGAGGCACGATATATTTATCACCGCTACGTATTAAGTGCAGCTCTTTCCTTATTCCCAGCTCCTGCAAGTCCAACCGGGCTTTAACACTATCTTTTGTCTTCCCTTCAATGTTCATTACAGTTCCTAGCACATTATCACATATGTTTTTCTCAATGTGCATCACATCCAAATTGTGCTTCAACTTAAGAGTCTCCCAGTACGGCAAATCAAAAAATATGCTCTTCTTCGTCCAATTTAAGTCCACATCAGTACGCTTCCTCTTCTTACTACCCGGTATCTTCCCAAACCTCACTGGTTGGATGACTGCCAATTGCGCTAACACGTCTTTGCCAGACAACAATGGAGGTGGCAATCTGCTCTCAATTTGTCCATCAAATAGATGCTTCTGCCGATTTCGCCAGCCATGCGATGGCGGTAGAAAACGACGATGGCCCATGTAACATATCTTCCTCCCATTTGACAAATGTAGGGAACATGCATCCTTATTGCAAACTGGACATGCCAGATACCCCTTAGTGCTCCACCCAGACAAGTTCCCGTATGCTGGAAAGTCATTTATGGTCCAAAGTAACGCGGCATGCAATTGAAATGTCTCATTCTTAGAGACGTCGTATGCCTCCACTCCCACCTCCCACAATTCCTTCAACTCGTCCACTAAAGGACGCAAGTACACATCAATTTCATTACCAGGAGACTTCGGCCCTGGAATAAGCAACGACATGTAGATAAATGGTTCTTTCATGCATTTCCACGGTGGCAAGTTATACGGCACAAGCAACACCGGCCACATGCTGTAGGCATTACTCATGTCACCGAACGGGTTGAAACCGTCGCTAGCCAGCCCAAGTCGTATATTACGCGGCTCATTTGCAAACCATTCGTGATTTGTATCAAACTCAGCCCAAGCTTGTGAATCTGCCGGATGCCTACATACATTTTCCTCAGCAACACGCTTCTCCTTATGCCACCGCATATCTTCTGCCGTCTTCTGAGACATGTACAACCTTTGTAGCCTTGGTTTTAAGGGAAAATATCTAAGCACCTTGTGCGGAATTGTCTTCTTCTTTCCTTCATTCAGCTTGTACCTGGGTTCGTGGCACACCGTACACTCCTTCAATTGTTCAGTCTCCTTCCAAAATAACATGCAATCATTTTTGCAAGCATGTATGGGAATATACCTGAGGCCCAAATCTCTTAAAATTCTTTTCGCCTCGTAATATGAGTTCGGAAGGGTCTCCCCAGTAGGAAGCACTGCTTTAATCAATTCAATGGCCATAGTAACTGATTTGTTACTCCAACGGTTGATGGTCTTAAGATGAAGGAGTTTCACGAGAAAGTCTAGTTTCGAAAACTTATCACAACCCGGGTATAACGGCTGCCTTGCTTCCCTCAACAACGACTCAAATGCGGTCGATGGTCCCGCGTCACTCCTATGACTACTCGCCCCAGTTGTAGCCCCCTGCAAGTCTGCTAGCATTTGTGGCAAGCCTTCGTAACCAACCCCAACATTATCACCAAAGTCAACATCATCGTCTTCTTCTTCATCATCAAATACCACTCGTACGTCACGGTGTTCCCCGTGAAATTCCCAACATGTATACCGCTTGTCCATCCCATGTTCGAGTAGGTGCTCTTTGACCTCATCTATGTGCATATAATCCCTATTATTGCACCTCCTACATGGACATCTTATCCTATTTCTCCCATCTGCAGATGCACGAGCAAACTCAATAAAATCTTTGATCCCCTTCACATACCCTGGCAAATGCCTGCCCCTCAAGTCCATCCAACTCTTATCCATTTTCGTCTACCTAATACAAGTCAAAAATGATACTCGTTATAAATATGAAACATGAATCCTATCACCTCCAACTTCTCTCTAAAGGGTAAGGTGGTCCTATCCCATTCGTGAATGCACAATCTACATTGCAATCAGCAGCAATCAAATGCTTGATTCCACTCGGACAAAATTTCGGCAGCATCTCCCTAGGGTTCTCCAAGTATACGAGATAGACGTTAACACGCCTAAATATATACCCAGAGAACAATAGGAGACCGTGCTGAAATTTTATCATAGTGAAATATTCAAGCATATGCGCTATTGATTGCAATGCAGATTTATGCATTCCCGAACTGTCCTCTCTGGACAATTCAAGAATCGATTTTCATACACATGAGCCCAATCGCGAATAAATTTCGCGACAAGATTCACATGTGATGAAAATGACTCCCGAACGGGGCTAGGCTTACATGAATGCAATTAAAAAATTCATTAGTGTAAGGGCAAACTCTGATTGTCAAACAGAGTTTTGCTTGGCACCTGCCAACAACAACTTAACCAACAAAAGCAAATCAATTGCTACCTAAAACCACTAACTGACTTAATAGGTCAGGTGTATCTAGTTGATCTCTCAATCTATAGGACTCAAAAACTCTTTTTAATTCTTGAATGGATAAAATCCTTGATGCTAGTTCATGACTTAGTTCATACTAGTGTTCGTACATTGAGCAAACGGTGTCGACAAAATTGATCAATGCAACTTACAGACTCACAGTTTGATCATAATAGAGTCATTTAAATTGGAGCAAAACATATATTCATGTCATGAAACAAACATAAGATTTTATAAATATTTAATATTATTAAATTAGAAGCAAAGTACAGCGGTTCTCAACGGGATGGGTTAATGATTATATCACAATTAGAATTTTTTTAGGTTGTAAGTAAAATAATGTGTATAAATCACCAAAGTTACACAAGAATAAACAAGGTGACAGCTACAGCATAGACAAGGTGACTACTCAATTGCCAGTCTTCCTTTTTTTTCAATTTAAATTTTTGCATGTGGCTTTTAACTTCTTTTTCTGATAATTGTTTATAAATTGTAATCTTATTGGTTGACATGTTTGTGGATTGTCTACATTAGCTTAATCATTTCTATCTCCATGTCTATCTATCCCTCTTCCTCTCTCTCATATGGATGATTCCTACGTTAGCATTTTAGTTAAAGTTATGCTTTAAATGTTATAATATGTATTGCTATGATTTGATACTGAGTAAAACATTACGGCATTTTAATTTGCTGTTGTTTCAATTGAGATTGATACAATATATGTTTTTAAAAAATTTTTGTCTAGTTCTTGTTATCAATTGCCATATTTTGGAAAGTGGATCGCCACTAATTTGCTATATTTGAAGGGAAAACAAAAAAAAAAAACAAAGGGAAAAAATCACTCTTAAAAAGCAATGTGTTCATAAACCTCTGTACTAAGTTTTCTTTGTCTTTTTCTTTATTTTCTGTTCTTAGGTTAATTAATATTAGATTAGTAGTCTTACTCATAATTTTCAGTAGAAGCATTAGAAGCCTATATTGGTCACTTGAAAGCCAGGCCTTTATGAGAATGTCGGGGTCACCAATTATAAAGAAAAAAAGTTTTAATTATTTTTGTGTTAAAGAAAAAATATTTATATTCATGAATGCTTTATCTGAATAAATTCACAAGTAAACTCGTTGTTAAGATTTCCTAAAATGATTGTGATTGTGAAGCATTATTTAGAACATTGTCCTATTAAACTCGTTGTTAGACAAGAGGAAGAACAAGAATGAAATAGAGCAATAAATTGGAACTTCAAATTAACTACAAATATATCAAGTATGAACAAAAACAGCAACCTGAAAAAATTGAATATACAAATTGTCATTGTTATTATTTTATTCTCAAACTCCAACCTTTAGTTTTGTTATTTTATTTCATTTTTTAGGAAGAAGAGAGAGTAAACAAAGCAGCAATGATATTAATATCTGTCCTGGTCCATAATACTCAGCACGTTCTCATGAATTATATTGAATGAATTTAATTAGCCACATGCAACTTGGTCCATCTTAACATTCATATTATAAGATTTGTAATGGAACAAGTGTATTACCATCTTAACATTCATATTATAAGCTTTGTAATGGAATAAATGTATAGTACACGACTCCATTAGATTAAACTAAGAGACTCCAATATGGAAAGTCAAAGAAAAAACAAGTGATCAAGTGGGCAGTTCAATCAAACATATTAATCTCCCAAATAATTGGATCATCAATCTATCACTTTACTTGTATAGGCAATTAAGTTTACTTTTTGTACCCATCCTCACTTCACAACCATAGAACTTAACCTATCTGACCACAAAATGAAGGGGAAATAACAAAAAAAAAATACAATAATTATATTAAATGTCTAAAAAGATAAAAATCATTTGAATTTGTTATCACTGTGGTATTAAGGGACACTTAAGGCCTCAATGTCATAAAATAGGATGCCCTATATATTTCCACAACTTATAAGAAGAATTCAGATAAAGAAAAAGTGATAGAAACAATGTGCTTAATGACAAATTAAAATCTATTAATTACGATTGGAATTGGTATAAACAAGGTATCTCAAGGAATAGACAAATAGGAAGGCTAAAACTCCTACTAGCTCTAGATAGTTTGATCAAGCTAATATGGTAGTTGGTTCAAATACAAATGGTAAACCTAAGATGATATAAATTAGGAAATCAAAAGATAATAGCAAAGAGGGTACTGCCAAATTAGATTGTACTAGAATATAAGCTCAAGTTGTTATCTTAAATAAATCTAATAAATATGATAAACCTAAAAACATTAGAAACAAAAATATTAAATCTAATTCTCAGTCTGATAGTATGTTTGTGGGAAGACTGTTTGGAAAGGAAAAAAATGTAAACATTCCTCTACTCATGTAGATTTTGGCAAGGAGATCAATTTATTTTATGAATAAAATAAATAAATTAGCAGCCCAACAGTGTTTTTACAAAATAATGATCACCTCTTGGAGGCCACATACCATATTTTATTTTAGTATCTTTTATTTTCATAAAAAAATACAGACAGATGCATATCTTTTTAGACATTTATTAAAACCAAGCTCTTTTAATTTTTTATTTTTATTTTTATGTTGACAAAGGCTTCAAACTTAAACCATATAATGACAGTGACGACTTTATTAATTTAGTTATTATTAATACTATAATTTGATTTGAAATTAGTATTTTTTAATATTTTATCAAATAATATTATAAATTAATTTTGTTTATTCTTGTAGTACAATTTATATTTTTGAATAAATAATCTGATTAACTAGTTACTAATTGATTTGACCAATGTCTGTTGAGCTTTCCTACCACAACCTCCTGTAAAAAACCAGAAATGAGATACCCACTATTAGAAGATTTCTCTTTTTGAAGAAATGAAATTTTCATTTCAAACAGCACAAGAATATTCATTTCCACCCAAGATTCCTATCATCCTAAATATGCCCATAAAGCTATTAAATCACCAATTACTTAAAAGCTTAAACGGTTATTGAATGAGTCATCAATTATTTTTTGAGAAGATGGTACAAATATAAATGAGAAATAAATAGATATGAAACCCAAAAAACTTCACCAAATGTATGAGAAAGAGAGAGGAATACCTGCTACGAAAATGCAAAATGGACTCGGATGGAAGACGGAGAGATGAGGACCTGATGAAGATGAAATTTGTGGGCCGATTATGGAGAAAGAGAGACGAGAGCGAAGAGAGGTCGGTCGTCCGTCGCAGAGTGATCGAGAGAGAAATTAAAACAGAACTGCGCGAGAGAGAAATGGGGAATGCGATTGAGGGTCTTTATTAGGACTATTAGCGACGCACACTGTGCGTCGCTAATAGTCTAGTGGGCGTCGCTAAAGGCCGAAATTGATTATTTGCGACGCACCTATGGGCGTCGCCAAAAGTCCAATGTTATTGGCGACGAACTGTGCGTCGCCAATAATCTTTAGGGCGTCGCTAAAGACCCTTGGCGCCCTTTTTTGGCGGGAAAGTGGATATTTTCACCCTTATTGGCGACGCGCATGTGAGCGTCGCTGATAGTGGCTATTTGCGACGCATTTTGTGCGTCGCAAATAATGTGCGTCGCTAATAAGCTGTTTTCTTGTAGTGATTGGTTGGTATTAGTCGAGAGATTCTTCGATTATATGGATATTCTTGAAGATAAAAAGGTGAAATTAGTCGCATACAGATTGTTGGGGGGAGCTTCTACTTGGTGGGAGCAGTTGCAAATTACACGGATGCGACAAGGAAAGGGGATGGTTCGGACATGGGCTAAGATGAGGTGACTGTTACGTTCCAGGTATTTGCCTCCAGATTATGAGCAGATTCTGTTTCAACAATATCAGAATTGTAAGCAGGGGAGTAGAACAGTGGATACCTACCTAGAGGAATTCCACAGGTTATCGTCACGTAATAACTTGATGGAAACAGATGCGCAACAAGTTGCTAGGTTTGTTGGGGGGCTGCGCTGGGCTATACAGGATCGAGTAGCGATGCAAACAGTCTACACCTTAACCGAAGCCGTGGCATTGGCTATCAAAGCAGAAACCCAACTGGACAGGTCAAAAGCGGCGGTGGTAGTATGAAATTCCGTTGATTCTAATCGTGCTACAGTAAATAAAGGAAAAGCCCCAAATATTCAGCCACCTTTGTCTAATACCACTCGCGGGACAGGTAGCAGTGGAGGTCCTTTAAAGCCAGCCAACACTGTTCCACCAACGGTGGCACCTCGGAACCCTTATGCTCGTCCAGGTTCTGATAAGTGCTATAGATGCCAGCAGCCAGGGCACCATTCCAACAAGTGTCCTAAAAGGGCTACTGTTAACTTAGTGGAGCCAGAAGTAGATGGCAGATTCGAGATAGAGGAGGACGAGAATGAAGCTCCTTATACTTATGAAGAGGAAGAGGTAACGGGTGGTGACGAAGGAGAACTGCTGTCACGCTCTCTGGTGGTTCAACGACTTCTGTTAGCACCAAAGCAGAAGGAACCATCTCAGCGGCATAATATATTCCGAACCAGGTGTACAGTGAACAAAAAGGTTTGTGATGTCATTATTGATAGTGGCAGTAGTGAAAATATAGTGTCGAAGGCAATGGTTACCAAGTTAGGCTTACAGACTGAGAAACACCCTTCACCGTATAAGATTGGCTGGATAAAACGAGGGGCTAAAGTAAAGGTAACAGAAATCTGCCGCATTAAATTTTCAATTAGGAAGAATTATGCAGACGAGGTTGTGTGTGATGTGGTGGAGATGGATGCGTGCCATATGATTTTGGGACGACCATGGCAGTTCGATGTGGATGCTACATACAGGGGCCGTGAAATGTGTACGTTTTCATGAAGGGGGGCCTAAAGATCGTTTTAGGACCCATAAAAGAGGAATTTTCAATTGCTGAACCAAAGTCTAAGGGCAAGTCAGTATTTCTTGTGGATGGGGGTGAATTCATGGAAGAAACTAAGGACTCTGGAGAGATATTCGTTGTGGTAGTTGGAGGAGAAGTTGGCGAGGAGTCTTTGGAAATTCCACCTACACTTAAACCTTTGCTGGAGGAATTTCAGGAAATTATACCATCAGAACTACCAGATGGGCTGCCTCCTATGCGAGATATACAACATCAGATTGATCTCACACCAGGATCCAGTTTGCCTAATCGTCCACATTACCGGATGAGTCCCAAGGAAAGTCAGATTCTACAAGAGCAGGTAGAAGAGCTTATTAAGAAGGGATTGGTGCAGGAAAGCATGAGTCCTTGTGCGGTTCCAGCCTTGTTGGTTCCAAAGAAAGATGGCAGCTGGCGCATGTGCATCGACAGCCGGGCAATCAACAAGATCACCATCAAATATAGGTTCCCTATTCCTCGATTGGAAGATATGCTAGACATGCTGGCTGGATCCAAAGTCTTTTCAAAAATTGACTTACGGAGCGGGTACCACCAGATTCGGATCAGGCTTGGGGATGAATGAAAGACTGCTTTCAAGACCAAGGAGGGGTTGTACGAATGGTTAGTGATGCCGTTTGGACTCACTAATGCACCTAGTACTTTCATGCGACTTATGAACTAGGTATTGAAACCATTTACTGGAAAATTTGTTGTGGTGTTTTTTAATGACATATTGATATATAGCCAGAACAAATCTGACCACCTTGCACACTTGAGAGAAGTACTTACAGTTTTGCAGCAAAATAAGCTATATGTTAACTTGAAGAAGTGCAACTTTATGACCAACCGTTTGCTATTTTTGGGCTTTGTGGTAAGTGCTGATGGGATTAAAGTGGATGAAGAAAAGATTCGTGCCATTCGGGAGTGGCCAACTCCACAAACAGTTGGCGAGGTTCGTAGTTTTCATGGTCTGGCAACGTTTTACAGGCGATTTGTCAGAGATTTTAGCCGGATAGTCGTGCCTATTACTGAATGCATGAAGAAGGGAAAATTTCATTGGGGAGAGGAAGCAGAACAGAGTTTTGCACTCATCAAGGAGAAATTATCATCTGCCCCAGTTTTAGCACTACCTAATTTTGACAAGCTATTTCAGGTAGAGTGCGATGCCTCTATTGTTGGCATTGGTGTTGTACTTTCTCAAGAGGGCAGACCGGTTGCATTTTACAGCGAGAAGCTTAGTGAAGCTCGCCAAAAGTGGTCTACTTATGAGCTGGAATTGTATGCTGTCTTCCGAGCCTTGAAGGTTTGGGAACACTATCTGTATTTGTGGTGGTTGATCGGTATTCAAAAATGACTCACTTTATTACTTGCAAGAAGACCTCAGAAGCAGTGCACGTGGCCAATTTATTTTTCAAAGAGGTTGTTCGTTTGCATGGGGTTCCCAAATCTATCACTTCAGATAGGGACACCAAATTCTTGAGTCATTTTTGGAGGACCTTTTGGAGGAGGTTTGACACATCCCTGAATTTCAGTAGCACAAGTCATCCCCAGTCTGATGGTCAAACAGAAGTGGTGAACCGCACTCTTGGAAATTTGATTCGTTGCATTTCGGGGAGAGAAACCCAAGTAGTGGGATCTTGCTCTTGCACAGGCTGAGTTTGCGTACAACAGTATGCTGAATCGTTCTACTGGGAAAACTCCGTTCCAAATTGTTTATTGCTGCCCTCCATGCCACGCTTTAGACTTGGTTCCTCTGCCAAAGCTTCCTGGATTGAGTATTGCAGCAGAAAATATGGTGGATCGTATCAAGGCTATTCAAGAAGAGGTGCGGAAAAATTTGGAGGAATCTAATGTCAAATACAAGGCCACTACTGATAAAAAGCGGCGGGCCCAAGTCTCTCAGGAGGGGGATCTCGTGATGGTTTATTTGCGCAAGGGCCGGGTGCCAGTAGGCACGTACAACAAGCTGAACGGCAAGAAATATGGTACTTTCCAAATCCTACAGAAAATTAATGATAATGCCTATGTTGTGGACCTTCCTGCTGATATGGCCATTTCTCCTACCTTCAACGTTGCTGGCTTGTTTGAATATCATCCACCTGATGTGTCGTCTTCTCAATTATCTAACTCGAGATCGAGTTCTTTTCAAGCAGGGGAGACTAATGTAGAACAGGTTACAACAAAAGAATTCAATTCCTAGCACGAAACTGCGTGCGACGCTAGAATGGTCGGAATTGTGTGAAATTTGGTGGGCGACTTGGAATCGACGTGCTGATCAATACTCATCGCTTTGCCATGACGCATGCCGTTTTTCGGGCGAATTCCTTCGTTTTGGCTGGCAAAAGTGCATTTTTACTACTTTTGGTAAAAAAATGTGCTGCTTGATTTATTATAGCTACGGTTGACGTTTGGAGTTGATTTTTAACCATATTGCTGCTTAAGCTTAGGACTTTTGATTTATTATTTTTTCGGAATTTTTCTATTTTTTGGACTTTTTGGCATTTTTCCTTATTTTAATTATTGTTTTCCTAGTCCTAGTTGAATGAGGGTTTGTTGTCTATATAAAGGCTTTTCTTTTCATTGTAAGCTTAACTTTCATATAATAAAGAATTTTATTTTCAAGATCTTATTCTCTGTGCTCATGGATTCGGGTGTGTTACTTTTGTTCGTGGATTCAGACGATTCTCCAAGAGATAGGCGGTGCCCTGTTTCTTTACAAGCTTCGGCTACGTCAATATTATAACTTCAAAACTTATCAGAATTTTTTTAATTAATTAATTGCGAATCCAAAAGTGATATCGTAGTAATATCATATTTTTTTAATAACAAAAGTTCTCTCTCTTCCATCTTCTCCTTATTTTAATGTGGCGATACAGCGCCCTAATTCCATTCTCCCCGAGCTGATGTATCACCGACTGGACCACCATGTCTTCATATGCTGATGAGATGAGATCATGTTGATACAAAAAGATCAATCCAGAGTTCCTTTTCTCGGAGTTAGATATAAATAAAATATATATTAATTGTTATTATTATGACTTGAATTTCACACCAGGACATAAAATTTTCACATTTAGACTTTGGATATCGTTGCTAAGTGTTGATCTATGGCTCTGTTTATTTTTATATGATTGATCTCAAGCGGCAGAGTATTTGCAATGCTTTTTTCTATTGTTTTGATTTCAAGCCTAATTGAACGATAGATTTTGATAATTTTCTAGGAGAAATTATACTTTGAGACCATCTGTACACCACGTTATCGTGTGATGGCCTCTTAAATAAAAATAGTTTTTTCTTATTTTGTGGATACAAATTTCTCATTAATTTCAGCCTTAACTACTTTTCTATGACAGACCGTGTTTTGACATGGAGTGATATTTTTGTCAACAAAATACTTAAAAACTTTTTTAATTAAAATATTTTAGATCGGATCTTATTTTAATTAAACATTTTATTGGAGACCTTTATGTTAATCGTCCTAATTTTTTATCAAATGAATATCTACGTACTGGTAAATGTGTTTTGTATTTTTTTTTCTTGAAACAAAACTTGATGAAGGACACGTGAAAGGAATTGAATACGTCAAATTCTTTGAAAACAAGTAACACATGAATTATTCATCCAACAAAAGAAAATTCTCTAAACTTGATATTGTATTTTATTGATGATAATATGAAAAATAAAAATTCAATACATCATATTTATTAGACTAAAGACTATTAATTCGAATAAGAGATTACTAATTTCTACAATTAATTCCATTAAGAAGCTACTAATTATTTGTGTAGAACAAAAAATTACTAATACTTGTTTGAATAAAATTAAGAAATCAAAATATCTTAAAAATGTTGGAAAACTACTCCTATTTTGAATCGTATCCGGTTGCTTTGGGTTATCAAATAGCACTGAACATGCATAAACAATTACCAAGCTAACAATTTCATGATTATTGGCTCCATCCACACCGAGGGGAGGACGGTTTCTATGGCAATGAAGAAGATGGATTAGATGGTTACAACGTTACGGATCTATCATTCTGGTCATTGATGAAGATTTCTCAATTGGCAACCACAGGTGGAAATTTTAGAGAAAGAAAGTGAATTGTAGGAATGTCTTTTTCATATAGTAAATGTTGAGAAAACTTGAGGTCTTCTAGTTGAAAGAGGAAATTGTTTTTGGTTGCAGGAACTGCATGTGTTTTAAGGTGTGTAGGGAATACTTTTCTAAATACAATATTTAGTCCCAAAAGATTCTGAAATTGATGTGCAATCAGGTTCTTACCAAAATTCTAGTTAATATAATGAATTAAAACGCTGTCTGTCAGTTACATTCTCGAAGACAGTCCTTGAATAACAATTGAATTTTTGTTATTGTAAATTAACAGAACCCTGAAACAATTTTTGTAGAAATTGTAAAGAAACAAAGAGAATGAGAGTACAGTCACTTGTATTTGTAAAGTAATGCCGGAGAAGAGAAGGAGAAGTTGTTAAATTTTATAACTCGTTATGTTGAACAATTATTCGATAAATCTTTGAAATCATGGTTTCAACGGTCAGATTGAGGGTCACTTCTCGTTTGTAACAATATATTACACATACACATGTAGTTTATCATCTAATTGTTAACGTTATTTGATCGATCATTTTAATAATTTCTCGGTTATCTCGGTCTAAAATGAATTCCAAAATTATAATTTAAATTTAAGGTAGACTGATTACCAAATCGCACACTTACAGACTTACAATGAGCGTGCAACCTACTTAATAGCATAATCCATTAGTTTTGAAGCAAATATTTGTACCCCACAAAAGCTTAAATAATAAAATTTTAAGTAATTCCTCTTTTCATTATTCCTAAACATTTTAAACAAAACTATTATTTTTATTATAACTATAAAACTAGGTGAACTTGCCATATCATTCCATAAAAATTCTAAAATAAACTAATATGTACGACTTATTAGAAAAAGGTCTAGTGATACAATAACATGAAAGAATTTAATGTTAATAAAAATTAATTTTAAATACGTGATATAAATGATGGCATGATAATATTTCAGTTTAAAATATATTTTGTATATCATAATTTGATTTGTATTATTATTAAGGTTTTTGATACAATTTTATTATTAAATTTTTTTTCTCTGACTTCTTGCAACTAAATGCATGATACGTGATTTATGTGGGGAGCAATAAGCCTAAAAAAAGAGTAATATATTTTACACATATAAATTAATAGTATTATGTTAATTCCTATTACATTATATCACATCACCACAAAAAAAAAAAAACTAAAAAGTTGGATGTGAATTCAAAAAGATAAAAAGTGGAGGGTGTTACTATATTCTTTGCCTTTAATTGTCTAAAGCTACTTTGTCGTCTTTCCTGAAGTAGCAGCCACTTAAGGTTAACTACTTCTTATCTTTATGTTTTTAATTCAAATTTGGGCTCGATTTTAGGGCTCAAATTTGTACTTAAATGAAAAGAGTTCTTGATTATTATCACATAGGTCATGATCATTTAATTGTTAAGACTATTGAATATATTATTTTAATAATTTTTCAGTTATGTTGATCTAAAATGAATTCTAAAATTATAATTCGAATTTAAAACAGACTGATGATCAAACCTATAGTGAGCATGCAACCTACTTAATAGCATAATCCATTCGTTTTGAAGCAAATATTTGTACCACACAAAAGCTTAAATAATAAAATTTTAAGTTCTTCTTCTTTTTATTATTCCTAAACTTTTAAAACAAAATTATTATTTTTATTACAATTATAGCACTATGTGAACTTGCCATATCATTTCATGAAAATTCTAAAATAAACTAATACGTACGACTTATTAGAAAAAAAAAAATCTAGTGATGCAATAACATGAAAGAATTTGACGATAATAAAAATAAACTTTAAACACGGAATATGAATAATGACACGCCGATGTTTCAATTTAAAATATATTTTATTTATCAAAATTTGATTTATATTACTATTAAAGTTTTTCGTACTATCTTATTTTTTTTCCGACTTCTTGCAACTAACTATATAATGCGCGATTTGTGAAAAGGAATAAGACTAAAAAAAGAGTAATATTATTCTTACTAAATTTTTTTGATAAAAAATACTTACACATATGAATTCATAATATTATGTTAATTTTTATCATAATGTATCACATCATGAAATAAAAGTTAAAAAAGTAAAAAGTGGGATGTGAATTCAAAAAGATAAAAAGTGGAGGGTGTTACTTTATTCTTGGCCTTTAATTGCCTAAAGCTACTTTGTCGTCTTTCCTGAAGTAGCAGCCACTTAAGGTCAACTACTTCATATCTTTATGTTTTTAATTCAAATTTGGGCACGATTTTTGGGCTCAAATTTGTGCTTAAATGAAAAGAGTTATTGATTATTATCACATAGGTTTTTTTTTTTTTTTAAATTGTTGTATTAATTAATAATTTTCATGATTTGGACGATAAAATATTATCCTTCAAGTTTTATCGGGTTTGGTATATTAAAAAAAAAAATGCAATGACCAACGCATTTCTTATCAACACTTTCATTTTTAAAAATGTAACCATCGAGACTATCATTCTAATTTCATTTAAAAATGTACAAAATGAAAAATAAAAGATCTTCTAATGTAACCAAATAGAGAAAATTTGCTCTGTTCTGCAATTGATTACGTGATGTAGTTCATTCCTCTTCTCTCCCCCCTCTCCCCTCCTCTCTTTTATTGATGCTCTTATGTACTCCTTGTACTCTTTCCATCAATAAAAGCCTTCTTTGTTGATAAAAAAAAAAAAAATAGAGAAAATAAACTTCCATCACAACTGCCTTAGAAAAATACACTAACAAAACTTAGACAGACTAAGATTAAGGGTAGATATGTTATATTATGTTATGTTTTATTTTTCTTTCCAAAATGGCAGAATAAGATATTTTTAATAAAATCAAAAAAGTCAAGAGGACCTACAATTTTGAAAGAAAAAATGTTCTAGCCAGGGAAGGAAATCCTCAAGCCAAGACATATCTAAACCTCTTAAAAGGGTCAAATGCGCCACTTCATGAGCTGCCCTATTGAAAAAATGAGGGGAACTAATCCACCATAAATTAATTCATTGAGATCAATGTCTTTATGCATGTTTTTATAAATTATTATAGTACCAGCTTACAAGTTGACCAGGAAGATTGAATCTGTATTCTTAATTCCATGTAAGTGGGTAGTTATTATTGAATGGAATGCAAGTCGTGATGTATGGCTTCCAATTTTCTTCCAAAAACAAGATGTTGGACTCAATTAATTCATATTAGTTTCAATCAGGTTATTGCTGCAACAAGAATAAAAAATACAAGGAATAACAAGGAAAAACAAGGAATAAATCATGTCTTGAAAAATTTGTAAGAATGCTATTGAAACATACTCTCACCTTTATTAAACTGTAGCAATCAATATAAGGCAACACAATTTCTCTCCCACTTACTGGTTTATCGGCAATGTTCCCCAGTACACTGCTGCGTGGCACACAATGCCCAATATATATAAAATATATTAATTCTACTTCTAATACAACTAGTACTTCTAATCTTAATCATATTTAAACTAATAATATTACTCTCACTAGGATAAAGACTCCTAGTCTCATTAGGATAAAACAAATCAAATTCTACCACTACCAGGACTCAACATTTTAAGTCCTACTAAAATTATAATAACTTTGTTTAATTGGCTCACATTGTCTCCCTCAAACCAAAATACCTACAACTTGTTCTTCAGAAGGACAAAATTCAAGTTGGATCTCCTTCTCATTCGCCAAATCACGAATGAAGTGAAACTTGATATCAATGTGTTTGCTTCTCCCTTGAAAAACTTGATTTTTCGTCAATGCAATAGCTGACTTGCTATCATAAAATATTATTGTAGGTCCATCTTGCTTGTGTTGTAGAATACCAAGTATCCACCGTAACCAAACTGCTTGAGTAACAATATTCCTTGCTACAATATACTCTACCTCTGCTGTTGAAAAAGCAACAACCCGTTGCTTTTTAGAAGACCAAGAAAATACACCAGAACCAAGATGAAAGGCATATCCTGAAGTGCTATTTCGCATTTCAGTATCACCTGCCTAATCACTATCTGTATATCCAACAAGTTCCAAACTGTTAGAGGATGAGTAAAAAATACCATCACTTTGCGTATCTCGAATGTATCGCAAAATCCGTTTAGCTGCTTGCAAGTGAGATTGATATGGAGTCTCCATAAATCTGCTAATCAACTCAACATCAAACACAATATCTGGCCTAATAAAAGTCAAATATTTCAAGCTTCCTACCAACCTTTGAAAGTAGGTTGGATTCACAAGATGACTTGTACCATCTCTCACCAATTTCAACCTCTCCTTAACTGGAGTCCAAATTGGATTGGACTTATCTATCTTGAACCTTTTCAAAATATCACTAGCATATTTTTTCTATGAAATAAAAATTTCACCATCTATTTAAACAACTTCAATGCCAAGAAAATAAGACATTAGTCCCATATCTGTCATCTCAAAGTGAGCTATCATAGCCTCCCTGAATTCTAAAATCAACTTTAGATTATTGCTAGTAAATATCAAATCGTCAACATATAAAGCACACAATAAGAATATCACCATGTAAATTAGACTTGACATATAAAGCATGCTCATAAGGACATTTCTCAAAACCATGCTCAACAAAATAAGAGTCAATACATATATGTCACGCTCTTGACGTTTACTTCAATCCATACAATGCTTTATTCAATCTAAGGACTTTGTTTTCATGTCCTTTTATCACATAGCCAGCAGGTTGCTCAACATAAAATTTTTCTTTAAGTACACCATTCAAGAACGCAGATTTAACATCCATTTGAAAAATTCTTTAATTATTTTGAGTAGAAAGATAAACAAACAAACGAACTGTATCAAGTTTAGCAATAGGAGCAAACACTTCAAAATAATCAATACCTTGTTTTTTTTATAACCCTTAGCTACCAATCTTGCTTTAAAGCAATCTACATCACCATTGGGCCTGTATTTTATCTTATACACCCACTTCACACCAATTGGTTTCTTACCACTAGGAAGGGTAGTAAGTTTCCATGTGTTGTTCTTATCAATTGCATGGATTTCATCATCTATGACTTTAATTCAATGATCATCATGAGAGGCTTCTTCAAAACTCACTAGATCACAATTTACAAATAAAGCAAAATTCACCAAATTTTCATTAGTTGGCTCATTATCACTACCAACAACATATTCTTATAAGCGAGCAAGTAAATGGCGCTGGCGTTGAGGACGCCTAGAGGACTCAGCATGAGGTGATGACATATCTAAAGATGGAGGATCACAAATCTAAGGCTCACTCTGTATTTCAATATGCGGATCTACATTATTAAAAGTTAAATCTGGCTGTATTTAGTCATTCTGAGACCAATTTCAAACTCCTTGCTCATTAAAAGTCACATCACGACTGATAATTACCTTCTTTGTTATTGGATTATACAACTTGTAAGCCTTTGACAATTGACTATAGCCAATAAAAATACACTTTTCACCTCTATCATCAAGTTTCTTTCTAAGATGATTTGGCACATGAGCATATGCAATGCATCCAAAGACCCTTAGGTGTTTAATGACAGGCTTCTGTCCACTCCAAGCTTTCTGCGGGGTTTTGTTAGAAATTCTTCTAGTAGGGTACATATTCAAAACATAAATAGCACAAGCAACTGCTTCAACGTAAAATCCTTTAAGCAAATTTTTAAATTTCAACATGCATCTAACCATATCCATAACAGTTTATTCTTTCTTTCCACCACTCCGTTTTGCTGTGAAGTATATCTAGCAGCAGCTAAAGCCTAATACCATGTTTCTCCAAAAAATCATCACAAATAAGATATTCTGTACCCCTATCAGTTCTCAAAATTTTAATTTGAAATCCACTTTACTTTTCAACATAAGCCTTGAATTTTTTAAAGTATCACAAGCATCAGATTTATGTTGCAAAAAATAAACCTATGTTTTTCTGCTAAAATCATCAATGAATGTAATAAAGTACCTACTGCCACCATTAGAAGATACCTCCACTGAACACAAATCTGAGTGTATCAATTCCAAAGGCCTCTTGACTCTCCATAAATTTCCTGTACGAAAAATATTTCTATGTTTCTTTCCCATAACACAAATTTCAGAAACTCTATTTGGGATATCAATAGTAGGCAAACCAGAAACCCAATGTTTTTTAGCAAGGAAATTAAGACTACCAAAATTCACATGCCCAAAACGCATATGCTATAACCAACTATCATCATCAATCATAGAACTAAAGTAAGGTAAATTCTCACATTTAATACTCAATGAAAATAAACGATTTGGAGTCATATTTACCTTTGTTATTAGCCCTATACGATCATCATTGATCGTGTAAACTCCATGGTGAATTTGCATAACATCACCTCTCTCTGAAAGTTGCCCCATACTCAACAAATTTTGTTGCAGACCTGGTACATAAAACACATCTGAAATATACTTGTGAAACCCATTCTTCAATCTGATTGTTATTCTGTCTTTATCCATCACAAATATCTTTGAATTATTTTCAAACTTTACCTTTGATCGAACGGATTCATCCAAATCATAAAACATATCTTTCTTACCACACATGTGATTACTACAACCAATATCTAAATACCACTTAGCACCATCATCATTATCCACAACATTACATTATTACTACCATGATTATTTTTAGAAACATTAGCTTGATGATCTCTATTATTCAGCATTCTAGATCTGTAATCAAATTTTTTATGCCCAAACTTGCCACAATTAAAACATTGAATATTGGATTTATGAGATTGTGGATTAAAATTGTTACCGTCCCCTCTTCCTTGGACTGGTCTATGCTGCCAATTATTATTCTGCAACTGATTATTGTTCTGCCACTTGTTGCCTCTATCTTTTCTTCCACCAGATCTGTTTTGCCCATTATTGCCTCTACCTTCTCTATTGTTGTGATTTTGCCCTCTATTATGATAGCCTTGAAAACGTTGATTAAATCGTGCATTATTCTGAGACTTGCTTTTTTCATTCTTTAAATTGAATTGAGCTTACAAAGCTTCCTCCACTGAATTTTTTGATCTCTCATTCAAGTGTTGTTCATGAACGATCAACGAATCCTGTAATTCATTCACTCTTATGGATTCTAAGTTAGCAAACTCTTCAATAGCAATCACTTTATATTCAAACTGCAGTGTCCAGCTTCGAAGAATTTTTTCAACTATTTGATGGTCTGCTATTTGTTCACCATGCGTCCTCATCTCATTAACAAGTGCCGCGGTCTGCGAAAATTAATCAGAAATAGTTTCTGATCTTTTCATCTGTAACAACTCAAAATCTCTATGCAATTTTTATAATCTAGCCTTTTTCACTTTATCAACACCAACATATATTTTTTTAAGAATATCCCATGCTTGTTTCGTAAACTGAACATGAAAAATTTTACTAAGAACAAAAATATCTAAAACTTGATGAGTACAATTTAAAGTTTTGAAGTGTACTTGCCTTGTTGACTCATCTGCATCTGCTACAAGCTCTTCTTAATGAATTTTGTCATCAAACTACTTGAACCAAAAAGGTCATCATCGTACTCTCCCAAATATGAAAAAGAAACTTTTCATCAAATTTGTAAACCGTACAAATAAGTAAAGTTATCTTCATAAACTAAAAAATCAGGCTCTAATACTAATTGTTGAACTCAATTAATCCATATTAGTTTGAATAAGTTATTGTTGGAACAAGAATAAAAAACACAAGGAAAAACAAGGAATAAATCAGGTCTTGAAAAACGTGTAGGAATCATATTAAAACATACTCTAACCTTTATTAAACTGTAGCAATTAATATAAGGCAACACAATTTCTCTCTCACTTACTGGTTCTCGGCAGTGTTCACCAGCACACTGCTGTGCGGCACACAATGCCCAATTTATATATAATATATTAATTTTACTTCTAGTATAACTAGTACTTCTTATCTTAATTCTATTTAAATTAATAATACTATTCCCACTTACATAAAGATTCCTAATTTTATTAAGATAAAATAAATCAAATTCTACTACTATTAGGACTCAACATTTTGATTTTACTAAAACTATACTAAAATTATAATAACTTGATTTAATTGGCTCACAAGATAAATACAAATTACTCATACAAGTTCTCATACAAGTTCTCTGAGATTCCTGGTGCGTTAAAAGCTTGGTGTCCTCCATTATTTGTATAGATGCATGCAACTTGACGAAGATGGACAGGAGTCGACACTCGACACTTCATTATCAAAAATGGTCTGATGTGTTTGAGCATTAGCTTCTATTATTAGTATCGAAAAACGACATAGTGCAACTGGAAAGCATAGTGATTGGCCCCATGAATTCTGGACTTTGCCATATATAGCTAAAGATTTCTTGGAAAGTGATCTGAAAAAGATGATGCAACGATGCTACTACAGCAATCCATCCTGGCTGTTGCCTGCTGGAAACATGAATTAAACCAGAATAGTAGAAGCATTAAAAAAATAATAATTCATATATTTTTGTGAATCTCAACCGATTATAAATAACATACTACATAAAATAACATAGCGTTACCCTGCTAAAATGACAGATGAAATCGTGAAACAAGTGGAAGACTTCTCTAGAAAAGGTCATCGATGGCTTAAAGCATTCAGTGAAAATGCACACCATTAAAATATTCTTGAATTGCCATTAACACTTATAATTGGGGTTTGCCTGATCAAAGATAATTAATATTTGGAAAACTCAACCTTTACTATTACTAGTTTGTTAAAATTCTTTAAAAATTAAGACTTTATGATCAGCCGGCCCTTTTAAAAATATTTTTGTAAGAACTGTTTCATATTTTAATAATTATACTTTTTCCTTTTAAATCATATTAAAAATTGGAAGTCCAAGTCTAAATTAGCTCGATCCTTAAAACATAGGTGTTAAGAAGAGGGAGAGAGGGCCCTTATATATAAACCAGAGGAGTTAGAGACGGGCGATGTGGGACACTCAAACACGCCTCTTGGATTACATCGCCTGTCGCAGCGAAAGCCAGATGAACGCGCCATGACTCCTCTAGTCCAAAGCTAGAGTTCTGGCCTAACTCTGATACCATATTGAAATTGGAGGCCTAACTCTAAATTAACTCGATCCTTAAACCTAGATGTTAAGGAGAGGAAGAGAGGGCTCTTATATGTAACCCAGAGGAGTTAGAAACGAACGATGTGGGACACTCCAACAAATCAGTCCATGGGTGAGTGTAGGTTTAGCTAGGTTTTAGCATAAGAAAAAGAAAAGAGATGAAAGTGACCTTCTTGCAATTATTTTAGATGAGCAATAATTTGGGATCAGGTGAATATGTGGGCACCCATATGTATGTTTTTTTAGTGGAACAAAGCCTAGTGAACAAAGCCATATGTGATCAGGTGATATCGATCGATTTGGCTTATCGAATTAGTTTATCCGTTCATGTGGAATCTGATGTGATAGGAATATAAAAAGAACACTATCACCTATATTTATGATAACTTTAATTAAAAGCTAAACAGAAAAAGATTTAAAAGAAATTTGTATTTGGTTTCTCTCTTCATTCTCCCTCACACCTCCTACATGTGGATTAGGTCAAGAAGAAGGTAATCTTCCCATCTAATAAATTATATAGAAATGATTTGGCTGCGTCAAGTACATTCATTTTATAGTGGGTAATGAAGGGAATGATCTAATAAATTTGAAATTAGCACTATTTCTTAGTTATATGAACCAAACAACTTATAGTTGGAAGGACGGTTTCTATGGCAAGATGAAGATGGATTAGATGGTCAAAACCAATCAACATACAATAATAAAAACACATGACAGTAAAAACGAAGTTTTCATTCACGAGTTATTCTTCTCTTTATTATTTCTAAAATATTAAAATAAATTATTTTTATTAAAACTACAAAAATACATGAACCTACACGTCATTTGATAAAAAAAATTTGAGGTAAACTAAATCTGCCGGCTTGTCACTACTCATAGTAGCTAAATGCATGCATGAAATATTTAGAAAACAAAAATATAATAATATTTAATATTTTAAATTTTTATTTCAAATTTTATATCTTAAATGATGCGACATTAAATTATTAGTGATATTTTAAAAAAAAAAATTAATCTCCTACATAAGATTTGGGGTCATTAAAATTTAAGTTTTAATTAAAAATTCTTGGAAATACAGCATTAGGGAAAGGATATAATAATTCATCAATCAAATATGGAGACAGGCAGTCTTTATAAAAGTTGCCAATCAACTTCTAAGGCCCTTTAAACTTATCCAAAAAGATAGAAAGGGTAAGGGTTTTACTTTTAATCTTTTGTTTGTAATGGTCTAGAGCTACTTTGTCGGATCCAATCAAAATAGAAAACTAGAAACAATTAGGGTAGGGAGACTGATGTGCCATAAAATGACAAGCCTAACCCAAGATTTAAAAGAAATTTGTATTTTGGTTTCTCTCTTCATTCTCCCTCACACCTCCTACATGTGGATTAGGTCAAGAAGAAGGAAATCTTCCCATCTAATGAATTATATAGAAATGATTTGGCTGAGTCAAATCCATGCATTTATATAGTGGGTAATGAAGGGAATGGTCTAATAAATTTGAAACTAAGCACTTTATCTTGGTTATATGAACCAAACAACTTATAGTTGGAAGGATGGTTTCTATGGCAAGACGAAGATGGATTAGATGGTCAAAACCAATCAACATACAATAATAAAAACACATGACAGTAAAAACGAATTTGGTTGTCAAATAGATTTTTTTCAAAAATGAAGATGGAATAGATTTTTTTTCAAAAAACTTGTTTTCTTTAGTATTTTGGTTGTCGAATTTGAATTCTAGGAAATTCTTAAAAAGGATTTGTGTTAAAAAAAATAATTTTGCAAAAACAAATAAACTATTATCCGGTTAGACTCAAAATTATCTAATATCAATTGTTAAATCTAAAATTAAAAATATACAAAATAGAAATAAATTATGTTGTTCCAAAATATACCCAAGCAGGGTGGATAAATTCAGTATTTGAAAATTGTCAATCTTAATTTCTAATTTAAAAAGAGGAGAGCTATTTGGGCTTCCTTTTAAACACTTGCATTCCTAAAAACACAATAATAATAATTATTATAATCAAAAGTATACTTTTTAAAGCTCAAGTATACAAGTGAGAGTGAAAAAGCTTAGCCTTCAAACAGTTGCTTAGATAAATAAAAAAATAGAGACTAATAAAATCATAGCTTAATAAAATAACAAAGGAAGTGAGATAGTAGTAAGATGATCAAACCCTGCGATTTTTATGTGGTTCGACTCCTTTACATTCAAGAACACCTTAGGGGAATTCATTTCACTATTTCAATCTTCTTTAGGTTAAGATTAAAACATTTACATGATATTGTATACCGTTCTTCTTTCCTTTCCTAGATGAAAAATATTTTCACCATACAAGGTATGAGTGTACAAGATAGAGTATACAATTCATCTTTTCATCCCAAGGTAAAAAAATAGTCACACCTTTTACAAATTTTTAAATAAAAAATAATGACAAGTAAAGTATAATAATAAGAGATAATTAGCTGTAAGTCTATTATAGCGTTTAAATTGGAGTGTGAAAACTCGATGAAAGTTTTTGTAATTATAAGTCCATTGGCTCTAGTTAGTTTTTAAACTCGAGTCTATTGTTGATTACGTGGCAATTGTTTATTTTTTTAAATGACTTTTTACTCCAGAAAATATAATTAATGGCATTTCCTCTATAAAATTGCAAGATACAGACACGAAGAAGATAAAGCGGTGGGTCCTAATGTTGAGAGTGACTGCCAGTCTAGATTGATGTAACAAGGAGATGCCTTGTAAAGAGTCCCCACTTGCAATGGACTGAGATTATTCCCTAAACTGCTAATCTGTGGAAAGGTAGGCTTTTTATGAACTCGTGGAAGCTAGCTCTTGCAGCCACGGCCACTATGGCAAGAGTGGAACAACAGCGCCTTGAAGAATATATCTATGCGTGTTGACTAGCTTGTTACCAAAATTGGGAGTGCCATACAAGCTAGATTCTCTAGCTGCAGGATGGTGCATAATTTTTTGGCTAATTTGGAGGCTTAAATGCATTGGGGAATTCCACCTATTATCTTTAAGCAATGACCTGTTTTGATTGACTTCTTGCTGCTGGTTCCTTTGTCCTTGGAGGTGGTTTTGCTTTGTTCCTCTATCTATCTATCTATATCTATCTATATATATATATATATATATAAGTTTCACTTGCCCCCACCCAAAAAAAAAAAAAAAGGAATGGAAAGAAAGAAAGTAAAAAGAAATGAGACCCCAAGGATGATGTTGAAGAGAATCAAATATTAACTTGAATGGGATCACCTCCACCTCCCTATTAGGAGGTTGAGGGTTCAAGTTCTAATTGGCATAGTGGGAGGGTATGTGTCTAATCAAAAAAAAATGTTGCAAAAGACTAGTTGAAGATCGCATTAAGCTAAAAGTAAAGAAAATATGACAGAAATTAATGGTTAGGCAAAAACATGAATAAATAATTCTGTGATTTACTTAACCTCTATTATAGTTCAATATAAATTAATTGTTTGGCCTTCCGTTTTATGGGTTTAAAAATTGGGATGGGAAATTAAATTGTTAGGAAACAAAAATAATAGAAGGCCAAAGGTCAATCTGTAGAATCAAAATAAAAGGTCTCTATAATAGATATGAAACTAAGTAATTTCACATCGGAATTTCAGCATACATTGAAAAAGTATATTTCTGCGTATATATAGATACAGTTCCACCGAGAGGAAGAGAGAGATTGTGCATGCTCTTTCATGGCTCTTGTGCTGGAGGAACCTTTACTGTCGTCTTCAATTTACTAGCATGTAAATCAGTCTTATCATCAAGAATGCCTGATACTATTGGCAATTCATGGGCATCTCCTTTCTCAGTACCGGTTAACATTTTTGAGTTTAAACGATCTTTGCTTTTTCCCCACACCACAGAGTAAAGACCGATGACTACGATGATGGCTCCAATTAAACTGTAGTCGTTTAACAAGCAAACAACTTATAAGTTAATCAGACAAAAAGTCATAAATTGAGTTTTTTTCTTGGGGGTGTGGGGATTACTATGCAACTCAAGTACGTAATTAAATTCAAGCCCAAAAAACAATTTAGTTCAGTCGATGGATCAACAGTATTTAGCAAGATGTCCCTGAGGGTGCAAGTCATACGGCTAATCCGACCTTGACCGGAGCTCAACCCAAATTTTTTTGCTTTGGACAATACTATTTGTAAGTTGGTCTGGATTTAGGTAAAAGAAAAAAAAAAAAAAAAAAAAACTATGTCCAATTTGAATACAGGCTTGGCTTGGGTTAGTCTTCTAAAATCCTATGCCAACCCGAGTGGATATTCTAAGTACGTTTTTTTTTTTTTCAAATAAATTTTCTTTTATCTGAACTCTACTTTTCAAAAATTTTATTTGTTGTCTAGCATTCTATCATTTGTTCTTGTTCCCTTCTGCTCTTTTTTGGGTCCAAATTTAAAACTAAAATTTGGCTTTCTTTTAAATATTAAAAATTCATCGGACTCAAGTTGAATCCGATATGAATAAATTTTAGTTTGGGACAGACTCAAATTGGATTTCTTGAATTCCAAATCGGGTTTGGGACGGGTTCTAACTGGTTGTTTCAAAACTTGAGTTGAAATTAGACATGCGTCAACCCAAATCCAGTCCGTCGAGTTTAAGCCTTAAACATAAATAATCTTCAATATATTGGTAAGATCAAAAGAATGCGAATCATGTCAAATTCTAACTGGTGCTTTTTTTTAGAACTTGAACATTCTATATGTGAAATTAAGTTTGTAAGTTAATGGATGATGTTAGATTAATACCTTCCAAGGTGGACTTGCTCAGACAAGATAGTGGCCCCAAGAACAGCAGTGATGATCATGCAAAGAGGGCTGAATGCTGTGACGAAGACCGGACCTCTCTCCTTGTTTACCACTCCTTGCACATAATATGCAATTCCGGAGCAAACTACCCCCTTAATCACAAAGTTAAATAGAGTTAAGGAGGGACGATGGAGATCATAGCCAAACCAAATCTCATTTAACCTCAAATGCACTAAGTTTTGATCTCAGCTAAAATGGAATTAATTTTTTGATTAATGTTTAGAATGAATAAAATACTTCAGATGAGAAATCAACAAATCACGACTATCTCACTTGGGGACATGAAAATGTGACCTCCCCTGTGGAAAGAGGTACAAGATGCTACTCGTGCTATGGCCCTCTTGATATAAATTTTGTACTACGTGAATCAATGGTGGAATTAGGAAAAGACTTTTTAATTTGAGTCAAAATTTTAGGATGAAAACAAAGAAAAATTTCTTGGATGACTACTTATTTTGTGCATTAGAATGTTGCTCACAGAATAAACAGCAGCGAAAAGCCTGGAGTCCCAACCAACAACCCAAGCTCTCATGTCGCGTTCCATTGCTAGTGCCACTACTCCGCCTTCCAGCATGCCCATCAAGCATATCAAACTTGTCAGAGACAGCTCTGCCGGGTATTGCTTCAACGTAAATGACTGCACAAATTATAGTTTCATACTCAGAAATTCTTTTATCCAACCCAACAAAGTTCATTACTCAGTATTGATCTTGCATACCCAAAATGCTAGTAGGGATATACTCCATGTACTCCAAACACACTGAGCATTTTACCATAACATCAACTAATGACCCATAATCCAATTCAACAGTTTCATCAAAATATTAAAACTAATAAAAGACAAATCTTAAAAAAATTTAACCATGATTTATATACCCATTTCTGTTAAATCATGTTAAAATAGAATAGTAATGTTGTTTGTGGATCAGATGGGTCATTAAGTCGTGCCCAAATCCATTTAACCTCCACGATTTATTTGTTTATGAAAAATTCTATGTAAATAGTTAAATGATCTATTTATTTATTTGTATGGTATAAAGTGTTGAAAACCATCTATGAATACAATTAGAAAGAACTGACCTGGAGTATGAAGAAACCAGACCAACCACAAATACAGGCAACGAGCATTAGTGTCCCAGTGAACCAATGCTGATCAGCAGTAGTACTGCTGGTTTTATGGTGGCTTCTTCCTCGCGAGTACCATATGATATCAACAATGGGGCCTCTATACAAAGTCATCAGCATCGCTCCCATGACTGTGATTACAGTTCCAATGACCTTTGCTACACTCTGTATCTGTTTAATATTAACTCTCTCCAACCTAATGAGATAAATCGTGTGTATTATGTACTGATGAAAGCAGAGACATGAAATTAAAGTAAAGATTTGACACCAATATTAGTACAAACAATCAACCTTCCTTTTTATGTAAATTTTTTTCTATTATTCAAATAGTTGGTTACAATAGAAAAATTGACTACTTTTAATTTTTTCACCTTCATTTCTCTCAAATAGCCTTCTAGGTGAATAAGAAAAAAAAAATCCATCTTCGTTTAGGTACAGCAAACAAATCCATCTGAAGAAGGCTATATTTCAGGTACAGCAAACGAATCCATCTTTGTTTCAAGTTTTCATTCAAAATATATCTTTTAAGATTGGAAATGGTGGGAGATTGTTGTTTTGGAAAGATTAGGGATTTGGTAGCCCTTTGAGAGAGTTATTCCCTAGGCTATTCAGTGTTTCAACTGACAAGAACATGAGTTTATTGAATGCCACTGTTAGATATGGAGTTTATGAAGGAAATATGGATTGGAAATTGAATTTCAGAAGATCCCTTTTTTCCTGGGAAGAAGAAGATTTTGCGAAAGCTTCTGAGAACTATTGGTACAGTACCTATCATGAATGAAAGGTCAGAGGATTCATTGGTATGGATTGCTGATTCCACTTCTGTTTTTTCTGTGAAATCTCTCTGTAAAACTTTTGATGAGGGATTGGCTGGTAGGAGAAAAAAAGTGTTGAACTTGGTGTGGGATAATATATATCCCTCAAAAGTTAAATGCTTAGCATGGTTAATATGGTGGAAGAGTGGGTTAGTTGTCTTGAAAGGCTCATGAGATTGGGGATAGTGGCTGATGATGAAGATGCAGTCGGTAATTGCAGATTTTGCAACCATTGACCACTTATTTTTACAGTGCTGTGTTGTATGGAAATTATGGGCAGCTTGTATAAACTGGTGGGGTATGCAATGGGTTTCCCCTGATTCTGTGAATGATGTATTCCTCCGGTGGGAGGGGAGCAAAGTTATAAAGAAGAGGAATAAAGAAGAGGAAAATTATTTGGAGGGTTATACCAATGGCAATTCTCTAGACAGATTGGATTAATATTAGAAACAAGCAGAGTTTTGAAGGTGAAATTCCAAAGTGGGATGAGGTGTTGGATTTGGTCGAGTTAAGAGTGGCTCTCTAGGTAAGAGTGGATAAAGATTTAAACCAATATTCTATCCAAGATTATATATATATATATATATATATATAGAGAGAGAGAGAGAGAGAGAGAGAGAGAGAGAGAGAGAGATTGTAGAGTATTTTAGAAGTTATTGGAGGACTCTGCTGCGGTATTTTTGTGCTTGCTATGCAGGGAATTGAAGGAAGTTGATGTAAAGGTGACAATGAAAGATGGTAGTGCTAGTTCAAGGAGATTGTGTCTAGTTTTCATTCTAATCTATTGCACTGTTTGGAGTTTTCTTTTGTAAGGGTTGGCCTCTTGCCAACTTCTTTCTCGGGGGTGATGGCATATAATTGGGGGATTCCGTTGTGTCAAAGTAGTTGGGATGTTGGTTCTTCCCTTGATGCCCTATGCACTTCCTCCTGTTTTCTTTCATTTTATTGATGCAATGTAATTGATCTGTATTATTATATTTTCATCAACAAAATGCTTTTTCTGTGTTGATAAAAAAAAATAAAAATAAAATGAAATAAACTTGTAATTTTGGCATTGCCGGTCTAGCCTATTTCAACCGGTCCATTCAAGGCTATGTGTCATGCCCATTGAGATAACCATAGGCCCAGTACGGCCCATGTCGTGCTGGCCCATAGACCTACTAATTTTTTTTCACTTTTATTTTTTTCCTGGTTTTTAATGATTAATAGGACTCTGATTTTTTTAAATGTTATATTTTTGTTATTCTAATTATATAATATCATTATTTTTATTTTGTTATTTATAATTATAATATTTTGTTTAACTTTTACATTTTTTATTTTTTTATTTGTTAGTCTAATATTATTATTATAATATTTTGTTTAAATTTGTATTCTTTTTCAAAATTGTTATAATTTTTTACTTGAATATTTTCACATAATAATAATAAATGAGAATAAAATAAAAAATAAACCGGATCTAACAGGTCATGCCAACAGGCCGCCGCACTTTCAATCATGTTGCGTTGTGACTAGGCCGTGGACCCGAGATGGTTAGCCTGACACAGCCTACTAAGCTATGTCATGCTTGACGTAGTCCACCAACTCTTATGCTATGTCGTGCCATGTCTCTTCTTAACATGACAGGCCAAGGCAGTCCAGCCCATTTGAAGCCTCTACAGTTTGGCATGTTAGCCCTACTAATCATGATGTTTATAGGGCACAAATTGGCCTTTCATTGTAGTCAGCCAAAAACCAATTACTAAAGATGTACTTGAAAATAAGTAGCGTTTGCCATGGAACTACTAATTGTGCCAATGTTGTGGCTAAAGAGGCCCTTGTCACGGGAGTCACCCTGCCGACCCCATCCCTTTGGCCATATAATGTGGATCCCACCTATTATGAATTCGTACTTACCTTTAATATTTTGAAAAATTATTATATGATTTTAGATTATTGACTAAGTCAATTATTCTGATTAATTATAAATTATTATATTAATAAAAATTATTTAATTATTTTTTATAATTTTAACATATTATACACATAATAATGTATAATTAGCTGTGATCATTATCCCGGACCCTATAATAAATTCTCCTAACACCTCGGGCTTGGCCTTGATACAGAGTCGCAGATGACGTTTTTCAAATACCCAAAAAATTAAGTGGTTAGGTGCAACTGCCTACCCCACTTATAGGCCTAAGCTATGCATATGACAACTACCATAATGCAGTATTCACCATAAGTTTGACCCTTTGCTGGGAAATGGTCATAATTTTTAATATTCACCTTAACAGATTCTTATCCCAACTATTGGGATGGAATCATCGTTATTTTTAATGTAATCATAATGTTTGGGTATTTAAAACAAGAAATCAAATCATTTAGTGAAGAATCATGTGTGATCTACTCCCTTGACCCATAGCATTTCTTGTGATACAGTAAATCACCCTGCTGAAATATTTAGCAAGATGAGCCCTGTCCTCAAGTTGGACTTCCCGTTATTGTCTTCCACGTCACTGTCCACGAGTTGGACTGAAAATTAATTCCTTAAGGGCCACTATTTATGGTAGAAAATGATGACAGCACCTTCACACAGTATTATGGCCGGATTGATGTTATGGAGTGTCAATCATCCATAAAACTAGGAAGATTCCATCTGAAGATTATGTTTGGTGGGTCCACTGAAAGATATAATTTGAAAGTCGGAACATTTACCTGAAAATAATTGCCATTATAAAGGTAAGAGCAGGGAGGATATTGGTAATAGCAGCTGCAAATGTTGCTGATGTAGCCTTCATCCCAACATAGTATAAGTTCTGATCAATCACTGGCCTGTTAACCAAGCCACAGAAAACAGTAATTGTCATCATTATCTAATGGTTTCATCATATGTTTTACGTGAGATTTTGAAGTATAAATTCATTGACCAAATAATTAAAATAAGAAGTATAAGCACAATTAACAACATGGAATCAACTTGCTGACAAAACATCCATTTGTATATTTAAAGGAATAAAAAGTTCTTTTCATGGGACGAGAAGATGTTTCAAAGTTCAAATTCTATTGAAAGTAAATATATATGAGCATAATGTGACAATATATATGCAGGTGTCACCACCATGCTTTTTGAATAGCACGCTTTGCACATAAATTTTCAATTGATATAGTTTTCTCATTGTGTTCAAGCAACCAGAAAAATTAGAGACCATTTAGTGGCTAATAAAGATATCACTGGCTAAAATGACTGATGCAGAAATTTTGCATAGCGTACGAAAATATAGACAAAAGAGGACTGTTATAAAAATATTAAAAATTTTGAGGAAATTATTATAATATTTTAGTAAAAAAAAAATTTTTCTCAAATCTTTGGAGAAGGTAGCCCCCACTAGCCATTAGTAAGATTTATTTTAAAAGGAAAGAAATCTTTGGACTCTTTTAGAGAATTAGCTAGCCTGACGTTTGTGCATACTATATTGGGTGTTTTAGAGAATTACTCTAATAAACCAAGGAACATTATTTTTAGGAATGCTGAGACTGTCATCTTTGGCCTTGTTTTCCTGAAACAAAGAACGAAAATGGATGTGTTTCAAATAGTATAGCAAACAAGATTACATATATATGTGTGTGTGTGTGTGTGTGTGTGTGTACAGAGAGAGAGAGAGGGGAGTACCTTTCAAGAACAAGTGCAAATGGAGCGATTGCAAGCGTGGCAACTGCATGGCGGTACACCACGAGTACATAATGACTCATGCCAAGCTTCAAAGAAACCATGGTAATGATGTACATCCCTGCATACCCAAACTGCAGGGAGACTATAGCCAAGTAAGGCTTCACCTTAGAGAACACAAGGGACAGAGTCCCACTTGGCTTTTGGTCTCCCATCTCTATCTTTGTCTCTCACCAAACACAAGTAATTGTTCTGAATGATTTTACCAAAAGGAGAATTGGCAGCCTTTTATACACAAAATGCAAAAATAAAGAGAAGCCTAACTTTGCAAGAAAAAACACCTATGCATGGCTTATGCACTAACACTTATTGTCCTTTTGATTCCCTTGTCCATTAGCCATTATCCAAGCAAGAATCTTTTATTCAATAGTAGAATCCAAAAAAAAAGATAGAAGAGTTTTGTTTGTGAAACTCTCTCAAGGAAAAAGCTTTATTTTTCAATGTTTCTTTGGGTGGTGGAGTTTGAGCTCATTAACCCCCAATGATATTAAAGTTTTGTGCTTGAGGATGATGTAACTAGGGCAAGGGGATGTTTGGGAACAGTGAGTGGTATGAAGAGTGAACACCATCTTTTGAAAATGGCTTGGTGAACTCACAATTTGGGGAATTCATCTGTAATTAGCAAGATCTTTTATTTCAATCACTGATGTGCTAGTGCGAATGGTGTCTCTTGTAATTCATCATGTTAGCTAGCCAAATTATCGACGTATTTTGAAGTTGACTTCCTGATGTATTTAGGTCATGCTACTGTAAATTAAATTGTAACAATTGACTGCTAAGTATGCGTATGATATTGCGTATGTAGGTACTCGCAAACCATGCAAATCACAACATATACATGGGTATGTATATTTCTTTGAAAAGATTTTGGATGACCTGGTTGATTGGACCACTCGAATATCTCATAGCTTGTCATATGTATAATTTGTCTGTCAATAAGTGAAAAATAAAGTAAATTTTTCTTAGTTGGCAAATTGTACGTAATTGAAAACTGATTCATGAAATAATAACTTCCCCTTCACTCCAAACAGGAAAACAATTCCACAATTTTCTGAGCAACTATTTCGCATATGTAAATTATTTATATTAATTATCCGTCATGTTGATGGAGAATTTTCCTTTTCCACTTGGAACTCGTTAGCTACCTTGCCATCCAACAGGAAGAAACCCCTAGATGGCAAGTGATTGTAGTTTGTAATCCACCTTGTTGATCATATGCATAATATATATATATATATATATATATATATATCTTCAAGTTTATACGTTTTTATCCCCCCAAAAAAAAGGTGTATACCTTTTTGAAACTAGACTTGGTGCAAAAAAAAGATGTTCTTACATTTTTTCCGTAATGGATGATTAATGAAATCAAATTTCATAAAACAAAAGGGTTAAACTCATCCGCAATTTGCAGTCACTCAACAATAGTGTAATCCAAATGGCGGGCAGCTCTAATGAGTAAAAAAAGCACTTGGGAGACAATGTCCAAAGAAAGAAAAGTTGGTGCTTTCGTGCTTGGATTCCAATGTGAAATCAGGTCGAATCCCACCTTACAAATTGGGAAGCACTTGAAATCAAATGCCATGGCTAATAGCTAGCCAGCTGCCATAAAGAAACCATTTTTTTTTATTTGTTGAAATCATCTAAAATTGTATATCATGGAGAGATGTGGATTGATAATTTACTTCAACTCCCCCCCCCCCCCAAAAAAAAAATTGGAAAACAAAACTAAAGATTGGATTCCTTGTATTATCTTGCATGTAGACTCATCAATGCTTTAGTAATCTTTTTTGTTTTCTTGAATAGCCCAAAAAATAAGGGGTTTAAAAAAACATGTGTGATCATTATATATTATTCTATGACAAGGTCATGTATAATAGATTTTTTTAATGAACTTTTTAATTCTTAAACACAAATAAATAATCTCATGTGCATTTATTTTAATTAATCTCGTTACTTTGCAACCTAAATCAAATCTTGTTTGACAGCTTATTATATATCTTGGAGGGAATCTAGTCTGGGGTCCCTGAAGTGACAAAAAAGCATCATTCCCTTCGAACCCAATTCTTGGATATGACCTTACAGTGAAAAGATTTCAAGTACAGTAATTAACAGCTGTTTGTTTGCTTGCTGAATATTCTGGGAAACATAAAATAAAGGGTTAGATGCGGTTTCATTTCCCCTTAATACTCACCATATCGATTCCAATAGTGCTTTCACTTTGGTTGTGCCATTTATCTTCATTAGAATTTACGTTGTCAAATGCAAATCAGCGTATATCGTCAAATGCCAGTAGCCACCATTAAATTTCAAAATCTGCTTTTACTTTAAGTCATAAAGAACCCATTTTCGACTTGAAGAAATCCTCTGAAACTGCATATCATGGATAGATATGGTGACCAATTTCTTGCATTCTTTTACATGCACTATGCTTTGTCCATGATAATTTCTCATAAGTCTTTCCTAGAACCAGTTCTTTTTTCTTTTTCTTTTTCTTTTTTTAACACAAATCAAGATCGGTTTTAAGATAAGAGAAAAAGCCGTGACAAATATCTCTAGCTCTACTCAATAAAAATCCAGTTTTAGACAACATATTCGAGGATGAAATCTAGCTAGGACCTGAGATGATGACAAACAAGCATAAATATTCCATATGTTAAAATGTCGAACCCAATTCTTTGCCATATATCCTTTCAATATATGCTATATAACGTGTGAAAAGTTTTGAAGTAGAGATTAATGGGGATGTTGGCTAAAGTTCTTAAAAAAAATTGAGATTACGTGTATATAGAATATCAAATGCAACCATCAAACTTCAACAATTCTCTATCATGTACATTTGCAGCCTGTACTAGCAATTTCAGTTTCAAATTCATATATATAAAAGCAACCTCTAAGGTGCTGCTCGAATATAATATATAATCACTAGGCTTCTGACGCTAATTATGTTTATCTTTTTTATGATAAAATCTTTTCAATAGAAAAGAATTTCTTTATCAATTGAAAATGGTAGAATATGATGCTAAATTCTTTTCACTAAAAAGTCAGAATAGAGAATAGAGTTAGGCGCGCACTACACATATGGCTCTGTTTGTTGGGATGGAATTTATTTCCGGGCAAAGAAATTAGCATGACAGTTGCACTGATCAGTGATGATGAATCAAGTTATTTGTGTGGTTCATGACTGCTTCATCATTTTAAGAACAACAAACGTGGTGTAAACAAGTTCAACCTACTGTTTGAAGTTTATCTTGATCACATAATTTGGACCAAAAAAATTCATCTAAACCAATTTTAGCTGCCACCACATAGAATTAAAATTAAGAAGCTAGACAACCCTCCCTCAGAAAAATATACACGTGTTTCACACAAAAATGCATGAAGGTGTTTAAGCCATCGCGAATTACATTAATGACACATCACGTGTCAATCAATAAAGGGGATGTCACAGTTTCAAGCTCACTGTGAGTGGTGGCAGAATAAATATGCCTATTGTTTTCATTCCATGAGAGCACCACATTGAATCACCAATGTTAGATCTTGTGGCATTCTAAGCTAAGTGATTATTCGGTGGTTTTTTTTTTTGAAATCATAGTTAAAAGGGTAGGATGAAGAGCCACATGTACAACATGATATTGTGATACACATGTGACATTATTTAATCATTGAGACCATTGAAAGGAACGAAAAGTTACACCTAATACCAACTCCAAAATTAAAAGTCATTTGAATCTTGCTAAAGATAAATTTTAGTAGTGCTATAGTACAAAAAAACTAATTTTTGACATTCCTGCTCCAATTAATACTGAAATATTATTGTTTGACAAAATTAAATACAATTCTTCTTCCAAAATATCTTTCTCAACTATTGAAACCAAGAAAAAAATATAATTAAATCTGAACCATTGACATCTTGTAATCTGAAACGTTGATGTTGATAGTAGCCTACTATAACAAAAGTTATATTTGATAGAGTATTTGACTTTAGTTAAACTTTGAGAGAGGTGAGAACTATCGTTTCAGAATATAACATTTTACCCAATCGACCAAGATTTAGCTTTGGTAACTGTTTTAACCTCACCGTTGGATCACTCTAAGAATGTTTGGAAGGCCATTGCTATATATATATATATATACACACACACACACACACACACATATATGTTGGAATATGTCCCACATGAAAAGGTAATATGGACATTATTTGGACTTAATGAAATTAGGTAGTTATTAGCTTTGGAAGAGTTATGTACGGTTACTTAATTAGTGAGATATAATAGGGGAAGTGTTTTCCTATTTATCTACTTTTATGGGGAGTAGGATAAGAGTTTGATTTTAAGTAGGAATTGTCCTCTCTCTACCCATATTATTTTAATGAGGGTTTCCCATAACATTCTAGCGTAAGGAAAGAAAAGGGGCTAAGTGAGAGAAATAATTTCTACAGGCTTTCTTCAAGAAGGTGATTTCTTCATGACAGATTCCGGTATGTTATTTATTTTATTTTCGCATAAAAGATGAATATGTGATTGTCATGATAGTTGAAGATTCTTATTTAAATTTAGTAAATTAAAATTACATGTGGTATCAGAGCAAGGTTGAAACTATCATGATTTTTCTTTTAATGTAGAGATTAATTTTATTAATATTTTTTCATGATTCTGTCGTTAAAATATGTTTTTTATTGTTCTTCGTGATGATGATCATGGCGAAGGTGGTACGTTTGCTCTATATTCGTTTCTTTGTCGGCATATTAAATTTCGAAGCAAACTTACCATTCAAAACACAAGATTGGAATCTGATTCCAATATGTAGAAGGCTTTCATGAACAAACTTGTTACATTCAATAGTGAATACCCACCAGAATCAACATCTTTTAGAATATGTTATTTGGCGAGGACGGAAAGTTTGTTGAATCATTGGATTCTTGCTTGAATTGGAATTCGTACAGTGTCTCGTTAACCCCATCTACGTCCACTCTATGCTTTACTCACACAATCATGAAAGAAGTTTCATGAAATTTTATATAGCTATAAGTCCTTCCTTTGTTGTAGTTCTTATTCTCAAATATTTGTTGCATTGACGTATACATGGAACGATTTTAGAAAATTAAGGTTATGATTTATTAAATTGATGTGATAAAAAAAAAATCTGTTGAGATAAATGTGGACGGTAGGACTTTGGCATTGATTTGTGTGGTCTCATGACTGTATAGTAATTGCACACGCAACCCCTGGTAAGTTATATTATGGTAATTTACTTAGTAAATTATTAATGGCTGAGTTATGTTATGGCCGGAGTCCTAGGTATTTATGGTTTGATTATTGCTGTTATCATCAATACCGAAATAAACCCCAAGGCCAAATCATATTACCTTTTGAATGGTTACGCCCATCTCCCATCTGGTCTCGCTTGACAGAATTTATGCATGAATATTGTATTCATTGTTTAATATTACTTGTCTCGACTTATGATGTTAAGGTTATCTATTTTGTTTTATGGGCCTAGTAAATTAATAATGGTGGCTCTGTTATGGACTTAGTAAATTAGTAATGGTAGCTATGTTATGGGCTTACTTGTATTGGGTTAATCATTATATTTATGCATGCATGGATTGAACTGTTATGGACTGGATTTTACATGTAATTATAGAAAATTAAAAGATTATTTTATTTATTTATTTATTTTTGCTTGGTTATTTATCAATCAATATTTATATTATGGTTAGCTTGTTGTCACCAAAGTAATCTTGTTGAGAAAAGTTATAAATATTGAATTAAATTATGACTTTGCAAAATAATTATGGAATGATTATTTGATTATTATGGTTTGACCCAAAGGTGCACCAACTTTCAAGTAGTCATTAAATTAATTAGAATGATTGTGAGATTGGGATGGATGCCCAAATGTGACAAACCAATCAAACTTTGAAGGGTTATCAATTATGCTTGAGTGAGTGAAAATCACCATTAAATTTAAATATTAGTATATTGCATTAGTTAATCCAAAGATTGAACGCAATATTGCTAATGGAATTGACTTTTCAAAGCATTAATGTTGTGATGTTTTTATTTTATTTTTATTGCAGTGTCAGTTCCTGTTTCGCTTCATTTGCTAGCTTCTTCTGTTCCAATTTTTAATGGAATTAATTTCTCTGACCGGAAGGAACAGATCCAGTTTCACCTTGGTGTTCTGGATCTTGACTTAGCACTGCGAATTGACAAATCGGCTGCTATTACTGAAACAAGCAGTTCGGAGCAGCAAGTTTTGTCTAAGTCATGGGAAAGATCGAACAGATTAAGCATCATGTTTATGTGTATGTGTATTGCGAACAATATCAAGTCATCACTTCCTCAAATTGAAAATGCAAAGGAATATTTCAAGGCTGTGGAAGATCAGTTTCGTTCAGTGAACAAGTCCTTTGGAGGGAGATTAATGGCTGAACTTACCACCATAAAATTTGATGATAGCCGTGGAATAAATGAGCATGTCCTTGAAATGACCAATCTAGTTGCCAAACTCAAATCTCTGGGTATGAATGTTGATGAAAATTTTCTTGTTCAGTTCATTTTGAATTCCTTGCCTCTTCAGTATGGGTCATTTTAGATTCAGTATAACACTATTAAGGAAAAGTGGAATGTGAATGAATTAGCGAGTATGTTAACTCAAGAAGAGACAAGACTTAAGCAACAAGGACAACATTCAGTTAATGTTATGAGTCATAGAGTTGGAACCAAAAAAAAGACACACAAGAAGAGTTTCAAGAAAGATCCATTGAAGGTTGCGGGACCCTCTCATGTCAATGAGGCTCACAAGAAGGAACATAATGGACCAAAATGCTATTTTTGTAATGGCTATGGGCATGTAAAGAAAAATTGCCCAAAACGTAAAGCTTGGTTCGAAAAGAAAGGTAAGTTATTAGCTTATGTATGTTTCGAATCAAATAGGACACAAGTTCATTCTAATACATGGTGGATTGACTCTGGTTCTACTATTCATGTTTCAAATTCGATGCAGGGATACCTTTTGATCCAGAACATAAAGGAAAATGAACATTTTATAGTCTTGGGAAATGGAACTCAAGTACCAGTTGTTGGTGTTGGGACTTTACGTTTGTTTTGGAGTCAGGCCACTGTTTGGACCTATTTGATACTTTTTATGTTCCTACTATTTCTAGAAATTTAATTTCCATGTCAAGACTTGATTATGATGGCTATTCTTTACATTTTGAACATAAGGGTTTTCGTTTATTGAGAAATGACTCATTTGTTGGTTCTGGTGTTTTATCTGAGGGGTTATATAGATTTAATCTTAACAAAAATTTTGCTAAAACACTCCTCACCTTGCATAATGATGTTGGAACTAAACATAGCAGATTTAATGAGAATTCTTCTTTCTTGTGGCATAAAAAACTGTGTCATATATCCAGAGAAAGAAGGGAGAGATTGGTAAAAGATGGGATTCTTTCAAATCTTGATTTTACTGATTTCAATGTATGTGTAGACTGCATTAAAGGAAAGCAAACCAAACATACAAAGAAAGGCACCATAAGAAGTGGAGAACTTTTGGAGATTGTCCATACTGATATTTGTGGACCTTTTGACTCACCGTCTTTTGGTGGAGAAAAATACTTTATCACTTTCATTGATGATTTTTCACGTTACGGTTATGTCTATTTGTTGCATGAAAAGTCTCAAGCAATAAATGCTTTAAAGGCATATATTGTTGAAGTTGAGCGACAATTAGATAAAAAGGTGAAAATCATTCGATCAGATAGAGGCGGTGAGTATTATGGAAGGTATGATGGAATAAGACAATGTCCAGGACCATTTGCTAAATTCCTAGAAGAACATGGTATTTGTGTGCAATACACAATGCCTGGTACGCCTCAGCAGAATGGTGTGGCTGAAAGGCGTAATCGTACCCTTATGGAAATGGTTAGAAGTATGATAAGTAACTCCTCAGTACCCATTTCATTGTGGATGGAGGTCCTTAAGACAGCCGTTTATGTGCTTAACCGGGTTTCTAGTAAGGCAGTTCAAAATACTCATTTTGAATTGTGGACAGGAAGGAAACCAAGTTTGAGACACTTTCATATTTGGGATTATCCAACAGAGGCTAGGATATATAATCCGCATGAAAATAAGTTGGATTCTAGAACTGTAAGCGGGTACTTTAATTGGTTAACAAAGAAGTCCAAAGGGTATAGGTTTTACTGCCCTAACCATAATACGAGAATTGTTGAAACCGGAAATGCCAGATTCCTTAAGAATGGTGAAATTAGTGGGAGTGATGTATCACTTAATGTGGTCATCGAAGAAGTTTAAGGTGCTTATCCCAATACCCGTAATTTCAACGAAAACTATTATTTCTCCAGTTATCGAACAATATGATAACATTGAACAACAATTTAGTGATCAGTCACTCCATAATGAGAATGTCACTAATGAATCAGTTGCAGAACAATCACAAGGAATAGCATTAAGGAGATCTCAAAGAGAAAGGAGATCAGCTATTTCAAATGATTATTTGGTATATCTGCAAGAATCTGATTATGATTTAGGGATAAGTAAAGATCCGATTTCATTTTGACAAGCCATTGAAAGTAGTGATTCTGAAAAGTGGATCAATGCTCTAAATAATGAGTTGAAATCAATGGAACAAAATGAAGTTTGGGACGTCGTTGATTTACCTGAAGGTTTTAAGACAGTCGGGTGTAAGTGGGTCTTTAAGACCAAACGCGACTGCAATGGCAATATTGAACGACATAAAGCTAGACTTGTTGCAAAAGGTTTCACTCAAAAGGGAGGTGTTGATTACAAAGAGACGTTCTCTCCTGTATCGAAAAAAGACTCTCTTAGGATCATAATGGCTCTGGTGGCTCATTTCGATTTAGGAGTTACACCAAATGGATGTGAAAACTGCTTTTCTGAATGGGAATTTAGATGAAGAGGTTTATATGGATCAACTTGAAGGTTTCTTGATTAAAGGAAAGGAGCATATGGTATGCAAATTAAAGAAGTCAATTTATGGACTTAAACAAGCTTCCAAACAATGGTATCTTAAATTCAATGATACCATCACATCCTTTGGATTTAAGAAAAATACCATTGATCGGTGTATATATCTAAAGGTCAGTGGGAGCAAGTTTATTTTCTTGGTTCTGTATGTTGACAATATATTGCTTGCCAGTAATGATCTTGGTTAACTAAATGAAACCAAGATATTTCTTTCTATGAACTTTGAAATGAAAGATATGGGTGAGGCAACTTACGTGATAGGAATTGACATATTTCGTGATAGATCACGTGGATTGTTAGGGTTGTCTCAGAAGGGATATAGCACCAAACAGACTATCATAGCAGCATCTACTATGGAAGCTGAATTTGTGGCATGCTTTGAGGCCATAATTCATGCTTTATGGTTGTGGAATTTTATCTTAGGACTTGGAGTTGTTGACAGTATTGTCAGGCCACTGAGAATGTATTGTGATAATTCCGCAGCAGTCTTTTTCTCCAAGAACGACAAATATTCTAATGGCGCTAAGCACATGAAGCTCAAACATTTGGCCGTTAAGGATGAGGTTAAAAAACAAACAGTATTTATAGAACATATGAAGACTGAGCTTATGATTGCAGATTGTCACATCCCGAACCCCACCCTACGCGGATGTCGAGGACGTGACTGCCAGTCGGTCGACGCGACCAACCAAAGGCAAATTCTGAACTTTTCGACGAATTGCACTCCAACTGTAGGGTCAGATGCAGCGAAATTTAAAATTTTTTCTTTGTGTCATGGGAATGCAACTCACTTATCCACCATAAAGGTATGTACCACAGAGCAAGTCTAAATCCAAAACAGTTAACAGTTCTAAGTTCAGAGCATATCTAAAATCAGGTATATAGTACAGAGCAGATCTAATATCTTTCGAGTACCATTTATTTCCATGAGCCACAATTATCTATCCAGTACATGTAAATCAGGTTAGCCGTATCATATCACTCACCTGAATAACAGAATCAGTCCACAAGAATCCAATCTCTACAGATCAGTGCCGTCAGATCCTTTACTTGAAGTGCCACTCGGCCTACCATGTCATATCATGGTGTCTTCTAATCCATCAGAGATAATCCCGAAAAAATTTTAGGGAATGGGGTGAGCTTCGAAAAGCCCAGTGAGTAACACGGGTTCCCTGTCATGGGTTTCAAACCCGGTCTTGTTTATAAATCACAAGGATAATTCAATCGCTTAGGAATAACAGTTTTATAGATCTACTCGAATACAATTTAAGTAGAATAAAACGGGATTGAACTAAACGGAACAACAAATCAGGACAGAAGGAATAGTGCATGATGCCAATATATCAATGAGAGTATAGGCAATTAATTCAAATATTAAAACAGATCAGTACTGGGCGGAACATAACAGGGCATAACAATAATATATCAGTTAGGCGCGTAATCAAGCCTACTTATGCCAGACCGCTCATAATCAGAATGGTACCCAGAGTCAGACACATCATAGCAGAACAAAATCAGACAGACCATAAAACAGAACAAGACAGACCGAACAAAACAATAGTAGGACGGGACAAAATCATGCCGCGTACAATACAGTATAAAAGTTTGCATTTAAAAACATGCATTCAGACAGTATAACTTTTAAAACCGTACAGTGCATCAAAATACAGTATCTATGCAGTAACTTATATACCAAATCAAGAATTCGGACATATCATAACGGAACTGGACCATATATCAATCAAGACAGACAGACCATTAACGGACGGAACATAACGGAATCAGACGGAGCAAAACACCAGTTCATGTCACAGGTAAACAATCAAGACAGACAGATCATTAACAGTCGGGATATAACAGAACCAAGCGGATCAATACGTCAGTCAAAACAAGGACATATCAGTAACGGACAGACCATGAAACGGATAGATCATAACAGACGGAACAAAACGGAACAATATCAATCAGAACAAGTCATATCGGAACTGAACATGACGGAACAAACGGTATAATATCAATCAGATCAAGTCATATCGGAACTGAACATGACGGAACAAAACGGTACAATATCAATTAGATCAAGTCATATCAGAACTGAACATGACAGAACAAAATGGTACAATATCAATCAGATCAAGACATATCAGAACTGAACAAGTCGGAACAAAACGGTACAATATCAATCAGATCAAGTCATATCGGAACTGAACATGACGGAACAAAACGGTACAATATCAATCAGATCAAGACATATCGGAACTGAACAAGTCGGAACAAAACGGTACAATATCAATCAGATCAAGACATATCGGAACTAAACAAGTCGGAACAAAACGGTACAATATCAATCAGATCAAGACATATCGGAACTAAACATGACGGAACAAAACGGAACAATACATCAATCAGAACAAGACATATCGGAGCTGAACATGTCGGAACAAAGCAGAACAATACATCAATCAAAACAAGACATATCGGAGCTTGAACATGTCAGAACAAAGCGGAACAATGCATCAATCAGAACAAGACATATCGGAACTGAACATGTCGGAACAAAGCGGAACAATATATCAATCAAGAAAAGACATATCGTACATTAAATATATGCTTTTTAAACAGTATAACATTCAAAACAGTACAGTGCTTCAAAATACAGTATCTAGACAGAACTTATACACCAGTTTAGGAGTCAGGGTTACTCACAAACTGTTACGGTTATCTCCTTGCACCAACAAATCTGATAACCTTCAGATACGTCAGGCATCTCCATGTATATCCTGAACAATAATCATCAATCATATACAGATCAGAACTCATCCATTTAGGTCTCATTTATCATCTTAGGAATCTATCGGATCACCTAAGACAGCCTAGTAGCCTATCGCCCTTTCACTGGGTCTCACCCGAGGCTATTTCATTCTTTAATTAGGCTTAACAGTCATTCAGGATTATGATTTAAGTCATTTGGACTTCAATCGTTATCAGTTAAGCACTTATTTGGCCTTAGGGGCAAAATGGTAATTTTGTCATTCTTACCCCGAACTCTGTCATGGTCCTCAGAATAGTCTACATATCTTATGTATGAAGTTCTAAGTCTTTTAGACTTAAATCGGTATCAGTTAGGTGCTTATTTTAACCGTAGGGGCAAAATGATAATTTCACCATTGCTGTCCCGGACCCTATCGAGGTCCTCAGAATGTCCCATATATCTTGTATGTGAATTTTCAAGTCCTTTGGACTTCGTTTGGTATCTGCTTTAGATCATCGGGACACATCGGTCATTTCTCGTTTTATGCGTTGACTAGTTTCAGGAGTCTTACTTAGCCCTTCAGTGTTCATAATTATACTTACGATAATTTATCAGATCAGATTGACCTTTTGTCTTGCACTTACAGTGCTTAGGGGTATTTTGGTCATTTTACGTTTCGTAAGATTCTGACCCCGGTTCGTCATTTATTCGAGTATACAGTTTCACCAGTGTTCGTGTTTCTATCGGCTATCATTTTCGTCCCAATCGGACTTCATTTGGGCTTTGTATAGTATCAGGGGTAATTTGGTAATTTCACGTGTCGTATTTTTCGGCACTTCAGTTCATAAAATGGACCTCACCGTTGGGTCCAGAGTGTCCGACATAGTCAAAATAGACTGTCTTTTATTTTTATTTGGGTCTGGTGCCATCAGGGCAGTACAGTAATTTATCGCTTACAGGTCTGTATTTTTCGGTACTGTATTTCCAAAATCGGACTGTACCATTGAGTCCAGAATGTTTGAAATAGTGAAAATACACTATTTATTTAATTTATTTGGACTTCGTTTGACATATTAAATGTCCAGGGTAAAATCGTAATTTTACCTAATTAATAAAATAATTAAATAATTATTTTATTATTTAATTAATTTGGCAGGGGCTTAAATGTACAATTTTCCCAAAATTTGGGCCACTGTATAATTTTCGAAATGTTGGGGACTGATCCGTAATTTCAGAAATCATTTGGGGGTTAAAACATAATTACACAAATTAGGGGTTCAAACCCCTTGGGTTTTAGGTTCAAGAACTGAACCGGTCCAATTACACTGTGAACCAACCGGTTCACTAACACTTCAGAAAACCGGAATTACATATTCCATTTAACCTCAATTGCCCCCTTTATCCACGGATGGCTTAGCCCTAATTCCGAATTTTAATTTGTTAACACCGCATCCAAACAGGCATAATTCAATTTGAAATAAATCAGTTAAGCCCAAAACGGTGTAGCTTCAATTAAACAGTGGCACAGTCTTGTGTTGCCACGTGTATGAGTCGACTCGGCTCAACTCAAACGAGTTGGCGAGTCAACTCTATCTTCTCCAACTCGCAGGGCACTGTTGCCCTAAGTGCAGGTTCGGTTTTTCACCATTTTCGTGGAGTTTCAGGTAGGCTTTTCAACTGTTTTTGATTCCAAAGTGTTCCTAGAAGTGATTTCCAACAACTTGTCATCGATTTGGTGCCTCAAACCTACGGGTGAAGCTCTGTTTAACCCGATTATCGTGAGGGTTTCAGTTCGGTCATACGGTCCCATTTCTTAACCAAAGTCCACACGGTTTGGTTCTTTAGTGATCCTTAGAACAGGAGCTTCAACTCTCCATTCTAAAATTTCAGTTTAAAAGCTCGTTACAGAATTTGGGTTCCATGGCCGAGACTCACAGGTTCGGTTTTGAGGGTCTAGACCTAGGTTTCTAGGTCTTTGATCCGTGGTTTTGGCACCTTAGGGAGGTCTAGTTCATGTTTAGACCATCAAGATTCAGTTTTATGGAGGTCAAATCAGACCTGCTACAGGGAAGCTCCATCCATGGCGGTTGGGTCTCGGTTTTATGTTTTCTACCCTATTCGACCCTCCCAAATAATTTAGAACAGTTCTAAAGTCTCACAGTAGTCTATATGTGTAGTTTACACAGATCTAAAACCATCAAAACAGTACCAACTTAAACAAAAAATTTTCCAGTTTTTTTTTAAAAAAAACTATACCTCTTTCAAACAGTAGCTTCCCTTGCCACTCATGGCTTGGCTCGGGTCCTTGGCACCTCAGTCCTCACAATCAGTCGTGCCTCAGTCCTCCTCTCTTCCTTTGGTGCATCTCCATGAAGACACACACATGCATGTTCACCCAAGCAAGGCTTCACACTCATGCAATCCATGGCCCTCACCCCAAAGACAGGTCTGTTTTCTCCTCTTTACCTAGCAAATATTATGTCTTTTATGAACTATCAGTCTTTGGTATGTAATATATCTATATATATAATATCACACATACCTATACATATACATCTCTAGATGTATACATCAGAGAATCAGTGGAACCTAGGGCTGAGGTGGGCTGATGTAAACCAATCATATGGGGTTTGCATGTAATCTCATTGGTCCAATTTGAGGTAGAGCTTGGGTAACTCAGGAATATATACAATTAAGTTGTATACATGTGCACAAAGGTGTGGGTAGCCCAACTGGTTTAATTTTTGGATGGAATTCATTCTCTCCATAGGTCAAGGGTTCAATTCCCCTTGACCACCAATTTGGCCATTTTTCACCATTTTGGGCTAAGGTCACGTTTGGCTGCGCAGTAATTCAATTTCAGTGTTTGCTACATAACTTTCATTCCGTAGCTTCTTTTTCGACGCGGTTTCTTCTGGTTAGTTCTTATTTCGTTATCTTCAAGTGTCAGAGGTTCCATGTCATTTATTAATCATTCAGGATTTCTCGGGTTAGCTAATTCGGGTTCCGTTAGTATTAAAACGACGTTATTTCATCGAATTAATCAGTAATTTGGATTCGGGTAAAGTACCTTTCCCTCCAGACATTTTCTTTATTTAATCGGTCTATGCCGACCGTCGGGATTATGATTAATTCCCTAAATCATTCTGTAAGTCGGTATTAATTAATAATTATTAATTAATTATTAATTTCACGAGATCGGGGTGTTACACAGATCCTTTGACTAAAGGGTTAGCACCAAAGACATTTAAGGAACATGTTGATCGCATGGGTCTTTGTTGTAATCCCTGAGATATGTTTTTGTTCTATAACATTTATGGAGATATCACTAATTGTGTTTCTGACATTTTTCCTGCTTACCATCAATTACGTAATTATGGAGATGGATTATTGATGATAGGAATCGTCTTTGACAAAGACATTATGGAGACATTACAGTTACTTCCTATTATGGATTATAATTAAGTGATTGGCTAGCGTTGTAGTGCATGGAAGGGAAGATGTCACTTTATTGATATTTACCGCGATGACACATGTTGGTAAGTTGTTTAATTATAATATTATTGTAATCTCACTAAAGTGCGAATAAGCTAATGTTATGCGCATATTATGTTTACCTTGTCAATCCAAATAAGTGTTGTTCATATGGGCCAAGTGGGAGAATGTTAGAATATGTCCCACATGAAAGGGTAATATAGACATTATTTGGACTTAATGAAATTAGGTAGTTATTAGCTTTGGAAGAGTTACACACGATTACTTAATTAGTGAGATATAATAGGGGGAGTGTTTTCCTATTTATCTACTTTTATGGGGAGTAGGATAAGAGTTTGATTTTAAATAGGAATTTTCCTCTCTCTACCCATATAATTTTAACCAGGGTTTCTTATAACATTCTGGCGTAAGGAAAGAAAAGGGGCTAAGTGAGAGAAATAATTTCTACAGGCTTTCTTCAAGAAGGTGATTTCTTCATGGCAGATTCCGGTATGTTATTTATTTTATTTCCGCATAAAAGATGAATATGTGATTGTCATGATAGTTGAAGATTCTTATTTAAATTTAGTAAATTAAAATTACAATATATATACATACATATAGAGAAACTCATGCTAAACAAAAGAAAAAATAATAAGAAAAAGAAAAAGCCTAAGTAACTCTTACTTATAATTTAGAAAAAGGGCAAGTATTTGTGAAGGCATTTTGCCTTTGGGTTTGGCATTTTGAAGCTCAAGATGCAAAAGTAGTATATATCTTGGTGTTTGAGATAAATGGTTGAAAATGAAGACATGCCTCCACCATTATAAATGAACATTGGACCACACGCCTTAACTTGTTCAGTATCATCTGGCTTGTGTTCCAGAAGTGATGGCAGATTCGGATCAAGTAAGTTGGAGATCTTCAAAGTAGTAAGTATGAACTGCATCTTGTCCTGCCAACGGGTGAAGTTCGTTCCATCAAATTTGTCTAGTTTGACAAATTCTTGGTTTATCACTTTGAAAGCTGCCATATCGGATCTTGACTCCATTAATTGTTATGGAAGTATATGAAATCAAGACTTTGTGACTTTGAGGCGTGTTTGAAACATTGTCTTTAAAGTGTTAATTGCCCTTACTCGAAAGAGTTTGCTGCTGCGTTCCAACAATACCCCTCGATGATACAACAAAGCTAATTCTAATCTGCAGATAGGAATTCTGTAGATTTTCTACAGAACTTTTTATTGATATTTGACTTGAAAATAAACCAAAAATAAAGGAAGAAGGAATTCAAGAGTGAAGTTAATTTCTGGATTAACTTATGCTCCTTTTATAAACAAATTTTCATCCCTAATCGGTTTGAGAGTAATACTACATTTAACGATTTGAGTAATACAACATAATCCAAATTTTCATCCCTAATTTTATTTCCAAGATGTCTTCGTAACTCACATCAAATGGGTCCTAAAAAGACGCATGATGCCACATCATATTAAGAATGTAAATAGGTATACAATTAACGATATTTAACATTTTTCTAATGATTTATCATCCTTATTTTTTTACTTTTAGACAAGGTAGTGACCCACAATAGTGTGTGTGTGTGCGCGTGTATGTATGTATATATATATAGATACGCATCCCATGCTAGATGCTAGATACCCATCAAATTTTTCACTGCAGAAGAGACTCAGTTTAGTTTTTAACCCCAATCGTTGCTCCTGTTGTCAGTCACCTTCTAAAACCTATTGCACCAGTCAACCACCATGTTCTCTGGCCATCTCCCATCATACCCAACTCAATGATCTAATGACCTCCTTCATCCATCATTCTCCGATCTCAAGTCTCACTGAGTTGATGAAGATATGGCCTTGAGAGGGCAACTTATGTTAACAACACTACAAGAAAATAGGTTTTTTGTGACGCACATTATTTGCGACGCACAAAATCCGTCGCCAATAGTCACTATCAGTGACACCCATGTGTGCGTCGCAAATAATGGTAAAAAATTCACTTTCTCGCGTAAAAAAAAAGGGCGCGAAGGCTTTAGCGACGACCCAAAGCTTATTTGCGATGCACTGTGCGTCACCAATAACATGGGACCTTTTGCGACGCCCAGGTGTGCGTTTCAAATAATGTTTTTGGCCTTTAGCGACGCTTATTAAGACTATTAGCGATGCTCAATGAGCGTCGCTAATAGTCTTATAAAATCCCCAAATCACATTGCGCGATCTCTATCTCTCTAGTTCTATTTTCTCTCTCTCTCTCTCTCTCTCTCAACTCCTACAACTGAGTAGGCCACCATCGTTCACCGCGCTGCCACTTCCACTGCCACCGTTCGCCGTGCCGCCACTTCCACCGCCTTCCGTTCATCACGCCGCAAATTAGAGGATCTCACCTCACTTGATCGGTGGCTTTCTCTGTCACCATAATCAGGTATTATCCATTACTATATACTTTGGCTGAAGTAAACATATGGGTATTCCTTATCCTTGGATTAAACAAAATGGGTTAGCTTTTTTATAGTGTTTGAATGGATGGATATTTCTATATATCAATTTTGACACTGATGTTACTTACATTTTTTAACTTTCTCAAGACGTCACTTTCTAAAAATTTCGTTGTTCTCCCTGTATAATTGATATTGTCCAATAACTACTCCATTACAGTTAGAAATTTATATAGGATTAATATGTGATTGGTTTTTTAAATTGGTTGAATTACAATATTAACCATTCATTATATTGAGTTGTATATTAGAACAAAAAACTAATATGTAAAAGCCATGTGATCTATTAGTTGGAGGGAATTTCTTTTCATCCATTGGGTTGTTGGTCTTGGGGTGAAAAAGGGAATTTCTTTTCATCCATTAAATATTTTTTATTTATAAAGCGAACTATTAATACTTTGTTTTAAGATTTGAAATGTTCTTTTTTTTTTGGTAATGACAATTTTATCACATTATGTTAAAAAAAAATTTCAAATTAAGTTTGACCCTTAAGTTTTTAGGTCCGATTTCATTCCCTACTTAGGTACAATTTGCATAAACAAAAGTTAGATATGAAAATGGGATTTATTCTTTTTATTAACAGAAATAGTATATTACAATAATATTTACTATAAATTTTTACTAAAGGGAATAAGTAAATTAAACTATATTTAAGGGGATTAGTTAAAAAAAATATTTATTTGTCAAAACTATATTTAAATATAGATATATATATATATATATGTATAATTTTCGAATAGGACAAGGTTGTACAAGTTTATTATCAAGTAATAATATATAACTATCACTTTAATATTCGAATCTCATCTAAAAAGTTCATTCAAACGTGTTTCTGTAATCTTATTTATTTTATATTTATGTCTATTAATCTAAATCTGATAAACGTTGGCTGAAAAATTAGAACCAATCAATAATTTATCCGCCAATAAAAATTGGCACCTAATTTCCACTTGTGGGTCCCATTAAAAGATAATGTTTGATTGGATTGATCCGTTGATTAGGAAATTTACTAATTAGGTGTTAAGATTTGGCTTGAATTTAGCAAGTCTTCTGGTATACAAATAATGTCATGTCAACTTGGAATTATGGGAAACTACTAAATCATTTTAGTGTTGAAATTGATGCTATCACGAGGGGCTCTTATAACTGTTATCTGATTGCTTATAAGCCAAACATACACATCCAATGATACATTGATAGTATGGATAAAAAGGGTGATGTTTGAGAAAAGTTAGATGTACACATTTTATTTTCATAAGTAAAGAGATTGTTTTTGTAATTCGGATTTGTGAATTTCAAATTATAATATAACAGTTTGACTATTGTTACGCTAATCTTATCGAAGATACCATACATTAATAGTATGAATTCCAATTTGTGTTACGACTGCATGGATTAAACTGGATTAAACACACTATTCAAAACATGAAGAGAATTCCAATTTCAGAATTATCTTCTTTTTGTTTTTTGTGAGAGAAATTATAGTAACATCTCATTTTGCCCTGTCTAGTTAAGAGTTTGTCAATTGCTATAAATCTGTCCATGGAACAGCTATTATATGAGCCCAATTTTATGGTTTTTTTTTTAGGGAGGGGGGGTTCAAAAATGAGTTTGAGAGGTAAAACACGATTAGTAATCCAAGATTTGTGTAAGTTCTTCCACAATATTTGGTTTTTGATGTGAGTGCTGAGATGGAATAATGTCATTGGTTTTCCTAAACCATTGGCATGACAAATCATTCTTATAGACACTACAACAAAAGGCACTAGTGCGTCGCTAATAGTGCTATTGAGCGTCGCTAAAGATATTTTGCGACGCACGGACACCACCTGCTTCTTTGAAAATATTCTTTAATAACAAAGTAACATGGGAACTCCTCACCCAACAAGAGAAAATAATTTTTCAAAATTCGTAATTGAATTAATATTAATGAAAAAACTTCTCATAAAGACCTATTACATCATATTTATAGTGCTAAAACACTATTACTTTGACTAGGAAACCAAAACTCTTATTTTTATACTAATCCTACTACAATAAAGACTAGTAAATCAAATAGGAAACTACTAATTCCTATATTTTCTCTACTAATCCAAATAAAACTAGGGAACTAGAAAAATTATGAATAAATTAAAATAAAAAACTAAACAATCCTAATACAACTCTAAAACAACTTTTCATATATTTAAAGTACCAAATCTGTCCTACATCAGTCTCTCCCACTTGAAAACAACTCGACCTCGAGTTGACTGGATGTATGCAACCTCGAAGTCGTCCATAACTGGGTAATAATAATTGAATCTTTTGAATAATAATTAAATATTCAAGGAGTTCGTCTATCATATCTTCCATGAAGTCAGTAATTTTAGGCCCTTTTTCTAATGATAATAATGCTCCAGTAATGAAACAAAAATTATCTTCTTGATCTACCACAATTTCAATTTTACTATAAGTATTAGAATCATCTTTCACGAATTCAGATTCAACTTCATCACCTTTAGTGTTGACAACTTCAATGGGATTTTCTTGGTCAACTTCTTCTTTATCATCTACACCAACTGTTTCAACAACATCAATAGAAATAAATTCAACTTTATTTTCTCTCAACTCTTTGTGATATTCTTCAATGCATGGAAGACTTTGATCTTCGCTTTCTATGAAAAGAGAGTCTTCTATAAGGATGTTGACTTGTTTCAGCGATTCAGTATTTAGAAGCTTATGAGTTGAAGTCGCCTTCACTATTTCAGATTTTTCTTGTGTTTTTTTCTTGGTGCTTTCCCGTGTTGGCCTGTATTTATCTTCTAAAATTTACAAATAATTTCTTGGCAAAAATCTATTTATAAGCAGTTTCATCATTCTTGGCCATGAACGAATACATATTTTTCTTTGTAATTGTCTACGCCTCTGTAAATCAAGCCACCATCTTTTCGCAAATCCAATGAGTTTAGCTTCAGCCCAAAAATATTCTTTTTCTTCTAACAATCTTAAATCACAAAGACAATCATCTAAATCATATATCCAATCATGAAAGTCTTCAAAATAAAAGTTACCATTAAAATATGGAAGTCTTTCGTAATTGCGAATAGCCCTGTCTTCAGGCTGACCTTAGTAATTCTTTCGATTATCCCGGAGAATGGCTTCAGCATCTTCTTCATCCTCACTCAGGTTATCCTCATAGGCTAGCTGCCTACGTGGAATCTCTGGATGGCGTTCACGAACTTTAGCCCTCATAACCATATTTTCCTCACAGTCACCGTCATCAAGGATTTCACTTTCTTTCCGTGCTTTCGCCATCTGAACAGGATTAAGTTTGCTCTGATACCAAATGACGTAGTGGAAGCTTGTGAAGAAATAGGACACCGCCTGCTTTTTTGAAAATATTCTTTAGTAACAAAGTAACAAGGGGATTCCTCACCCAACAAGAAAAAATAATTCTCCAAAATTTGTAATTAAATTAATATTAATGAAAAACTTCCCATAAAGACCTATTACATCATATTTATAGTGCTAAAACACTACTACTTTGACTAGGAAACCAAAACTCTTATTTTTTATACTAATCCTACTACAATAAAGACTAGTAAGTCAAATAGGAAACTACTAATTCCTATATTTTCTCTACTAATCCAAATAAAACCTGGAAATTAAAGAAGTTATGAATAAATTAAAATAAAAAACTAAACAATTCAAATACAACTCTAAAACAACTTTCCATATATTTAAAGTACCAAATTTGTCCTACATCATAGCATGCTTAGCAGAGTCAAGGACAAATTTCTTAATTAACTCTTTCGCATATTTTGATTGAGATATAAAGATCCCACCATTAAACTACTTCACTTGGAGTCCTAAAAGGAAATTGAGTTCACCAACCATACTCATTTCAAACTCAACACGCATTTCTTCAACAAATGCCTGAGTATGCTTAGTACAAATGGAACCAAAAACTATGTCATCGATATAGATTTGTGCTATCACAAAGTCCTTACCATCTCTCTTAACAAACATTGTTTTGTCAGCTCCACCTCTTAGGAAACCCTTTTAAAAATGTGTAATGAAAGCCTTTCATACCAAGGTTTTGAAGCTTGATTCAATCTGTATAAAGGATTTCTTGAGACGGTAGATATGTTTTGGACTTTGTGGATCTTCAAACAACCCAAACCAAGGTTTTGAAGCTTGATTCAATCTGTATAAAGGATTTCTTGAGACGGTAGATATGTTTTGGACTTTGTGGATCTTCAAACCCCTTGGGTTGTTCCACATAAACATCTTCTTTTAGAATGCCACAAAGAAATTCACTCTTTATATCCATTTGAAATAATTTGAATTTCAAATGACAAGCAACAACTAAAAGAAGTCTAACACTTTCTACCCTAGCCACAGGAGCAAATGTCTCTTCAAAATCTATACCCTCAATTAGGGTATATCTTTGAGCCACTAGCCTAGCGTTATTCCTAACAATGGTACCATGGTTATCCAATTTATTTTTGAATATCCATTTTGTACCAATCACATTGTAGTCTTTAGGCCTAGGCACAAGCTCCCACACATCAAGTTTGGTAAATTGAAGCAACTCTTCTTGCATTGCAATGATCTAATCATCATACTTGAGAGCTTCATTCACATTTTTGGGTTCCACTTCTGAAGTAAAACAATGAAAGCTCACTTCATTTTCTAATTGAACTCTAGTCATGACACTTTTGTTTAGATCGCCAAGAATGTTTGAGACATCATGAGTTTTGGAAACCTAAGTTGGTACATCAACATCATGAGTTAACAAGGTACCTTTATTCTTTCTCAAGTGTTCATTTCTAGATGTTGAATTTGTTGATTTCTCTATAAAATATTCAACCACGTCTATAATCTCATCACCAAATTCTTTCTTAGTTGTGACTCTTTCATCATCAATCGTCACATTGAGTGATTCCCTAACAGTCCCCTTTCTAATATTATACACCTTAAAGGCTCTACTGTTGGAAGAATATTCTAGGAACATGCCCTCATCACTTCGTTGATCAAACTTACCCAAGTTTTTTCGGTCTTTTCAGATATAGCACAAACTACCAAAGACCTTGAAATATTTAAGGTTGGGTTTCCTACCATTCCACAACTCATAGAGAGCTTGATTGGAACTAGGTCACAGATAAACTTTGTTGATTGTATGGCAAGCAGTGCTGACTACTTCTGTCCCAAAATTTTCTAGGCACACCCTTACCATGGAGTATAGCCTTGGCTATCTCTTGGGTGACTCTGTTCTTTCTTTCAACTACCCAATTTTGTTGGGATGTATATGGGGCTAAGAACTCATGTTTGATCCCTAGTGTTTCATAGTATTTAATAAGTTTTGATTTATAAAACTCTTTACTAAGATCGCTTCTCACTTTAGAGATCTTGTATCATTTCTCATTTTGAATCTTTTGACATATTCTGATGATAGCATCAAACACATCATTTTTCTCTATTAGGCCAAAATTTTGGGATGACCTAGTTTAAAAAGGGCCAAAATTTTACATATATAATATTTCTTTTTCAAGTTTTGGATGAAAGGTAACCGTAGAAGTAGAGATAAAGATAAAGCTCCCACAAATTTGTTTGAATAAGACTTACAGCTTACTGTGCATGGTCTCAAAAGGAATTTGCACCAAGTGAGAGTTAAACTAGAAACTTGTACTTATAAGATACTTACCTCCATCTACCCTAAGATTTGTGGCCATCATAGTCATTCCTTTACTTCACTCATTATCTCACTTTTAGCTTTTAGCTTAGTTCCTTGCATAAGAAAGCTAATATATATATATATATATCAAGTGTGGTGACAATTTTGGTCAAACAAACAATATCCTTCATTGCTGGGTTTTTTTTTTTTTTTTTAGTTGTTGAGATGCCTTGGCTACCAACGCAAGTGGATTCTTTAATAAAACATGGTGCGTTGGAATTCTTGCATTTGGGTTCTGGCCACTCAGCATGGATGATGCAGACAGATTCATGAATTCCCCTCTCTCTAGCTCCCTCCATGATGCAGGAGTCGTGCTCATCCTTTTCTTACCTTCTTCCCTTCTGTGCATGTCTGATATCTCCTCACTCTAGTTGAGGCACATTACATTTCAAAATGTGCAGGGGCTCACCAACTTATGCATATATCTCACTTAATAAATCATGAACTGTAACATTTACCCAAAAAAAAAAGTTTAATCTACTTGGATCGATCACCATCTTAATTCTGGGAGATTATTCATATGTTTACCATGGATTTATATATATATATATATATATATATATATATATATATAACACATGGGTGTTTGCAATAATGTGATCAATGAATAGAACCTTCAGCTGCTTTTTGTGAATTGGGAAGCCCTTTGGATTCTAGTATTCACTACCATTTAAGCCATTAAGAAAAGCCAGGGGACATAGCCAGCTCATTCTGTGAACAACTACAATTGAATCTGGCTTTACAATTTGGAAGATAGATTCAATGTTGATTTTTTAACGTGGCTTTCTGGGTTATATATCATAAGAAATATGATACGGCACGCATTTGAAATTAAAGAGCTCATTTTTTTATGAACAAGTAAAGAATTGCCGCAGAACAATATACCTTATTAAACTAGGCCAAAACAAGCTTAGTGTGCAGATTGAGATTTATAATTAGACACACTACTGATCATGGAAATTGGCTTTTCCTCTCTAAAGAACCCAGTCAAAGAAAAATTCAATATTGCTTACTTTATGTTTCTTAAGTGGTTGATCAATTGAGAGTAAGCAATCCAGTTTGTTCAAACATTGACTGATATGTTGAGCTTTTCATGCGTAAACTTTAAAGAGCTAATGAAATATAAAGTTGATCAATCAACATATAAAAATATTGTTTGGAGTGAGAAAATATGGATTTCGGTATTATTACATGCTTTGTCCATTCCTTTCATAATTTATTTACTGTCACTTTCTTCTTCCTCCTCTTTTTTTTGGTTTGAATTTTGTGATTGTATTACATCAATGCATATACAGGCTCAATATTTCCACATATAACAATTTATGAAAAGTACTAAAAGAGGCATATCTAAAAATTAAAGGTGCTATATATGTATTAAGAAATGATTAAAAAGTAAAGTACATCCATTTTTTTTTTATCAGAAAAGAAAGATATGTCAACTTGAATTTGGAGTACTGATGTGCTCACATGAATTATGCATTACATTAACCATGACATTTAAATATTTCGAAAAAAGAAAATATTGCATTACATTAAGAACAAATTATGAAAATTAATATTAGATTTATATTCATATTAACAAGTGCAAATTATGGAAAAGGTTAGGTGTTTGCAGTTTACTCTTCTAACATAATCCTGTGTTTGGCAAGAGGTAATGTTGTATTGCTAAGATATTAAGTATGAGAATGGAGGTTCGAGTCCTAGAGCAGCTATTTTACGCAAATATAACGTCAAATCTTAGGTTTATCTCTAGTTTATATATCCCTCCAACTGCCCTACATATACGTGCCAAAACATTGAATAATGAATTTTTTTTAATGAATGATTAAAAAAATATGCCGCCTCTTCGTTATTTTATATACTTATCAAAAAATTACCAAATATAAAATTTGCATATAGATGAATACATTAAGCATAACATGTAATCATAAAATTGAAATATTTCAAAGATTTGCAATAAATTAATTACAGAAAAAAACATAAACAAAATATTAGGTTTTTTAAAATAATTTTATTCCATGCTAGCCATGGCGCAACAACTAAACTGTCATACGTTCACTATCAAATGTGATGGCCCATTGTATTATTGTAGAGAAATCTTAGATGGATGGATAGCATTAACAAAAGTAGTAAGGAAGGAAAATTTATGAAAATGGCCTCTTCCGCAAAAGCTATGAAAATGGCCTCTTCTACAAAAGCAAGTCTTAAAGTACTGAAGATAACTTCATTTTTTTGGTCACCAATGAATGAATGCAAACTGCACTGATGATGAGAAGGATATTCAGATTGAAAAAGCATGATTCTCTCACTCTCTCTCTTTTTGTGATAATACAATGAAGAAACAAGATCAATTGGCTGATTATATCACTTTTAATTGTTATTTGAGACTTGTAAGGTAGCTAAGGCAAACATCGAGTGTTAACTTTTTGGAAAAGATTCAATTAGAAAGATGTCTATATATGCATGCAACTGTGTGGTCAAATTTAAGTCCAAAACAATAACTGTTGTGGTCCATTTTGGTGTTATAGATCAGACACTTTGTCTTTGCTATGGGATCACTAAAGAGGCATATATCTTTATTCTTTAGTGACATAAAGATATAGGAAGGGTCTTGTAATCAATCATATTCTAACTTTCATCATTTACACACAAAAAAAAAAATTATATATATATATATATATATATATATATAAATCTTAAATCTTGATTGATTCAAATAATGACTTCAGCCATTGGAAATCCATTAAAAGCGCAATAATGAAAATTTTTTGAACCTTTTCTTGTTGCTGAATACAAGTTAGTTTTGGGTGGAAGTGATTTTAACAATTTATTTAAATTTTTTTTTATATGAATTATACAATCTTGAAAAGAGGGGTTATAATTATTTTAATCTTGATAAGCTTGATTGTTGAAAAAGCCTTATTGAAGAAGTTGTTGCAATTTTCTTTCTCTTAGTTCTCTAGATCTTTTTCTCTATGCAAGTCGTACATCAGAGAAGAGAGTGGACTCCTCTTTTACTCTCTCACAAAAAAATAATCTTTTGTTATTGTGTCCGACTATCTCCTTTAAATCGCATATTTATAGGAGTTTGCAAAATTATGACAAAAGGAGGGATCTAGGATCCCACCAAATTAGCTCCAATTAGTCAATTAATTAATGACTAATTAATTTTACTAAATAATTAAAATTGTACTTTAATTTGGTGAAATAGAGAAAAAATTCATAATCACTTAACATATACAGTAGGCCCCTCTATTTAGATATCAATAATTAGGATTTGGACATATACATCATCAAACAAATTCCTAATTATTTTTACAACTTAATTCACCAATTATTAATCACTATAAAATGGTCAACATCTCAATAAATAATTCATTGAAAGACCATATTCAAATTTCAGTGATTAATCAATTAAATTAATACATTAGTGATATCCTTCTTTCTAATTTAGAGAGTGTAGATTCTATTTTGAGAATACGTGTTCCAAGAATCTAAACAATGATTTCCAAATATACCGAAGTGTTGATCTAAGATACCTAACTCATTGGTAACTCAAAGTCACCACCATTAAGAACTTGAGTCCACTATTGTCTCAGGATGAAGAGCTTACTGCGAATAGTGAATATAAGAATTACTGTAGAGATCTGAAAAATGAGAAAAAAATTTTCGTTTTTGCCGGTAGGGCATTGTTCTTGCACGGTTTTGTCGGTAGAGCATTTTCATGCATCATTTGACTAAAAGACATGTTTAGAAGCATATTTGGAGTTTGTCATAAAATAGAAATGTACTTAGAATGTTATAAGGTACCTTCTGTACGAATTTGAGGCAAAACGGAAATAGTTTCTGAAATTGGACCAAAAGGGCATCCAGGTGGCCTGGGTGGAAACAACCAAACCCGGCCTCAGGCGAAAATTTATTTTTTTGAAAATTTTCATTTAAAATAATTTTATGAACATTAGTTAAAACAAAATTTCAAATTGAAGCGTTTCGGGACGGGTTGTAGAGTAACGGGGTTCCCGGGCTCATTAAGGACAAAATGGTCATTTTGCCCCTTGCCCCTTTGGCCCCTCACTATAAATAGAACCCTTTAGACCAATTTTATCACAAAATTGGTCTGCATATACAGAGAGCTCACGTTCTTGAGAGAAGGGAGAGAAAAGCCCTAGTTTCTTCAAGCTTCAAGCCTCTGAAACACGCATTTCGAGTGGGATTTTCGCCAAGCTTTCTTCTGAGAAGTTGTTCCTGTCATCAAGACCTGTAACGTCACAAAAAATTTCAGCCATCCAGCGAACACAGCCTCTTCAGTTTGTGAAAAACTGATTTAGGTATGATGTAGTGCTAAGCTAGCAATAGGTTTAAGTTTCCTTGTATTTTTTCATGTTGTTGGATTGTTTAGGATGTGTATTTGAGATTAGGAAACCACCTAGAAGGTAGTTCCTTTGAAAAGCTTAGAGTTGGTAGTTTAGGGATATTTGTGTTCTTGGTGTTGTTTGCTAAATTGTTGCCTTGATTAAAGTGTGTTATGTTGATAGAATTGTTTTGATAAAATTTTGAACCTATTTTCATGTTGACACACCTTGTGGTTTGGACCATGTGATAAAATTATGCTTTAGTGTTTTATGGAATGTCTATGTTCTTTATGAATTATTGGAGTTGTGAGATTGTGGCTTAAATATTTGTTGATATGTGTAGCCTTGATATATATATGATGAGCATGATGTTCTAGTATTTTAAGTTATATATTTTGTGGGATAAATGGCATGACTTGAAAAAGGGGCACCATGTGTTTGATAAATTGTCACATAGAGTTGCATGATGAGTTCATAGCATTTTGGCATGTTGAAATTACTTGGACACATGGTGTGAGTTAAGCACGAGGTGCTATGCATTATGACGGTGTAGATCCTGTGGTGAAAAACCCAAAATCTGGCCAATAACACTACTCACTGGCTGATAGGGGCAGACCGTAAAGTGGGACATGGGTGGCATAGAGTTGCATGGGTGAGTCACGCATATTTGCATAACATCGCATAAATGAATTCACGGATGTGGTATAGAGTTTATATGAATGTGTTATGAATCCTGTTAATGCATTGTATGGATAAACTAGATGGCATGTAGATTAAAATTGTACATGTAGATATAAATGTACACTTGCACATGCCACAGCCCTTAACCTTGTTCCTAGTCTTAGTATTATGTCATACCAGCTATTGAGCTGACCCATTCGTGGGACATTATTTTTCAGATGAGGCTCCAGGCACTTGGGACTTGTGTAAGTCTTGAAGGGTAGGAAGAAATGGACATGTTGAAGATTTGGCCCTCGGTGGCATATTTTGAATGTATGGGCATAAGCCCAATTTATCGTGTTTTAAACTTGAACAAATGTATGGATAATAGGCCTTGGGCCATTTTAAATTGTATGGGTTGTAACCCAAAAGAATGCATGATATTTATGGTTTAAATGTATACTAAATGGATATGTTGAAAATAATGGATGCATGTTTAAATTTGATGGATTTGTGGCCACCGAGTGAGGGTGGGTTGCTTATGAATTATTGCCCTATGAATGTTGTGAAAATTAGGTAGGAAAACACTTAAAAAAACAAAGGAAGTTATGTCCAAATTTTGGTAAATTAAAGTGAGAAATTAAGTATGTAAAACACCCATGAAATGGGTGAGAAAAATGCTTAAAATGGGGGAATTACAAGCTCGAAAATTGGGCTGAAAATGGGAAAAAAGTGGCCTTTAAAACTTTGAAAAAAAATCAGAAAATGGAACATTTGAGTTGCAGCCATGAATAGTGTTTCTGCAGAAAATCAGAAAAATCAGAAAAACAGCTTGCAGTCGCTACAGTGTCTGTGACTGACATGCCCCAGCCGCTTGTGCCCTGCCCCGCTCGTCCGGGCGCGCCTGTGCCGCACGCCACGCGCCAACCTGCGCTCGCCCTGCGCGCGTGCTGCCTGCCCTTGCACGCCCCTGCTGCGTGCCACCTGCCTCCCTGCTGTCCTACCACCTTTACACCATCCTTTTGGCCACCTTTTTGAACCATTTTTGGGGAAAATTTTGAGCTATATTTGGACACTGTCTTGGGCCATGTTTGGCCACAAATAGGGGCTGTGTTAGGCCCTCTGCCTTAGATGATTTTTGGTGGGATTTTTAACCCGTTTTTGGACTATACCTTAGACTATTTTCGGGGCCATTTGAGACATCATTTTAGGGGAGTTTTTGGGAATTGATTTAAGACTGTTTTAAGGACCATTTTTTTTTATATGACTTAAATAAATTTGAACATTTATTTGGAAGAGGGTCTTGAACAACATTAGGAGACCATTTTGAGTTAAGTTAAATGACGAGTCTTCATTAAACATTTTGGGGGAAAACTTGGGGAAATAACAAGGGGGATTCAACTAAATTTATTTAATTATCATTTATTTATTCCTTTTTAATTTTCGTTCCCTCGTGCCTCGGGTTCGTGGAAATCCGGGGCGTGACAATTATGTCAAAAGATGATAGCTTTATATGAGGTGTTTGTTATAGTGATCCAGTTTAGTGTATTTCAAATACACCAATATAATAGCCCAGAGTCTACTACTCTAGTGGTTGAGATAAACCACCCTATCACATAGAGGTCAAGTGTATTACAGTCTTATAGGCAAGATACCCAGTCTCATTTAGTGGTTGACATAAACCAGCCTATCACATAGAGGTCAAGTGTATTACAATATTATAGACAAGATGCCCAATCTCATCAATGACTATGAACAATTGTAGAATTGCTTAATCATAATTTTATATCTCCAGTACATAAATCTCATTTATATATATGAGCTATTTTCAATAACAATTCAATTACTATAAATAAGTATATATCATTGTGTTAGTGTAGAATTAGAATTGAGAATTTCTATATATATTAGAAGTATTAGTTGTGGAAGTGTGTAGCCACAAAATTAATAATGCGGTGGCCACAAATAAGAGATAATTGTGATTAGTAGCAGTAAAAATGTGAGGTGTGACCAAAAGAAGAATGGTGGCCGTGTGTTTATGCATTTTGAATTTAACAATTGGTATTAGAGTGATTTTGGAATTAACAATTACTATCAGAACATTTTTTGGATCCTAATTATTGGTATCAGAATAATTTTAAATCCAACATTTGGTATCAAAGTGTTTTAGGTTCAATAATTAGTATGAGAGCCGATTTTGATCTTGAGGTAATTTATCTGAGCTTCGTTTCACTCTTGGAATAATTGAGCAAAGCCTAGTTTCGATCTTGGGTTAATTTATCATAGTCTTTGTTTCAATCCTGGGTTACTAAAGATGTGTTGAATCACAGATTGGTCTCGTTCATGGATTATTACAAAGAATTACAATTCTAGTTTTGCTCATTGTTGCGATCTTTAGTGGTTTGTTGAAAAAAATTTCAATTTGGATTTGACAATTGTTTGGATTGGAGAAAATATCCAATGGTTGCTATACAAATAATTCTAGAAAAAAAATTCTAGTTTAATCGACAAGGAGATTAGCTTAATCAGATTGATACACAAAAAAAGAGAGTGGATATCAGATTTTTGACCATGTTGAGGTACGTGATTTAATAAATTATTGATTTTAAATTATAAAAAAAATTAATTAATGGACATAAGTTTGAGATTTTAAGTTTGTGGTTGTAATATTGATTAGTGGTCACATTGTCTTATACTCCTATCTTAAAACTTGTGATGTCTCTGATGTTATATCTAATATTGCACTAAAGAGTTAGTCAAAAGAATTTTATGAGAAGAAAATTAAATGCTCTTATCAGATAATACGAAAAATAATACAATGGACGTGTTGGAATACTTGAATTTGTAACAAAAACTATCCACCACCACATGAGTTGTGGTTTGATTTTAATTGGTCATATAAATATCCATGAAATCATCTTGAATCTTCAATAGATAGATACTGGCTTGTTAATTTTGAAAGAGACAAATTCTATGAAAATAAAGTGATTGATGGTTCAAAATTATTTTTAGAATTTATCCTAATTTTTGATGATTCATATAATGTGTTAAATTTATATTCGTATGATATTGATTACTTCATTACTAATCCTGGGGAAGAAAATATTAGTGACGAGGAAAAAAATATTTTGGAAGATGAAGTTGAAGAAAATAGTTATGAGATTGAATGTTTGGTTTTGGTTCATGAAAATGAAAATTTGAATTTGTTAGGCATTGCTTTTGGAGAGTTGGGAAATATTGAAGAGTTATTTCTGGCTTCTAAATTTGAGAAATTAACAATTGAGAATTTTTTTTTTCATCAGCGAAAAAGAAAAATTTATTGATGTAAAAAAAATGTATGAGAGATATAATGCCAATTACATCAAAAGGTTGAATGCAAAAAAGTATCAGAGCATGTAAGCTCCATTCCAACTAAGTTGGCACCAAATTAGAAGCACATCACTTGCCAGCATAAAACCAAGGGGAAAGGAAGAAAAAAAAACTAAGGCACAAAAAAGAGACCATCCAAGAAACAAAAAAGCAAGCCAATTACAATACCTATGATTTCTATAAGAACCCCAGCAATCCCATGTCTTTTTTCTTTTTTAATACAGGCGATGTGGGGATAGAAAAATTCTAATAATTTTGTGTATATAACGATTGGAACTAACGTCACATGTATGAAAAAGATAGATCTTTTCATTTCGTATAGGCCGACTCATCTCCCAGCAATCCCATGTTTAAGCAAGTGTTACCCAAACAAATCACAATACATAACGAAGCCACCAATTACTTCCCAAAACGCATGAGATAGTCCTCATGGCTGTCAACATGTCAACTTACCCCCCATGAATCAAAAGGCGTCATTACCAGATCTTATCATACTTGAATTTACAAGAAAATCTAACATATAAATCTCTTCTAAACGTGGCTTACTACTAATCCACAAAACAATATCAATTTTGATTTTCTCCAAAACAAAGTCCCACATAGGGTTTTTCTTGTTGAAAATGCAGCCATTGTGAATGCGTCATTACCAGATCTTATCATACTTGAATTTACAAGAAAATCTAACATATAAATCTCTACTAAGCGTGACTTGCTACTAATCCACAAAACAATATCAGTTTTGATTTGCTCCAAAACAGAGTCCCACATAGGGTTCTTCTTGTTGACAATGCAGTCATTGTGGAGCTTCCATATGTTCCAGAGGATCGCTTCTAGAATAGAGTTCTATATTAGCATTTCTGGTTTCTTAAACTTAACACCTTGCCACCATTTGAGAAGTTCAAAAATAGAGTTCAGGCAAACCCAAGACAATCCCTTCCACCTGATGAAGCCCCACCATATTTTCTACGATTTCTTGCACAAAAGCAAAATATTGAGAATTAAGAAAATATTTCAGTTAGTGAAATTGATGCAATTGACGATTTAGAAGATTTTGGACTTATTAGTTTATTTTATTTTCCAGATAATTTGGAATCTCATCACGGTGAGATTGATAAAATGAAAGAATTTTCTAATTCAGAATTCATTAATTTTATTAGTATTGAGAATTTTAATACTCAATGATTTATTGATTTTGTAAAAGTTGGATATTCAAAGTTTCAAAAATTTTGAGAATTTAAAAGTCAGGGTTTTGAATATTAAATCAAAGAGATTTATATGGAATCACATTATTCCCCCTAAAGTCCAGTTTCTTGGTTGGTTAATCTGGAACGTTAGAATCAAAACGGGGGATTTTCTACTTGAGATTGGCTTAGTTAAAAACCTAGAGGAAGGGATGTGCAAGTTATGCAAGGATTTTGTTGGAATCCCTTGATCATGTTTTTCTTCTATGCAACAAGGTTTGGAAACTATGAGTATGTGTTTTGAAATGGTGGGGCTTGATTTGGGTTCTTCCGGGTCCTGTCAGACAACTCATAAATTGGTGGCAAGGCTTTAAGTTCAAGAAAAGTGTGAAGGTGATTTGGAAATCTTTGTTTTTCGCTACTATGTGGTCCGTATGGTTAGCAAGGAATGAGTGTGTTTAAAGGAAAATAGTTTGTGGTGGAGGATATGTTTGAGGTCATCAAGTTCAAGATGGCATTGAGGAGTAGATTGGGTTTAAAGAAGTGCGATTATTTTATCCAGCAATTCATGTTCAACCTCCAACAAATCATAGAGGTGTTGTAAGGGGGTGGGGGTAGTTTCAATGGTGGGGGAAAGTCCGGATTCTATTGGGGGTGAGGTCGTCGGATCAGTTTTGCTTTGTTTCATTTTGGACACTATGTCCATAGGTATGTTGGCGGTGGTTTCTAGTAGCTGTGTGACAGAGTTGTAGCTGTTTTTGTTGGGTTGTTTTCTTGGGTGATGCTGACATATGATTAGTTTGTTTTTTTTGGTGTCAATCTGGTTAGGATGAAGTTTGGGAGTCATGATGCTTTTTGCATTCTCTTTTTTCGTGTTATCTTTTTGATGTAACTTTTATGTATCTCTTGTACATGCATCAATAAGATTTTTCTTTTTTTTTGTTGATAAAAAAAAAAAGCCATATAATTTAAGAATTTTTTTTTAATTTAATAGAGTCTTATAAATAACTGAAATATTTTTTATTGGTCCTAATTATAATTACAATCGCTAATTAATTTTCTTGTGGATTTACAATTTTGTGTTATTATAGATTAGAATTGAGAGTTTCTATATATATATTAGAGATATTGATCCTTTTTGTTGAATGGTTTCAACAAGGTCGGTTCAAGCATAAAGTCAACAAAGCAATCGCTTTAGGCCTTACTTAAAAAGAAAGCCCCAAATTTTAGGTATTTATAGTATAATGAAATTAGAAATCTAAAATTAATAAAACTCTAACGGTATAAAAAGGCCCCAAAATAGTTTTAGGCCTCACCTAAAGAAAAAACCTCAAATTTTTGGTATCTATAGTATAATGAAATTGAAAGTCTAAGATTAATAAAAGTCTAACTCTACAAAAAGGTCCCAAATTTTATATATTTATAGTATAATGAAACTAGAAGTTTAAGGTAAATAAAAATCTAACTTTATAAAAAAGGCCCCATAAAGACTCCATGAAAATAATTTAATTCTAGAATTTTATTCGTATTATAATCAATTTTTCTTATTGTTGTCTATTAAGATAAAAAAAAAAATTATGTAAAATATTTATTAGTAGAGTTTTATTCAATACATAAATCTCTCTTGTTAGAAAACAAATAAATTTTATATTACAAAAATTAAAATATAATATATATATATATATATAAGAAACAAAGTAAAAATTTATATTAATATAAAAAAAGCTTCATTAAGAGTTGTTACTTTCTCGCTTTAGGCCCTCAATTATATTGAGCCGCCTTGGGTTTCAAACGAAAAGTATGCATAGGCCAAAGGAATTATTGGGAGGAAAAAAGTCCTACACTAAAGTAGTACAGAAAAATTTTATAGTCACCCATATTAATATATAAAATGTTACTTATGTTTCATATTATAACAATCAAATAAAATTACTTGTTTCACATGTTACCTTAATCTTGATATATGTAATTATGAAATTTTTCAGTACTACCCCTGTTTTGTGTTTTTTTTTCTTATTCATGTTACCGTGTATTGTCAAACGTAGTATTCATACCTGTATTGTACAACTATACCTTGACATATTCTCAACATATTCTTGGAATATGCCAGTATTATTCCTTGGAATATGCCAGCCTTATTCCCTCTTGTATACTTATAAATAGGCCATCTTGTAAATGTATTATACACATTGAATATAAGAGGTTTTACTCTCTCTCTCTCTCTCTCTCTCTCTCTCTCTCTCTCTCTCTCTCTCTCTCTCTCTTTTATTATTGTAATATGGTATCAGAGCCAGTATCGGTCATTCACAACTGAACACTGCTCACCACCACGGTCGTCGACGCCGCCTACCATCCGTCACCAATTCAAGGCTTTCCGCTCATCACCACAGCTTCCAACCACCTTGGTTTGGATTGTCTCTCCCAGATCTGTAGAACGCCACCTTCCATGCCTCCGGAAACCACCGCACTCGCCCTCACGCGCCACCCAAGCCTTGGCGAGTGAGATCCACTAGCTCTCTATTTCTCCAAGCACCCACACGCGCCAGCCAAAGCTGCACCATGCCACGTCAGGACGCCGCATCAGCCCCGCCTACCACGTCATCGCTTGTGCCACGTCAGTACCACGTCATCGCCATGTCATCACTTAACCATGTCATCTTCACGTCATCTTGCCACGTCATCCCCTCATCATCACTTGTGCTGCGCCAGCGCCACATCATCGCAACGTCACTACCACGTCAACCCCTGTGCCTACATCATCTTGCCACCAAACTAATTCTCTTTCTAAACTAGTTTTGCCCAATCCGGCTCAACCTTGAACCAGTTCCACTTGTCCGGTTCAATAGTGAACCAGTTTGTTGATTTTTCACATTTTTTCCATTTTTGGGCTATTTTTCAGCTAACAACAAGCCATTCCTAGGTATTTTTTACCCTCTGAGTTCATTTTTGACCTCATTTTTGTCTAATTCCTATCTGAGTGTGCAGTTATCAACATCATGAGTACCACAGAGCTGGCTATCAACATTCTCCTAGTCTTAAATAGCCAAAACTATGTCCTTTGGGCCAGCCATGTCTGGCTACCATCGAGACCACAAACTCTGGCATATTGTTACTCGAGATATCACTGAACCAAAGAAGAGATGGAAGAACTTAAGGCAAAATTTCTGGATCGTCTTGAAGAGATGGGACAACAAGAATGAGAAGATCATCTCTGCCTTTTGCAGTACCTGTCACACCCCGAATTTCTGTAAACTCGAGGCGCGACTGACGAGACAGAAAATAAAATAAATAAAAGGACAAATGTGAATAAATTCACTAACCAATCATCCATTCCCATCAATACATAAAATAACATAAAATACATTTCACAACTGCATAGTTCATAGGTCATTCGGGCTTAAGCCCTTACATTACAAAACATAAGTCCCATGGATCAAAAATATACCAAGTGCTTCATCCTATTAAGGTTTCATTGAGTCTCAAGTAGCTGGAGTATCCTCATCTAAAAAATGTTGCCCACGGATGGGTCAGCTCAACTGCTGGTATGATGAAGTGCTAATGCAAGAAATAAAGCTAAGGCTTGGCATGTGCAAAGTGTACATTTATATCTAAATGTCATTCAAAGCATCGCAGTAATATATGAGTGGTATGCATGACGCACCCATGCACAACTCTATGCCACACCGATGTCTCATTTACGGGTACTCCCCGATGGCATAGAAATACCAATGCAATGGCCAATTTTGGGTTTTTCACCACAGGATCTACACCCTCATAATACATAGCACCACGTACTCAACTCACGCCATGTTCTCAAGGATTCACCATATGCCAATATGCTAATGTAATCTCAATGAACATGGTTTTCAATAATATAGCATGCTCGAACAATAACATATAAATCATCAGTCAATTCCATATGTATGCATATCTCATGTGTTCATATATCATAGTTCATGTTCTTCACTTTACTAAAGTCTCAAAGAACGCAAGTAACACATAAACATGTGAACAACCAACTTCAAATTATCAAGTGAACACATTCCAAATAAACACATAAATCATTCTAGTCATTCACAAAATATTCCTACTTAACTTCATTTCTAACATTAGCAAAACACCATACCTAACTGGTTAGTCACAACCCAAGTAAACTGCGCTCGTAATGTAGTGGCTATATATTAGTGAGAATGTGGAAGGATCAGACTGCCTTCTCCTTGCCTTTTCGTGTCCCTAAAATCATAACAAGTGACTTAGTTCATTTGTTTCCTAAATGATGCTATTCAACAAATCTTATGTCTTTATTTTATAAGCTTCCATTCTGCTAAATTAAACTCTGCTATTGAGTCCAGGACGTCGAAGAAAATAAGTTTAGGTTTTCGTAGAACTCAATTCGGACATCTGGGTTCAAAAGGGCAAAACAGTTATTTTGCACTTTTCACGGGTCCTTACATTTTGTGACCTCTTTTTACAAATCGGACTCCACGGTTGAGTCCAGAATGCTTGAGATAATAAAGTTTCACTATTTATTTACTTAATTTGGAGTTCGTTTGACTGTACTTCAATTCAGGGGCATTTTGGTAATTTTAAAGGTTACTACGGGTCTTTTATTTTTTGGGACCCTGTCTCGTAAAATGGACCTCACCATTGGTCTTAGAATGGTCGAGATAGTCAAAATACACTAATGACTTGTCCCATTTGGACTCCGGATTATTTTAGAATATTTAAATAATTTAATTAATTTAATTAACTAATTAATTAATTAATTTTATTAATATTTTATTCTGGTGGGTCAAATTATAATAATTAATAGTTGGTGGGGTCATTTTGTAATTTTTGAAAGTCTTGAGTCAAAGTTAATTCCCAAAAGTCCAAGGGTTAATTTGTAAATTCCAATTCTCCTATTCTCAATTCGGTTACCCAAACAGGGATTAGTCCAGAACAGGGATAGGATATCCCTGTTCCTGTTTCAATTTCAATTTTCAATTTCTTAAACCTGTAACCAAACAGCCCATTTCATCTTTTAATTTAAAACAACAGGGCGACACGTGGTAGGGGCGGATCGCCCAAGCCCGACCCGAACCTGAACCGGACCCGGACCCGACCCGAACAGTCCCCCTTCTTCCCCGTTTTTTCCAGCGAGACACCACTAGGGTTCCACCGCCTTCTCCGGTGTCGGCGACATTTTTTCGGTGAGATTTTCATGGTTTCAGAAAGTGGTTCTCTTCGGTTTTTCACGTAGATTTCATATCTAAGGTTGGTTTTGGATCTAAGCCACTAGATTTTCACGAAATAGGGTTCAAAGCTTCCGGTCAACACTCCGGCCTACCCTACTCTTTCATTTTCGTGACTTTTTTGGTCACGGTTTAATCTCTATTTTTACCCTAAAGTGTTTCTGCACTATGGAGGAACAATTTCTCATTCACAAAACCAAGTTTTAAACCAAAAATTTCCACCCAACTGATTATCCTACGTGACCTGCAACTCAATGTTTCTCTCTCATTTCTTAATCGTTTTCTTTCATTATTTTCGCAAAATGAACCTCACAACTTGCTCTTTAAGATCCTATACATCAAATTAATTATCATGCTTCAAAAAAATAAAACAGAACTGGGTCACTTACGATTTTTTTGTTGGGTTCTCTCTCTAGCCGTGCACCTCCTCCACCTTTTGGTTCCAAGCTTGAATCAAGCTCCCAAAATCTCTTCTCCCTTCCAGAATTCTCTCTTTCTCTTGCTCTCTATTTTTCTTTTCCTTCTCTTCTCCCAACCGAGACCAATACATATAACACTCACACATCACTCCCTCACGTCTCCCACCACCAGCCCCTTTGTTTGACCTTTTTGCCTCTGCTCAGCCACCCTTGCTCTTCCCCAATGCAGCTTTGCATTAAATGCAAAGCTGCCCTATATATACCTATATATATATACCACTCATTACACACACACACTAGACACACACATTCACATGACCTGTCACACACACACACACACACACACACACCAGATCTGTTGCACACACACACAGTGCACACATGCACTGTTATATATATACATATGCATATACACATATACATGTACATACATTATTCTACACATATACATACCTATAATATCCCACACATATACATGCTACATATACATAACACCCATGCATTCCATAATTATATACACATCACATTAATTTCACATTTTTAATAATAACAATAATAATATAATAATAAATAATAATAATAATAATAACCAACACAATAATAATAATAATAATAATAATAATAATAATAATAATAATAATAATAATGATAAAAACAAATAATAATATATAAAAAAAAAAAAAAATTCATGTCATTACAGTACCTCTATTCCATCCATCAGTATGTAGTTTCGTTGTTTTGAAACCGCCAAAGCCGCTTGGGACTTTCTTGCTAATCGCTACACCATTCCTGGTCTCTCTCATTAGTACCAACTTTTGGATCACCTCCACTGTATGCGTCAAGACCCTGGCAAACCAATCGACACTTTTCACTTCCGTATGCAGGCTTTTTGGGATCAATTGACTACTTCTGAACCCACTTGGAGCTGTTCTCAAGATGCGACAAAGTTTCTTAGCTACCGAAATCAGCAATGCTTGATTTAGTTTTTGATAGCCCTCGATGATGTCTTCGAGCTTGCTCGTGCAATATTACTTCATCGTACTCCATTACCGACCTTGGAAAGTACTATTTCTAAACTGGTTTCCTATGAGACTCGACGTGGCACTCGCCCTCCTCTATCTACTAAGTCTGCTCTTGTAGCTCCCTCCTCAGCATGCCCTCAGTATACCAACATTGCCCTCGCTACTCCTCTTTGTAGGTGTCCTTCTCAACTAGGTTGCAAGTTTTGTCATGAACCATACCATACTCTGCTTCACTGTCCTACTCGAGTCTGCAAGCACTGTCACAAGCAAGGACCCGGCCATTTCTTAAATGATTGCCCTCACCATCCAAACCCACAACCATGCAATGACCATTCCAAAGGCAGTTCATCCAGGTCTAACAGGTTCAAGTTTGGCCAACAGTCCACTAAGGATTCTTCTCCACCTACCTCTCCCACTTCCTCTCTCTCCAATGTCGACCTCACCGTTCTCCTCAAACAGATCCTCTCCACTTCTGGTACCCCTCCTCCTACTGCCCTGTCCGTCACACCAGGTACTTCCTCTTGGTATTTTGATTCCGTTTGTTGTAATCATATGACATCCGATAACTCTCTTTTTACCACTAAAGTTCTTAACTCACATCTTCCTGTTATTCACACTGCTGATGGTTCCGGCATGACTATTACTCGCATTGGACAAATCTCTCACTCCAAAGGATCTCTTCCCGATACTTTTTTTATTCCTCAACTTACTCTAAATCTCATTTCTGTGGGTCAGCTTTGTAACCTTGGTCTTACTGTTATTTTTTCTTCCACTGGTTTTATCGTGCAGGATCCAAAGACGGGACAGACACTTGGGACCGGCCGTAAAGTTGGACGCTTATTTGAACTAGTCAACCTTCACACTCTCTCCCGCCTTACCCTGCTCGCTCGCTCTGTTGCTGCCTCCATTCCTCCATCTTTAACTCTTTGGCATGCTCGCTTATGTCATGTTTCTTTTGGTCGTTTACAAAAACTAGCTTCTAGTGGTACTTTGGGTCCTGTAATCAATAAACATGATGACTGCTTATCTTGTAAACTTGGTAAACAACCTATTTTACCTTTTTCTAATAGTGATTCTATTTTTGATGCCCTGTTTGATTTAGTTCATTCTAACATTTGAGGTCATTTTCCTACCCCCACCATGGGTGGATCCAAGTATTTTGTTATCTTTATTGATGATTATTCCCGTTTCACTTGGCTTTACCTTATGCAGCATCGCTCTAAACTAAAATAGCTTTATTATAACTTTGTCCACATGATTACCACTCAGTTTTGGCGTCCTATTAAAATCTTTCTTGCAGACAATGCTATGGAGTATCGCGACACTGACTTTCTGCAATTTCTTCAACAACAAGGCACCCTTCCCCATCGTTCTTGTCCAGGCACATCTGAGCAGGATGGTCGTGCTAAATGCAAACATCATCAAATTCTTGACACTATTCGCTCTCTCCTTCTTTCTTCCTCTTATCTCGAGCGTTTTTAGGAAGAAACTACCCTCGCAGTCGTTTACACTATCAATCGCATTCCCTCTCCAGTCATTGCCTATCAATCTCCGTATGAATGGCTTTATGGTACACCCCCTACCTACAACCTTCTTCGTGTCTTTGGTTGAGCTTGTTTTGTGTTACTTCAACCTCATGAGCATACCAAACTAGAACCTCGTGCTCGTTTCTACTACTTCTTTGGTTATGGGATAGAACACAAAGGCTATAGGTGTTGGGATCCTATCTCTAAACGCCTTCGTGTTTCTCGTCATGTGGTCTTTTGAGAACACAAGATGTTTTCCTCCTTGTCCCAATTTCATCTCACCACTTCCTCTACCTTTTCTTTATTCACTAACCCCTCTATTTCTTTATTTTCTGATAATGATGACACAGTTTCAGACTCACCAACTACGGCTCCTCCTACTGTGACTATACTGCCTGCCGATCCTGCTCCAAATCCTACTCCTTCCCCTCCTTCTGTTCCCCTTCCCGATCCCTCTCTTCGTCGTTCTACTCCGGTAAGAGAGCTGCCAATCCATCTTCGTGACTTTCATTGCTTTTCCACTATTCTCTCTCACCATGCGCCTCAATCTTATCACGAGGCTTGTACTAACCCTCTTTGGCAGAAAGCAATGAATGATGAATTATAGGCTTTGCACAACATTCATACTTGGGACTTGGTTGATCTTTCTCTAGGTAAAACTGCTATCAGTTGTAAATGGGTTTGCAAGATCAAAACTCGTTCTGATGGTTCCATTAAGCTCTATAAGGCTCTCCTCGTTGCCAAGGGCTTCACTCAAGAGTATGGGATTGACTATGAAGAGACCTTTGCTCCTGTCGCCCGTCTTACCTCTGTTCGGAATCTACTAGCTGTTGCTGCTATTCGCAAATGGGGGTTATTTCAGATGGATGTTAAGAATGCCTTTCCCAATGGTGATTTTAGCGAAAAAGTCTATATGCAACCACCTCTAGGGTATGATTATCCTCCTCACAAAGTCTATAAACTCCATTGCACCTTGTACGGTCTCAAGCAAGCTCCTCGCGCCTAGTTTGCCAAATTCAATTATGTTATTGGAAACTTTGGTTTTGCCTCTAGTCCATATGACTCCACTCTTTTTGTTCGTAAGACTGACCACGGTACCACCCTTCTCCTCCTCTATGTTGATGACATGATTATCACTAGCGATGACTCTGTTGGGATCTCTGCTCTAAAATAGTTTCTCAACCAGCACTTCGAGATGAAGGATTTGGTTCCCTTAACTACTTCTTAGGTCTTGAGATTTCCTCTGATTCTCATGGCTACTATCTCTCTTAGGACAAGTATGTTTCCGATCTCTTCACTTGTGCTGGTCTTACTAATAGCAAGACTGCTTCAACCCCTCTCGAGCCCAATGTTCGTCTCACTCCTCTCGATGGTACACCCATCTGTGATGCTACCTTGTACCGATAGTTAGTTGGCAGTCTTGTCTATCTCACCGTCACTCGGCCTAATCTTTCCTATGCCGTGCATATTGTCAGTCAGTTTATGTTTGCCCCCCGGTCCTCTCATTATGTTGCTATTCTCTAGATCCTTTAGCAAGACTGCTTCAACCCCTCTCGAGCCCAATGTTCGTCTCACTCCTCTCGATGGTACACCCATCCGTGATGCTACCTTGTACCGATAGTTAGTTGGTAGTCTTGTCTATCTCATCGTCACTCGGCCTAATCTTTCCTATGCCGTGCATATTGTCAGTCAGTTTATGTTTGCCCCTCGGTCTTCTCATTATGTTGCTATTCTCTAGATCCTTTAGTATCTTAAAGGTACCCTTTTTCATGGTCTTCATTTCTCCGTTAACTCACCTCTTGAGTTGCGCGCCTACTCCGATGCTGATTGGGCAGGGAACCCGACTGACTGTCGTTCTACCACTGGCTATTGTTTCTTCCTTGGCACCTCTCTAATTTCCTAGCGTAGCAAGAAACAAACTGTCACTGCTCGCTTTAGTACTGAAACTGAATATCGCGCTCTCACCGATACTACCCAGGAGCTTCTTTGGGTCTGATGGCTTCTTGCTACCTTAGGAGTCCCCTTTCCAACTGCTACTGTTCTTTACTGTGATAATCGTAGTGCTATTCAGATTGCCCACAATAATGTTTTTCATGAACGCACCAAACATATAGAAATTGATTGTCACTTTGTGTGTCAACACATTAACAGTGGTACTATTCGACTTTTCTCTGTCTCTTCTACCGATCAATCGGCCGACATCTTCACCAAAGCACATCCACCGGGACGCCATAATGATTTAGTGTCCAAACTCAAGTTGGTCTCTACTACCCCTACTTGAGTTTGAGGGGGGATGTTACCGTGTACTATCAAACGTAGTATCCATACCCGTATTGTACAATTATACCTTAGCATATTCTTGAAATATGCCAGTATTATTTCCTGAAATATGCCAGCCTTATTCCCTCTTGTATACTTATATATAAGCCATCTTGTAGATATATTATACACATTGAATATGAGGGTTTTACCCCCTCTCTCTTACTATTGTAATAATTCAGATGACCTGATGAATTTAAAATGGACTTTTGTTTTGGTACTTTATTTATATACATTTAATTCTCAATAAAAACCATTGAATCTTTTGCTTTTTTCATAAAATAATTAAAAAGGTAAATGACTAAACTCAAAGATCATTTCCCATTTAATTATGGGTCTCAACACCTAACCTTTATTCTAATCTAAGCCAATAACTGGGGCCATGCCACGGGCCTAATTTTGGACTCCACTCTCATCAAATCTCCATTGTCCATTGATGACAAATCTCGAACCTAAGCAAGGTCCAACGGTCCATGCTCAATCCTCTTAGTCGGCCATACATGTCAATGAGAATAGCCCAATAGGAGGAACCTGACGTGATAGAATATTAGCCCAGCCCAAATGAGAAACAAACAGCCTTAAAAGAAAGTTGCCTTCAAGAGGATTTTGATTTTTGAAGAGAGAAAAAGGGAGAGGATGGCCATTGCTGTTGGAGTCGCATTTGCAGCGAGGCCATCGTCGTCAATGTTGGCCCTTACTCGCCAAAGGGCCAAGTGGATCTTCAGCCCTGTGGCCTCTTCATCTTACTCTGTACAACCCGGTTCTTCTTCCACTTCATTTCCTCCAAGAAAGCTCATACTATACTCAAAGCCTGGTTGCTGTTTGTGCGATGGCCTCAAAGAAAAGCTTCAAGCTGCTTTCACTCTCTCTGGCCCTGACTCCCTCCATGACGTTGATTTACAGGTCTCCGCCCCTTCTCTGAATATATGTGTGTGTTTTTATCTATATGTATATTTATGTATATATACTTTTGTTTTCCGTTGTTGAGTTTCCTCAGCCTCTGGTAATTTCCACCAAACTTAATGAGATTCTCTCTCTGTCTGTCTATAGATACATATATATATATATATACATACATACACATAAATGGTTTTCTGTGTTGTTGGGTATTGTCAGATAAGGGATATTACAACAAATCCAGAGTGGGAGAGGGCTTACCAGTATGAGATACCTGTGTTGGCCAGAATACTCTCTGATGGGACTGAGGTTAGTTTTCATCAAGTTTCGCAATTTGGGTGGTTGTAAATTTCGTGTTCCCTTTCATGAATTTTATAAATTTTTATGAGTCTTTGTTCTAATTCTGTGTTGATTTTTGTTGATAGGGAAGTCTTAGATGTGAGAAGCTTTTAGAACTCTATAAGCACCTTCAAAACTATTGCATCATCCTTTAAAATATAAGATGAGGAAACTACAACTAATTGTTCCCCCAAAGGGATTAACATGATAAAAAATTAGCAAGCTTGTTCACTACTGTATATAATAATTACTTCCATTGTCTAATTTGAAATTGTGCTAGACCCTACCTAATCATTAGCCAAGAAGCTGTGATGGAAATCAAAATACTGTACCAATTTTGCTATGAAGTATGAATGTTTAGCAAGTAGGCACATCCGTCATCGGCAAGAGCTCAAAATACAAGGGTTTTAAAAATATTTACTGAGGCTCACCTTGAGGCTTTGAGGGCAAAAAAAAAAGGAAAACAAAAGAGTGGTCCTGGGAAGCATATACTTCAAACTCAAAGGCATTCAAAAATGACATTTCAGACACTTTTTTTTTTGTTCTGGAAACACTTCTATAACTTGGGGCTTTCAGAATCCTTACCTTATACAGACTGATAGAAAAGAATAAGGAAATCATTACCCGTTATTTCAAATTAATTGAACCCCTTGATTGAGAGTAATTTATAATCAATAACAATACTTACCACTTTCATTGAAATCCTAACACATTATTAAAAAGGAGCATTTACATAGATGAATTATGCTCTCCTGTGACTATTATATGATATTGATTCACCTAGTAAAGGATCAAGCACCTTTCCTTGCACTCCTGTCTTTCAAAACACTGGAAATATTATAATTAAACTTTGTGATGATAGGCACATCACATCATGATTTTAATAAAGGACCGACATTGTTAGGGAATTAAATGTGCTACTAGAAAGAAAAAACTTCATGGCTTTGGAAATTGCTTCGCATTGCACATTGATGGATACCTCAATATCTTCTTACTACAATTGTGACTGCAACCATTACCATTACCATGCCCATGCCCATGCCCAACACTGATTGAATTACTTGCATGATTTGCATCAACTATCAAGAATAAAATAATCGTAGCTATGTTTTATAAGAGGAAGTGATGGGGAACATTGTTGTCATCAGTGATTTGCACCACTTGGATTTTTGATGGGGGGCTTAACCAGTTTTTGCCTCCTTTTTCACATGTAAAAATATTACCTCAAAAGCCTGTTTATAGCCTTCTTCATTTCATGGAAATTCTTTGAGCAATTTGTTCATTGACAACCATTTCAAGTGAAGTATTGATTTAGAGTTTAGACAAAAGAAAAAAAAAAAAACACACATTTGTGTGTGTACTGTTTGATGTTTCTAAATGAGCTGTTGATGATTTCTATTGATTTGACCCAATTTCTATATATTATATGGATTTGAAGAGCTCATCATATTGGCAATTTCATAGTGTAATGGTATAATAAGTTGAACAACAGCACAAATCTTTCTTAGAGGTTGTTTAGGTTACAGGTTCTTTGACCTAGGAGGTGATACACATGCTGTCGAGTAACTGAGGGAGTGGGATCAGATATGAAGAAACCAAACCAGAAATAAGTAGGAGAGATGGCAATGAAGGCCAAGGATGTGGAGATCCAGTCCAAAGGCTCTCTAAGGTTCAAGTGTGATCAACCCATTGAAATAGGCTGCTTGAGCTCATATAGCGCTCCAAGGATGTAGGTGCCATCTGGGCCTCTGGGCCCATAACCAATCACAACGGCCAACTTGCAGGATTTAGTGAAGAGCATCACCGGTTGTTAGACATGGAGAAAGCACTACATGCACCACATTCCATTGAGAGGATGTTGTCTCTCCCTCCCAACGATGGCCATGGAGCATTCTGTCAGCCTGGAGCAGGCTGGAGGGGTTGAACAACCACTTCTGGGTATGCCATTTCCAGAGTAACCACAGTAGCTGCAAGCACTTAGCCTTGTAGGACCCCCTGGGCCCTGCTAATGGCCCAGCTAGATTCAAGCGTGAGGGTGTGAGTGACAGAACTTACCTCCAGGTTCATGTCCAATTCTTTCCGAATACCTCCCCCCAAAAGGCAGCATGGGAAATGAGTAATATCTGGTTCATGTACGTGGCACTACCGAAGTAGCCATATGGTGATTAGAGAATGGACCGTGTGGTGAACCGTCATAGCAACTAATCTGTGACATGCAGCAGTCACCAGGCTGCACTGTAGCCAATTCCCTAGAAAAGTACTTTTCTTTTTTGATAAGTAAATAGTAATATCATAAAAGGTGCCCAAGGGGGGCACATCCGTACAACCCTAGCCTAAATTTACATAGGTCTCAAAGACTCCATAAAATCGACTATAGAAATAACATTTACAGGAAAAGCCTCATTGGCCCAAAAAAATAATAAACGTAAGAAATGGTCTTTGAAGGACACAACATCCTCAAAAACACGCATGTTTCTTTCTTTTCAAATGCACCACAAAAGACAACTGGGAGCCATCCTCTGAGTGTTCTTACCTATCTTGCACCCTGACCAAGCTAACAGAAGATCCTTCACAGTCCTTGGCATAACCCAAGACATGCCAAACACAGTTTGGTATGGGAAGGTGGATGATATTCCTAAGGTTTTTAGGTCTGGTATCAACAGGCTTTGTTTGAAACCAAGTCAATTCTTGTCAGCATATCCTTTCAGGCCTTATAGAAGCACTTTTATTCATTCTTTAACCTCTTAGAATACTTGACCTTGGATTTAGTTGGCTAGTCCTGAATTCACTGCTCAGGTTTTTTATCTTGTTCATTGTGCTTTCACCCACAAAAATAGACTGAGAGATTATTTATGTGATAACTATCCATACTCATTCTAACTGATCAACCTTACCTTGAAGAACCAGTTACATTTTCAAAGCTGATTGGCAAAGGTGAGGCTTTCTTTATCTCATGGAAAAATGAAGATAGTATTTCTTGGCAATCAAATAGCTGGTTTGATTACTGAGGAGGCATCTGTTTACCCCTGGTATAAAAATAAGTAATTTTACACATTTTGTATAATTCATCTTTTGACAATCCAATCATTGGATTGAACATCCTTCTAACACTCATCATGCAAGCTAAAAATGAAATTAATCGGATATTTAGAGTCACCTTATCAACATCACACCATAAATTAGTGTCTTCTAATATTTTTATTGATAAAATAAAATATGATTTCATGTATTAGGCACTTGCGTAGATCCGATTTACTTTATATTTTTCATTCATGAAAAATACATAAAGTATGTAATTCGACAATTGAGTTGATTCTACATAAACGTATTGAGTTTTATAAGAATAATTATTTTTATACTAGGTTAATATTACCGCTTGATTACTAATAAACCAGTATTACCTAGGACATGGATAGAGGGTAAGGAAACAGAAACACAATATGATACATACTCTAAATGTGGTACAATAGACGGTAGGCTTATATAAATGTCATAGGTGGAATATTGTGGGGTAGGTTTAATTGTATAAGTATTTTCTTCTATAAGTTGCCCATAGTCTACTTAACAAAAAAAACGTTCATATAGTCATGAAATTTATTATATTGGAATGAAACGTGTAAAAATATTGATTTTTGAATCTGTGTTGTTCTTTCATATTATTTTTAGTGTTTTCTATTCTGAAACATGCATGCCAAAATGGGAATCATTATGGCATTAGTGTTTTTTGGTAACTATACTAATATACTTGTTACTCCCACACCATTATGTCTCATCCTTTTATCATTTATCCTTAAAGATTGGCTATTGAAAGTGATTTAAATTGTTTCTTTGCCCTATTTGGTGCATTTTTCATTTCCCACTCCTTTTCTACTTATTTTTCTTTCTAATGATGCTCTTATTTACCAAGTCCCATTACTTGCTTATGCTGCCCACTAACAAAAACAGATTTCCCTGAATGCAGCTACTCTTCTTATAGAGTCAATAATTTGTAAGTGTGCATATGGAAAGTTGGATTCTTAAAAACCAGAAACATTTTTTAAATGGCCCTTACCTTGTTACAATCAAAGCAATTTAGGGAGGGTGTATTGGTGCAATACTCGGCCTGTAAAGCATGAGAATGCAGTTTGAGCTTGAGAGCAACTATTTTGTGCAAAGTTAATGTCAAAGGTTTTGTTTGTCTTTACTCAATCACAATCGGCATTTTGCATAAGCGGGATCAATACTGAATAATGGCCTTTGGCTAAAAAGTTTAGAAGCTTCCAGAACTCCATAGATTCTACCTGACAGTTCCCGTTAAAGCTTCTGCCAATAGTTCTTTTTCTTTCTTTATTTCTTTTTTATTTTTATTTTTTGTAGTAGGTTACTTCCGAACATGCTTTCATATAGGATGGATGCTATGGGGAGGTAAAAACTCAAGACATAGCCTCATCTGTGTTGCAGGAGATGCTTCCTAGATTATCTCCTCGCCTTGGAGTGGAGCTTGTCCAAAAGAAAATAGCAGCTGCTTTGAGGCAATAAGATGTGTTGGAGCAATGTGATATTCATATTTAGCACATGTAATTTATTTCTGGAAGTGACATCTCAAATGAGGAGTGATTGTAAAATGTTTTTCTTCATAATCTCCAACTACAGTGACTAATTAATTTTTAAAGTGCTTTTCTGTTTACTCTGCCATCTTGCTCTGCTGCATCTCTCTTAAGCTAAACGCTAGAGCCATTGGTAGTGACTGGAATGTGAAAAACCTGATATTTAAATTTAAATTGTGGTCGTCCTTTTTTTATTTCCTCCCATTGTTCTGCAACCACAATTTTGAGCATGGCAAACCCCAAGACCAGTTCATGCATTGAGCCTCGCATTCAACTTCATACTCTGTTTGGGAAGACTCAATTTAATTGCCAAAAGGTGGCATTATAGGCAGTAGAAATTAAAATAAAGAAAATATGAGTCTATTCTAGCAGGAAAATATGAGTCTCCAGCAGCGCTGAAGTTTCTGATGGTGATTGCATGCAAGTTGTACCAGTAAACAGAACTTAAACTGGAAGCAATGTTACATGAAAATCAACAATATACCAAACAAAGAGAGAGAGAGAGAGAGAGAGAGAGAGAGAGAGTAACATCAACAGGTCTATTTCATACCACTAGACCAACAAGTCAAGGTGGCTAATGTCATCGTTGGAGTATTGAGGAATTGAACCATCTCTCATGACTGATTATGCAAAACAAAATGGTCGCATACAACTTCAATGAGACACAGAAAGGCCCGCCCTCTTAGGTTTGTACCCTTGAAAGAAAATTGCAAGAGTTCAATTCATATGGAAATATCCCCTTCACGACTGGAAGCTAACACGACGTGCCTTCTTTTATATATTCAACATCACCATTCTTTCTGGACAATAATTTTTCTACAAAGGCCATTAAAAATCATTCAGCAGGCCATAAGAAATCATTTTAAATTTGTTTCCAAACACACCCTGAGAATAGTGGACAGCTTATAGGTGTTATCTCAAACTTTAATCCAGGAATTCAACACGAAAATGGAATCCCAAGGGGGAAATATAAGTTTCTTTTCATTAAATTATGACCTTATAGTTTCAATAACAATTACCAACCCTTCCTCTCGCTACATGATGTAAAGAACTCATATTCTGATAAATCATTAAAAAGCAAAAAAAAAAACCTTCCTCCATAAAGAAATGAAAGGAAAAAGAAAAGAAGAAAATATAAAAAGAAAGAAACTATTGTACAACAAGGATCAAATAAGTTAACTTCATCAGTCTCAAGACAACGGATAATTTTGTATCACAAAACAGTAGAATGTGAGATCTAGATTAGCTTCTTCTTTCTAAAGTAGCGCTTCAAGTACCACAACTGAAAAATTGAAACCATAATGCAGACACTGAGGGACATGATACTGAACCAAGCCACTCTGGCATTAGTTGTTTCGCTCACTTCCCTCATCTCTGCTTCCCTGTGTGCATATACAAGAAAATAAATATATATTAGATGTTAAATTTAACTTTGATAAAAGCTACTGTAATTATTTTGGAAAAAGTTCAGGAATCGTTCTCAGGTCCTCTAATATTCTGGAATAAAAAAATTGACAGGTAAATCACACACTTAGCCTCCTAAAGGGACTTGAACACTCAACCTCCCATATAGGAAGATGGAGGAAGTACCAGCCAAGCTCTAGCTTGTTACTAAAAGACAAAGAAAGAATTAAACTGAACTACCAAGTCTTTTAAAGCAAGAATCACCAAAGCATCTTTTTTTTTTATGTAAAAATCACCAAAGCATCTTCTTCTATTGTATAAATATAATCACATACATTAGAACTAAGAAGTCATAATGAATTAACAACAAAACAACATGATATTTGTTTGTTCCAATAACCTAATTACCTAAAACTGAAATAAAATAAAATACGTATACTATTTAAAAAAAATCTATTGGTTGTTCCTGGACCTTCTGGCAATTAGATACCTACATTTTGGAATTTCTTAAACAATTCTAGCCCAAGAAAGCAGGGACGAAGCTAGAAATAAAATTTCTCCCACAAAATTGTAAAACTAATGTAAGTTATGTATTAAAATGAAATGGTATAACTAAATATTTATATTCAAAACTAAATCAAATTAGACATGAAGAAACCCTTAAAACTTGTTTTGATCTAAAATTTCAGTAGATATTTCCCAAAAAATCATCATCAACTACAATAAGAATAAATCATATGTACTAACATCCAGAGGAGCTCAATGGACAAAAAATAAAATAATAATAATAAACTTTGTCAATTCAAAATCCATGTAACACCCACACGAAGAGGAATAAGAATGAAACCCAGAAAATGTAGCCAGAATGAAGAAGAAAGATGGAAATGGTAGTGGCACAATAGCAAAGGAGTGAAAACAAATGCTTGATGGGTTCATCTATCTTGGTTTCCTAACTGGCAAGTTCACGACAAAGAGATTTTTTTTTTATTAAAAAAAAAGGGAGAGAAAAACCCTAAACTTAGTCTAACAAGGATAGATAAGGTGACATGTTTCTAACAAAATTTTAACCGAAGCCCAATCAAAATGTGGCAGATGCTATGACAACTTAAGGAAAATTATTGAATCATGTCTATATATGTATTATAATTTGATAGGATTTCCAATTAGTTTTGGTACTTAATAGCTAACTATACGATAATAACATGAGGGGACTATTGTTAAATTAAGTTTTTTTTTTTTTTTTTGGCTGGGTAAAGGGACGGCATATAAAAATCAGAGGGATTTAATTCAAAATATAACCCAAAGTGGAAGGTTTTTTGGAACCCTCTGCCCCTGGTTTTCTTCGTCCCAACAGGCAAGAAAAGGAAGACAACATGAAGACAAATGGAATATAGAAAAACAATAATGGAAACTCATCAGAATGAAGCTGTCGCTTAACCACTAATTAATCGTTTTAAACAACTGCAGCTGCAAGGAAGGAAAAAGAATATAACATGGAATTAAGTATATATAAATGATCACAAACAAAAAAGAATAAAGAAGGAACACATGTAAACAAAGGACGTCTAAGAGGAAGCCACCTTAACCAAAAAAAAAAAACTCACCTATCCTTCAGATAATTTAAATTCTCATGGATGGCTTCAACTAATCCTTCAAGTTTCCTCAATTCAAGTTCAACACCCTACACATTACATACATGTGTCACATATGAATGTGGGAAAAAAATCATGCAAAAGAACATGTAAGGAAACAAATTTCATATTGAAATTTAGCAGGGGGAAGAGAGGGGAATTGAACCACTTACATCAATCTTTTCTTTCCTTGCTACTGATTCCCAATCCTTTGCACCAATTCCAATTCTCCAGTCAAGACTAACAGTTAGACCTTCACCTACTTGATGATTACTGTCCACCCAAAAACATGCCAAGTAATTGCCAGCCTCACTGGTTGTAAACGCAAATTGACCATGGGTCACATTTTCTTGGTGGTGGAGATTGTTTCCATATGGGGATGTTACCTATATAAGATATTGCTAACATGAAGTTTATTTCACAAGTTACACACGGAAACATTCGTTTATTTTAACATGTGCAATACAATAAGACTTTTGTTGCAAAAGCTTGCCCAGTTGGTAAGCTCTTCCTCATCCTACTTTTGTTTCAAGTATTTTCTTGAAAGTTTCTGCACTAATGCATATCTGATCATCCTAATTTAAAACAACAGGTCTAGCTTTTGAGCAAATACTTAAAACAATTTATTTATCCGGTTAAATCAAGTTAAGATTTCAAATCAAATAACACGGCCATGGTTGAACAACATTCATTTATTAAACTTATATAGTAAAATAAAAATAAAAATCTCAAGCCACTTTTGTCAAATTCATGCTTAGCAAAGAGCCTATGTGCCTAGGTTGTTACTTACGGTAGTGGTGCTTGCTGCCAAGGCCATATGTTAGGGTATATGTAAACAAGTTCATATTCTCATTTGGTGCCCAGGTACACGTTCAAAGTCTGTTAGGTAATTAGAATTTAAACTTACACAAGCTACATTGGTTTTGGATAGACCATAAAAATACATTAATTTAATAGCATTCTTATTAATTCTGCATTCACCAACTTCAAAGGGTAAAAAATAAGGCTAATTATGCTAAAACCATTGTAGCATATTGGTAAGAAGTGTTGGGCATAGGGTTAGTCATTTGATTGTCAATTTAAAGAGGGGGTGGAGGAGCCAACTATTTCCAAGCATGTCCTGAATTAATTAATGTTATATATGACATTTATGATATCACTTTTATGTGAATTCATAGCGGTAAATTGAGCAAAAATATTAAAATAGTCACTGCATTTATGATACATACTTTAGACACTCTTCATGAACACATTTTTCCAATCTTCAATGCATATCTCTTCCAGCTGCCTCCCACTGCAATGTCATCGTTCCACAAAATAGCTTCTTTATATATGGCCCTTTTGTCCCTTTCCTTTTCAATTCTCTAGAAACCGTTATTTCTAGTTTTTAGATATTGGCAACCATTTCATTCTTAATTGCTTTCTTGTCATTTAAGGATTCCCTTTTTGATTTCTTAATAGCTTCCTTGTCTTTTAAGGATTCTCCTTTCTATTTTTGTTTTTCCTTAATCAAGAGTCTTTTCTCATTCTATAGTCATTATACCTTTAGATAGCAATAATTTTTACTTATAGTTCTCTTCCAATGGCCACCGGAGTTCCATCAAACAAAAGATATTCAATAAGAACTACTCAAATTAATTCATCCATATTTTTCATAAATTAAAAAAATAAGAGTTAACATCTCCACTGTCTACATTTTTAACTTCCTTCTATATTATAATAGGACAATTTTTCCATCTGATCCTAAATTGTTCTATCCTCAAATACCAAATTTAATTTCTTGCTCAAACTGTGCTATTACTTTCCCCTCTGGTTATTTCTTGCACAGTTACACATGGGTTAATATTGACTTTCCTGATCAGCACATCTACCAACAACATCATTTCCAACTCCTACTTAAGCTACCCCACTACCAAAGTAATTTTTACAAAAAAATTGACACCACCACAATTAAAAAAGAAAACCCTTGGTAAATCAAATGAATCAATACGAAATTAGATGTATGAAAAATTACAAGTCAATATACTCTACAAGAATAAAACTGCTGATTTCTTGACCTAATATAATTGATGAATGCCTTTCAATTCAGTAGAAAGTGTAATTGGGTTCAATATCCAAATATGTTCAATCAGGGGGAAAAGAATGCCACAATATCTATTAACCTTATTTCTCTTTACTCTGTGTGCTTGTTATTTTGATTTATTTAAGCACTTGGCTGTATTATTGATAAGAGTCTTAATTTAAATAACCATTTGAACAATTGGTTATACCACTTAAGTTCACGATTCCGGTCTAATTAACTAGGCTAATTAATTAGAAAAATAATTTGGGACTATCCGCATAACTTTGTGGAGTAGTTAGTTAATTAAATTAATTTTTAGTTAATTAATTATAACTTTAAAGTGCCTCAAATTGCACATTCTCATTAATTCTACATTCACAAACTTTAAAGGGTAAAAAAATGAGGCTAATTATGCTAAAATCATTGTAGCATAGTGGAAAGAAGAGTTGGTGTGGCAGATGGGTAGGGATTTGATTGTCAATTTAAAAAAGGCGGGTGGGGGTGGGGGGGGGGGGGGGGGGGGGGGGGGGAGCCAACTATTTCCAAGCATGTCCTGAATTAATTAATGTTTATATATGGCATCTATAATATCTCTTTTATATGAATTCTGTGAGGAAAATTGTCCTTGAATCTAAGTAAAATTTCCCTCTAAGTTTGTGTTGGACATCCATTCTAAAAGTCCAAGTCTTGAGTTTGAAATCATTTAGCTAAGTTGAATCTTGATGCTAGTCAACCAAATCCTTGAAAACTTGAACCAATCGGACTTGAATTACAATTTGTAGTTTTGAAGATGAAGTATTTTCTACAACATCATGAAGATTTGATATTTGCTCTAACGAGAAAGGTATAAATACACATCACGCATTACATACGTAAGATGAGTGTGAATTTAACCTTTCACATATGGTTCTCATAGGATCTTGCATTTTATGTTACACATACTCCAAGTACATTTTAGTATTGACTATAGGCTAGAAAGACCGTATAATGTGTTAAAACTGACCCCTACTTTTTTAAATTGTTTCTATGTCAATTAGGAACGAATTGTTGACTCGTCCATAGGCGAGTTTGGCATGTTTGAACGCGTGCCAAACTCATCCGAACACGAATTTCAAAAGTGAGAATCTAATTGGCTTCTTAATCCAAAATTCAGTAGGGTTCGTGGTTGCCTATATTAAGAATGTTGCTATCAATATTTAGCAACTTTTGCATATTCTTAAGACATATATGACACTAAAAAATTCTTTGAGAGAGTTTCATATTCTTGTGAGTAAAATCGTGCTATAGTCCCTTTCACAAAAGTTTTTTGAGTTTTACTAAGAGAGAATCCTAGGATACACCTTTAGATCTCTGCAATAGTCAGTTCCACATCGATTGAATAGATTTGCATAGCGGATTGTGATTCGTACAAGGTGTTGTTGTGGTAACAAAACAAGGAAGAAAAGGATTGGTTAGCTAGTAGTAATCTACATAGGTAAGTGTGGCAAGTTAGAGCAGCTCCAATGCTAAATGTCATTTTATTCATGCCAAATTTATATTTTGGCATTGTTATATTACAAAAGTACCAAATTTTTACAACTCTCATTTTCAAAACAACAACTATTTTTCTCTTCAAAAGTAGCATGAACCCCACCTCCGTTTGGCATTTACTTGAAAAATAACATGGACTCTACATTTGTTTGGCATATGCTAGTTGTATTCCATAATATGATATAAATTGGCACTAACTACTCTTGATACCAAATATGGCATTGCCATTTTTTGGCAAGACAAATGGCACCCCATTAGAGTAGTAACTTTTACATCAATGCTAAATTTTGGAATTGGTACATCAAATGACACATGCATTGGAGTTGCTCTTAGTGACTAAAGTTTGTCATTTTGTGTAATGTAACGAATTCATTTATTAGTGGATTTGTTCTCCAAAAACAGTGAGTTTTTATCGATTTTCCCACATATATTTGATGTATCTCTTATGCTCTAATTTGTGTTTTATTTTATTATTGCATATTTATTTATTGAGCACTTAGCCATATTTAATTAACTAGGAATTTTACTTAATATCTTAAATCACTTAGTTCAACTACCTAAGATCAACGATTTCTATTTGGTTAATTAAGGGTAATTAACTAAAGAAATAATTTGGGGCAATCTGCATAATTATAGGGAATATTTAATTAATATTTATTAATTATTAATTATTTATTATCCTATTCGTGCCGCAAGTTCATAGTGGTAAATTGAGCAAAAATATTAAAATAATCACTACATTTATGATACATACTTTAGAAACTCGTCCTGACCACAATATTTTATCAAGCTTTGATGCATATCTCTTTTAGCAAACTGCCATTGCAATCTCATCATTCCACATAATAGCTTCTTTATATATGGCCCTTTTGCCCCTTTCCTTTTCAATTCTCTAGAAACCAATTTGGCTACTAATTAGATACTGGCAACGATGTCATTCTTAATAGCTTTCTTATCATTTAAGGAATCCCTTTTCTATTTCTTAATAGCTTTCTTGTATTTTAAGGATTCCCTTTTCTATTTTCAATTTTCCTTTATCAAGATTCTTTTCTCATTCTATAGTCGTTTAATCTTTAGATAGCAGTAATTTTTTATTATAGTTCTCTTCCAATGGCCACCTATGAAGCACGGATACTCTATTTTGGCTCACGTGTCCGTGTCGAACACTGACGCTCTCGGATGCTTCCCGGACAAATGGCGGACATGCAAAAAAAGAGTACAATTTTTTTCTAAGTTTTTTTTCTCTTTTTCTCTTGTTTTCATTGTTTTTTTTTTTATTATTATTATGATTATATATATACATATATATGTTTTATGTAATAGTTAGTAAAAGTTTTTTGAAACTTGATTCATGGATGTTGGTGATTAAATGAAAAAGTTCTTAGAAGTTTTATTTAATGGCTTTGTTATTTTAATATTTTAATAATATTTTTGTAATTTATATGTTTTATGTCAATTTTAATTGAAATAACATTATATTTTTATTATATGATTATATAAAATATAAAAAAAAAATTATATATATTCAACGTGTCCATGTTTTACTTTTTTTAGAAATAACGTGTCTACGTGTCCGTGTCGTATTCGTGTCCCGTGTTCGTATCCGTACTTCTTAGATGGCCACTGGACTTCCATCAAACAAAAGATATTCAGTAAGAACTATTCATATTAATTCATCCATATTTTCATTAATTAAAAAAAAAGTTACCATCTCCAAATCTTCATTAATTAATAGTGTTTTTCCATCCCCTCCTAAATTGTTCTCTCCTCAAGTCTTAAATTTTGTTTCTTGCTCAAACTTGCTATTACTTTCCCTTCTGGTTATTTCTTTTACAGTTACACATGAGCTACTATTGACTTTCCTGATTAGCACATCTACCAACACCATCATTTTCAACTACTACTTAACCTACCCACTACCAAAAATAATTTTAAAAAAATTTTGACACCACTACAATTACAAAAAAAATTTGTAACGTGCAAGGGCTTGTGGCTAGAGTAAGAATATTAATTTTCATTTGTTAGGTTGTTGAGTGAATTTAGGGATTATAATGAATAATTGTTGATTGAGTTAAACTATCAACAGTAGATAGGAATGATCTGTTCAGATAAGTAGATTGGGTCAATGAGTGTTTTTAAGAGTTTGTTAGATGGGCTTCTATATAAGACATTGATTGTGAATAAATGGAAACATGGCTGAACAATATCTGTCTTGGTAATTGTTGGACGTGGCTCCCTCGAAGTAGCCAAAGCTTGTTTGTGTTTACTTTTCTTCTTTATTTCAATTGTGAATGTTTCAGTTGGTATCAGAGTTAGCTTTCCTGCTATGGCCGACGGTACTCGCCTCTCTCTGATATCCTAGTCCTTGAACCATCTCAAGGAGGCCCACGAATTATAAAAACAGTCTTAGATGAAGTTGTTCAAGAGTTGAACGTTTTAGCCACCAACTACGAAACTTTATCCCAGCCACAACGACGTGAATTTGTTGATGGCTTTACTAGTGGGGCTCTACTAGCAGATCTTCAAAATCACCAAGGAGAGAACTCTCAGTTCGATACTATGGGGGGGAATCCAAATGCGGCAATTCATTTAGACTTCCCAAAGTTCGATGGGGAGGGTCCGTCTGGCTAGCTTTATCGAGCTAAACAATTTTTTACTTATCACCAAACTCTCCCCTAACATTGACTGTTGATAGCTTCCTTTCACATGGAGGGCAAGGCTCTTCGTTGGTATAAGTGGATGTAAAGCACAGGGGCTCTTACTAGTTGGGATGCATTTGCTAAGGCTTTGAAAATCCGATTTGGTCCAACCAAATATGAAGATCCTATGGAAGCGCTCACTAAGCTTCGACAAGTATCTTCAGTGGAGACTCAACAGTCCCGTTTTGAGACTCTTGCTAATCGCACCAAAAGTTTAGCCGAATCATTTATGATCAGTTGTTTTCTAGGTGGGTTGAAGGATGATATCTGGCTAACTTTGAAGATATTCAAACCAAGCACTCTATCATCAACATTTCTCTTCGCTAAAATATAAGAGGGGAAGGTGAATATACAAAGAAGAATGAACCGATCCAAAAATGGCCGCCCAGTTGCTCTCAATGGTTCAGGTATGGTAAAAAAAATTCATTCCACCTATTCATCGACTCACTGCACCAAAGATCAAAGAATGTCATAATCATAGACTATGCTACAACTGTGATGACAAATGGGCACCAAGGCACGAATGTAAAATACAGAAGTTGTACTTGTTAGATGGGATAGAATCAATCGAGGAGGCAAAAGAGGACACTCAGAGCAAACATGCAGCCGAATAAGAAATTATTCCAACTGAGCCAACAGAGGTGACACAAGAAATTTTGTTGCATGCAATAGCAAGGGCCTCAGCACCACAAACAATGCGATTATAGGGAAATCTCAAAGGGCGTAAAGTCATCGTGTTAGTGGATTTTGGTAGCACTCACTACTTTTTGGATCCATCAATTGCACATAAAACAAGACTAACCATTGATGCGGGCAAATGTTTAGAAGTGATGATAGCAAATGGGGAGTGAGTGACTAGCCAAGGGCACTGCGATGGGGTTCCCATGATGCTACAAGGGCCTTGTGTCCGTGCTGATTTCCTCCCTTTGCCGCTTAGTGGGTGTGATGTTGTCTTAGGAGCGCACTCACTACATAGCCTTAGGCCTATACTCAGGGACTTCTCCAATTTATCCATGTAATTCCACTTGAAAGGCAAGACAATCCAACTAAGGGGGAAATCATTTAGTGAGCTTTTAGTCATGAAGGAAACCCAACTCAAAAAGTTGCTGAGAACAAATTCTATGGGGATGTTTCTACAACTTTTTAGTACAAAGAAAGATTCACCACAATTCATTGTAGATCCACTAATTTAACAACTAATCAATGAGTTCAAGGATGTTTTCCAAGAACCCAAAGGGTTGTCGCCACCACGTGAACGCGACCATAAAATTCCTCTTATTAATGGTGCCAAACCGTTAAATGCTTCAGTTGGGTCTTATTCGCCCTAGCCAAAGCCCATTTTCTTCTCATGTACTCTAGGTATGAAAATCAGATGGTAGTTAGCACTTATGTGTTGACCACCATGCCCTTAACCAAGAAACTGTGAAGGACAGATTCTCAATTCTGATGATAGATAAACAATTGGATGAGCTTTTTGGTGCTATTATTTTCTCCAAATTGGATCTTCGATCTGGCTATCATCAAATAAGAGTTTGTTCACAAGATGTACCCAAAATTGCTTTCAGAACACGAGGGTCACTACGAATTTCTTCTTCCTCCAGAGCCTCGAATTCACCTTGTTTTTCATGTTTCTTGCCTCAAAAAGAAGGTTGGTGACAATGTGCTGGTGCCAGCCACCCTCCCACTGGTCAATAAAGAAGGTGTTCTTTACCCAGAACTAGAAGCTATACTTCATAGAAGAATGATCAAGAAAGGCAACCGAGCAGCAGTAGAAGTTTTGGTGAGATGGTAGGGCACGAAGGATTATGACGCGACATGAGAAGACTATCACAAGCTGAAAGAGCAATTTCCTAAGACAAGGTTGTTTGAAGCGGATGTCATGAATAATTGTTGATTGAGTTAAGCTATCAACAGTAGATAGGGATGATCTGTTTAGACAAGTAGATTGGGTTAATAAGTACTTTTAGGAGTTTGTTAGATGGGCATCTATAAAAGAGGTTGATTGTGAATAGTGGAAACATGGCTAAACATTATCTGTCCTACTAATTGTTGGAGGTGGCTCCCTCGAAGTAGCCAAAGCTTGTTTGCGCTTACTATTCTTCTTTATTTCAATTGTGAACATTTCACTTTGTAAATCAACTGAATCAATACAAAATTAGATGTCTGAAAAATTACAAGTTAATATACTCAACAAGAACAAAACTGCCGATGTTTTAACCTAATTTAATTGATGAATGCCTTTCAATTCAGTAGAAAGTGTAATTGAGTTCAATACCCAATGTTCAATCAGGGGAAAAAGATTACATAAATGGATTCGGCATTAGAATAGATTTATCACATACCCAAATGGAGATTTAAAATGGAATGATTTGATTTTTACAGAGATGCGTCCTTACTCTGGCAGACATGGTGGGTATCACGTGGGGGTGTTCATCGTCGTTGACGACGGTGTAATCAGCGAGAACGACAACGTTGGTCTGAATTTCCTCCGAAACGCACTTCGTTCCGGTACTCGGCAGGTTTAACCAGACAGCTTGAGCAATAGGTAGCAGATGACTCGTCCAACAACATATCAAAACCAACCACAAAACCACCGGAGTACGAGCGGCGACGCCCCTCGCCATTTAATTCCACGCTTTCTCTCTCTAACTCTCTGTCTCAAACACAGACTCTATATATATTTATTTGATGAAGTTGAGTTCCTTGAGGAAGAGAATAGCTTCAAAGCAGAGAGAAAGACAGTCAGATCTCTCTCTCTTTCTCGTGATGAAGGCACAATTGCAGCCATTATGGGCTCACCTCCGTCAGGATGGCGTGTAGACCACCCGCTTGGTGATTGGAGGCAAGGAGGACTGAACTGTCTGTACATTAGTGCTACGCGCGGGAATAGCGAGAGTGGGAAAGGAGTTGGCGTGCCTCTCGCGCCACGCACTTGGTGGTGATGAGTCGCTCCAACTCTCCAATCACATTTGGACGGGCGTTCCAATTAGGACAGGGGAGCTATTGCCGTGGTATTCAGTCACGCGCCTTCCCATTTCCAGGACAGTGAAAACGTCGTACCAGTCATCGTATGACACTCTTTTACGGTGTCGGTGGTACAGCGGTTACACTGAATAATTTCTTACCAATAACAAAATAACGTAATGAGTTGAACTCGTTCCGTTCAAATGGTGCGAGTGTTCGATCTTTACTTAATTAATATAAATTTAAGTTTTCATATACATAAAAAAAAATTTTCTCATCGTTATATAAAAAAAATTCTACCAATCCAATATTAAAATAATGTTGACCCATGCCCAACTAAAAAGAATATGGGCAGATAAATAAGGAAAGAATACATTATATTCAAATATATTATAAAAAAATACTTGAATTAGGTAAAAAGAATTATGCCCTTCTTACTTTAAGCATGTGTTAATCATAATTTGTTCTATATGAAATTATATGAATATCATGTTGAGACAATTTTGAATTACAACTAATTAACTAAATTAATTAACTAATTGTCTCATAGAGTTAAGCAAATAGTTTCAAATTTAATTTTTCTAATTAAGCAGGAATCGTTGAAATAAATGGTAAACTGGTTGTTCTAATTAGATATATATTTTAATATCAAATTCCAAACAAAACATAGTGCTTAACAATAAATATTAATTAATAATAACACCAAGCACAATCAAGAAAGAGAGAAAGAGTGTGTAAGATATAACACCGAAAAAAAACTCATAGGGAAGAAAACCCACGCATGCAAGAAAATCTATTATGAATCCAACCTAATATAAAGATATACCAAACATCGATTCAACTAACCTTATTACACCCTTTGTAGTCTCACTGTTACTCAATTGTCTATAGTCCTTCCATTTGATATTCTATACAACCAATTGAGCCTACACTAGTGATCTTTTTTGTAGCACTACTTCTACCACCAATCTGATCTCCGCAGATTAACACTCCACATATTGTGATAAAAAAGTGAACTTAAGACTCTTTTCTCATATGCAAAAGACTCGCAATAATCTTTGTAAAAAGAAAAAACTACATAAAATCTTAATATGAATATAGAATTAGATTCTAGAATTAATGAGAAGTAACTAAGTACTTACAAATAAAATAAAGAACACAAGGTACTAAAACCTATTTGTCTCTCTTCTCTCTTGTATATTCATTTTGTTCTATTTTTTCTTATGCTAAAATTGCACATAGGTATTTATAGGCAACTAAGTTCTAATAAAAATTGGAAAGAGGATCAACCAATCAGAAACACCGAAATCCTACAGGCATTCGGATAGACATTCCCTTTCCGTTTGGATGAAAAAGTTATCAGAAGTCTCTTTCTAATCTTGATCGAATTGATGCGTGGTTTTCAAGAAAATGTTTTTTAAATAGAAAAATGAGTTTAGAAATCTCCAAAAAATATTTTTACTAGAAGTTTATTAGCATATATTCAAAATTAACTCACTAAGGGTCAAAATAATTGTAATAAACATAACTCTAAACTATTAGAAAAAAAAAATTAGACACACTAATTAATGTTATTTTATCTTGAAATGCAGAAGTACTTAAGTGTGATTTATCTTTCAAGAGTGTAATTTAAAGCAATAGGTTGATCGCCAAAGATTCTTCAAATATATAAGTTGGAATTAAATTCTAGAGGTTGATAAGTTTTCACGATGTGATTTGAGACTTTTTGTCACGACCCGAAACCCACCCTATGCGGATTACCGGATCGCGACCGCCACCCTTCGGCCCGGAGGCCTTGGGGCAAGGCTCGTACATAAGCAACAATATCAGACAGTGATGCGACCTGTGGTTGCGGAAGCGTGAAAAACTTTTTTCTTTTCTTAAAAAAAAACATCTGTCGCATATCCGCCTGATACCGCCACTCTTCATAGCGGTGCACATAAATATAATAATCAGAGCATAATAATAATAACTAAAGGTTCTACACAGTACATATCCATGTGCCCCTCGGGCTTAAATACATAATTATCCAAAAATTACAACTACAAGAGTTTGACAAATGATGGGTCCTAATACTTCCAAAATATCTCCAGATCCTACTGGAGCTGCCACTCATTGCTCCCCAAATTGAGCAAGGGTCCAACCATCATCGTCACCTGAAAAATGTTGGGAAAGGGGGTGAGCTTCGAAAATCCCAATGAGTAATTCCTACATTTGTCATGGGTTTTCAATTGGTAGAGGTTTCGTACATGAGAGTTTATAAAATACTCAACTACCAATTGGTCGTATACTTGAACATAGAGAACATGCATTCTTAAAATATATAGCTTTGAAACATTCAAGGTATTCAAGTTAGAACATATATTTCCATAAAGAGCATATGTATTTCAGAACATGTAACTTAAAATCATGTAAACATGCATAGTGAAAATAGGGGTAAAACCTGCTTCCATTTCTAAAATCGTATGTCATATTTTCTCTTTAATTAGGTGGAATCTGTTTCGAACCAGACTCCCGTTTTACGTATACGTAGAGATATCTCATTACCTGTGGGATTAAATCCGGCTACCAGGCATTACACATGACAGGTCAATTGAGTTCCTTATAACCCAAAATCCTGACTATGTGTTGATGCACACGATAGGCCCATTGAGTTCCGTACAACCCAAGACCTACCTATGTGCTTATTATTATCTTGTAAAACATTTGTCATATGACTTTTTCATATTGATACTTTTCATGAGTATTTAAAACATGTAACGTATATCTTTTGCAATGATGCTTCAATACTTGTAATAATCAAATTCAGAATATTTGAGGAAATCAGACATGCTAACTATTTTGAAAAGGAAACATTTACGGATATAAATAAGTAAATAATCGTGGAACATGTCATAGCATAATATTTAAGAAAGCAGAAATCATGAATACTGAATTTGATATACCAATGCTATAAATATCTTGAACTTAAAAACATCCGTTGAAATCCGTGGAGTTAAAGCCTCCACTTCAAATGCAAGATTACTCACCTCGTACACAGCAGACCCTACTGAGGCTTCTTGCCTTTATCTGCTTTTATCCTAAAACAATTTTAGAAAAAGACCCGTAAATTCATAATGAAATTAATCAACTAAAACTTAACTTTTTCCTTTACTACATAAGTCAACTACAACTTATCTTATAGTGGTATCGTATATAAGAAACACGCATTACCTTTTGACCCACTCATTTAAGGTTTCGGTGTTTTCTTTTTCTTCCTCTTTCCTTTTCTTTTCTTTTTCTTTCTTTCTCCTAGCCTCTGCCACCATTGCCTTGGTGGGTGATTTGTGAATGAAGGGGCTCACCGAGACGACCTCCGTCGCCTTGGCTATCCTGATGAACCTGTTAATCACTCTCTGACGATGTAACAGTTCTTGCATGAAGGCCTGTTGTTTTGGATCCTTAGCCCTTTGGGCTTTGGTCATAATCGTGAACTTCGGTCGTTGTTCTTCCATAATTATCACCTAAGATCAATTTATGAGTTAGAAATTTTATTCTAAGGTTGATGTGTTGTCGTGTCTTTTCGTAATTCATGTCCTCGTACACGCCGTAGATTAGTACTTTGGCATTACTTTAGTTTATAACATCTGACATATGCTATTCATCAAATTTTATGTATTTTTATTTTAGACATTTCTTTTGGTACAATAGACTCTACCATTGAGTCCGGAGTGTCGAAGAAAGTTAATTTAAGCTTTCTTAGAATTTGATTCGGCTTAGGACATGTTAGGGGTATTTTGGTAATTTATACCTTAACGTGTCTAAATTTTTCAGAGTCCCACCTCATGAAATGGACTCTACCATTAGATTCAGAATGTTTGAAATAGTTAGAATCCACTATTTATTTATTTTATTTGGACCTCGTTTGACTTATTTATGGGGCAGGGGCATTTTGGTCATTTTGACATTTTTAGGGGTCTTTAATTTTTCGGGACCTCATCTCATGTCGTGGACCTCACCAATGGACTCAGGAGGTCCGAGATAGTAAGATTACATATATAACTCATCTTATTTGGACACCGGGCCATTTTGGAGTATTTAATTTAATTAAATAAATTAAATTAAATTAAATTTATAAAGTATGAGATATATATATTTAGTGTGTAATGAGTAACAGGTCGAATAGGGTGGCACGCTAGCCAGCGTGTCACCTCCCTCCCCATAGATACCACGTTCGATTCCTGTTAGGTGCAAAATGCACCTTTTATTTTCTGATTTATTTTATATATATTATATATATAAATATTGCCCCATATGTGACACACGCGCATGCGTGGCCGAGTGGAAAGGACGGGCGTGTGGGCACGTGAGGTCAAGGGTTCGAACCCTACTGACCGCGAATTTTTCCTCTTTTCTTTTAAACTTAAACCGTTATATATATATATATATATATATATATATATATATATATACGTAATAGGCCCAAAATGACATCGTCATTTTTAATTCGGTGGCAACTCCGTAACTCGACACGCGTTCGAGTCTCCCCTGCCCGTTTCAAACGAGTCGCGAGTCGACTCGGTCGTCTTCCCCATGATCACCCCCCTTGTTGCCCTAGTTGCAGGTTTTCGTTTTTTTCTATTTCGTGGATTTTGGCCAACCCAAGCCCTACTGTTTTTACTTCAAAATGTTTCTAAAACATCATGGAGTGTTTTGGCATTTATTTGAGGGATCAAAAAGGTCTCATTAGCTCGTTTGAAGGTTGGATAATCCAAACTGTAAACCCACGGTTCATGCTCATTTCTGAGCCAAATTCAATGAAACTTGGTTTGTTGTGACCCTCTCTTCATGAGGTTTCGCATTTCATTCGTAGATGTTGATTTAAAGGGGAGTTTAGAGGTTTGGGTTGTAAACCTGTAACCTGCAAGTCAATGGTTGGGGGCCATTTCTTGTGATTTTTGGTCGCGGGTATAGGTTTTTGGGATGCTCGTGAGGTCTACTTGAAGTCTTGATAAACCAAATTGGGTTTAGAGGAAGTCGGTTCAGACCTGCTCCAAGCAAGGTCTTCAATGGCTGCCTTGTGTACGGCTGATGTTTCTAAGGTGTTTTAGGTTGAAATCTCATGCTTGTCATTGTTTAAACATGCTATAAACATTATATACACTAAATCAAGGCTTAAAACAGTTCATACGTATGGAAATTCTACAGAGAGAAATTCAAGTGTTTTGTGGGATTACCTTGTTCCAAACTATTTCTCTCCCCCTTGCTCCTTGCTTCCCACTTCTGAACGTCCTAGAATCTCCTTCAATCTCTCCCTCACTCTCGGATGGTTGTGTGTGTGTGTGTACAAGCACCATGCATATGTGTATATAGAGATGTGAATCATGGCAATTTTGATTGCCCCTCTATTTGGGTTAGCCAATTTCAGGTTTCTTCATGAGTGGGTCTGAATTGCCACTGTTGGGCAGGCCATTGAGTGGCCGGTTGTGTGTGTGTGTGGTGTTTGACTTGTATTTTACTTACATATATATATATATATGCATGGTTCAACCCTAATACACCTTGGATAATACACACACCTCTCTTTGACACACACTCACTTTTGTACACTTTGGACAATAGCATGCTCTCTTATTCCATATATAATATACATACATTTCATATATACATATTTTAACAGACATGCATGCATGCATACACACACTCATATATATATATATTCATGTATAATTATATATATATATATTTAAAGTTATAATTATTTATATAGTATATGTATTTTTGCATTTAATTATATATATGTGTATGTTACAATTTACTTCTTATATTAAAATAATTAATTACTTTAAAAATTAATTATTTTCTTAAATGTATCATCTTTGTACTAATCTTCGTATCCTCGTAATACGTGTCACAATTACCCGGCATTCTCAGGTCGGGGTATTACACTTTTGAAATGAATTATCAACACATTATAATATAAAAAAAAATTTTACAATCATGATTGAATCAAATTTTCTAACACATGTAATTATTTTTTTAAGTGAAAAATAAAAAGTGAATATATATTATATATGTGATAGATTGTGATTGATATAACTACCTAGGTAGGAAGAGATTATTCTTACCTAATTTCAAGCCAAGTATTGTCTTATATTTTATCCATAAATATGAGTTTTTTACTTTCAATTGATAAAACAAAAGTATAGATAAATGCTAAATTATAAGCTCCTCTAATGAAAATTGAGTCAAAAGATATTAGAAAGTAATTAATTCTATTACTTAGGCTCAATTATTTAGAAGAACGGATAAATTAGAGATGATGAAACTTATACAATTAAAGCATGATGATGTGATAGATATGAAGGATTAAAATTGAAAGATAAATTGTATATAATAACTATTTAACAAGTTGAGTTCTATGAGACATAACATTAGGTTATTAAGAAATAATATGTAGAAAGGAGTGTGGCTAAAATAACATTTATTAAAAAAGGAAAGAAAGTCGATTAAGATGGTATATATACAATAAAGGCAAATAGCTGCACTAATAAGAAAAAATGATATACCTTCCATTAAGAGTAAATTTATAGGCATGGAATAAATTATCACATTTTATTATTGTTTGGTGGTTGTCATGAACTCACTCAAACTCTCGATCGTTTGCAATTGGAGGTGACCCAAAAAATGGACAATGTATGGGTTTTGAATTTTAGAAATTTTTTGCTCTTGTAATCTCTTTGATACACAATGGATTAATTATCGATGTCCGTAGACATAGGCATCTTATTGAACCACATAAATCTTGTGTCTTCTCTGTGTGTTTTGTTTATTTTTACTTGTTTAAGATCGATTTATTTATTTATTTTTTTATCACTTTTGCACAACAAATTAGTATTAGAGCCAAGGTTTCCGACCTTGGTATTGGATTTTTCTTATCATTGGTGTATGAGTGTAGATTTGATTAATGAAGGAATTGATTTCTAACACTCTTGTCTTTGACAACTTTGTCTTCGAAAACTTCATCGGTGGTAAGAACTATGGTTTCAAATGCAAAATTCGAAGTTGAAAATTTTGATGGAACTAATAATTTCGGCATATGGCAATGTGAAGTTTTGGATGTTCTAGTTCAACAAGAACTAGATATCACTTTGGAGGATAAACCTGATGATATGGAAGAGAATGATGGGGTGAAGATCAATCGTCAGGCTTGCGACACCATTAGGCTTTGCCTCATTAAGGATTAAAAGTACTTTGTTATGAGGGAGACTTCGGCTAAGCAGTTGTGAGAGAAACTGAAAAATAAGTTTATGATCAAGAGCATTAAAAATCGACTCTATCTGAAGAAAAAACTATTCTGTTTCCAGTATAAGCAAGGTATTTCGATGTCTGAGCATTTGAATAGTTTTAATAAAATCCTTATTGATTTGCAAAATCTTAATGTTGAAATTCTAAATGAAAATAAGGTATTATCATTATTAAATTCTATACCTGATAGTTATGATCATTTAACCACTACTTTGATGTATAGGAAAGATACAATTAAATTTCATAAGGTATCTAATGCCTTGACGAATAATAAGTATCGGAAAATGGATCTACATGTTCATAGGGACTCAACAAAAGAGGCTTTGATAATAAGAAGTAGGACAGAAGACAGAAATTTAGGTGAATATGGTAAGTCTTGAGGAGCATCGTCTGATAGAGTGATTCCTAAGAAAGATGAGTGTGCTTTCTATCATGAGAAAGGACATTGAAAAAAAGATTGTCCGAAATTGAAGAACAAGGTTAATAAGGGACCAAATGGTAACGTAGCAGATGTTGAAGATGATGATACAAATTTTGCTTTGATTGTTTTATCATTGGCTTGTCATTCTAATGAGTGGATTTTGAATTCGAGGTGTTCTTATTGTATGTGTCCCTCTATAGATTTGTTTTCTAACTTCTAAGAGTTAGATGGAGGAGTTGTTTTAATGGATAATGATAATACCTGTAAAATAAGAAGGATAGGAAACATCTGATTGAAGATGCATGATAGAGTAGTTAGAATTCTAATAGATGTTCGCTATGTACCAAACCTGAAAAATAACCTCATCTTATTGGGAATGCTAGACTCAAAGGACTATAAAGTTACTGATGCTGCACTTTTTGGCCCACGTGAGATCCAAGCTCTGCTCCCTGCGAAACACTCGAAACAGAAGATCAGAGGACCACCGGGTTGGCTCCGGCGGTAGCCGCTCCGATGCTTAAGTCAATAAATTGAATTGAAAGACTTGTAATCAAAGCCAAATAATGAGCATGAAAATAAAGCGTACCTTTAGGGTTGAATTTATAGGCAATGGATCTCCTAAGTTGATTAGGATTTGGAGCCATGAAAGTAGGGATTTGAGCATCGGAGATAGTAGTTACCTTGTAGAATATTGCATCAAATAGAGATAACCATGAGTGATGGTTTCCTTGTAAAAGACTGTTTCCTTATTCTCTGCTCGGCATATATTAAGGCGGTGATGAGCTTTGAATAGCAGTGTGTTACACCGAAGGTCTGTGTTCGGACCTGTAAGCTTTGCAGATAAGTAGATCTTCTCTAGAGGTACGTGCTCGGCCTCTGTAGGTCTGCTCTGAAAGGCCGAGCACGAGCTGAATGGCCGAACACAGATTATAAGGCCGAACTTGACTAAGCGACCGAGCACAAGTTATGTGGCCGAGCCCGAGCTGGGCGACCGAACACAAGTTATATGGCCGAGCCTGAGCTCTATTATGAGTCGTGAACCGATCTTGCGGTTGCACGTGTCATGCAGTGGTTGGTGTGTCACATAGTGGTATATCAGTTACTCCCCCCCCAAGCCTTAGTTGGAGCTCGGGGGATAACTAAGGTCTTAAGAGTGCCCGAAAAGTCACGCGTTCTGTCGTCTCGTTTTCCTAGACGTCCGTTGGTACATCATTTATTGCGCAGCCGGTTTTTGGGTTTCTCAAATCATTATTGCTGCGATATTGTCGTGGCGGTTCGCCTGGGTAGCCATTACTCTCCGAATGTATATAAAAGGGGGAAAGAGCCTTGTACGACTCTTTTTACCATCTTCGATTTTGCAAAGCGAGATATACATCCGTCATTGTCGAACCAGCAAGCTACCTTGTGAAGAATCCCATCCATCCGAAGTCCCTTACTTTGATTCAGGTTCGGTTTTAGTGCTTTCGTTCATCTTTTCATTTTCTCTTCTTCTCCTTTTGGTTATTTTGAAATGTCGACTTCTTCGGCATCTTCTGATGTTGGTAATGGGTCGGGGAGCCTTCCGGAAGCTCCTTCCTTGTCACAAACCCTAATTAGGGGTAGCACTTCCTCGGGGACTGAATCGGAGGAGACTCACTCTAGTCCCTCAGTTAGAATAGTCGATGCCTTCTCGGAGTCTAGGGATAGAGAGGGTGAGGTCTCAGGTCGGTCTTCCCAGGTAGAGAGTGCTGTAACGTCCTCTTGGTTGGAGGTTATTAGGGAGAAGTATGAGATTCCTCCAAATGTCACCCTTAGGGCCCCTGATGACTTCGACTACCCTTGGGAAGTTCAGGATGGGGAAATTTGTGTTTATACCGCTTGGTTTGAGATGGGGCTACGCCTTCCTTTCCCTAGACTGCTTAGGGATTTTTTCTGTTGGTTCAATCTCTGCCCGGCCGATCTGCTTTTGAACAGTTGGAGGCACCTGTTAGGGTTTATGGCCCTAGGTCGCCTGAATGGTGTTGAGGTCTCCTTAGATTTGATCCGTAGTAAAATGGATCTTAAATATAGGAAGGCGGAGGGCCTCTACTACATGTCGTTTGACAAGGGCTTCCGGCCTTTGACTTTCGTGCCGTCCTCCAATAAATTTTGGAAGGATCGGTTCTTTTTTGTTGGCGGAAAATGGGAGGTGACCGACCCTGAGGACCAGTTCTCCACGTTCCCCCGGAGCACGGGGTTTATGGGTGAGACACCCTTTTCTTCTGTAATTTCGCTTTGTGCCTGTCCTTTGTGTATCTGACTGACCTTTGTTCAAAACTCTTTCATGTAGCCAAGAGCGTCAAGAAGAGGCCGCAATTTACCCCTGTTTTGAAGGATCAGTACAAGAGACTCCTCCAGACTTCAAACCGGGATTACCGAGCCATCCTTCATTCAGGCCCTACAATGCCTCCCAAGGATAAGGGTGTTGTTGACGACGTCCTCAAATCCCTCGCTGGCAAATGGGGGTCGTCAAAGAAGAAGAGGGTGGCTAGCCATCCCCCTCCTACTGCGTCTTCTTCGAAGAAGACGAGGACGACCGACCCTTCCCCGTCTGTGCCTCCCAAGAAGGGGGCGGTCTCCTCTGCTTCTCCCTCTTCCCGACCTCCTCTGAGGGGAGTTGTGATCAGGGAGCCCTCCTCTGCCCCTCAAAAGGGGGTGGTGATCGGGGAACCCTCTTCTGCCCCTCAGAGGGGTACGGCGGTTCTTCGGCCTGTCCCCTCTTCGGCCCAAAAATCTCAACAGAGGGGTAAGGCGAAGGTGGGTACCGACATGCCTGATGGATACAAGGCCGTCCATCAGGCCATTGAAGATTTCTGGGCTGAGGCCCCTTGTACTGACATCCCTTCCTGCAGCACCAGGAAGGGTACTGAGAGGACTGTGGCCGGTGCCATGAGGGCTCATCTGAAGGTAACGACCGACCTTACTGCTTTTGTGCTCTTCTTCCTTTTCCTCTTTACTGATACGTCTTCTTATTTTTGCAGACCCTCCATAGCTTGGCTGCTTTAATGGAGGCCACGGTGGATCTCCAGGCTGTAGAGAGGTTGGAGGAGGAGCTGGATGAAGCCAGGCTTCAGCTCGGTACGGCTCAATCTCAAGCCACCACAGCCGAGGACGAGCTGAAGGAAGCGAGGAATTGCTTCTCAATTATGGAATCCGAAAGGGATTCTATTAAACTTGAGAGGGATTCTTTGCGATCTGAACGAGACTCCCTTCTTCAGGACCTGTCCAAACTGAAGGAGGAGAACAGTGCTCTTCAGTCTTCACTTGTTCAGAAGGTTGATGAGGCCAAGGTTGAGACCGAGGCCAGGTTGAAGACCGAGCTTCAGAAGATGGGTGATACTATTGCGCAGCTCGGTTACGACAACTTCAAGTCCAAGCTTCTTGCCAAGTACCCGGATATTGACCTGTCTGGGATTGACGATGATGACGAGGACGAGGATGGTGATCAGGACGATGGATCTGCAAGCCCCTTAGTTTAGGGAAAACTTTTGTAGTCCTGTTTCATCTTTTTGTAACCGAGCTCAAATATTAATGAAAACATCTTCTCTTCAATTTTTGTCTCTATCTTTCTTTGATTGTTGGTGATCCTTGAGTTCTGTTCTAAATATGTATCAATGTTTTGTTTTGTATGAACGGACTTCGGCCTTTGAGGCTTGTATTATGACACAAGTAAACCTGCTCTGAACCCAGAGTATCGTTTTTACCGACCATGGGTTGTCTCCAGAACTCACTTATGGCAATCCTAAAGTAATGTGTAGTAATAACCAACTTGTGCCGAACTCTTGGTATTGGAGGGATTTTTGAATCATGGATTTTCTTTAAGAAAGATGACTTGAATAATAATTAATCAATCTGATCTCTGATTGTCAGTCGTAGAAACCGGTACAAGACAATTACTCTGATCTTTTAGAGCAGGAACCTGAGCTTGATTGCCGAACTGAGCGACTTGTATTTGTAAGGATTTTTTTGATGGTCAGTGTGACTGAGCCCTTAGAGTTATCCTCGCCTGTTTATAACTGCCGGCACCTAGTTTCGTGTTCTTGCAATAGAACATCATCCTCATATGTCAAGATAGATCAGACTTAGGGATTTTGTTTTTTAAGATGGACCAGACCTGAAAGGTCTGTATATTGAGATGGACCAGACCTGAGCCTGTGCATTAAGATGGACCAGACTTACAGTCTGTGCATTTAGATGGACCAGACCTGAGAGGTCTGTACATTGAGATGGACCAGACTTATAGTCTGTGCATTTGAGATGAACCAGACCTGAGAGGTCTGTACATTGAGATGGACCAGACCTGAGCCTGTGCATTAAGATGGACCAGACTTACAGTCTGTGCATTTAGATGGACCAGACCTGAGAGGTCTGTACATTGAGATGGACCAGACTTATAGTCTGTGCATTTGAGATGAACCAGACCTGAGAGGTCTGTACATTGAGATGGACCAGACCTGAGCCTGTGCATTAAGATGGACCAGACTTATAGTCTGTGCATTTGAGATGGACCAGACCTGAGAGGTCTGTACATTGAGATGGACCAGACCTGAGCCTGTGCATTAAGATGGACCAGACTTATAGTCTGTGCATTTGAGATGAACCAGACCTGAGAGGTCTGTACATTGAGATGGACCAGACCTGAGCCTGTGCATTAAGATGGACCAGACTTATAGTCTGTGCATTTAGATGGACCAGACCTGAGAGGTCTGTACATTGAGATGGACCAGACTTATAGTCTGTGCATTTGAGATGAACCAGACCTGAGAGGTCTGTACATTGAGATGGACCAGACCTGAGCCTATGCATTAAGATGGACCAGACTTATAGTCTGTGCATTTGAGATGGACCAGACCTGAGAGGTCTGTACATTGAGATGGACCAGACCTGAGCCTGTGCATTAAGATGGACCAGACCTGAGAGGTCTGTACATTGAGATGTTTCACAAAAGATGTTGAAATAAAAAGAAAGTACTTTATTGATAATATTTTCGCAAATGTTCCATGTTCCAAGGCCTGGGAACAGGTTTCCCATCCATGCTTTCCAACCAATAAGTGGTCGGTCTAACCGTTTTGATAATTCTGTAGGGACCCTCCCAGTTCGGTGATAGCTTCCCCATGGTGGGGTCCTTGGTGTTCTGGAAAACCCTTCTTAGGACGAGGTCCCCAACTTGGAAATTGGTAGGTTTGAGGCCAATTTTTGAGCGGTTAACCATCCTGCGCTGATATGCTTCCATTCTGATTACGGCCTGCTCTCTTCTTTCTTCGAGCAAATCCAAATTTTCTGCTAGTTGTTGGTCATTGGTCTCTTTGTTGAAAGCCTCAGCCCTTAAGGTCGGCATGCCGACCTCAACAGGGATTACTGCCTCAGTTCCGTAGGCTAGGGAGAAGGGAGTTTCCGATGTTGGAGTTCTCCTGGTTGTCCGGTAGGCCCAGAGTGCCCCAGGGAGTTCCTCAACCCATCTCCCTTTAGCTTCCTCTAATCTTTTCTTGAGAGCGTCGAGGATAGTTCGGTTGGTGACCTCGGCCTGCCCGTTGGCCTGAGGATGACCAGGGGAGGAGAAGTGCTGTTTGATGTTTAGGTCCTGGCAGAATTTCTTGAATATTTTCCCAGTGAACTGCGTGCCATTATCTGAGACGATCACATGAGGTATGCCGAACCTGCAGACTATATTTTTCCAAGTAAAACTATTTATCTCTTTTCAGTGATGCGAGTCAGTGGCTCTGCTTCGGCCCATTTTGAAAAGTAGTCAACAGCCACCAATAGGTATCTCCTGTTCGGCTTGGCTTTAGGTAATGGTCCTATGATGTCCATCCCCCACTGTGCAAAGGGCCATGGGCTAGTAATGGGGATGAGCTCATGTTGCGGCTGATGCTGATAAGGAGCGAACCTCTGGCATTTGTCACACTTTCGAGTATATTCCTTTGCTTCCTTCAGCATCCCAGGCCAGTAGTAGCCTTGGGTTAGAGCTCGGTGGGCTATGGTTCTCCCCCCATTGTGATTTCCACAGATTCCTTCATGGATTTCTGCCAAGACATATTGAGACTCTTCAGGTGCTAGGCATTTTAACAATGGCTGAGTGTAAGACCTTCGGTAGAGTTTTCCGTTAAGGACAAGATACCGAGCTGCTCTGATGCGGATTCTTTTTGCCTTATTCCTGTCCTCTGGGAGGAGTCCCTCCTCCAGGTATTGGAGTATAGGAGTCATCCAGTTCTGAGGCTGCTCCGTGACTTGGGCGACCTGGATCTCCTCGGTGCTAGGCCTTGGCTGGTGAGAGAACTTTATCGTTGACTCCACCCCCGTTTTCATGTGAGATGCCATGTTTGCTAAGGCATCGGCTCGGCTGTTCTGTCCTCTTTCTATTTTTTGGATTGAGAATGCTCGGAAGGAATGTTTTAGCAAGTTGACTAGTTCCGAATATCGGAGCATTCTTTCATCCTTGATGGCATATTCTCCTTGAACCTGGCTAACCACCAGTTGGGAGTCGGAAAATACCTCGAGGCTCTGTACCTCGCACTCCTGAGCTAGCTTCATTCCTAAGATAAGGGCCTCATATTCCGCTTCGTTGTTGGAGGCTCTGAACCCCAAGCTAATTGCCCTTTCGGTTGTAAGTCCATCAGGAGAGTGTAGTACTAGCCCTGCTCCGGCACCTTGGTCAGTGGATGATCCATCAGCATACAACTTCCAAGTCCCCACCTCGTCTGAGACTTGAGCTTTGCCTAGCAGCGCGGGAGTGAATTCTGCGACGAAGTCTGCCAAGGCTTGCCCTTTAATTGAGACTCGTGGAATGTAGGACAAATCGAACTCCCCCAGTTCCACTGACCACTTGACCAACCGTCCTGATACTTCTGGTTTTCTTAGGACTGCTTTCAGTGGGTAGGCAGTCGGAATTTCTATGGGATGTGCTTGGAAGTATGGTCTCAGCTTCCGTGCAGAAACTATGAGAGCAAGGGCTAGCTTCTCAATTTCGGGGTACCTCTTTTCTGTGTCTAGTAATGCCTTGCTGACATAGAAGATGGGCCTCTGCACGCTCCTGTCTTGTCTAACCAGTACCGAACTGACAGCGTTCTCAGAGACTGCGAGATAGAGAAGCAGCCTTTCTCCTTGGATTGGTTTTGATAAGAGCTCGGGCGAAGCCAAGTATCTTTTGAGTTCCTGAAAGGATTTTTCACACTCGTCAGTCCATTGCAAAGATTTGTTACCTTTCAGAGCCTTGAAGAAGGGTAGACACCGATCCGTGGATTTGGAGATGAATCTGCTGAGAGCTGCTATCCGGCCGTTCAGAGCTTGAATGTCCTTTCGGGCCTTTGGGGATTTCAGTCCGATCAGAGCCCCGATCTGAGTCGGGTCTGCTTCTATACCTCTTTGAGAGACTATGTACCCAAGGAACTTCCCTTTTGTTACACCAAAGGTGCACTTTGAGGGATTGAGCTTCATTTTATATTGTCTGAGGATGTCGAAGGTTTGTGCTAGGTGTTGGAGATGACTGCTCTTCCTTAGGCTCTTGACCAGCATATCGTCGATATAAACTTCCATAGTGCTGCCGATCAAGGAGCCGAACATCTTATTAACAAGACGTTGGTAGGTAGCTCCAGCATTCTTTAGTCCGAACGGCATCACTTTGTAGCAATAGAGACCTCGTTCGGTGATGAATGAAGTCTTCTCTTGATCGGGAGGATGCATCTGTATTTGATTGTACCCAGAATAAGCATCCATGAAGCTCATGAGCTCGTGCCCTGCAGTTGCATCGACTAACTGATCTATTCGTGGAAGAGGGAAGCTATCCTTTGGGCATGCTTTGTTGAGATCTGTGTAGTCGACACAGACTCTCCATTTACCATTCTTCTTCTTGACCAGAACAGTGTTGGCCAACCAATCAGGATAAGATACCTCTCGTATCATTTTGGCGTTGAGCAACCTTTGAACCTCGTCGTTGATGACCTGATGCCGTTCTGGAGCGAGAGGCCTTCTCTTTTGTCTCACTGGTGGATGGTCTGGATCCACCATTAGTCTGTGCGTGATCAGGTCGGGATCTATCCCTTCCATGTCGCTTGTCTCCCAGGCAAATACGGAGAGGTTTTTCTTCAAAAACTTGACCAGCTCATCCTGCTCGGTATGTGTCAGGTCGGGACCTATCTGTAGGTAACGTCCCTGATCCTCTGAGCTGACCAAGACTTTAATAGGCTCCCCTATAGGCTTGGCTCTGCTATCCCTTCCTCTGGGGCTCAATGGTTCTTCAATTTTGGAGGGACAGTCTTCTGCCTCGTGACAGCAAGGGTAGATTGCATCCTTGCACACACGGGCGTGCAGTAATTGCTATTTGGGGGCCTTAGCTTTGAGTGCGAGGGCGTGGCACTCTCGGGAGGTCGGTTGGCATCCTCTGATGGAGTAGACTGTCTGATTGTGAATGTATTTTAAGCATTGGTGGAGGGTTGAGGTGACCGCTCCCATCTCATGTAGCCAGGGCCTTCCAACTATGACGTTGTAGGGAGATTTGGCTTTTATGACCATGTACTCGGCTATCGTGGTCTTCTGTCCGTCCCCTTCACCCGCAGTGGTGGCCAGATCGACCCTTCCTAGTGGAGTGTTAGTGTTTCCATCAAAGCCTGTCATGATTATGCTCGTGGGCTTAATGGTATTGGGATCGAGCTTCATATGCTTGAAAGGGTCGTAGAACAGTACATTGGTCGAACAGCCAGTGTCGACGAGAACTCTCCGGATATCGAAGTTGGCGACCTTAAGGGAGATAACCAGGGCGTCGCTGTGAGGACAATGAACTCCCCTAAGGTCGTGATCCGTAAATTGGATTTCAGGCAAGGGTTTTAACCTTTTCTCCAAGTTAGCGACCTGCATGATGTTGGGAGCAGACCTGGCCTCCCGAGCATATCGTTTTCTTGACCTGTTAGAGGTGCCTGTTGCAGGGGAATCTGCGTGTAAGACATAGATCACCTGATTGTTCTGTGGGGGTTCGTTCCTGCCTCCTTTCTGCTCCTGCCTCTGGTCGGTTTTTCTCTGCTGGGGTCGTTCGTCACGGGGGTTCTGTCCTCCGTCCTGCTTGACGAACTCCTGCAGCCTTCCTCTCCTTATTAGCTGCTCAATCTCATGCTTGAGAGCTTTGCAGGTATTGGTTGTGTGCCCTCGGTCTTTGTGAAAGTCACAATATTTGGTCTGATCTCGATAGCTGGGGTCTCCTTTCAAAGGCTCCGGCCATCTCATATTTTCTCGAGATCTTACTTGCTTCAATATGTTGTACGGAGAGGCGTTTAGAGGAGTGAAGTGGTTAAATTCCCTTAGTCCAGAATTGAAGGAGGTTCTGGGGGCCCCCCTTTTTTCTGGGCTCCTGACTCTCTTCCTGGCCGAGCTGGTGTCCTTCTTTTGACTATCTTTCTTGTGATCGTCTTTCTGAGCTTGTTCTTTGACCTTTCTAGAGGTGTCCCTGGCCTCCTCCAGGTTGATGTACTTCCTTGCACGGTCCATGAGTGCTGCCATGTCCGCAGGGGGACTTTTGGTCAGGGAGTCTCTAAACCCTCCTTGAGCAAGTCCAGCGGCTAGAGCAGCCACTAGGAAACCGGGGCTGCAATCTGTTACCTCAGTGAGCTCGGCGTTAAAGCGTGCTATATACCCCCTGAGCGATTCTTCCCTCGTTTGCTTTATGTTCAGAAGGAATTCCGGACCCCTTCTTAGCCTCCTGCTAGTCATGAATCTGTCCAAGAACCTTCTGCCGAGCTCATAAAAGCCAGATACTGAGTTCGGCGGGAGGTGGTGGAACCACTTTAGGGCGGTACCATTGAGGCTGGTTACGAACGTTCTGCATAAGAAGGCATCAGAAGCGCCGTGTAAAGCCATGGTGTGCTGGTAGTGGGAGAGGTGGTCCCCCGGGTCCCCAGTCCCATCATAGGGGGTGAATTTAGGGACGATAAATTTCTTGGGTCTTTCCTCGGCCATGACAGCATTGGTGAACGGGGTGGCCGACCTCCCGAGCAATCTAGCCAGCTCGTCCTGTTCTGGATACTGGGCACCCCTTATGATAGCAGTACGGTCTATTGATTCAGCAACTTCCTCGGCTCTTACTGACCCCCTTGGTAAAACAGGTTGCTGCGAGGCAGGTCTCACGGCCTCAGGGCCTATATGGGTAGGCTGATCTTGGCCCGCTACTGGGGGGTTGTTCTGATTCTCTGGTACTGGTGGTACAGGAACTACTCGAGGAGGTGATCCTTGTGGAACGTAGTTTACTCCCGAGGCCCCCGGGACGGGGGGTCGGGTGGTACTTCGATAATGGACCGCCGGGACAAAGGCGGGAATCCCTCGACCGGCTGCCGACGACGGCTGGGGGTCTATATGAACACCGGCGGCCGCAGGAGGCTGCTGCTGTTGAGTGACAACGGGTGGATTTTGAGGATTGGTTTCATGATTCTGGGTGAACATTGCCAGGGTCCTGGTCATGGTCAAAAGCTGTTCCCGTAGCAACTGGTTCTGCCGCCTAGTTTCGATTAGTTCTTCCTGTGCAGGGTTATTCACTCGCCCTCTTCCTCGTCCAGCGGTTGGTTGAGGATGAGGGTTTTGAGTGTTATTCCTGGGTCGCAAGTTGGGAGCCATAATCCCTCTGATAGACGAAAGATGAGCTTAGATTGAGTAGAGCACTTGGTGATTGTCGAAGTTCCCACAGACGGCGCCAAACTGATGCTGCACTTTTTGGCCCACGTGAGATCCAAGCTCTGCTCCCTGCGAAACACTCGAAACAGAAGATCAGAGGACCACCGGGTTGGCTCCGGCGGTAGCCGCTCCGATGCTTAAGTCAATAAATTGAATTGAAAGACTTGTAATCAAAGCCAAATAATGAGCATGAAAATAAAGCGTACCTTTAGGGTTGAATTTATAGGCAATGGATCTCCTAAGTTGATTAGGATTTGGAGCCATGAAAGTAGGGATTTGAGCATCGGAGATAGTAGTTACCTTGTAGAATATTGCATCAAATAGAGATAACCATGAGTGATGGTTTCCTTGTAAAAGACTGTTTCCTTATTCTCTGCTCGGCATATATTAAGGCGGTGATGAGCTTTGAATAGCAGTGTGTTACACCGAAGGTCTGTGTTCGGACCTGTAAGCTTTGCAGATAAGTAGATCTTCTCTAGAGGTACGTGCTCGGCCTCTGTAGGTCTGCTCTGAAAGGCCGAGCACGAGCTGAATGGCCGAACACAGATTATAAGGCCGAACTTGACTAAGCGACCGAGCACAAGTTATGTGGCCGAGCCCGAGCTGGGCGACCGAACACAAGTTATATGGCCGAGCCTGAGCTCTATTATGAGTCGTGAACCGATCTTGCGGTTGCACGTGTCATGCAGTGGTTGGTGTGTCACATAGTGGTATATCAGTTACTATGTAAGGTGAGTCCTAAAAGTGATATGAATCATAATGAATTATTTGTCTGAACATCAATGATATAATGAATTAATTGTCTGGACATCAGTGATATAATGAATTATATGATTATTAAACGGAAGACTTATTTTTCTTCTCATTCCTCTCCCCCCAGCCCAAACATTTTCTTCCTCTTCTTCTTCTTCTTTTCAAATGTGTTACTTAAGAATCAAAATATAATTAATTTTGAGGCATATTATTCTAGACCAATTATAGCAATGAGGAAGATTGCAAAGAGGGTGCCTTGTATTTTCCCCAGAGGCTCTCCTTTTGATTGGATATTGATACGTCTTTGGCATCATCTTGATGAATGCCCGATGTAAAATGCAGATGTTTTGGGATTGGGGCCAAAGGTGGGCTTGGGGTCCAAAGTTTCAGCTTATTCATGTACTAATGTACATGGCATTTGGTAGCAATTCTTGGGCTACTTCACTTGCAAGCGTGTGAAATGATTATAAGAAAAATTGTAAGAATTTAATCTGGAGCGCAGCAGACTGTACAAATTTTTTAAATTTCCAAAGAAAAAAAGAAAAAAGTACATGATATTTGGACCAAATAACAGATGAAATCCACTTGACACTCGGGCCTGGAATCTCATACCAGAAAAATTCAATACTTCTGTTGGGCAATTGCTGAAATCTAAAATTTGGTAGAAAAATAGACACCACCAAGTGTTTTCTATTCTACCACATATCTGTAATTAATGGCAATTTTATTGCATTCTTTTTTTTTCTCCTCCCTCCAATGGCTGGACTGCACAAATGAAGGAAGCTCTATTTTGACTATCTAGGATTGAAGTCGGAAAAATTAAAACCACGTGCCAGTATGTTGCATTAATTTTTGAGATTTTGCTATACATATGTCTGTAGATATAACGCCAAATAAATTATTGAAGTATCCTTTGTTATTTTTAATTGTAAAATGATTTCTAGATACCTCATACAGGTTAGTTCCTCTGCATTTTTGAGTCAATAATTTTGTCTCTCAAGATTATCTTGTCTGCTCAAGAATAACCTCAAGCCATTACGTATGCCATTACTACGGATATGGTTGTTGATCCCATAAACCTTTTCCTAGAATTCTCTCTCTCATACACACACACACACACATATATATATATGTATATGTGTGTGTATGTATGAGAGGGGATTGGATTCTTCTTGGATCTTGCCTCTTCATCCTCCAACATATTACAAGATTCAAAGCTCCATCCCCATCCCCATCCATTTTAATATCAATGAAATTAACAATAATTTGTGTCATTAGGCTTTCAAACTCAACTGATTGGCCTTACTACAGCTGGCCTGGACTCTCCACCTTTTAATATAGACAACATTATTACAATGTCCCTTCTTTAATGCTATGCTAGGTACGAAGGTCATGGGCACCGTACCAGTTCATATCATCCGTATCATCCGTGTGTGTGTGTATATATATATATATATCTAATTGTATGTGGTATGAAAGAGAGAAGAAACATGTATCTATCTTCATTTAGGCTGATGTTCCATAATCAGGTAGGGTCCTTGTACAAGTGCGTCATGCAAAACAGAATTGAATGAAAACAAATGCATAATGCTACAATGTTGAAAGAAGGGAGCTCAGTTTTTGGGTGTCAAATCTGTCGGTCATTGAGTTTCCTCACTTGAATGGAGAGTCAGGGACAAGGTAATAAATGGTTTAACTTGCCATAAATGAAGCTAGATAAAGATTACATACATTTGTATATGTGTGTGTATACATAGAGAGACGTTGAAGAGAGGATGAATTATTTATTCCCATACAAAATTTTATTTTTTTATTTTTTTTTGGATAAAAACACCCATGCTAGAAATGATTAAAAAACTATGCCACGAAGAGAACTGTTTGGCAATACAACATTTATACATGCATACATATCATATATGCATCTGTAGATGTTTGGCAGGTGGAAGACAAGAAGAACGATACCTAGAACAAGAAAATTAATTGGTAAATTATCGACTTTTGGAAAGGTGTTTGCTCATTAGGTTTTCAATTTATCATCCACTTCTGACTTAAATCAGGTAGTTCATGATGTGAAAAGATATGAGCAAAGTGAAATCCTGTAAATAAAAATGATATCGTCAATCTGTGAAAATTTATGATTAATATTATTTCCGATCATACACCCTTATATAATGAACTCGTAATTAACGAATGATTACTCACGACTCATAATAACAATCCTCTTTTATAAACTATTAAAAAAAATTAGAAACTTTATAAAAATTCATATCATATTCTCACTAGTTTATTGTAACTCTCATGCCTACAAAACTTCTAACTGCATACTGCATAATAGATAATGCAAATGGAGTTAATTGTGTCACGCCTAATTAAAAATTATTTGATACGTCAGTTACTCTAAATTATCATCTGATGTGTATGTTGTGACTATTTTTCACAAGTCCAAAACAGTATTATTTTTTATGGAGAAGTTTCTTATCAAAAAATTTGCAAAGTTATGAAATTATGTGAAATACCGTCACTCCACATCTGATGATCGATGATGTAAAATAACCGTTCTACTAAATAACTTATTGCGTACACTAGCCTGTTTGTTATAGTTTCCTAAAATCATTGCGAAAACATAAATTATGTGCTTGGACCGAAAAGCTTATGAGATGCTGAAAATGGTGATTTTAGAAATGTTGATCACTTAAGTTTAACTGTTATTCAAATTGTGTAAATACCTATTCTTCCCATAGTTGATGTGAATTTAATTTTTCACTTCTATCATTGTATTAAAAAAATTACTGATCAGTCCCGTCAGAGTTTTATCTTGCAGGTGTTAATTAACTTGGTAAAGTCTCTTCAAAGTCGCATCATATGCATAGAATCAGATTTTATCTTGTTTTTATAATTCTTAGTTAAGATAGATGAAAGATCTTGTTTGGATACATTTTAAAAAAAAAAAATGTAATCTATTCCTCAAAAGAAAAAAAAAAAAAAATTAAAAAAACATGCCGACATTTTGCTCCCTACTTATTGACAAATATTATTATATTATTAGATATTTAAAATTTAGTAAAAAAATAAGATAATATTATTAATATATTTAGGAGGGGTTTGGAGTGGCGCTTAGAAGCTCCTCCAAACACTTGTGGCATTGAAAGTTTGACCCAAATGCGTAAATGGGTCGTTGGAACAAAGAAGCATAAGACTATCTCTAACAAGGGTTACATGAATTTGAGTAAAAACTTCATTTAATATGAAGTTCTCTAATGGTAACATGTAATTTTACTTAGATCTTTCAAAAAAAATTATCGATCATGTCTTAAAATAATTCTTATCTTGTCTCAAAATTTTTAATTTTGACAATAAGCAATAATTTAAATAAATAAACAGTATTTTACATATTTGAGTCTAAATTTGAATAAAAAAAAAATTATTGGAAGATTGTTTTTGATGATTTTTATTTATAGTAATGCTATCCTGACTCAATAATTCTACCAAAAATGTTTACACAGTTGATGTGGCAGCATTGTATTTGTTTTACATCAGCTGTGTAAAAACTTTTGGTAAAAGTTTTAAGTCATTACTCTTTTATTTAAATTAAAATTTGATTATGAATTTAGGTAAACAACATAGATGCTCTAAACAAAATGTATTTATTTTTGTTTGATCTTTTGTAATTGTGCCAACCGAGAAGGTGCCTCAAATATTGAGTTTGGAAACAAGAATATTATTGAAATTTCCTTCAAGCTTCCAAGAAACAGAGCCCGGAATGCTAGTAAATAAACATAGAATAGAACATGTGAGGAGTCATTAAAATAATTAATTACAAGACTTAGCAAGAATCATAGTGTCAGCCACCTGATATCCCAACAAATTAGTTTGTAATTAATTTAATCCATTGCTTTATCTTTAATTAGCAAATTGATTCCTTGCAATGCAATATTTTAAGCGTTTTCCCAGCTGTGTCTAGAGGAGGAAGGAGAGAGGAGGGAGAGGGTTGTACGGATCAATTGACGACATGATTCTTATTACACATGTTCATCGGAATATGCAATTATACCTACACATCAAAAAAATGAATTCCTAAAACTTTGGCCTTTGCCGGTTGGATGAATTCAAATTTGGAAGGCAAGGGAACATGATTATGTATATTAGTCTTCTAATTAGGTGGACCAGTTGGATTTGTGGCAATAATTACAATTGCAAAGACTTATTTCACCATTATTTGTTAAATAATTAATATTTTTTTGAACCCTTAACGTACTTTTCATGTGAAGAGGTAAAAGAGGTATCATTTAAGTTAAGAATTATTAGTGGTAAAAACATAGTTATCAAAATGAATAGGGCATTGAATGGTGAGAACAATGATTCAATGACTAATTGGTTCAACCGTGAGTCAATTCTTTTCCTCACTTGATCATAAGCATCTTTAGTTGTAAAACATTAACTAAAAGTTTAAGGTGGCTTATTGGTAAAATTGGACAGCATCACAATTAAGTACTAACATGGTGGCCCTATTTCAATTCATACTGAACTAATCGAATTGTCATTCCTAATTGAGAGAGAGGTTCTTTTCTCCTACAACTTGTTCCATCTTCGAGGTATCTTCGTTCAAATTGCAATGCATCACATTAATAAAAGAATTGGTTTCAGTTTTACTCTTACGTCATTGTGAAAAAAAGTATAATGGCAAGGTAGAAAGAAAAAAGTTTATAATCATTCAAATCAGTTTCTGACATATAATTTATATTTTAAATTAGAATATCAACATGATATCATTTATATTATATGTTTTAAACTGATTTGAATGATCAAGAAATTTTTCCATGTTACCTTATCTGATGTAGAACAGGTTGTTGTGGAAGAATCCAATTCCTAGCACGGAATTGCGTGCGACGCCAAAATGATCGGAATGGCGTGAAATTCGGTGGGTGTCTTGGAAACGATGTGCTAATCAAAACTTATCACTTTGCCATGTCGTATGCCGCTTTTCGAGCAAATTCCTTCGTTTTGGTCTTTAAAAGCATGTTTTTGCTATTTATGGTAATAATGTGCTATTTGAGTTTGGAGAGTTACAATTGGCGTTTGGAATTGTCCTTTTGATAAATTACTGCTTAAGTTTAGGGTTTTTGATTTATGCTTTTAATTAGAATTTTTCTATTTTTAAAATTTTTCGTATTTTTCTTTATTTTAATTATTGTTTTCCTAGTCCTAGTCGAATTAGGGTTTGCTGCCTATATAAAGGTTGTTTTTTTCATTGTAAGGTTAATTTTCATTCAATAAAAATATTTTCTTTCTGAGATTTTATTCTCTGTACTCGTGGAATCGAGTGGGTTACCTTTGTTCGTGGATTTGGACGATTTTCTAAGAAACAGGCGGTATCCTCTTTCTTCACAAGCTTTCGCTACGTCAGTTGGTATCAGAGCAGGCTTAATCCTGTTCAGATGGCGAACACACGGAACAAAAGTGAAATCCTTGACGGCGGTGACCATGAGGGAGATATGGTTTACAGGGGTTGTATTCAGAACTTTCCAACGTGAGACCCAGCAAGCTCAATGTGAGACGCAGCAAGCGTTACGTGAGATCCAAGCAACTCTTGCTAGGCTGACGGTAGGGAATAATCAAAGGGGTGATGATCCTATGGGTCGTCAACCTTACCGAGAGAGGGCTGAAGTTGTGCGTGAACGCTATCTAGAGATTCCACGTAGGCAGCTAGCCTATGAGGATAATCTGAGTAAGGATGAATAATAGGTTGAAGCCGTATTCCAGAATAATCGGAGGGGTTACCAAGGAGAGCAGGACCGACAGATTTTTCGTATGAAGATGGACCTGCCTAGTTTTAATGGCCAACTTCAGATCGAGGGGTTTTTTGATTGGCTGGTATTAGTCGAGAGATTTTTCGATTATATGAATATTCCTGAAGATAAAAAGGTGAAATTAGTCTCGTACAGATTATTGGGGGGAGCTTCTGCTTGGTAGGAGCAGTTGCAAATTACACGTATGCGACAAGGAAAGGGGATGGTTTGGACATGGGCTAAGATGAGGCGACTATTACGATCCAGGTATTTGCCTCCAGATTATGAGCAGATCCTGTTTCAACAATATCAGAATTGTAGGCAGGGGAGTAGAACAATCGAGGCTTACCTAGAGGAATTCCACAGGTTGTTGTCGCGTAATAACCTATTGGAAATAGATGTGCAACAAGTTGCGAGGTTTGTTGGGGGGTTGCGTTGGGCTATACAGGATCGAGTTGCGATGCAAATAGTCTACACCTTAACTGAAGCCGTTGCGTTGGCTGTCAAAGCAGAAACTCAATTGGACAGATCAAAGGCGGCGGTCGTAGCACGAAATTCCGTTGATTCTAGTTGTGCTGCAGTAAATAAAGGAAAAACTCAAAATATTCAGCCACCTTGGTCTAACACCACTCGCGGAATAGGTAGCAGTGGGGGTCCTTCAAAGCTAGTCGGTCCTTCAAAGCCAGCCAACACTGTTCCACAAGAAGTGGCACCTCGTAACCCTTATGCTCGTCTGGGGTCCGATAAGTGCAATAAATGCTTACAGGTAGGGCACCGTTCTAACGAGTGTCCTAAAAAGGGTACCGTTAACTTAGTGGAGCTAGAAGAACATAGAAGATTTGAGACTAAGGAGGATGAGAATGAAGCGCCCTACACTTATGAAGAGGAGGGGGTAACGAGTGGCGACGAAAGAGAGCTACTATCACACTCTCTGGTGGTTTAACGACTTCTGTTAGCACCAAAGCGGAAAGAACCATCTCAGCGGCATAATATATTCCGAACCAGGTGTACTGTGAACAAAAAGGTTTGTGATGTCATTATTGACAGTGGCAGTGGTGAAAATATAGTGTCGAAAGCAATGGTTACCAAGTTGGGCTTGTAGACTGAGAAACACCCTTCACCGTATAAGATTGGCTAGATAAAATGGGGTGCTGAAGTAAAGGTAACTGAAATCTGCCGCATTAAATTCTCAATTGGGAAGAATTATGCAGATAAGGTTGTGTGATGTGGTGGAGATGGATGCCTGTCATATGATTTTGGGACGACCTTGGCAGTTTGATATGGATGCTACGTACAAGGGCCGTGATAACGTATATGTTTTCATGAAGGGGGGCCTAAAGATCGTTGGAACCCATAAAAGAGGAATTTGCAATTGTTGAACCGAAATCAAAGGGCAAGTCAGTATTTCTTGTGGATGGGGGCGAATTCATAGAAGAAACTAAGGAATCTGGAGAGATTTTTGCTGTGGTAGTTGAGGGAGAAGTTGGCATGGAATCTATGGAAATTCCACCCGCACTTAAACCTTTATTGGAGGATTTTCAGTAAATTATACCGTCAGAGCTACCGGATGGGTTGTCTCTTATGCGAGACATACAACATTAGATTAATCTCACACCAGGAACCAGTTTGCCTAATCGTCCACATTATCGGATGAGTCCCAAGGAAAGTTAGATTCTACAAGAGCAGGTGGAAGAGCTGATCAAGAAGGGATTGGTGCAAGAGAGTATGAGCCCTTATGCGGTACCAGCCTTGTTAGTTCCAAAGAAGGATGGCAGTTGGTGCATGTGCATCGACAGTCGGGCAATTAACAAGATCACCATCAAATATAGGTTCCCTATTCCTTGATTGGAAGATATGGTAGACATGTTGGCTGGATCCAAAGTCTTTTCGAAAATTGACTTACAGAGTAGGTTCCATCAGATTCGGATCAGGCCTGGAGATGAATGGAAGACTGCTTTCAAGACCAAGGAGGGGTTGTATGAATGGTTAGTGATGCCGTTTGGACTCACCAATGCGCCCAGTACTTTCATGTGGTTCATGAACCAGGTATTGAAACCATTTACTGGAAAATTTGTTGTGGTGTACTTTGATGACATATTGATATATAACCAGAATGAATCTAACCATCTTACGCACTTGAGGGAGGTTCTTACAATTTTGCAGCAAAATAAGCTGTATGTTAATTTAAAGAAGTGCAGCTTTATGACCAGCAGTTTGCTATTTTTGGGATTTGTGGTAAATGCTGATGGGATTAAAGTTGATGAAGAAAAGATTCGTGCCATTCGGGAGTGGCCAACTCCACAAACAGTAGGCGAGGTTCGTAGTTTTCATGGTCTGGCAACGTTTTACAAGCGGTTTGTCAGAAATTTTAGCAGGATAGTCACGCTAATTACCGAATGCATGAAGAAGGGAAAATTTCATTGGGGAGAGGAAGCAGCACAGAGTTTTGCATTGATCAAGGAGAAATTATCATCTGCCCCAATTTTAGCACTACCAGATTTTGATAAGCTATTTCAAGTAGAGTGCGATGCCTCTATTGTTGGCATTGGTGTTGTATTTTCTCAAGAAGGCAGACTGGTTGCATTTTACAACGAGGAGCTCAGTGAAGCTAGTCAGAAGTGGTCTACTTATGAGCTGGAATTGTATGCTGTTTTTCGCGCCTTGAAAGTTTGGGAACACTATCTGGTGCAGAGGGAATTTGTCTTATTCAACGACTACCAAGCGCTGAAATTTATCAATAGCCAAAATAGTGTCAACCGGATGTATGCCTGCTGGATTTCTTTTATCAAACGCTTCACGTTCACTTTGAAGCATAAGGCCGGTCAATTAAATCGGGTAGCTGATGCCCTAAACAAGAAGGCGTGGTTGCTTGTCACATTGCGGGCTGAGGTAGTTGGGTTTGACTGTCTCAAGGAGCTATATGCAAACGATGAAGATTTTAAGGATATTTGGATATAATGTCAGTCGGGTCTTTCCGTTGATGGAATGCATATCCAAGAAGGCTATCTATTTCGAGGCAACCAATTGTGCATCCCGAGGAGTTCACTACGGGAGCAGATAATTCAAGAATTACATGGTAGAGGTTTGGGCAGACACTTGGGTCGTGACAAAATAGTAGCTCTTGTTGAGGAGAGGTATTATTGGCCCCAACTGAAACGAGACGTTGGCAGCCATGTTAAAAAATGCCCCATTTGTCAGGCTTCCAAAGGCCAATCTCAAAATATGGGTCTATATATGCCTTTGCCCATTCCAGCAGCACCTTGGGAGGGCCTTTCCATGGACTTTGTCTTGGGCCTTCTGAGAACCCAACGCGAATTTGACTCTGTATTTGTGGTGGTTGATCGGTACTAAAAAATGGCTCACTTTATCGCTTGCAAAAAGACTTTAAATGCAGTGCACGTGGCCAATTTATTTTTCAAAGAGGTTGTTCGTTTGCATGGGGTTCCCAAATCCATCACTTCAGATAAGGACACCAAATTCTTGAGTCATTTTTGGCGGACCTTATGGAGGCAGTTTGACACATCCCTGAATTTTAGTAGCATGAGTCATCCTCAGTTCGATGGTCAAACGGAAGTGGTGAACCGCACTCTTGGGAATTTAATTCGCTGCATTTCTGGAGAGAAACCAAAACAGTGGGATATTGCTCTAACACAGGCTGAGTTTGCTTGTAACAATATGCTGAATTGTTCTACTGGGAAGACCCCATTCCAAATTGTTTATTTATGTCCTCCACACCATGCTTTAGACTTGGTTCCTCTGCCAAAAATTTCGGGTTTGAGTATTGCAGCAGAAAATATGGCGAATCGTATCAAGGCTATTCAAGAAGAGGTGCGAAAAAACTTGGAGGAATCTAATGCTAAATACAAGACAGCTGCTGATAAAAAGAGAAGGGCTCAAGTCTTTCAAGAGGGGGATCTAGTGATGGTTTATTTGCGCAAGGGGCGGGTGCCAATGGGCATGTACAACAAGCTGAAAGACAAGAAATATGGTCCCTTCCAGATTCTGCAAAAAATTAATGATAATGCCTATGTTGTTGACCTTTCTACAGATATGGCCATTTCTCTTACTTTCAACGTTGCTGATTTGTTAGAATATCATCCTTCTGATGTGTCGCCTTTTCAATTACCTAACTCGAGGACGAGTTCTTTTCAAGCAGGGGAGACTGATGTATAACAGGTTGTTGTGGAAGAATCCAATTCCTAGCACGGAATTGCGTGCGACGCCAGAATGGTTGGAATGGCGTGAAATTCGGTGGGTGTATTGGAAACAATGTGCTAATCAATACTCATCGCTTTGCCATGACGTATGCCGCTTTTCGGACAAATTCCTTCGTTTTGGCATTCAAAAGTGCGTTTTTGCTATTTATGGTAATAATGTGCTATTTGAGTTCGGAAAGTTACAATTGGCATTTGGAGTTGTCCTTTTGACAAATTACTGCTTAAGTTTAGGGTTTTTGATTTATGCTTTTAATTAGAATTTTTTTTATTTTTCTTTATTTTAATTATTGTTTTCCTAATCCTAGTCGAATTAGGGTTTTTTGCCTATATAAAGGCTGTTCTTTTCATTGTAAGGTTAACTTTCATTCAATAAAAATATTTTCTTTCTGAGATCTTATTCTCTGTACTCATGGATTCGAGTGGGTTACCTTTGTTCTTGGATTCAGACGATTTTTTAAGAAACAGGCGGTGTCCTCTTTCTTCACAAGCTTCCGCTACTTCATTATCACTAGATTTTTTTTAATTTTTTATTTTCAAATGCATTTGAAAGATCTCAAATAAGCTGACGAAGTGGTGTTCATGTCAAAGTTAACTATGAACTTATTTAAATTTGACACAACCCTAGTTTTTCTATATTTAATTTTTATCCATATTTGGTGATTCTGTCACTGAACAATTTTCGGAGATAATTAGATATTCAAGAAGTAGGTTAGACTATATAATGGAACCTCTGATGTGCTTAATGCACTTGTTAAGTTAATGACCTAGTTTGACCAAGAAACCAGGAGATTGATTGCTTAGTTTTTTTTTTTTTAATGTTTTTTAAACATACGATTTAATGAGGATTTTGAGAAGGGTAATTTTATTGCAAGCTCAAACATATATAAGCCAATGTGTTTTTATCAAAGACTAGTTTGAATTCAAATTCAAATTCAAGTTTTTCTTAGTTTAAATTCAAATTCAAACTCTATTTTTCCAAAGATTTTTATCTATAACAACTCCCTATATCCATCCTTCATGATCTTTTATTCAAATTCAAATTCTCGTTATATCTCTCCATATACAATTATAAAAGTTCAAGCTTGTATTATATTTTTGAATAAATAAAATATAGAAAATCTTGAAGTTTTCTTATGGAATCAGGGGCATAATATCAAACGGTAATAGTTTCTTCATTTCCCAACTCCTCTTCCTCTACAACCACTACCTATTCACCCACCATACTCGTCCCAATCAACATCAAACACTTTATTTCCCTAAAACTTGATCGTAAAGTTTTTTTGCTATTGCATGCCCAATTCTTTCCTCTCTTATAGGTTATAAGTTGGACAGGTACGTTGATATTTATTTTCTTGCCCACCTAAATTTCTTTTCTAATCTGAGAACACCATCAATCCTGAATATGTTGCATGGCATAAACAAGACAACATTCTTTTACGATTGATTCTCTATTTTTTTACTGAACCTGTTCTTACCCAAGTCGCAGGCATCTTTACCTTAGTCTTAGATTAATGCAACTCAATCTTGAATTACAAATTGTGAAGGAAGGAAATCTATCCATCTTAGATTACCTTTGAAAGATCACAACTAGTGTTGATAGTCTAGCTACTACCATCCAACCCGTTCGTGAACTTGATCTTATTCTTTGTATTCTTAGTGGATTACCTCATGAATATGATTCATTCATCACTTTTGTTATAACTAGAACCGATGACATCTCATAAAAGACTTTTAAGCAATACTTCTCAATCATGAAGTCTGGCTCAACCAACACACACATGCTTCCTTCACTACCGAACCTTAGGCTAATGTAGCCAACACAATTCCTCACTTTAATGGTTGCAAGAGGGGACAAGGCATTCGACAAGGATGAGTTCGTGGAGGACTCAGACTTTTTAGAGGCTCACAACAATCTGATGCACCTTCTTTTGTTACTTGTTAACTTTGCAATCATCCAAATCATCATGCTATATAATGTTGGTATCAATTTGATATTTCCTACAACAATAACAACTCCATAACACTATCAGGTTTTAATATCTCTAAAGAACATATCTTTTATCCAAATTGGTATCCCGATTTATGTGCTACCAATCACTTGACAGCCTATCTCAAGAACAAGCATATTCATTCCGAGTATCATAGATCTGATAGAGTTAAAATTGGTAATGGGACATGTTTTCCTATTCTTCATTCTAGTTTTTCTTCACTCTGAACCCCTTATAAATCTAATTTTAGTTTCTCAATTCACACGTCTTAATAATGTCTTCTTTGAATTTCACCCTAATTTCTTAGTTATTAAGGATTCATAGATGGGGTAGGAAACCTTATGAAAAATTGAGTAAGGGAGGCATATATTGCTTGGAGCACACTAGTGGCCATCCATCTTTATCCTAACATCACTTTGCCTTCATTGGTACAAGATCTTCTCTAGACACCTAACATCGATAACTTGGCCATCCTATGGTGAGCATTGTTCAACAAATTGTCACCAATAAATCTTTGCCTCTTATCAATAAAAAGAAGTCTTTTTTTTCTTTGTTCCTTTAGGAAAAAAGTCACAGGTTACCTTTTTCTTCTAGTACTACTATTTACAAAGCCTTATTAGAACTTCTTATTAGTGAAATTTGGGGACCATATCTTATTATTTCTAATACTTAATTTTAGTATTATATTCATTTTACCGATGTTTTCAGTCATTATATTCATATTTTTTCACTTATGTTGAAATCTGATGCTTTATAAGCTTTTCTTCTTTTTAAATCAAAGGTTGAAAATTTTTTTGGTTACAAAATTAAGAGATTTCAAAGTGATGGTGGTGGTCAATTTCAAAAGTTCAAATTAGTACTCCAATCTTATGGCATTGAACATTGTAGATCTTCTCCACACACAAAAGAACAAAACAGACTTCTTGAAAAGCACCATCGTCATATTGTACAAACTGGTCTCACACTTATGGCCACTTCTTCCATCCCTCTTTTCCATTGGGATGATTCATTTTCCACTGCTGTCTATCTTCTCAATAGACTTCTCAATTAGGTTCTCAAACACAAGAGTCCACATGAAGTTCATTTTTGCACAAAACTCAATTACACAGTTCTCAAAATTTTTAGTTGTGAATGTTTTCCTCATCTTTGTGCTTATAATGCTAACAAACTTGTATATCTTTCACTACCAAGTGTATTTCTTGGCTACATCACTACTCATAAGGGATATAAATGTCTTCATTTTCCTATATGTCACAATTTTATTTCTCATCACATAATCTTTAATGAAGACAAATCTCCCTTTCAACACCTCCAAAATTGTCACCACCATTTTAACTTGTATCGCCATTCTTACCCATCTTAACAACCATTTTTTCCCTCCCCCTCCCCCCCCCCCCCAATAAAAACTTCCTGACCATTTACCCACTCCACCCCAGATTCACCCACTTTTCTAGCCCTTCCCATTCCATCTCATTCTCCACCTCAAACTCATTCACTCGAACCATCACTTCCCTTTTCTCATTGGTTACCTGCACACCGCCCAATATTTCCACTATCTTACGCCAAATCACCTCCACTCGCCATATGATAACTTGTTCCAACTTTGGCATTTTTAAACTCAAAATCTTCACCACTACTAAACACTCTTTTTGAACCTACATGTTTTACCATGGCCAACAAAGATCCAAATTGGAGAAATGCAATGGTTGAGGAAATGAATGTATTATAAAAAAATAACACTTCGTCCTTGGTTCTTTCTCGCCCTGATCAAAATGTTGTGGGTTGTAAGTGGGTCTTCTATCTTAGAAAGAAAGTCAATGGCTCGACCGAGTAGTACAAAGCTCGCATTGTAGCTAAAAGTTTTTATCAAAGGGAATGAGTTGATTTTGATGAAACATTTAATCCTATTATTAAACCATCTATTATTCATACTATTCTTTCTCTTACAGTATCATTGGGCTAGCACCTTCGTCAACTAGATGTTCAAAATGCGTTCCTCCATGGAACACTGAATGAAGAAGTTTACATGCAACAACTTCCCAGTTTCATTGATCCAAATGCTTCTTATTACATGTGTCACTTGCATAAATCACTTTATAGACTTAAACAAGTCTCGCGTGCCTAGTACACCAAGTTTCGTACCTTTCTCAAGCAACATGGTTTTATTAGAGTCAAATTTGATATCGTTCTCTTCATTAAGAAGACATCTACTGTCATGCTCCACATACTCGTTTTATGTAGATGGCATTATCATAACTGACACATCTTTTAATCTTATTCAAGACAGGTTTTCTGTTTTGTAAGGCCTTGGCCTGTTGGTCTCTATTGTGTAAGGGGGCTTTTTCGATGATCAGTCAGGGGTATCATAGACCAGCTTATGTACACCTAATTAAGTTCGTCTTCCAGTGACAATTAAGCCCATCTTTAAGCTCTAGCTGCCAATATCGGAGCAGAGAGAACTCGAATTCGAGACGCTTGAATTTTATCCTTAACTTGTAGGGAGTTTTTTTTTTTCTTTAGTTAATAAAATATTTTTGCCAAATAATAAATAAATAAATTCAGTGGTAATCTTGTCATTTTACATTTTTTCTCTCGTACAAATGTAAAGCCCTGCGTTTGAATACTCTTATAAATGTCACTATTTTGTTCTATGAGTTCTGTTATTTTAAACATAAACTTGATGATATCATTTAAGGAAGGTATAAAGTACAGTAAAAATTAGAGTTGACAAAGTACAATAAAAGTTAGAGTCATAACAAATTAATTTGTTTTCAAATTCTTTGAAAAATGGGGATTTTAATTTGCATCGATTACATTAATTACATTTTAACTAATTTTTCCTTATTAATTATTGATTGTATATAGAAAAGAGAAGTATAGCATTATTGCAGAGAAAATCAATCCCTATTAATTACTATTATTAATTTCTGCTTAATTAGTGCAGAAGAATTTTTTGTTTTGCTATCATGTTATTTGGAATAAAAAAATTGTTATAAATATTTGACACATGTAGCATTATTACAAATACATAGTTTTTTTCTTTATTATACGAAAAGGAATCCGGCTAAATTGATTTCCGTAGTAAGATACAAGACTTACGTTCTGACTATGTAATTCTCGGAATGAGAGTTGAATTTAGAATTTTGAGAATATTACCCAATTCTCTTTCAAACTCGTCAAACCTCAAGAATTATTTTATTTTAGAACCAATGAAGTGTATATAACAGCATTATAAAATAATTAATGATTACATAACCTAACATTAGCAAGAATCTCTTACATGTGGGTCCTGACAACTCAACTAAATCTAACTCATGACTGATAAAAATAAATATTGACATCTTCTTAATAGAAGAGTGAAACTTGACCCATCATTTGAGAGAAGAAAGGATGACTAACTAAACTAGTTCACTTAATTATTATTATTATTATTGAACTGATACAAAAATCAATGATCTTACTTAAGACAAGTCAAGCCTTAAATTTATTAGACCTTTAGGCTCTATTTTTCTTCATTGAAGAATAAGGGAGGAGAAAATAAATTTAAAAATTGATAAAGTCAAGTTCTTCTTTTAATTTGAAAATTTAAAAATTTAGAAGAAGATATTCTAATTTAAAATATTGAAACACAAAAAGCCCAATTTAAGTCCGAAAATATTAATTTCCAGACTAGAGGAAGAGTTATAAAGCCCCTAAAACTACAGAAATAGTACCAAGGAAAAAGGAAAAAAAAAACTCAACATCTTTCTGCTACCAAAAATATTCACCAACATTATGTTAATATAAAAATCCCTTCAAATAGTTAAATGGAAGAAAAAGATTATCGAAACTAAATTTTAAAAGACATTCTTTGACTTCAAATTAGGAAGGACTAATATCTCTTTCCCAGAAGTGCAATGGCCCACGCAGGTCTACAATGGCGAACCCAGTTATGCAGATGGGAAGGGGGGAATATGTAAAGGACTGTTATAGAAATATCAAAAATTTTTAAAGAGAAAAATTTTAAATTATAATAAAGTTTTAATAAAAAAACTTTTCTCAAAAGTTTTGGAGGGCAGCAGCCCCCTTGGCCACCCCCAAGTTTGCCACTGTAGTAGTTTTGTATTACAATCTTATTCTGTCACATATGTAATCATATGATTATTATGCAATTTTTTTAATTTAACTTAAAAATAAAATAAAATAAAAAATACATGTGAATTTCATATGAAATAAATTGTGTTTAAGACACGTAACTGGATGGGATGAGATTTTTCCTATATAGTCTGGAGCCAAGTAATATTTAATTTTAGGATAAATTACATTGACCTTCTTGACATTTCTGAAATTACACTGATCTCTTTCACTTTACCTGATAATATACCGATATCCCTTTTTAATTAAATTCTTTTCTTCAAAATGACAAAACAATTCCTTTATTTATTTTTTCATTTTTTTCAATTTTGACAAATTTTTTTAGTATTTTATATAAAAATAAATTTAAGATAAATATTATATTTTTATTTTATATAAAAATAAATTTAAAATTTTTATCAATATTTATTTGCAAAATGACAAAAAATGTTCAAAATTAAAAAAAAAAATCAGAAAAAAATGAAAGGAGTAATTTTGAAGAAAAAATTGACGGGAGGAAGTGTCTTTGTATACTTTCAGGTAAAGTATAAAAAGTCAATGTAGTTTCATAAATCCTAGGGGATGTCAATCTAATTGTCAGAAATCTCAAAAAAAATCAGTGTAATTTATACTTAATTTTAAATTGAAATAAAGAAAATAACTAAAAAATTAGAATAAATAATTTTCTCCTCTCAAATATTTTTTCCAAAAAAGTCTATTTCTCAAATTTTATTTTTCAAGGAAACAAACATAACTTACTTGAGGCATAACTTAAGACAGTTACAGTTCACACAGTACTCTAGTTGCATTTGTATTCTCTGCTAATGTGAAATAGCATAACCTTACTAGGCTTGCATACTAATTCTTAAGTCATTTGATGCTGCACTTTTTTGGCTGTAGCTAACTTTGACCTTCTACGACCTGAAGAACACTTAAAAAGATGATCAGAGGACCACTAGATTGGTTCCGGCGTTAGCCGCTCCGATGCTTAAGTTAATAAACTGAATTAAAAAGACTGTAATGTAAGCTAAAGAATGAGCATAAAAATAAAGCGTACCTCTAGGGTTTAATTTATAGGCAATGGCTTTCCCAAGTTGATTAGGATTTGGAGCCATGAATATGAGGATTGGATCGTCGGAGATAGCAATTACCTTGTTGAATATAGCAATAACGGAGATAACCATGTGTGATAGTTTCCTTGTGGAAGACTGTTTCTTAATTCTCTGCTCGGCAGATATTAAGGCGGTAATGAGCTCTGAATAGCGGAGAGTGCTCTGAAGATCCGTACTTGAATTTGTAGGCTCCGTAAGAATGAAGCTCTGCTCTGTAGGCGTGTGCTCGGCCCTTTAAGTTCTGCGGGTCTGTTCTGAATGGCCGAGCACAGACTGATTTGTAGGCGTACGTGTCAAGTGGGGATTTGGCTTGTCATTTTGTGTTATATCATCATTTAACTACAAGCAATGATAATATTCAAGAAGTTATTTTTTGAATCCTTCATGTAAGTATGATATGGTATTTGTAATTTTAGTAATACAATAAATTATTCATAAATTTTATAAAATAGTAAAATTATAAATACTATTACACAATGTGATGGACTCATGAAACTAAGGTAGACCAAGGACCCACCTTTCTAAGAGGGCAGGGGAAGAAAATGAGCCATGGGAGGTAGAAGAAGAACATTTATCTTTTATCTTTTTAACTGTTGAGCAAAACACCCTCCAATTGTAATATGGCAGTAACAAACAACCTTTCCAAAGTATGAAACAGTGTACAGATTTGGAAGCATGAAATCAAAGGCCCAGTTAATTGGGAAAGCGTCATGTCATTTGTTTTGGCATTTCCCAAGTAAAAAGAAGTGGTTGATTTTAGTTGTAGCTACTAGTTAGTACCGTACCAAATGAGAATCCCATTGAATACCTCACAAAAACTTTGTTTAGTTATAGGTTTTAGAGAAAGAAAGAGAAAGTCAAGTCATGCAGGCGTCAGCTTGAGCCATGAAATGTTTTGTGGTTAATATAGTCTTAATCAATTTAATCCATCTCCCGTACGTTGATAGAGAGAGATTAGACCCCTGACGCGGTTTTGGAGCTGCAAGACAGACAACCATTAGCTGTTGTTTGCAAAGGCATTCCTACAGTCATATTGCGCGTTTTGAGTGTGTTGGGTTTTTACTTTTTATTTATGTTTTGTGTTTTACACCTGGCACCCAATGCTCAACCCCTCTCTCTCTCCTCACCTGCAAATCCTGGAAGTTGCCTCTAATAGAATCCTCTCTCTCTCTCTAACATACATTATTGTGTAAATAGAATATATAGATACAAGATATGATTACGAAAATTTAGAAATAAGATATGTTATATAAAGAAAAAATAAAATGAAAACCCACCTATCAAAAACTAATAATAATAAAATAAAATGTGAAAACCCATGTGATCGACCAAATGACACAGTTGCCCTTGGTTCACATTTAGTCCATCTCTATTATTTATTGCATTCTTTTTTTGTGTGTGTCAAATGGGGTGACTTGTTACGTAAGTCAAAACCTCTAGAACTAGCATTTAGTTTATTGTTAAGAGCTTTCCTGGTTGGTCAGTGAATGGTGTCCATATGGATTCCAGGCTGCCATAATGATTTCCATCACTTTTTCAAAGTTACAGTGGTGAGTACGTTTGAAAAATGATAGACCATTGTGCTGTTCTTGGTCATATATAGTTAATTCTTTCGCTGAAAGGGTCATATATATGTGTGTATATATATGTATTTATGTATTTTCAAATATTTGAATTTGAAAACAACACATGGGGATTTATATAACTAGCTTCTGCATTTTCCATGCACGTTGCCAAGCTTATGACTATTTTGCTTTTCTAATGAAGAAAATATATTTTATGTTAAAGTCATAAATGTGATTAAATAAAAATCCAGCGCATGTGAATATACATACATTTGTATGTTATATATATATATATATATTATAATATAACATAAAAATGTACATGCCAATTAACTTTTACATAGAATAGTAAATTAAAAAATTGAGATGTGTAAATAAATGTTTTACGTAATTGACGTGAGGTCGTATTAAAAAAAATAATAAATTAAAAGTTTTCCAAGAAAAAAGCACAAGTGCCTGATTTTAAAGCTTCTCACTTGTGACAAGGTCATTGCAATTTTCTATCTCTCTATTTTCTTATTATATTCATTTTTTTTAGTTTTCTCTTGTTAAAAAAAGCACTATTTTCTGGTTGAATGAGTAAATATTCAATGAGAATGACGACTGAGCCGATACTTAGAAATAGCAGTTACCATAGCAGGGCAAATTAGTCATTTTGAGAAAAGAAAGGGATATTTATATATTCATTGAAATTAAAAACTGGAATATATCTGTCACCCATTCCAAGTTATATGTAAAACCTTAGTGTTACTTTGACTAGGGGATCGGCTAATTAAATATGTAAAAGGCCAAAACCCCATCTATAAATATCAATCTCTTCTCCTTCAAAATCACTTCCCATCTTCCCATCTCATTCTCATCCTCACATACAAAAGAAGGAAAAAAAGATACGAGAGAGAGAGCATTGATTTTTCAACACCATCTGTTCATCAACTGCCTAAGAATTGATTGATCCTTCTAGCTAGCTCTCCAACAATGGTGAAGATTGTGCAGAAGATCCAATCAGAGCCATCCAAAAGATCAATGCCATCATCAACATCATCTTCATGCATAAAGAAGAAGTACAAGGGAGTGAGAATGAGAAGTTGGGGATCATGGGTGTCTGAGATAAGAGCACCAAACCAAAAAACAAGAATATGGTTAGGCTCTTACTCAACTCCCGAGGCAGCTGCTAGAGCCTATGATGCAGCACTCTTGTGTCTTAAGGGCTCTTCAGCCAATCTTAACTTCCCAATCACATCACCGTACCAACTTCCCGATTCCACCACCATGTCCCCCAAGTCCATCCAAAGAGTTGCAGCAGCTGCAGCCAACAGTTTCCATGATAATAATGCCACCACCCCACCATCACCACCTCCTTCCTCTTCATCGCCATCATCATCATCGGCCTCATCGCCGTCGATGTCCTCTTCGCTACCTGATCATATTGAAGATGTTGTTTCACTGGCACAATCTTTGGATAGCTGCACAAATTATGGCACCATTGAACCAGTGGCAGCTATGATCCCACCCTTGTATGATTTTGATTCACCAAAATACACTGATATGATCAATGGGTTGTTTTTCGATCCATCAATGATTGAAGATTTCTATGAAGAAGGCGATATTCGGCTATGGAGCTTCTGTTGATGAACTCAGTTCTAAATCAAGCCAGCCCATGCAATACCTATTTTTATTATATTTATTCATTGGATGCTCTTCAGTTTATTGCTTGAAGACATTACTGACTGACCAAAATTTTATATAGTAGTATATTTGATCATATAGGAGAAGGAATTCACATATATAGAGAGTGACATTTTTTTGGACTCTATCAGGTGAGTTTCCATATATCGAATATATTTATATAATTTCTGCAAATTGTGTCATTCAATGTGATTCATGAACTTTCAGTGTAATAAGATGAGAAATTTTTTAATTCCATCAGTGTACTAATGTTTATATGATATACCTGCGGTTTGTAATCTATAGAATCTATTCCACGCCCTTCACAGAGCGTGGCAAATGGCAACAGCTCCATCCTTGGGTGGAAAGAAATTTGAAGAGCATTTGTGTCATTGCCTCTCTGGAATAAATTTAGTACAAATGATGTTATATTTAGAGCTTTCTATGCTTTTTAGGAGAAAGTATTCATGGGCCTTACAAATTTTCACTTTTTTGAGATTTATTATAAAAGGTTTTTATAACTTTAAAAAAATGATAAAATTTGTGAGAGCTATTCACACCATGTCAGTTAATGAAATAGATTGATCATTTTATTGAATAATTTAGTTCTCCATTTTTCGGGTCAATGATGATGGATCTAATTGAAGACTGTCACCTATTCCTCCATCCTCTATTTTTTGTTTTGTTTTTTTTTTTTTTTTCTTTTGATAAATAATGAGATTTGCTTCATAATACCCCAAATTAACTATCATGACTGAGGTAAGACACCAATGCACCCTTTGACCTTTCTTTGATTGTACCACAGATGAATTTTAGGCCAATTGATCTTTAGGCACGTGAGTCAAATATTCTTCTGCTTCCTATCTATTTATATATATATATATATATATATATATATATTCTTTAGCATAAGGAGTTTTGGTGATGTTTGAGAGGCAGAGTATTGTCTATAATTTGGTTGAACACTCCTGTTCAAAAGAATTTCTAGTTAAAACATGAAAGCCACTATATGTCAAAACTACTTGCTCCTCTAACCTATTGGCATTCCCTTTTAAAGGGAGCAAAAAGGGAGAGTAGTGGATTACATGATAATTTATATTAAATGATATGGTATTAGTATAATTGGATTACATGATTTATAATTTTGCCAATAATATAATGACATATTAGTGCCACCTAATTTAAAATATAAATTTAGAAAATTTAGCATTGCTATGAATCAATTAATATTTTTGACAAACTTAGTATTGTTGGTGAATTAATTAACATTCCATCTGTCACGTATTAACAGTTAGTACTTTTAGAGAATTCAACTTTTAAGTGGAAAAAAACATTTAATATTTCACACTTGGGTAGTTTAAATTTACAAAATTAATATCCTTTCACATTGTGATGTAGAAGAGATTCGGTACTCTTAGATATTTGTTTTAGAGTTGTTTAGTTTTTAATTTTAATTTATTCTTAATTTATTTAGCTTCTTTGTTTTATTAGAATTAGTATAGAAAATATATGAATCAATAATTTCTTATTTGAATTACTATTCTTTATTGTAATAGAATTAGTCTAAAAATAAGAGTTTTAGTTTTCTAGTTAGTAGTAGTGTTTTAACACTATAAATATGATGTAATAGGTTTTTATGGTAAACTTTTTTTTATTAATATTAATTCAATTATGAATTTTAAAAAATTATTTTCTAAGGAGTCCCTATGTTACTTGTTTTATAAAGAATTCGACATATTCGATTCTCCTTTCAAGTTTCTGTTTTGCATTATTTGGATTTGCAAAAAGATGATGGCTTGATTTACAAAGTCATACAGGGTTGCAAAGAAAAAGATGCATTTGTTGATGACCAAGAATGATGAAATTGCTTACAAATAGATTTTTGCCAAGAAATTATTTACAGATTTTAGACGATAAATAGAGGCTAACATGAAAAAACACTAAGTAAAATATGAAATTGTTGAAGTAAGTTTGACTGCTAGGGTTGCACATATTGAACCGTTGAAAAAAGTCAACGTTCTTGTAGAAGACCCTCTTATCATAAGAGATGTAGATCAAATTATTTCATCCATTGAAGATGATCACAAGGAGTCAATAGAAAATAAAATTGAATTTATTTTTTTTGATATTGCTAAAACAATTGGTGCCAATGATATAAAAGAAGAATTGCTTGAAAATTCTATTGTGAAAAAAGAAAATGAAAATTCAGTTTTAATTGATTCTATAAATTCTTTTATAGAAAAGAAAACTAAAATTTTCATGAAGATAGTCAACAATACAGATAAAAAAGAAATTGAATTCGCTAAGAATGATGATGATACTTACAAGAACATTGAACTTATAGTAGATCAAGAAGATAATTTTTGTTTTATGATTGGAGCATTATTATTATAAAAAAAGAGCCTAAAATTACCAACTTCATTGAAGATGTGGTAGAAAAAATCCTTGAATACTCAATTTTTCTTGCAAAAATTTAACATGGTTACGGACGAGTTTGTAGTTACGTGCATTCAGTTAACTTGAGGAAAAGTTGTTTTCAAGTGGAGGAGACTGATGTAAAATCTATTTGGTACCCTAAAATTAAGGCTATTTGTTTTAAAATTGTATTAAGATTGTTTAATTTTTAATTTTAATTTATTCCTAATTTATTTAGTTTCGTTGTTTTATTAGAATTGGTATAGAAAATATGGGAATTAGTAGTTTCTTATTTTAATTATTAGTCTTTATTGTAATTGGATTAGTTTAAAAACAATAGTTTTAGTTTTCTAATCAAAGTAGTAGTTTTTAGCGCTATAAATATGATGTAATACGTGTTTATGGTAAATGTTTTTATCAATATTAATTCAATTATTAATTTTGAAGAATTATTTTCTCTTGTTGGGTGATGAGTCCTTATATTACTTTTTCTATAAGAGATTCACATTGATTAAAACATTCATATTAAATTGAAATAAAAGATATTTGAAAATTTCATAATACATATTATGTTGATTTTTTTAAACTAATCTCTTATATTGAGTTATAAATCATACTCCCTCAGTTTCAATTTTTTTATATATATATATATATATATATAAATTGAAACAGAGGGAGTATTATTTATAACTCATTTTAAGAATTCATCTCTTTATAAATATTTCTACTTAAACAATAATTCTTTTTTTGATCGAAATAATAATAATTCTTTTATAGTTTTATGAGAAGTGGGTTTGAGGAGAAGTTAGGGAGGTGGAGTAATGAATCACCTTTCTGAGGAGAGTATCTAACAAATACTACATTGTAAGAGCTGGCTCAAAAATGAATTTCATTTTTCACCTTTGGTAAGTAATAGGGAGGATGAAAATATGTTTTCATGTCAAATGTCTATTAAACTATGGCTAAATGGCTAAATGTTCAATTTCAAGGTTTACAAACTTAAGGTTTTGACAAGTCAGTCTCTCCAAAATTAAGGTAAAAATACCGCAAATCGAGTAAAACAGAGTAATGCCAGTCAACTCTTCTATGTTTTCAAGGAAAACAAAGCTACTACATTTGATAACGTTTGGGCCTATTAACTTTTAGCTAGTCTACCAAAGATTTGAAATTAATTCTTGCCTTCATTCTTATTGGACACCTCAATCCACACGCAAATACACACAGATATGGACGTGAATTGTCCTCTTGTGCAATGTGAGAGTATATATATATATACACACACACACACAACACACATGTTTCCATGCCCAATTGTTTCTATTACATTGTATTGGGTCTGTTGAAGGACAATTCTGTGGGTCATGCCACCAACTTTGATAGTAACGGAAGTGTGTCACTGGACCCCACTAATTTCATTATGGCATATAAGACCCAAATGTGATTTAGTTAGATAGTAGATTGGAGGGCTCAGTCCCTGTCCTTATTTGCACTTGGTACTGGCCCCAAGCACATGCAGGACCCACCTGCACGTTATTGCAATATGTTACAACAAATCATGTGATATAAAACTATGAAACATCAATCTATTCAAGATTTCACTGCAATATTTTGAACATCCACTATATTATGATCTGAAATTTTGTTTATATTCTGTAACAATTGTCTTGCAGAACCCAATTATATATGAGAGCCAAAAGTGGTTATTGTTGTGTTCAGTATAGCAACTCTTTCAGTACCGAATGTCTCAAGTTTAATTCTCACAAAGATTTGGGAGAATAGCTGTAGATGGCAGACAAGTTAGGAACTTTACTGTATTGTATAAAAGTTTCAAGCCGTGTATCTGTCCCTGCCAAATTCTGGACTGATACAAAATAGAAAATTTTACAGATTTAAAGCCAAGATACAATGAAGTGAAGCCAAGTATTCTTCTCTAGTTGTGTACATGAAGACAAGGATATATATATATATATATATATATGTTGAGGTCAACTTTGTATTCTGTTACTTACCGCAGTTAACAAAATAAAAACAATAGTGTTTGTAGTAAAAATTGAAAGAACAAATACAGCAATATGAAAGCAAGAAAGGAGAGGAAGAAAGTATGAATTTAATGTAAAATTCGGAAACTTTTACCCATTTAATTAATTGGAGATCCAATAACTGTTCTGAGTCATAAAAGTTTATTTATATACTCTTTAAAGTGTTATTCTCTTTTCGAGATGAGACATGTTCCACTACATAATCTTGCCTTTAAACTACTTACTTTAGTTACTTATTTTGAAAATCTCTAACATTTCATTTGGATCCTAATTTAATCGGTGCACATAGCTTGTGAGTGGTTAATTATGTGTACCGAGATTTTACGTTCTAACCATGACTTAAATGGATCGTGATCAAGAGGATTTTATAGTTTTTCTACAATTTTTGATAAATGTATTTTTTTTTTTTTTTATGAAATTAGAAAAAGTGTTAGAATTTGTAAGGAATAGTCAATCCCACATCACATGAAGAGATGGAGTGACCTTCCACCAAATAATATCTCATTCCTATTATGTTTACATGTTTTTAGGACAAAAACCCTCTTTGACTATGTTTTCTTTTGAAGATAAATCTTAGGCCCTTTAGGATTATAATTAATTAACTAAAAGTGAATTTAATTAACTAACTACTCCACAAAATTAAGCAAATAACTTTTAATTAGTCCTCTAATTAAGTAGGCTAGTTAATTATACAAGAATCACAAACTTAAGTGGATGAACCAAGTGTTCAAATAGTTGTTTAAATTAAGACTCCTATAAAAAATACGGTCAAGTGATTAAATAAATCAAAATAACAAATACAATAATAAAGAGTACATCCAAGAGCAAGAGAGACATAGATCACATGAAAAACCCTCATGAGAAATAAAACCTACCATTGCAAGAGAACATATCCACTAAGAAAACTAATCAATATAAGTAATAACAGACTATTGATTACTAACTTGCAATGTTGCTTGGTAAACTTACAACGTTAGTAAATCCTTCATATAGTACTTCACGTAGTGTCTTTATCTGATGACTGTATCTTTTAGCCTTATTCTTCATAACAACACATTTCAACTACGATCTTATTGCTTACAAACCACACAATCTGTACGGTGGTTCTAAAAGTGTCCTACGAATCTCTCTTAGAAAAACCTTCACAATTACCTTTATCAAGTAGGGATTCTATTGACCCAAATACTAGAATTAATGTATTAATTACAGGGATTTAAGAAGTCCCGAAATGCTTTATATGGATGTAGGGGATGTCATTTAGAATGCAAAACTCACAACTCTTCTACAAAGATTTTTGTCACGTTTTTTTATTTTTTTATTTTATATATATTATCCTTGATGCTGCATTTTTCGGCTCCCAAGAAATCTGGGCCCCGCGACCTAAAGAACACTCAAAAAGAAGGAATCAGAGGGCCACCGGATTGGCTCCAGCGGTAGCCGTTCCGATGCTTAAGTAAGTAAACTGAATTGAAAATACTATAATGAAAGCCAAAGAATGAGCATGAAAATAAAGCATACCTGTAGGGTTTAATTTATAGATTGTGGCCTTCTTAAATTGATGAGGATTCGAAGCCATGAAAATAAGGATTTGATCATCGGAGATTGCAGTTACCTTGTTGGACAGTGTATCAAAATAGAGATAACCATGTGTGGCAGTTTCTTCGTAAAAGACTGTTTCCTTATTCTTTACTCGGCAGATGTTAAGGAAATAATGAGGTCTGAACCATACGGAATGCTCTGAGTAAATATTGTTCAGAGCATGAGCTCTGGAGGATAAATGTATGAGAGTGCCCTGAAGGTTTTGCCTGTTCTAGATGATTGAGTTTTATCTTGCTATGGATGATCGAGTTTTATCTTGCTCTGGATGATCGAGTTTTATCTCACTCGCAAGCACGCGTGTCTCAAGATGATTGGTGTGTCGGTTTGTGGAATATCAACTACTCCCCCCCGAGCCTTAGTTAGGGCCTAGGGCGTAACTAGGGCTATGGGCTTTATGAAGAGTCACACATTTTGTCTCTCCACTTTCCAAGACGTCGGTTTGATGGGTCATTCATTGCGCAGCCGATACTTGAGAGGCCATCATTACCCTTAACCGTCATGCCGACTTGGCTTGGGGGCTCATATTTCTAAGTGTTTTTAACTGGATACTGAACTACTTGCTCTGTATACTGCAGACCTTGCATACCCTCTCTACTCTGACGGAAGTCTCTCCAGTTTCAGAGGAAGTTGACAAGCTCCAAGCTGAGCTGGACGAGGTGAGGCTTCAGCTCGGTACTGCCAAGTCTGAGGCTCACGAAGCTATGGAGAGGCTAAAGGAGTCCCAGAATTCTCTGGCTGTTATGGAGTCAGAGAAGAATCTTTATGTTCAGGAGGCGGCGAGACTCTAGGGGGAGATGAACGGCATGCGGTACCCTATCACCAAAAGCTTGAGGACGCAGTTGAGCAGGCCAAGCTAGAGAATGAGACGGAAATGAAGATGGAACTTGAAGGGATGGCCAATAACCTGATCATGTTTGGTTTCAACAACTTCCGATCTAGGTTCCTTGCCAAATTTCCTGATTTCGACATATCTTCGATTGTGCCTCCTAGGGTTAACCCTCCCGAAGTTGCCGTTCCGAGCGAGGTGATTAATGTTCTTCCTGTAGATCCTTCTGAAGTTGCCGTTCCGAACGGAGTGGTTGATGTCTCTCCTGCCGATCCTTCCCCAGCCGTTAAGCCTGTTCCTGCTGATCAGGCTTAGAATATGTATATTTTGCTATTTTTGAACCTCCAATGTAATAGACTATAATTGTTGAATGAAACAGGCTTTTTAAATGTTTTCATCCTTTTCTTTCACGTGGATTCCTGGTTGACCCATGTAGCCTTGAGTTGTACTGCTCTGTAGTATATCAGTCCTTCCAATTTATGGTTGATGTGAAAATTTTTGCGAGTAAGGCTGTTCTGGAGCTCTTCAGACCAGCTCTTTTACCGTCGGTAGTTGTCTTCCGAGCTGCATTACTTGCAATAGAACAACGATTGAAGACTAACTCTGATTGCCTCATCATTTTAGAATAAGATAGGAAGGAAATTTTAATCAAACTAGTAGGGATCTGAGATTGATCCTAGATCACATATATTGGAAGCAAATTTCGAAGAATTTTGAGGCAGATTGTTCTGAACCGAAGACTTGTACTAATAACTGGGTGTCTTGTGACCGTTACTCTGATGATCGAAACTTCTGCTTCTAAGTCTTCAAGACCAGGACTAAGATACATTAGAGCTGATGGTCTTTTGTCGTACACATGGCCTGTCAGAGGTCAATGGACTGGCCAAGATTGAAAGGTCTGTATATTGGATAGAGGGCCTTGGTATTAAGATGAACCAGACTCTGCTTGCTTGACTAAGGTTGTACGTTTGGGGAAATCTTTGCATCCTGTCTTTTGGGTATCCCGAAGGACGGTTTTATGTGTCATTTATTTATACAGTTGTCTTTTGGGTTTTCGAGGCCACCCTTTCCTTTAACTGTTGGGACGGTCCAGATAGATGGCTTTTGGACTTCGAGGGTCTATATATATGAGAGAGGGGCATGTTGTTGTGCCCTAATCCTTTTGCTTGTTACTTCCAAACTGTTTTCCCGTCGGAGGGAATCAAATGTCTTTAGAAGATGTTGTTTGTTCGGAGATGATCACCGATTTTCAGTCCGAGTTGGGAATGATTATACTGTGGCCGAGAATTATCCTCCCCTATGATTCAGTCTCCAAGGAAGGATTAGAGGAGGCGAAGATCTTCTTGTCCATCTTAGCATCCGGTCGAGATCTCTCCGTTTGAAGGTGGACCCTCCTTGATTCAACCGAGGCCTGGAGTATTGGTGATGAAGACGAAGGTGGGATGCCTCCTCTCCGTTGTGTCTTGGCAGAGACCCTTGTCCAAGCTGGCTTGGGTGTTATGCTGAATTTGAGGAAAACGAAAGTGAAGAATGGAGGTTTCCTAAGACCTAGAGCCCTCATCCTCCGTTGGTATCAACACTAGTGACAGTGATGATGAAATGGCCTGGGTACGATGCAGATTGGGGTTCAGGGTTCCTTCCTTTCAAATGGAAGCCGATGACGGTAGTAATGGTGGTGTGGAACTCTGAACCCTTTCCTCTATACTAGAGATTCGAGGAAGATAGTCATGCTATTGCAAAACAAAACAACGTCTTGCCTGAAATTGTTGTAGCTTCTGTGTATTTGTTTTTTCTTTTCTAGCCTTCTTGTACCGATGTAACTTTTATGGATTAATAAAATTGGATCCCTTTTCTTGAAATTTGAAGTACCTTTTGATTGGATGTGTTCTTTCGGAGTTGAAACACCTTTCTGAGCACTGCTGATAACTACTTTTCACCAATAGTTCTATTTGTATGTTCTGGGAGTAGACCAAAGAAACATAACACTTGTAATTTGAATCGAAGTACTCTGAGCTATTGCAGATGCTAAGGCAACGTAGTGTTGTTGCTCGGTAGTACATAAACCAAGTAATCTAAGAATCAGCTCTTGAGAATCTGCCGATCTAGGAAACTTGTGTAAATAATAATAGTTGGAAAGTAGTTGTAGATATTGGAACTTGATGCCTTCAAACGGATTGAATCATCAGGTCTGAATCCTTGCTGAACCAGATTATGAGGTCTGTACTTTTAGAGATGGACTAGACTCTGAAGGTCTGTGCATTTAGAGATGGACCAAACTCTGAAGGTCTGTGCATTAGAGATGGACCAGACTTTGAAGGTCTATGCATTTAGAGATGGACCAGACTCTGAAGGTCTGTGCATTAGAGATGGACCAGACTCTGAAGGTCCGTGCATTTAGAGATGGACCAGAATCTGAAGGTCTGTGCATTAGAGATGGACCAGACTCTGAAGGTCTGTGCATTAGAGATGGACCAGACTCTGAAGGTCCGTGCATTTAGAGATGGACCAGACTTTGAAGGTCTGTGCATTAGAGATGAACCAAACTCTGAAGGTCTGTGCATTAAAGATGAACATTTTGTGGAGGTATTAAAAAGAAAGAAAAACCTTTATTGATAATACTTCCATAAATGTTCTACATTCCAAGGTCAGATTTCCCAGCCATGTCTTCTGGCCAGTAAGTGGTAGGCCTAATAACCTTTGTCACTCTGTAGGGGCCTTCCTAGTTGGGTGACAACTTTCCCATAGTGGGATCCTTGGTGTTTGGAAAAGCTCTTCTTAAGACAAGGTCTCAAACTTGAAAGCTGACCATCCTGAGCCCCACTTTGGAGTTGTTGACCATTCTCTGCTAATAGGCTTCCATCTTGATTCTAGCTTGATTCATTTTTTCTTCAAGCAAATCCAAATTTTTTGCCAGCTGCTGATCATTGGACTCTTGTTCGAAGGCTTCAGTCCTTAAAGTTGGCATACCGATCTCCACCGGGGTTACTGCTTCTGTATCATAGGCCAGTGAGAAGGGAATTTCAGAGGTGGGAGTTCTTCTAGTTGTTCTGTAGGCCCAAAGAACCCCAGGAAGTTCCTCCGTCCACTTTCCTTTGGCCTGCTCCAACCTTTTCTTTAATGCATCAAGGATCATTTGGTTGGTGACCTTTGCTTGCCCATTTGCTTGTGGATGGCCGGGAGAAGCAAAATGTTGTCTGATGTTAAGATTTTCACAGAATTTCTTGAAGACTTTGCCAGTGAACTGCGTCCCATTATCAGAGATGATTACGCGTGGTATACCGAACCTGCAGACAATGTTCTTCCAGGTGAAGTTTTCAACTTCCTTCTCTGTGATATATGTTAGAGGTTCAGCTTCAGCCCATTTAGAGAAGTAGTCAATGGCTACCAAAAGATATTTCCTGTTTGGTGGCGCTTTAGGTAATGGGCCCACGATGTCCATCCCCCACTGAGCAAAGGGCCAGGGACTGGTAATTGGGATGAGCACGTGATGAGGCTGGTGTTGATATGGGGCAAACCTTTGGCATTTGTCGCACTTCTGGACGTACTCCTTAGCCTGCTTCAGCATGCTAGGCCAGTAATAGCCTTGTGTTAGAGCTTGGTGAGCTATTGTTCTGACCCCATTATGGTTCCCACAAATTCCTTCGTGTATTTCAGCTAAGACATATTAAGATTCTTCTGGAGTTAAGCATTTCAACAAGGGTTGAGAGTAAGACTTTCTGTAAAGCTTATTGTTCAGGATCAGGTACCGAGTCGCTCTGATTCGGATTCTCCTTGCTTTGTTTTTATCTTCTGGGAGGAGCCCAGATTCCAGGTACTGGAGGATTGGGGTCATCCAGTTCTGGGGCTATTCGGTAATTTGGGCAACTTGGGTTTCCTCTATGCTAGGTCTTGGTTGGTAGAAAATTTTTACTGCAGAGTTTCTTTCTGACTTTAGGCGGGACGCCATGTTTGCCAAAGCGTCTACTTTGTAGTTCTGGCTTTTTTCTATTTTCTGGATAGAGAACGTCCAGAAGGAGTGCTTTAAGAAGTTCACTAGTTTGGAATACCGAAGTATCCTATCATCTTTAATGGAGAATTCTCCCAGGACTTGGCTTACCACCAACTGGGAGTCTGAGAAAACCTCAAGGTTTTGAACCTCGCATTCCAGAGCCAACTTCATGCCTAGGATTAGGGCTTCGTATTCTGCTTCATTATTGGAAGCTCTGAATCCCAAGCTAACTGTTTTTTTTTGATAAGAGCTCGTCAGGGGACTGCAATACCAGGCCTACTCCAGAACCCTGATCGGTTGATGACCCATCAATATAGAGCTGCCATGTCCTTGAAGTTTCAAAGGGTTGTGCCTTGTCCTGAAGTGCCGGGGTGAACTCAGCAACGAAATCTGCCAAGACTTGTCCCTTGATGAAGTTCCGTGGTACATATGATATATCAAATTCTTTTAACGCCACAGATCATTTTACTAATCTTCCTAAAACCTCAGGCTTTCTCAATATCGACCTCAGGGGGTAGGCGGTTGGGACTTCGATTGGATGGGCTTGGAAATAAGGTCGGAGTTTCCGAGTTGATATTACCAAAGCGAAGGCCAACTTCTCAATCTCTGGGTATCTCTTTTCTGTGTCGAGCAATGCCCTACTGACGTAGAATATGGGCCTCTGGACTCCCCTGTCCTGTTTGACTAATGCGGAGCTGACCGCGTTCTTAGAGACTGCAAGGTAGAGGAGTAGCTTTTCCCCTTGGACTGGTTTTGACAAGAGCTCTGGAGAGGCAAGGTATTCCTTTAGTTCTTGAAAAGTTTTTTCACATTCTTCCATCCATTGTAGAGCTTTGTTACCCTTTAAAGCTTTGAAGAAGGGTAGATAACGATCGGTGGACTTAGAAATAAATTTGCTCAGTGTTGCGATCCTGCCATTCAGTGCCTGAATGTCTTTCTTGGTTTTTGGTGACTCCAGTCCAATCAGAGCTTGGATTTGAGTGGGGTCTGCCTCGATACCCTTCTGAGAGACAATGTATCCTAAAAATTTTCCCTTCGTCACCCCAAAGGTACACTTTAAGGGGTTGAGCTTCATCTTGTGTTGTCTTAGGATATCGAAGGTCTGGGATAAGTGTTGGAGGTGGCTACCTTTCTGCAAACTTTTGACCAACATGTCATCAATGTACACTTCCATGGTATTGCCGAGCAGTGAACTAAACATCTTGTTGACCAACCGCTGGTATGTGGCCCCAGCATTCTTCAAACCGAACGGCATTACTCTGTAGCAATAGAGGCCTCATTTGGTTATGAAGGCTGTCGTCTCCTGGTCTGGAGGGTACATCTGGATTTGGTTATACCCAGAATAGGCATCCATAAAACTCATAAGTTCGTGCCCTACAGTAGCGTCAACCAGCTGGTTTATCCTTGGTAGTGAAAAGTTGTCTTTGGGGCAAGCTTTATTGAGGTCTGTATAGTCAACACAGACCCTCCACTTTCCATTTTTCTTTTTGACCAGAACAGTATTGGCCAGCCAGTCTGGGTAGAATACTTCACGTATCATCTTGGCTTCAAGCAGCCTCTGGACCTCCTCGTTTATGATCTGATGCCGCTCTGGAGCTAGCGGCCTTCTTTTTTGTCTCACTGGTGGGTGGTTTGGATCTACCATCAGTTTGTGAGTTATGAGGTTTGGATCTATACCCTCCATATCTTTGGTCTCCCATGCAAATACAGAGAGGTTGTCTTTCAAAAACTTGATTATCTTCTCTTGCTCGGCATGTGTCAGGTCTAGACCAATGTACAAATAGCGCCCCTCTGATTCTGAGCTGACTAATACTTTGATGGGCTCCCCAATGGGCTTGGCCCTACTGTCTCGTCTTCTTGGGCTTAGGGGTTCCTCAATTTTGGAAGGGCAGCTTTCCTCCTCGGGATTGTGGGAGAGGATTGGATCTGTACAGTCCCGAGCATACTGTAATTGCTATTTGGTAGTCTTCTCTTTGAGTGCAATGGCATGGCATTCGTGAGAAGTCGGCTGGCACCTTCTAACAGAATGAACATTCTGATTGTGGACATACTTCAAACATTGGTGCAAGGTCGAGGTAACCGCCCCTATCTGGTGTAGCCATGGTCTCCCAATTATGACATTGTAGGGAGATTTCATATTCAACACCATGTATTATGAAATGATGGTTTTCTGTCCTTCACCTTCCCCTATAGTAGTAGGCAGGTCGATCCTTCCCAATGGGGTACTGAGATTACCATCAAATGTTGCCATTACGATAGTGGTAGGCTTGATGCTATTTTGGTCAATTTTCATCTGTTTGAGTGGCTCATAGAACAGTATATTAATAGAGCTGCCAGTATCAACCAGAACTCTTCTGATCTCGAAGTTGGCAATCTTAAGAGTGATGACGAGGGCATCACTGTGAGGGTAGTGTACCCCGGCTAGATCCCGTTCTGTGAACTGAATCTCCGGCTCTGGTTTGAGTCTTTTTTCAACGTTGGTGATCTGCAATACATCTAGAGCAGCCCTGGCCTCTCGAGCATACTTCTTCCTTACTCTGTTTGACATTCCTGTAATAGGAGAGTCTGCATGGAGGACGTAAATGACATGGTTGTTCTACCTTTAAGGCTCATTTCGTCCTTCCCTCTGCTCTTGTCTTTGATCAGGCCTCTGGTCTGTCTTTTGTTGAGGCTTGTCTTCGTCGGGGTTCTGCCTTCCGTCCTACTTAACGAACTCCTAAAGACGTCCTTTCTTTATGAGCTATTCAACCTCATATCTAAGGGACCTGTATGAGTTAGTCGTATGCCCATGATCTTTATGGAAATTGCAATATTTACCTTGGTCTCGAAGGCTAGGATCTCCTTTAATCGGTTTTGGCCATCTTAGGTTTTCCCGATCTCGGATCTGCCGAAGTACTTGAGCCAGTGTAGTGTTCAAATGGGTAAAGTTAGTAAACTCCCTTGGTCCGGAATTATAAACAGCCCTGGGTGTTGTTCTCTTTTCTGGACTCCCGGCCCTCTTCTTGCTAGGGTCCCTTTTATGGTCGTCCTTCTTATGATCTTCACTTTTCGGATTGTCCCTCTGGGTTTTCTCCTTGCCCTTTTGGGATGTGCGGTTAGCTTTCTCGAAGTTGATATACTTCCTGGCCCGGTCCATTAATGCCGCCATGTCGGCAAGAGGGCTCTTTGTCAAGGAATCTCTAAAGCCACCGTGAGCAAGACCAGAAGTTAAGGCAGCTACGAGGAAACCTAGGCTGCAGTCGGTAATCTCCGTGAGTTCGGCATTAAAGCGTGCAATGTAAGCTCTGAGGGACTCTTCCTTAGTCTGTTTGACATTTAGCAAGAACTCGGGTCCCCTTCTGAGCCTTCTGCTCATCATGAACCTATCCAAGAATTACCTACCGAGCTCATAGAAGCCGGTAACTGAGTTCGGTGGGAGGTGGTGGAATCATTTTAGAGCGGTACCTTTTAAGCTGGTAATGAAAGTTCGGCACATAAAGGCATCGAAGGCCCTGTGAAGGGCCATCATGTGCTGATAGTGCGATAGATGATCTCCTAGGTCTCCAGTCCCATCATATAAGGTAAATTTTGGCACAACGAACTTCCTCGGTCTTTCTTCTGACATGATGGCAGGAGTGAATGGGGTGGCAAGTCTTCCGAGCAGCCTGGCCAACTCATCCTGCTCTAGAGGATTTTGGGCACCCTTCACAGCTACTGTTCGGTCCATAGATTCTGTAACTTCCTCGACCCTCCGTGGGTCTCTAGGCTGGACTTCTTGTGAACCTTGCCTTACAGCCTCGGTTTCTGGGTAGTCGGGCTGAGCATGTCCCACGGACGGAGGAGGGTTTCGAGGGTCCCGAGCTAGAGGGATTGGTGCCGTTTGGGGCTGAGACTCTTATGGTGCCGGATGTGCTCTCGAAGCTCTTGGAGTTGGGGCTCTAGTAGTGCTTCGGTAATGGACGTCAGGGACAAAGGCTGACATTCCCCAGCCCGGGGCTGTTGATGGCTGTAGATCTCTGCCGATGTGAGTAGCACCTTGGGGGTGCCCAGGCCGGTTGTTCGGAGCCTCCTCATGGGGCTCTTCATTCTCAGTGATAATAAGAGGTTGTGTTCCTTCAGCAACATTGACCGGCGGATTTGGAGGATTCGTCCCTTGATTTCGTGTAAGCATTGCCAGAGTTCTAGATATAACTAGTAGCTATTCTTGCACTAGTTCGTTGTGTCGTTTGATTGACTCAATCTCTTGTCGCATGGGATCAACCGTTGGCCTTCTTACTCGTGCCGCGGGCGGCCGACATTGAGTGTTTTGAGGATTTTAAGCGTTCTGCCTTGGTCGGAGATTGGGGGCCATGATTTTCCGGTGAGAAGGAGAATAAGTTTGCAAATAGAGCATTTGGAGATTAGTCGTTTCCCACAGACGGCGCCAAACTGATGCTGCACTTTTCGGCTCGGAAGAAATCTGGGCCCCGCGACTTAAAGAACACTCAAAAAGAAGGAATCAGAGGGCCACTGGATTGGCTCCGGCGGTAGCTGCTCCGATGCTTAAGTAAGTAAACTGAATTGAAAAGATTGTAATGAAAGCCAAAGAATGAGCATGAAAATAAAGCGTACCTGTAGGGTTTAATTTATAGATTGTGGCCTTCCTAAGTTGATTAGGATTCGGAGCCATGAAAATAGGGATTTGATCATCGGAGATTGCAGTTACCTTGTTGGACAGTGTATCAAAATAGAGATAACCATGTGTGGCAGTTTTCTCGTAAAAGACTGTTTCCTTATTCTTTACTCGGCAGATGTTAAGGAAATAACGAGGTCTGAACCATACGGAATGCTCTGAGTAAATATTGTTCAGAGTATGAGCTCTGGAGGATAAATGTATGAAAGTGCCCTGAAGGTTTCGCCTGTTCTGGATGATCGAGTTTTATCCTGCTCTGGATGATCGAGTGTTATCATACCTGTAAGCACACGTGTCTCAAGATGATTGGTGTGTCGGTTTGTGGTATATCAATCCTAAACCTAACTTGATTCAAATTAAGGAAACCAATTTAGTTCTCCAAAAATTGACACGCATTCAAATGGAACATGATTTGTTAGGACCATGGGATCCGATATTGTAATTGGCTAATCCGGTTAGACAAAACATGCTTTGTTGTGTAATCCTTACAAAAGTCCTACGAGTGAGTACCTCAATGCCCGTTCTTCTCAAAGTTCATCCAAGAGACATTGCCGTGTATCACTACCGATCGACTTGGTTCTTGAAGGGTAAAATGGACTTTTGTATTTGATTTGGATCTCACACACTCACATTATGCATGCATTGTATATTGATTTTATCTTATCATCATGTATGTGATTGACTTGTGGTTGTGAACTAAACCTCCCAAAATGCATCTTTAAAACTCTTAAGAAAAAAATTCAATTCACAAGACAAGCAAAGAATGAGCAACTCACTGTTGGTCATTTGAACGAAGCTTGGCTAATTCGAACGAACAATAGAGAAATTTGTTCTCATTGATTTTCATTCGTTCGAACACTTTATATCAAATGAGTTGCTACAACCTCAAAGTTGTACTCGTTTGATATTCGTTCATTGTTTAATCGAACGAGCGAGTGCTTTTTCAAACGAACCTTGGGCGAAAAACAAATTTATAATCTAATTTCTAACCATCTGGGGATCAATCAAGCACTTTGTGAAAATATAATTTAGAGGAGCCAAAAATAGGGTGAGAGAGTCTCAAATTATGAGAGTTAATTTGTTGATAGATCTTGAAGCTCTTGTGAGAGATCATTCATACATGACATTCATAATCATCTCTACTCATTTTCAATTTTATAGTTATAAATCATACTCCCCCCGTTTCAATTTTATATATATGTATATATAAAATTGAAACGGGGGGAGTATGATTTATAACTCATTTTAAGAATTCATCTCTTTATAAATATTTCTACTTAAACAATAATTCTTTTTTTGATCAAAATAATAATAATTCTTTTATAGTTTTATGAGAAGTGGGTTTTAGGAGAAGTAAGGAGGTGGAGTAATGAATCACCTTTTTGGGGAGATTATCTAACAAATACTACATTGTAAGAGCTGGCTCAAAAATGAATTTCATTTTTCACCTTTGGTAAGTAATAGGGAGGATGAAAATATGTTTTCATGTCTGAAGAAATAAAGAGAAGAAAAGAACTTGTGAAAATATTTGTATATATTTCTGTGTATTAAAACTGTACAATATAAGATCTATTTATAGGTAAAAGAAGGCCAAACAAAAAGAAAAGACAATAAATACAAAGAATTAGAATAAAGCGTAAAATTAGAATATGCTATATTGCTATATTCTATATTCTAACAATGTCAAATGTCTATTAAACTATGACTAAATGGCTAAATGTTCAATTTCAAGGTTTACAAACTTAAGGTTTTGACAAGTCAGTCTCTCCAAAATTAAGGTAAAAATACCACAATATCTAGTAAAACAGAGTAATGCCAGTCAACCCTTCTATGTTTTCAAGGAAAACAAAGCTACTACATCTGACTAAAGTTTGGGCCAATTAACTTTTAGCTAGTCTACCAAAGATTTGTAATTAATTCTTGTCTTCATTCTTATTGGACACCTTAATCCACACGCACATACACACACATATGGACGTGAATTGTCCTCATGTGCAATGTGAGAGTGTGTGTGTGTGTACACACACACGCACACACACACACACACGCAACACACATGTTTCCATGCCCAATTGTTTCTATTACATTGTATTGGGTCTGTTGAAGGACAATTCTGTGGGTCATAACACCAACTTTGAAAGTAACGGAAGTGTGTCACGGGACCCCACTAATTTGATTATGGCATATAAGACCCAAATATGATTTAGTTAGATAGTAGATTGAAGGGCTCGATCCCTGTCATTATTTGCACTTGGTACTGGCCCCGAGCACATGCAGGACCCACCTGCACGTTATTGCAATATGTTACAACAAATCATGGGATCTAAAACTATGAAACATCAATCTATTCAAGATTTCACTGCAATATTTTGAACATCCACTATATTATGATCTGAAATTTTGTTTATATTCTGCAACAATTGTGTTGCAGAACCCAATTATATGTGTGAGCCAAAAGTGGTTATTGTTGTGTTCAGTATAGCAACTCTTTCAGTACCGAATGTCTCAAGTTTAATTCTCACAAAGATTTGGGAGAATAGCTGTAGATGGCAAGACAAGTTAGGAACTTTACTGTATTGCATAAAAGTTTCAGGGCGTGTATCTGTCCCTACCAAATTCTGGACTGATACAAAACAGAAAATTTTACAGATTTAAAGCCAAGATACAATGAAGTGAAGCCAAGTATTCTTCTCTAGTTGTGTACTTGAAGACAAGGATATATATATATATATATATATATACATATATATGTTGAGGTCAACTTTGTATTCTGTTACTTACCGCAGTTAACAAAATAAAAACAATAGTGTTTGTAGTAAAAATTGAAAGAACAAATACGGCAATATGAAAGCAAGAAAGGAGAGGAAGAAAGTATGAATTTAATGTAAAATTCGGAAACTTTTACCCATTTAATTAATTGGAGATCCAATAAGTGTTCTGAGTCATAAAAGTTTATTTATATACTCTTTAAAGTGTTATTCTTTTTTCGAGATGAGACATGTTCCACTACATAGTCTTGCCTTTAAACTACTTACTTTAGTTACTTATTTTGAAAATATCTAACATGTCATTTGGATCCTAATTTAATCGGTGCACATAGCTTGTGAGTGGTTAATTATGTGTACCAAGATTTTATGTTGTAACCATGACTTAAATGGATCGTGGTCGGGAGGATTCTTCTTTATCCCCAAAAAAAAAACCTTAGAAATTATGATATTATTTTTCTTGCTACATTATGCATGTGATTTTATTAAATTGAAAATTAATAGCTAATTTATTTATTTTTTTTATAGGTTTTGGTATTTCCATTTCAATCTTTTGAGCTTGGAATGATATAAAGACAAATTTATATAAAGCACCAGAATTTGCATGTGAAATTGGGCAACTAAAATTAGAAAATATGGTTCATTGCTGGTGTAGACACTCAAGACAGAGAACTCTGAACCAATGGCCTTGGTTGTTTGACAACAAATTAACCATTGGTTTTGAACCCTAGTTCCTATGGTGTTTCCATGGAAATTTCTTGGAGTTAGAGAGTATGTATCCATTTATATTTTGATATGGGCCAAATTAGATAATTAGTTTTGCAGGAAGCTCTACTTTAATTAATAACCTAACTATAGAAATACCTAAAACTTGTAGCATTCTGGCCTCATCTGTTTTACCACATAAGCCAATGTGCTTGTTCCTTATCACAAATTTTATAGTTTTTCTACAATTTTTGATAAATATTTTTTTTTATGAAATTAGAAAATTGTTAGAATTTGTAAGGAATAGTCAATCCCAGATCACATGAAGAGATGGAGTGACCTTCCACCAAATAATATCTCATTCCTTTCATGTTTACATGTTTTTAGGACAAAAACCCTCTTTGACTATGTTTTCTTTTGAAGATAAATCTTAGGCGCTTTAGGATTATAATTAATTAACTGAAAGTGAATTTAATCAACTAACTACTCCACAAAATTAAGCAAATAGCTTTTAATTAGTCCTCTAATTAAGTAGGCTATTTAATTATACAAGAATCACGAACTTAAGTGGATGAATCAAGTGTTCGAAATAGTTATTTAAATTAAGACTCCTATAAAAAATACGGTCAAGTGATTAAATAAATCAAAATAATTTACAAATACAATAATAAAGAGTACATCCAAGAGCAAGAGAGACATAGATCACATGAAAAACCCTCATGAGAAATAAAACCCACCATTGCAAGAGAACATATCCACTAAGAAAACTAATCAATATAAGTAATAACAGATTATTGATTACTAACTTGCAATGTTGCTTGGTAAACTTACAACGTTAGTAAATCCTTCATATAGTACTTCACGTAGTGTCCTTATTTGATGACTGTATCTTTTAGCCTTACTCTTCATAACAACACATTTCAACTACGATCTTATTTCTTACAAACCACACAATTTGTACGGTGGTTCTAAAAGTGTCCTAAGAATCTCTCTTAGAAAAACCTTCACAATTACCTTTATCAAGTAGGGATTATATTAAACCCAAATACTAGAATTAATGTATTAATTACAGGGATTTAAGAAGTCCCGAAGTGCTTTATATGGATGTAGGGGATGTCATGTAGAATGCAAAACTCACAACTCCTCTACAAAGATTTTTGTCACTTTTTTTTTTTTTATATATATATATATATATTATCCTAAACCTAACTTGATTCAAATTAAGGAAACCAATTTAGTTCTCCAAAAATTGACACGCATTCAGATGGAACATGATTTGTTAGGACCATGGGATCCGATTTTGTAATTGGCTAATCCGGTTAGACAAAATGTTCTTTGTGTGTAATCCTTACAAAAGTCCTACGAGTGAGTACCTCAATAGCCGTTCTTCTCAAAGTTCGTCCAAGAGACATTGCCGTGTATCACTACTGATCGACTTGGTTCTCGAAGGGTAAAATGGACTTTTGTATTTGATTTGGATCTCACACACTCACATTATGCATGCATTGTATATTGATTTTATCTTATCATCATGTATGTGATTGACTTGTGGTTGTGAACTAAGTCTCCCAAAATGCATATTTAAAACTCTTAAGGAAAAATTCAATTCACAAGACAAGCAAAGAATGAGCAACTCACTGTTGCTCGTTCGAACGAAGCTTGGCTCATTCGAACGAACAATAGAGAAATTTATTCTCATTCATTTTCATTCGTTCGAACACTTTATATCAAACGAGTTGCTACAACCTCAAAGTTGTACTCGTTGGATAGTCGTTCATTGTTTAATTGAATGAGCAAGTGATTGTTCAAATGAACCTTGGGCGAAAAACAGATTTATTATCTAATTTCTAACCATCTGGGGATCAATCAAGCTCTTTGTGAAAATACAATTTAGAGGACCCAAAAATAGAGTAAGAGAGTCTCAAATTATGAGAGTTAATTTGTTGATAGATCTTGAAGCTCTTGTGAGAGATCATTCATACATGACATTCATAATCATCTCTACTAATTTTCATTGATTGGAGTTGATCAAATCACATGATCTAATAAGATCTAAAGAGCCTTGGTTCACGTCAAATTCACTATTGACGATAGATGGAGTTCAAGCATAAGGATTCGGCGTTGAGAGGTCGGTGGACGCCGAGGTCGTGAGGATTCATAATTGTTGAGCAACTTGATCGGAGGAGTTCGAGACCGTGGAGGAGTCCGATTGTTTAAAGGACTGGCTATGAGAAGCTTGAGGATTCGAGGGAAATTTGAAGATGTAATCTTGGAGAACGGAGCTAGAGGTACTTAGCTTATTCGTAGATTCATTGTATTTTACTTTCGATCATAATGCATTTCTTTCATGAGTATTGGCCCGGCTCATGGAGTTTTGCTAAAAGGATTGTTGTCCTTGGTAGTTTTCTCCGTCATCAATCAGTTTGCAATCTCTCTCTCTTTCTCTCAATCTCTTTCAATTTACTATGTGCTTAATTGAATTGCTTCCGCTTAATTTTAAAAGTTGAGTTTTTCATATTTCTATAATTGCTCATCAATTTGATATATTGAAAAACTTGATTTAGTAAATTGATTGAAATAAAAAAAATTGATAGTTTTGTTGATTTTGCTTTGAATTGTTACAATTGCGCTGTAAAATCAATCTAGTTGATCAACTATGTGAAGTTTGAATAGGTTGGTGAATTGGTTGATTTTTGGTAGAAGGGCATAAATGATGGATTAATCATGTTGAGTGATTTGTTGTTGATTATGTCATCTTTGTGTTTAACCAAGAATTGTAATTAAATTGAAAGAGTTTGTTTAATTTAAGATCTACCTATTCAACCCCCCTTCTAGGTAATTCACGCTTTGGGACCTTGAGTAATATCATTGTGGTATCCCTTTGCGCAAACATGATTCTCCATTCTGACAAAGCTCTATTTGAATAAACCTTGACAACATTCGAATGGTTTAGGTATTGGTGTAGACACCTTATTTTGTGACCCTTGATTGTATGGGGGTAAAATAATGATTTCGCAATTTTAAGGGCATTTTAGTTGCTTTTGTTGTATATTTCAAGAAGTTTCCTTTACTAGGGGTAGTTTTGTTATTTTTTTTGGAAGTTCTTATAATATTTTTGTAAAGATCTGAAAAATCAGGATAAATTTTTCATTTTTGCCAACAAGACACTATTCATGCACTGTTTGCTAATAGGGCACTATACATGCATCCTTTAGACATAATTCATGTTTAGAAGAATAATTTGAGTATTCCATAGAAGAAAAATATGCTTAAAATGTTACAATACACCTCCTGTAAGAATTTGAGCCTAATCGAAGATAGTTTAAAAAATAGACCGAAAAAGGCATCTCGAGTGGGCCCGGTCGCAATCGCCAATAGGCGAAAATAAATTTTTTATAAAAATATCATTTAAAATAATTTTAAGAACTTTGGTTAAAGTAGAATGTCAAATTGAGATATTTCGGGACGGGTTATAGTGTAATGGGGTCTTGCAGATCATTTAGGGTAAAAAGGTCTTTTTACCCCTTGACCCCTTGAATATAAATATGACCCTTGAGAGATAAAATTATCAGAAATGGGTTTGAGAAAGAGCAGCAGGTCGTGCATGGAGAGAAAAGGTGAAGAAAACCTAGGTTTTCCAACTTTCCACCTTCCAAAACTCATCTCTAGCCTTAGAATTTCACAAGACTTCCTTCTAGGAAGTTGTTTCCCACCTCAAGGGCTACATTCTTATTGATTGGTTCGGCATGCACAGCGAGAACAACTTCCTAGGATTGAGAAAAACCCTTCTATGTATGATATTTTGCTAAGTAAAGAATAGAGTTAAGTTTAGGATTGTTTTTATTTATTGATTGTATGACTTACATGCTTACTTGTGGTTAGAAAATCACCTAGCATATAGTTACTTTGAAAACTTTGGGTTGGTACCTTGTGTACTTATGTATTCTTTGGGAATTGGTGAAATGATGAACATGTAATATGAATATATATATATATATATATATAATTCATTGCATTCTAGCTTATGTTCATGTAAAAAAAATTTTGTAGTTTGAAAGTTATGGTTTACTCAATGTATTGGTACTTTGTGTATTTGTGTGATCTTTGAGAATTTAGTAAGGTTGTGAATATGTAACATGATTATATATAAAATTGATTAGATTATATGCTATGTTCATATCGACCAAGTTTTGTGGTTTAAAAGTTATAGTTTACTTTATATATGATACATTATTTAAGGCATACTCCATGGGTTTGATAAATGGCTCATTAAAATTGCATAAAAACATTAAGGCATTTTGGCATATGTGAATCTTTGGAAACATGGCGTGTGTCGAGCATTTCGGTGTTATGCATTATAAGGGTGTAGATCCTGTGGTGAAAAATCCAAAATCTGGCCAAGGACTAGTACTCGCTGATCTAACGGGAGCGGACCGTGAAACGAGACATGGGTTGGGCATAGAGTTGCATGTATGTATCATGCATATTGCCATTGCATTGATAAATTGGAAGGCATATAGCTTATAAATATACACTTTACACATGCCACGCCTTAACTTTGTTCTTTATATTAGCATTATGTCATAGAAGCAGTTGTTCTTACCTTATATAGGATTACATATTTTAGATGAGACTCCCAGCACATGAGACTTGATGAAGTCTTGAAGCATGGAGGGGAAAACAGATTTTGATGTGTATTTGGCCTAGGGGCTATATCTTGTATGTAAAGGCATAAGTCCCATGAATTTTATTGTATGTTAAAAACTTAGACCTTATGTAAGCTATGAACTAAATTTTATGTTGGATAGTATGTAATTGAGTATTGAATGTAAACGAGGAGCATGGAGTTCCATGTAGTTACTTGTTTTTAAAATATGCTTGTGAATGTTAGAATTACACAATTGTATAAATAATTATTCATTAGGTGTTGTGTTGGTGTTAAGAAGGATGACGAGAAGGAATGAGATGAGGAAAATAGGTTAATGGACAATGCAGATCATGTCAAAATTTTGTGAATTAAAAAGAGTCACTAGGTATGTAAAATGCCCCATATATAGGTGGGAAGAGTGCTAAAAAGTGGGGGTTAAAAACTTTGAGGAAGTAGGTTAAAAATTGAAAAAATTAGCTTGCAGCACTTTGGAAAAAAATTCAGAAAATGAAGAAATTAGGTTGCAGTAAATACACTGTAGCTACAGTGAAAGCAGCCAGTAGCCAGCAGCCCACCAGCCTACTGTGCGCCCCACACGCTTGCCTGCGCTCCCACCACGCGTGCTTGACATCCCCACTGCGCGCGCCTGCTACCTTGCCCATGTGCACCTGCTGCCTTAGGCATGCCATAACTTGTCTTCCAAGGCTATTTTAAAACCATTCTCCCATATATTTGACACTATCTTTTGGAGCCGCTTTTAGGCCACTTTTGGCCATTATACCAAGTTCATGTTTGACACCTTTTTGGGACACATTTTAGTCATTATTCATAGCCATGTTTGGCCACTTCCTTGGACCACTTTAGGTAGGATTGTTGACCTATTCTTGATCTATGCCTTAGGGCATTTGGGGCCCATTTGAGCCACTGTTTCAAGCCACATTAAAGACATTTTTGGGACTATCTTAGAGGTCATGCTTGGACATGACTTAGACTATTTAACCTTTGGTTGGGGGAGGTGTTTGACTACTATTTGGAATTCATCTTGGGTGAGTCTAGTTAATTAAATTTTCATTATTAATTTTGGGGAAACATGGGAAAATTAATATGTAATCAACCAAATCCATTTAATTGCCTTTCATTAATTCCTTTAATTTCATTTTCAGTCATTCCCCGGGTTTTGAAAAATTCAGGGCGTGACAATTTCGCATCTAAGGGTAATTTAATAATTTCACACATTTTGACACCTAAAGGAATTCTTGTAATTTTTGTACATCTTTGGCCCTTAAGGATATTCTGGTAATTTCTAGTAATTTTCTACCTTATAAGGGTAATTTGAAAAATTCTAGAGATTTCGCCACTTTCTAAGGGTATTTCGATAATTTCAGCATAACTTTGTCCATTGGAGGGCATTTTGATAATTTTGACACAGTCCTACTCCTAGTAGGTCTCTTTGATCATGTAAAGGCCATTTTTGTAATTTCTACACCATTTTATACCTTTGGGGGTAATTTGATAATTCCAAGCCTATATGGATAACTTTTGGCACTTTTTTTATGCCTTGGGGATAATTTGGTAATCTGGGTCTTTTATTTGGTTATAATCATAGATCTATGTCTTGTAATTTCTATATCAGATTGTTACCTAGTTTGGAGGTTTAGATTGTAACTAAAATCGAAGTGATGTAATCTTTAATTTTCTATCATTTTTGCATGTATTTGCTCTATTGGGTTGCAATGGGTTTGCTCCTTTAATTTTTCAAAACAAGCTAGTGACTCCTCTTTTCTTTTCACTAATTTTAGGGCATTGCTTCCTACCTTTAGGAAAGGGGATAGTCGGTCCCACTATATATTTTTCTAGCTTGGGCGCTCACAACTAGTTTTGTATGTTTTTATCAGTTTTGAATTTTGGCACAAGTTCAAAACCACTCAATGACAAAGGACATGTTTAGACTTATTTTAAGAAACTTTTAAGGCTATATTCAAAAATTAAAATTGTTTGACCTCTGTTTCAGTAAAACACATGTCTTGTGGACAATCCAAATATTGAATAACTAAACACACACACAACTTACAAATGCACCTAACATGAATACATCCGTTTGTTTTTGTTTTCAAAAACAGTTTTCTAATTTTAAAACGCGGAATATGCATTTCAAAATATATATTTTTTAATTTTTTAAAATTTATATTATCATATCCAAATATGTTTTCACAATTTTTAAAAAATTAATTACAAAATTTTGAATATATTTTAAAAATTTTTTTTAAAAATTGTGACTGATAATAATCCACCAAAAACTCAAAATCGGCAAATGAATATATATGTTATCTGCACAACACAACTAAAAGCATATGTAACATTTGTGTTACAAAAATTAATCTCCCCTTTAATAAAAAAAAAAAATACTCCCCCTCAATCAAAGCAGATTGAAGAAAAAATTTATAGTATCTTTATTTTTTTGTCATAAAATAGTTAATGTTATCATATAAAACAAAGATACCTAGATGGACTATAATAAGAGAATTAATACGAGCCATAACAATCTTATATCAATAAGTACATATGTTAAGTAAATCATCAAACAAGACAATAATATATATGTCAAGTAAATCATCAAACAAGACAATAATATATATATATATATATATATATATATATATATGAGGCAACTGATATGAAAAAGAAATTGTACTCACATATACATGTATGTCATCAAATGTAAAGGATTTAGATATATATGAGATAATGAAATAAAAACAAAAATATCTAATCCAAAGAGATCCTAAAACATCTACTAAGACCTATCTTGATATTGTGTCTATTTAGTAATGTCATCCTCCTCAACATCATCTGATCCGTGAGCCATTGCTCTAGTGTCAACATTTTCAAAAGGATTATAAAAGGGGTTCTCCAAATCAAAATGTCTAGCTAGGCATAAACTTTCAATCTGATCCTTATGTCATGTACCTAGGCATCAATGGTGGTGAGGTTACCATTGACGTACTGATGTAGTAATCTTATTTTAATAAAGAGTTAATCAAAACCAGACTATAAAGTCCTTTGGATCGAGTGAGAAGGCAAGATTGAAATAGATGGACCAGCTTGATCAGAAATAGTAGTAGCAGGTCAAGGTAGAGATCGATAACTGCCCATCCTCTTTAGCAAGTCTACAAAGTTGGCCTAAACTACTTGCAAGTAGTGTTCCAATGATGGTGGTCATTTGAGTAAGCTCACTCCTTGTGAGTTGTAAACTGTAGTGGTTTCGAAGGATCCTAGGTAAAAGGATAAGAAGTTCTAAACTAACCCTACATTTAACATGGACAATATTGAGCACGAGTCAATATATGAGGAAGGGAAAGTTAATCACTATGGCAAATACAATAGTATAAAGAAATCATTCCATCTCAACCGTGATATTTGTGACATGACCCCTAGGATAGTTAGTTGGATCAATGTCAGATCAACCTCGTGTATAGAAGAGAAAACTACACGCTTTATAAGCTCAACCATAAAAGAAAATACCCTAGGTGGTACCTGCTAGTGCCTAGCTATGTAGGTGAAATGTCTCAATAATGAGAGCTGGAGTGATCTTTATCCTATGAGAACCTATCATAGGTAACAATACCTCGATGGAAAGCTCCTGATGTGCCAGAGACAATCAAGTAGTCTACCCATCCACACTTTCTAAACCAGAGAATAAATTGCTAGTCTCTGGTGAATGTAATAAGGTTTGAAGCAATGCGCTATGGTGATCGAGCGACTAGGAATACTACGGATGAATCTATCATAGTGCCCTAGGGTGTGATATCCTAGTGGACTGGGCATGTGTCCAAATGTGGACTGACTCTGCGTTCATGGCCTACTCCGGCCATTAGAAACACTAAGACTAAAAGTGTATATGAAAAGCTTAACAAAATAGCGCTCAAAGGTAATTTGAAAGCAATTCACTGCAAAAAGAACGTTCAACAAAAGCTCAAAAGATCACATGGAAGGTTTTGGGTGTTGTTTGGTAGCATGTTATAAATTTTGGTATCAAATAAATATTTTTAATATTTTAATCAAATAAAATTTATTAAATAAATATTATATTATTTATTTTAATAAATCTTATATTATTTGTTTTAATAAATCTTATTTTATTAATAATATTATTTGATGTTCATATATATTATTTTATTATAAAATATTAATATATATATATATATTATTAATATAATGGAATTTCATAAGTTAGGACATGAATGGTATTAATTTAAAAGAAGTCGGGTAGTTTGGTAAATAGGTAGGACACGATCATCATTACGTCAAAAGACTGATGATAGGCTCGGAAAAAAGGAGCTAGTTTTTTCGTAATAAAATCGAAGTTGAGGGGTAGAGAGACAAAACTAAATTGTAGCTCGTGAAAATGATGCTTAGGCCCGCATTTTCGAAATGAAAGTTTGGCCCATTTCCCGCATCGTGCCAATCCTCTAACACCTTGCCTAACAACTTAACAACCTAGCCCAAAAGGCATTTCTAGGTCCAAAATGCCATTTCCAAGTCTGGAAATAGCCTGCCAAACGAGGCAAAGAACTGATATTGAAATGTGTGTCTATATATATGTGTATGTATATATGCATGTATGTGCACTGCAGAGACTTGAAAAATGAGGATAAATTTTTTGTTTTGCCAGTAGGGCACTATTCATGCACCAATTGCCAGTAGGATACTAGACATGCACATTTAAACATAAGTTATATTTAAAAGCATATTTTGAGTATGTCATAGAAGAGAAATATGCTTAGAATGTTAAAATACACATCCCATAAACATTTGAGTCTATTTGGATATAGTTTCAAAAATTAGACCAAAAGGGCATCCGGGTGGCCTGGGTGGATTTGGCCAGACCCAGGCCACAGGCTAAAATTTATTTTTTTGAAAAATTTCATTAAAAATAATTTTAAGAACTTTGAATAAAACAAAATATCGAATTGAGGCGTTTCGGAACGGGTTATAGTGTAACGGGGTCCCAGTTCATTAAGGATAAAAGGGTCATTTTGCACATTTGCCTTGCCACTATAAATACACTCCCTTAGTTTATTTTTTTTTTTTTTCATATTTTGGTCTGAGATTCAAAGCAGAAGTCGTGCATGGGAGAAAAGTGAAGAAAAGCCTTAGGTTCTCCAAGCTTCAAGCCACCAAAACACACTCCTAGGCCGAGATTCTTGTAAGGCTTCCTTCTAGGAAGTTGTTCCTCTCATCAAGACCTATATTCTCACCAATCAGTTCGGTTGCACAGCGAATAAAACTCCCTTAGTTTGAGAAAAACCATTTTAGGTATGATATTTTGTTAAGTAAGGAATAGGATTAAGTTTAGGAGTGATTTATATGTTGATTGAATGATTCATATGTTTATTTGATGTTAGAAAATCACTTAGGATATAGTTACTTTGAAAAACCTAGAGTTTATCGTTTATGTACTTGTGTGTTCTTTGTTATTCTTTGGGAATTTGGTAAAGTGATAAACATGAACCATGACTATATGTTTAATTCATTGTATTCTAGCTTATATTTATGCAGAGAAACTCTTATGGTTGGAAAGTTATGATTTATTCAAGGTGTTGGTACTTATTGTATTTTTGTAATCTTTGAGAATTTGTCAAAGTGATGAACATGTAACTTGTTTGTATGTTTGATTCATTGCATTCTAGCTTATGTTCATGTAGGGAAACTCTTGTGGTTTGAGAGTTATGATTTATTCCATGTGTTGGTGCTTTATGTATTTTATGATCTTTGAGAAATTGTCAAGATTGTGAATATGGAATGTGTTATATGTGAAATTGATGGGATTATATGTTAGGTTCATGTAGGCAAAGTTTTGTGATGTAAAAGTTATGGTTGCTTTAAATACATTGCATTGTTTAAGGCATATACCATGTGTTTGATGGAATACTTCATTGAAATTTCATTATTGCATGGTGAAATCAAAGCATATTGGCATATGGTGAATCCTTTGAAAATATAGTGTGGGTTGGGTGTAATATCCCGACCCGGGATACAGGGTCATATGGCACGTATTACAAGATTATAAAAATTTATGTGAAGAGTTTTACACTCAAAAGGATAATTAATTAATGAAATTATTAATTAATTAAATATACGAAATAATTATTTTTATTACAAAATTAATATTTAAATGCACCATTGCATTTACATGGAAAGTGTATCATGTATGTATAAGTATATATGTAATCCTAATGTGTATGTATGTATGTATATAATTAAATCAAATATATATAAGTTAAAATATCTAAAAGTGTGTGTGAACAGTGTATAAGGTGTGTGTGTGTGTGTCGGCTATATAGTGTGTGTGTCTTCATGTGTAAGTGTGTGTATTATATTATATGTATATATATATATATATATATAAAATATCTTGCAAAAAACCAAGAGAAAGCTGAATAGGAAAAAGTAAAATTTAATTTGTGTAAGGAAATTAATTGAGAAGTGAAGGGTTCGGCCGTGAGGTCATGAGGGAAGAGAGAGAATGGAGGAGAGAGAAGGGTCGGTCACTTTCTCTTTAAAAAGCCAACATGCAAACCATGCTTTCTTCTTGGAAAAGAAACCAAAAGAAGAAGAACTGAGGAGATAGAAAGAAGGTTTTAGAGCAAGAAAGAGAAGGAAACCGTAACAAAAAGGTGAGAAATGTTTAAAGTTATCATTTTCTCTCTCTAGAAATTAGCATGAATATGAACTATTTTTGAGTTATATATGATCATATAATGCTAGATATATATGTACAAGATTGTCAAGCATGATTTTAGGCTTCAAAAACACCAAGAAAATGTAAACCCATGAAGAACCGCCATGGGAGGACCTTGCTTATAGCAGGTCTGAACCCATGGCAACCAAACTTTGTTTGGTGTATAGAGACCTCAAGTAGACCCTATAAGCATGTTAAAAACATACATCCGCGATCAAGAAACCTAAGAACAACCCTCCAAAAGTGGAGTTATAGTTTCAGGTTTCCAAAACAAACCCCACAACTTGCTTCTAAACCTACCTTTATGAACGAAAACTAAATCCCCATGAAGAAGGGGATCAAAACAAGCTAAACTTCATGAAAAACCATCAAGAAACCAGCATATACGAAGGAGTTGCAGGTTGGGTTATCAACCCTCTGCCCGAACCCATGAGATCGATTTGAAGCCAAAAACGAATGCCAAAGTAATTGTTTATGTTCTAGGAACAATTTATGATGAAAACAATGAAGATTTGGTGAATAAAAAGTCACGAAATAGAAAGAAATGAAGAACTGTAATTAGGGTTTCAGTCATGGTCGACGTGGGGAAGACGACGAGTCAACTCGTCACTCGGTTTAAAAACGGGTGGGTTAACTCGGACGCGTGGCAGCCTCTGGGCTTGCCACCGAATAAATGAAACGACAGCATTTCAATAAGTTTTTAAATCTTTTAAACGATAGGCCTGACGTCATCATGACGTCAGCAACACGTACAAAACCGGATAAACCGGTTGGTTTACAACTGAACCGGACCGGTTCACTTATACTTGGACCAAACCCTTTGGTTTTCTGGTTTTAATTTAAATCAAATAAACCAACACTTTTCCTATTTACGGATTGACCCCAACTATTTTGAGAAATTCCACTGTGGCCCAACTGATGAAGAATTTATGCAATAAGGCCCCTAAAAAATAATTAAATAATTAATTTAATGATTTAATAAATAAAGCGAAATAACTATTTTGCCCCTAGGTCATAACTAAGGCAAATGAAGTCCAAATTAAACATACGAATAGTGAATCTTTACTATTTTGGATATTTTGAGACTAATGGTAGGGTCCGTTTTACGAGACGGAGCCCGAAAAATAAATACACGTGAAGGGATAAATGACCAAAATACCCTTTATCTAAAATTAACAAGTTATTAGTGTATTCTTACTATCTCGGACCTTCTGAGTCCAATGGTGAGGTCCCGAACATAAAGACACGTAAGGGGATGAAATGACCAAATTACCCCTAGTACCTTAAAAGCCAAATGAAAACCAAGAAATGTCTAAATTGACTTTCTTTGACATCCCAGACTCAAAAATGGAGTCCAAATTACGAAACGAAGTACAGAAAAAATATGACATGTAAAACGATAAATGACCATTTTGCCCTTTTACATATAAAAGCCCGAATTAAATTCTAAGAAAGCCTAAACCAACTTTCTTCGACGCTCTGGACTCAATAATAGAGTCTATTTGACCAAAAGAAGTGTCTAAAATAAAAAGACATAAAATTTGATGAATAGCATCTGTCAGATGACTATGGACTGAAATATTGCCGAAGTATTAAACTAAGGCAAGTACGAAGAAATAAAGTACGAAAAAACACGACACGTAAACATGTGAAGTAAATAAATTAAATTAAAGTTTATGGAGCTACCAGAAAAGTATAAATTGAAATAAATTCAATTCCTAACACATTAATTGTGTCATAGGTTAAGAGTACGAGTTAAGTTAAGTACATATGAAATTATGAAATCGTTTTAGGATCTAATACGATTTAAGCATAAGTTAAGAAATATCGAGATGATATTACAATGAATGTGAAGTTGATGAGATGTTTATGAATTGTTCTTAGGAACTACAAAAAAAGTGGGAAAGCGCATTATTAGCACTAACCCTAAAGGACCAAGGTGAGTAACCCTGTATTTGAAGTGGAGATTTAACTCCATGGATTTGAAAAGGTTTTAAATGCAAAGATATAAAGTGTTTGAAATTTTGAATTCAGTATTTACATGATTCAGTTAAATTGTTCTATTTTTAATAACTCTATTATGACATGCTTAGTGAATGGTTTTTGTCATAGTTTTCTTAAAACATATTTCAGCATGTCTAAAGTTTTAAATGCCAAATTATGTAAAGTGTTCTGAATTTGTTTATATCAAGCATTTAAAGGATTTGTTATGAAATTATGTACATGATGTTTTAAACGTTTATGAGAAACACCTATTTGAAGAAATCATGTATTAAATGTATTTGAATGTAAGAAAAGCTGTGCCTAAGCACCATGGTTTTTGGTTGGGTTGTACGGAACTCAGTCGACTTTCTAAATAACAGATTTTTGGGTTGTACGGAACTCAATTAATCTGTAAACATATGATGGATTTTTGGGTTGTACGGAACTCAATTAATCTATAAAAACATGATGGGATTTTGGGTTGCACGAAACTCAATTGACTGTCAAAATGCCAGGTAGCAGGATCTAATCCCCCAAGCATGAGATATCTCCATTTATAAGTAAGATGGGAGTCGGTTCGAAATGGATTCCACTAATGGAAGTGATAAGATGACAAATGATTTGAAAATTGGAAGCAGGTTTTACCCTTATTTTCAATATGCATATGGTTTGAGTTTTATATACTCTATTTAAGAAATACATGATATGTTATATGTTTTGAAGTTCATGTGTATATGTTTAGCTTGAATACTTTAAATGTTTCAAAGCTATATGTTTTTAAGGAATGCATATATTCTGTATTCAAGTATACGAACAATTGGCGGTGATTATTTTACAAACTCTTATGTACAAAAAACCACTGCTAATTGAAAATCCCATGACGAATACTGGAATTGCTCACAAGCTTAGATTAGCTTACCCGGACTTTGTTCGGACCCCCCTTTCAGGTGATTCACAGTAGACAGGGTCTTGAGGACGATGGCGATGAGTCTAGCTGTTTTTGGGAAGATATGCTTAAGTAGTTTCTTTTGAGGAACCTATGAACTCTAGTAGTACATTTGTATTAGTAGACAATGTATGAATATGTATTAAGCCCTCTGGGCAACCGAACGTGTATTGTATTAATGTATTAAGTTTTTAAGTTTTAGTTATACTCTGAATGTGTAACCATGTATGCTATGTATGGAGCTGGCAGTATCGAATGGGTGTGCATAATTTAAAAATGAGAAAAGAAAAGAAAAAGTTTTTTACGCTTCCGCAAAACATATGTTGCACATCTATTTGATACCGCTGCCTATGTGAGCCTTCGCCCAAGGGTCCTCGGGCCTGAGGGTGGCGGTCGCGATGCGAGATACGCAGAGGGTGGGTTTCGGGTCGTGACATTGGGCACTTGGTGCTATGCATTATGAGGGTGTAGATCTTGTGGTGAAAAATTCCAAAATTGGCCATTGCATTGGTACTCTAACCCAACGGGAGCGATCCGTGAATGAGACATAAGTGTGGCATAGAGTTTGCATGGGTGTGTCACGCATATTGTTAATACATTGTATTGATGAATTGAAAATCATGTAGATTATAACTGTACACTAGCACATGCCACGCCTTAATCTTGTTCCTTGCATTAGCATTGTGTCATACCAGCAGTTGAGCTAACCCCTCGTGGGATATCATATTACAGATGAGGCCCCTTGGCACTTGAAGACTTGATGAAGTCTTGAAGGATGTAGGGGATGTGGACCATGGTGGATATTTTGGCCCCTAGGGCATATTTTGAGTTGTATAAGGGCATAAGCCCTAAGACTTATTTAATGCATTAATAATAGTATTGTGTAGTGTGAACAAAATTGGCAAAGCCCTATAATTGTAATGAAAGGGAGAATGTGATGTTTTAAATTTCAAAGTATATGTGGATTTGTGGAGGATTGTACAATTGAATGATGTATGCTAATTCCCATGAGATTGTGGCCATTGAGTGAGGATGGAAATGTGTGAATCATTGATTGTATAATGCATCTTCAATAGTATATGGAAAAATGCTTAAAAAATAAAGGAAACCATGTCAAAATCTTGTGAAATTAAAAGAGCCATTAGGTGTGTAAAATACCCATGAATAAGTGAGAAAAAGTGCCACAAAGTAGGGGTTAAAAGCCTTGAGAAAATAGGCCAAAACTAGAAAAATTTAGCCGCAACTGCTATAATAAAAATTCAGAAATAGGAAAAATCAAGCTGCAGCCGTGAATAGTAAAATTGCAGAAATCAGACCCAGGCTATGCCAGCCCCCCTGTTGCGTGCCCAGCCCTGTGCCATGCGCACCTGCTACCCTAGTCTTGCGCCATGCGCGCCTGCTACCCAGCCCACGTGCACTAGCCTGTTAGCCCATGATACTTGACCCTTTGGCCACCTTTTTGAGCCATTTTTGGGCATCCTTTTGAACCATGTTTGGGCATCATTATTGGCCCATGTTTGGTCACCGTCTTGGGCTATTTTTGGTCACCTTTTTTTGGCCATGTTTGGCCTCCCCTATTGAGTTATGTTTGGCCACTCTCATGGGCCATATTTGGTCACTTCCTTAGACAATTGTTGGTGGACTTTTTGACCTATTCTTGGCTTATGTCTTAGGACAATTAGGGGGTCCGTTTGGGGTCATTATGCCAAGACATATTTAGAGACATTTTGGGGCAAATCTTAGGGGCCAACTTGAATGTAACTTAGACAAATTTTGGACATTGGTCGGGGGAGATGTTGACTACCATTTGGGACTTTTCTTGGGTAAGTCTAGTTAACAAATTTTCATTTTCATTTTGGGGAAACATGGGGGAGTAACTGCATAATCATTTAAAATCCAACTTAATGACCTTTCACTTATCTTTTTTTCTTTCATTTCACTCACACCCCGGGTTTGTGAAAATTTGGGGCGTGACATGCACACACAAGCTACATTATTGTTGAACTCATCTTATATAATACTATTTAATATTTGAAATGCTATTACCAAAATTATCTTGTATTGTTTCGTTCGTCGTCATGTAAGTTGATGTTTTAGTATTGTATGAGTTGCATCAAACGTTATGGTAAGTTGCTGTAATATCCCAAAAATTTGGATATTTAATAACTAGTTAAGATTGGGAATGATACGTTGTGATATTAATACTTTTAGTGAATAATAAAATTTTGAATTCAAGATTCATAAAGAGTCCTTTTATTTGTATTTAGAATTAAAAATTATATTTTGGAGGTGTTGGGATACACTTCACATGGGTGTGATATCATAAGAGTGTGATAAGGGTGACTTTGATATTTTCTGGATAAGGACTCTACATAACGGCCCTCTTTAAAAGCTTATATCTCCCTAATTTGCAAGAAATAATTCGTGAGACTTATTTATAATTAAACATCTATCTCTTAGCTTTAAAATGACATATGGTTGGCCGTGTTTGGATTCGATATGAGTGAGTTACGATCATTTTACAAAAATTGGATGAAAACAGACCTCAATGGGCTTTTTGGAATATAACTTTAGTTGTAGGAAGCATGTTTTAGTGCTTCTAGTTTCATATGAAACTAGACTTAATAAGGAACAATCCTGCAAAATTTGATTAAGTTTTGACCAACGGTCTATGAGATATTGAGAATTGAAGTTGGGTGACTTGTGTAGCGAAAGCTGGAGATTAGGAAAAACTGTCGAGCTCGTTCGAACTAGCTCAAGCTCTTTCGAATGACCGGTGTTAAGGCTTTTTGCATGTTTTTATTTAACCACCTCATTCAAATGAGGTAGGGCTCGTTCGAACAACCGTGTATCAAAAGCCGAGATCGTGAATTTTAAAAAGGGTTTTTCTTCTCATTTTCTTCATTCGTTCTCTTTCTTCTTTTCTCTCAAGCCAAAAAAGGGGAAAATGGTTAGGGTTTCTTGATGTTCCTTGGAGCCACTCTACCTCATAGATCCAGACCACACAACCTTTCCTAGTACAAGGAAACAACATTTGGAGGTTTCATCTTCACATTGAAAGTTAGGGTTTCAAGAAATTTCACAAGTATTCAAAGGTAAAATTTAGGGTTTTCTTTTCTTTTTCAAATTTCTCAAATCCCTCATGGATTTAGCTTATTTGGGTAAAGTTAACGGTGTATTCCTTTTTAGAGTGTGGGGACAAGGATTGAGGCTAGGTTTGGAACTTTTCTTTCTACAACACAAAACTTATTTTTCTCAATTGCTTTATATGTATCATGTGTAGTTCTTGCTTAGATCCATAATAGAGATAGTAAATGTTATATTACACATACTTCTTGTCATGTACATGTTAATCATGTGGAGTATGTAATGGATACCGATCTTGTCTCTAGATTTATGAAAATTGACCATTTTATTTATGTATTATAGTTTTGTTGATGTGAACTTATATATGCACACACTAGTTTATGTGAAAATTTCTTGAATTATTGAACACCATTGTCTTGGAACTTGCATTGAATGTTTTGTTCTCATTGTGGTTAATGAATGATGAAAATGTGCTTATCTCTTGGTGTACTTGTGACTTGAGTTGTAATGATGTGAATGTTCTCTCTTTGGAAATGGTTGAACTTCGTGAGATTAATGTTATTATATACGAGAAGGAAATGAAAGATTCAATTGATGGAATATAGAAAGTTGAGCGCTTGTGAGATTGCGCTATATACCGGGATGTATTCTGTGATGGAGATTATGTCTCCCTTTAGTTGTGAACCATAACCCTGTGTGGGTGGTAGTACATAGCCAACGGGCTAGTAGGTCATGAAGCACTAGGCTTTTCTGGGGGCCATTAGGTGATTTGATGAAGTGATTAAATTTAAGAAAAAAGAATGACGTGAAGTTTGAATGGTAATTTATTTTACGTACATTTGATTGTGATTATATGATGATTATTCCATCCACTTATTGTTATGTACTTCTTATGGTTGGGTTGACGATTTGCATTATTGGAGACATGATAAATAGCCTATTGATATGTATGCATGTTGGTTGGACACTTGCGTTGACATGTTATATTTCACATGCCTACACTTTGTATCGCCTTAATCTTCCCTATTTTAGAATCTCTATTAGGGTTGTTGTTTTGATCTTTACCAGATGTAGGTAACGAAAAGGAGCCGATGATTTGACGATGTGGACCAGAATAATGACTCCTTTTGTTATTTAATTTTGAATGTAAAAGACCTTGCGGGCTAACTGATGTAAATGTGAAGGCCATGGAAGCCAAAAATTGTACTTAAATTGTATAAGAATTATGACCAATATATTCCTTCAAGGATAAGGCGAGGTTGCCTTGAGATGACCTCTACTTTCTTAGTGATTGAAAATTTGTAGCATATTTGATAATGGTAAATGGTATATATATGAAATGTCTATTGGCAATGTGAAACTTCCAATGAAAATATATAAATATAGAAATGGAATAAGAATTGATTGGTATTAAAGGGATCATTTACGTAGTTGACCTTGTTATTCAAGGTCACCCTTGGGTCCTTAGGATTATAAGACTTGCACCTATTTTGCAATGCAAAAATGAGTTCCACCTTTAATGTGACTTGAATATTTTATTTCCATATCCAACTATATCAATAATTATAAGACCTTTTATTTAACTCATTATATTTTTTTGTGTTTGCTATTATCACTTGGTGTAAAGATACAACTACTAGTCTAATTTAGTGTTTTGCAGAGAATTGGTGCACAACGTTATGCAAGTTGCACCAAATGTTATAAAAGTCACATCTTACATTTTAACGAGTTGTGACTTTGCATTGTGTGAGTTGCACTAAGTTCAGAATTGGTAAAATTTGATTGTTTAATTTGTGTGTTGTTATAATACATTGATTGTATTAAAAGCTATGAATTTTTAATCACACACATGTTTAACTAAAAATATTGACTCACTTACATATTTGAATTGTAATAATCTTTGCAAAGTAATCCACCCACTTCGTTTTGATATCGAAAATAAAGTGACATCTTAGACCCTTCCCTTGATGGAATCCGAGACGTGGCTATCTGAAGAGGCCTTCAAAATGAAATCAAATGGGTTGTATGAGAATTTTTTTCTTTTATTGCAAAGGTGTCACTTATACAACTTAAGAATAATAATAAAATATTTAAAATAGATACAATCATACCCGATCAGAGCATAATCTATCATTTTTCTATTCCTTATTTCCTGTTAGTGGAATGTGTTGGCCAATTAAACCAAGCCCATAAATTTTAGGAAATTGCTTAATTTGGTTTATTGAGTCCTAATAATATTTGGAGTCTTTTTGGGTAGTCCTAATTGTAGTTGGACTAATATTCTAATGAGAGTTAGTTTTCTTATTATAGTTAAACAACATATACTAGTTTGTATGGGATTCGATGTCCTAATCAATATAGGATTTAGATGTAATTATAAATATATGGGTCTTTGTCCTATGGAGTTATATACCACAAAAATAATAGAGTGGTGGCCAAGAGAATTAGAGGGCCGTGAGAAATTCTTTTGATGATATATTATTTAATAAATAATAGTTTTGATTGTTCAAGGCAATATTAGATTTGTTGAAGTTTTTGTTATTAAATCTCTCTTCTTTTATTTGTTTGCTTTTTTTTTTTTTTGTTCTATATTCAATAATTGGTGAATGATTTAGATTCAATAACTAGTATCAGAGTTATTTTAAATCTTACATTTGGTATCAGAGTAATTTTTGGGTCCTACATTTGGTATAAAAGCCAGTTACGATCTTGGGGGTAACTTATCAGAGCCAGTTACGATCTTGGGGTAACTTATTAGAGCCAAGTTTGATCTTGGGAAGTTGCAAAAAAATCAAAGTTTGGTCTCGTTCTTGAATTATTGCAGAGAATTGTAATTCTCATGTTACTTAAGATTGCAATCTTGAGTGGCTTGTTGAAGAGCTGTTTGATTGAAATTCGACGGTTGTTTGGATTAGAAAAAAAGGATCTTGAGGTGGTACAAATAATTGTGAAGAATAAAAAAAAAGTTTCGGTTTAATCGATGGGGAGGCCAGCTTGATCAGATTGAAGAAAAAAAAAGGGGGGACGACGAGATCAATTTTTGGACAAACTCAGGTATGTGATTTAAATAAATTATTGATTTAAAATTGTGGAGAAAGTTTTGGTTAATGGACAAAAGTTTGAGATTTTAAGAGTATGTGGTCAGAATATTGATGAGTGGTTACAGCGTGTTACACCCTATCTTAATGCTTGCATTGCATTTAATGTATTGGATATTGCATTGAGGCGTTTATCAAAGGAACTTTATGAGAAAAAAGTTAAATGGTTCTACCAGATAATAAGGAAGACAATACATTGGGCACATTGGAATACTTTTTTTGCACACAAAACTATCCACCACCACATAAGTTTTGGTTTGATCTTCTTTTGACATATAAAAATAAGCCGTGGAACAGTTATGAACCTCTCATAGACAAATATTGGGTGGTTGATTTCGAAAGAGATAAGTTTGATGAAAATAAAGAGATTGATGGTTCAAAATTATTTTCAGAATTCATTCCAATTTGGGATGATTCATATAATGTGTTAAATTTAGATTCATATGATATTAATTGCTTTGTCAATATTTCTGAGGAAGAAAATATTAGTTGTGAGGAAAGAAATATTTTGGAAGTTGAAGAAGATGAAAATAATTGTATGGTTGAAAGTTTGACTTTGGCTCATAGTGATGAAAATTTAAACTTATTAGAAATTTCTTTTGTTGTATTGAGAGATATTAAAGAGTTATTTCAGCCTACCTAGTTTGAGAATTTAATTGTTGAGAAAGAAGAAAATTTTGCATGTTGTGACATTGATGCAGTTGAAGATTTTGAAAATTTTGGCCTTGATACTTTGTTTGATTTTCCAAGCACTTTGGAATCAAAACATAATGACATTGAAGAACGTTCCAATCCAAAGTTTGTTGATTTTATTGGTATTGAGAATTTTATTATTCGAGGCCATGTTGATTTTGTGAAGACAGAATTTTTAGAGGTTCAAAATTTTTTGAGATTTGAGTAGCCCGGGTTGTTTGAAATTTGTGATTTCATCGGCGTTGATAAATTCTTGTCGTATTACAATATTGGTTTAGATCTTAATAATTTTATTGGTGCAAATTTTGTTGGAAAGGAAGATTTTGGTATTCTAAAATATTGGCAGGCTTTGCATCATTATGATGATGAAATTATTGGCACGGATTATTGTTTTACTGATTTTGATTTTGAATGGATGAGCATAGATTATTTCTTTGATCGTGCTGAACAAGCTGAGAAGTTGTATGCCAAGTACAAGATTCGACCACATCCGCATGTGAAGATGAAAATAGATGATTGTTCCAAATTGTTGTCGCAAAAGCTGCTTACAGCGATATAAATTGCTTTGAAGATTCTTGCTCATGAAGGTATTAGTGAAGCTACTTTGGCGAGCTTGGTTTAAGGGAGGCATTGTTGGCCAATTAAACCAAGCCCATAAATTTTAGGAAGTTTCTTAATTTGGTTTATTGAGTCCTAATAATATTTAGAGTCTTTTTGGATAGTCCTAATTGTAGTTGTACTAATATTCTAATGAGAGTTAGTTTTCTTATTATAGTTAAATAACATATACTAGTTTGTATGTGATTAGATGTCCTAATCAATATAGGATTCAGAGTCAGTGTAATTATAAATATGTGGGTCTCTGTCATATGGAGTTATATACCAAAAAAATAATAGAATGGTGGCCAAGAGAATTAAAGGGCCGTGTGATGGCCATGAGAAATTCTTTTGATGACATATTATTTAATAAATAATAGTTTTGATTGTTCAAGGCAATAATAGATTTGTTGAAGTTTTTGTTATTAAATTTCTTTTCTTTTATTTGTTTGCTTTTTTTTTTTGTTCTATATTCAATAATTGGTGAATGACTTAGATTCAATAATTAGTATCAGAGTTATTTTAAATCTTACATTTGGTATCAGAGTAATTTTGGGTCCTACAGAATGCCTACCATTCTTTTGGCAAGACACATGCGATTATATTCTCCTAATGGGATTGAATTTTTCAACATGTTAGTGATGTTAGAAATGTGAAAGCTCATGCTAGCAATATTGATGTACCTATATTACTTTTAGCGTTGTACTCTTGCCTCATCATTGTTGTTTCAGAGGATACATTTTTTCTTCAATAACTAAAACTTATACCTTTCCCCCCAGTCAACATCACTAATGTTGATAGGCCCTGAAACATCCTATATCACTTTCTTTTCTATCTTTTTTTAACTTATTACTAGCATTATTTCTGGACTGTCTAGGCTTCATTCGTTATGTTGAGTTTGTCGAGGTTACTATTTCTTTATCTTTTCTTATTCCACAATACCTGAAATGTTGGGAGGAATGGGGTGAGTTATACAACAAAGCTCATTGAATAAGTCCAGTTTTTGTCATGCATTTTCATAGCAAAACTTGCATATATATATATATATATACACACACACACACACACACCATGGATAGTGAAAAATAATAAAAATAACTTTCAAAATCATGAGTAACTTTATAAAAATATTTGAAAAACTTAGAAATACATGCTTTATGAAACTTACTTCATACTTTGAACATAACTTTCTTTTCAAAATCACAGCATACTTGAGAATTTAAATCATATTTCGAATATAGCTTGCATATTGTGAATCATAGAATTCATAAATCAATTTATGCCTATTAGTGCGATCAACACATAACATAACATAGCATATCATGTAAAAGGGAAGCCCCAGCCAACTCGTGACTATCATGTCATAGCATAGCAAGAAATCTTGGCCTACTCTTGGAAAACATATCATATCATAATGGGAAGTCTCGGCCATCCTGTAGCCATCATATCATACTATAATGGGGATCCCAAACATCTCATGGCCAACATATCATAAACAAAAGGGAGAGCTTTGGCCTATTTATGGGATTGTATGTCGTAAACATACCATACCATAATATATCATATCATTTCATTATTCTAACTTTCATGGGTGGAGATTCATGGCCTACATATGAGCTTGTCGACAAACTTCCCTCAGATGAGGACTCATATAGTGATATGTACATAAAAAATAGCTTTTCAAACATTTATATCAATGGGTTTTTGAAAACAGTTAGCAAATATAATTGTAAATCACATTTTCATATGATAGCATAATACTTTATATAGTATAAAATATCATATGTACTGTATATAAGACAAATGCAAAAAGTCTACACTTTAAAGATTTGAAAGTACTTACCTGGATTGCCTCGATTCTATCCTCATATTCCTTTTTAGCTTAACAATATATCCTACACATACATTGTCATTCATATCAATTTTAAAGTCTATGTCAATTTTATGTTTTCATGCCTTGCGTGACTTAATCTATGTCTTTTTGTCATCTACTTAGAATATTTATGTGAAACATTGTGTATTTATCTCTTTCTAAGTTCTCAAGGCCAGTTTTTAAACATACTTACCTTTGTTTCCATAATCCTTGTGACCTATTATTTGCATAATATTAATTTACTTAGTAGATTATTTTGGTCTAATCAAATTTCAAATCTAGGTTTAGATCGTTGAAAAATTATAAGAATAGTGTTTCAAATTATTATAAGGGTATTTATGTATTTTATCAAAAGTCTTGAGACTAAAATAATATTTTTAGAATTTATTTAACATAAATAGACCACAAAATTAGATTCAGAACATCAAAAAACATAAGAATAAACCTTCATGAAAAAATTGGCATCTTATTTGAAACACATTAATTGTGAATAGTTTGATAAAATGTTTTCAAAATTTAATTTGAAAAAATAGACAATATAATTGAGTCCAAAGTCATCAAAAAGGTATGGTCTAAGATAATTAACCCGCCTCAGATGGAAACTCTTGTCGTAACACTTAACGCCTATTATGTAAAACTACCAACACGATAGAATTGTAAAATTAAAGGAAAGGATGAATAAACATGGAAATTCCATTCTCATAATAATAGAAGGAAAAAAGAAGAAGAAATAGGCTTTTCACAATGAGGAGCTCTTCCCATGGTTATAGACTCACTTAAAACTTGTTATAGTCCTTTCTAATAAGCTAAAGAAAATAGTTATTTTTAGGTGGATGGTTGTAGATTAAAAAGGATGTCTACATACACGCACAACAATCAATTTCATCCAAAATAAAATTATAGACACCTTATGTTGTGACCTTTGGTTGCATAGAGGTAGTTTCATCATTTTTTGAGAAGTCACTACGATATCTCCCACCTAGGAGTATTTTAGAAATTTCACATTTTGCCCCTTAAGGGCATTTTAGTAATTTTTTCATTATAGTCATTTTACCCACTAAGGGTATTTTGGTCCTTTTTTTATTAAGGGTATTTCGTTCATTTTGTTCACTAAATGCATTTTAGTCATTTTGCCCACTATGGACATTTTGGTCATTTTGTCCATTATGGGCATTTTGGTCATTTCTCCCACTAAGGGCATTTTGGTCTTTTTTCCCATTAAAGACATTTTGGTCATTTTGTCCCTTAAGGACATTTTGCCCCTTAAGGACATTTTTGTTATTTCGCCTATTAAGGGCATTTTGGTCATTTAATACATTATGGCCCTTAAAAGTATTTTGGTCATTTTGCATATCTTTGACCTTCAGGGGTATTTTGGTGATTTCTAGCATTTTCTTACCCTTTGGGGTAATTTGGTAAATTCTAGAAATTTTTTACTTTTGGGTGTATTTATGTAATTTTGTCCTTTATAAGGCATTTTGGTAATTTAGGCATAATCGTACTCCTAGTAAGTCATTTTGGTCATTTGAGAGTATTTACGTAATTTTCATGCCATTTTATCCCTTTGCAGGTAATTTGATAATTTTAATCCTTAGGGACAATTTGGACCTTTTCTTACCTCAAAAGCAATTTTATCATTTTCCATGTCCCAAAATCCCCCACCAAATAAGGGCCAATTTGGTAATTTTGAATTACATTTATTGCCTTTATTATTCCTTAGAAAATTGCCTTGCTTGTGCAATAGGACTTGCTTTTATTGTCCCTTGGAAGTTGCTTTACTTGCTCACTAGAATTAGTAGTCATTATCATTCTTAGGAGTTTTCTTTATAGCTCCTTAGAAACTGTCTTTCTTGCTTATTAAAACTTACAAATCTTGTTTTCTTGCACTTCAAAGCTTAATCTAAGCCTTCCATCTATAAGATTGATTACGAGCCATTAGATCAACCTCCATATTTGCCTATAAATAAAGTCCCTTGGCCAACAAGAAAGAGACCTAAAATCTAAAAGCCAGAAGGCTGCTGCAATAACTTTTTTTCTCTCTCTCTCTCTCTCTCTCTCTCTCTCTCTCTCTCTTTTATATTTTTTGGAGTTCTGTTCTACCAAGATGAATACCCTACACAAGTCGGAACACCACATAAGGGATAATCCAAAATCAAGGAGTTTAAGCCGAAATGCTCTCTGGTTTACTACAAATAATCAGGTACGCTCCCTAAACCTTTTTTTACTTACCCAATTCGTCATATTCTATCACTTATGATAGAAGTGGTTGAGTTGGAGAAGTACGATGGTTTTGATTCCGTTATGTAAATGGATATGTAGGAAGTCTTCGGGCCCGAGTCCAATCATCCCCTCCCCCTTTCCTATTTCATTATTTATTTGATCTCCACGTTTTCGCTCCATACTTTCTTACCCAAGTCATCATATTTTATTCTCATTTGATAGAACTGAGTGGTGAGTGTTAATCCATTACCTCACTTCATTTTCTTATTGAGAAGAGTGAGATATATCTTTATCGGCTTTTATCACTGTTGATATAAGCAAATGAAAGGCATCTTTAAGCTTTCTTTTTATTATGTCATTTATTTCGTTTTATTCATTCATGCAGATATTATTTTCTCAGCTATTTTTTCTTTTTATTTATGTTGTGCAATAAAATCCCTGCGGATGAGCACATAAGGCCAGTCCATTCGGATTGGGCAGGATGAGTGCCTAACACCTTCCTATCCCCATACCATAACTCCCGGACTCAGAGTTTTTCGATTTTGTAGTTGATTAGCTTGGTTTATTTTATGACCCATGTCAAGGGGTTTATAATGTGATTAGGACCAAAGTGATGTAATTCTTAATTTTATTTGCTATTTACTTTTACATGTATTTTTCATGGATTGTAATCGGGTTTGCTTGTTTATTTGCTTAAAATAAGCTGGCGACTCATCTTTTTCTTTCATATACACATTTAGGGTGTTCCTTCCTACCTTTAGGGAGGGGATAACTGGGGTCTTCCAACGGTTGCGCTCACAAGAATCCTTGCTTGTAAACAATATTATTCATACTTGCATTAAGTACAAACTTTCTTAATCATTTTCCTTTAAAGCAATGGTGAAAATATTTCAATAAATATCTACAATGCTAGGTTTGATCATTTGTCAAAATTTCCACTTATAATGCAGGCTTTGATCATTCGCCCAAATCGCCACTAACATCATTAGGTTCTTCGATTGTGCGATACGATCGATGAAATTTCCACCTACAATGCTAGGTCCTCCAATCATTCGTCGAAATTAGCATTGTTATTTTTATGAAATATTTCTCTTAATCTGTGTTTGTATATCAGTCCCTATTGTTGGTAGTGATAGGGTTTGAGGTGGGGTTGGTGGGAATGATAATATCAAATAAGCTGATTGTGATGAGGATAAATATGGACCTTAAGCAAGCCTCTATCGATGGTGCTGAATGTGATCAAATGGGCAACTCAAATGGGTTTGAGCAGCAAAGAGTTTAAAAGTTTGAATAGACTTGAAGTTTAAGGTAGAGATAAGATTTATCCTAAAGTGTTTAGTGGATTGGTAGATTCACTTCATCAAACTGACTGGGATCTAGTTTTTCATGGCAAAGGGAATGTCAATGGTGATGTTGTGGTATTTGAAACTTGAATAACTTTAATTACCAAAAAAAGAATAATCACTGTAGTGTATTGAATACATTTGCAACTATGGATAACTTGGTTTGAGGTAGAGATGCACCATTGTCATTAATTCTTTTGCAAATAGAAAAGATAGAGTTAAGTAGTTGAGTTAGACTTCCAATTGGGTAAAGTTGTCTTTTTGAAAAAAATTAAACCATTCTGTTATGTCAACTGACGGTTGACCAATGGGAGGGGAAGTTGTTACGCAACATAAATTTCAAGGAAGATTTGTGTAATTTCTCAAACTATGAGAAAACCATTTGTAATATTAATTAACCTCAAGGAAGGTCGGTGTAATTTATCCAATTTGAATTATGTTCAAGTTTGAATCCTACAAGAATAGCTAAGTCAGTGTGAGGTGGCTTACCAAAAAAAAAAAAGAAGAAAAGTTGTGTGAGGTTTTTGAAATCAACCTAAACTCTAGCTTCAACTTCTACTTGGAGGCTCTCAGTTCAAATATTCCGAAAGTTATTGCCTAAATGGAGTATTGGGTTGAGGGTGGGGGAAAAAAGTAAAAAAAAACACTATGTGTTTGGAGTAACACATGTATTAAATCTTTATTAGATATGTTTTATCAAATTACCATTGGACTTCTAAGTAGAGTAGTACACAAACCATCAAATTAAGAGAGCAAACATTAATAGTTTCAAAAAGAAAAAGAAAATACTACTATCTTATCCATTTTCTCCTCACTTTTTAGCGATAGATTGTGAGAAATTATTTATGAGGCTGTCACATGATATGAGGGCCTCTATGATTTTATTATTTTGTAAGATTCATGTAAGGCTCGCTGTATTGCTAAAATAATATAATGAATTCATAAAATAATTAACTTTTCACGGATTGTCGTCACCTCCTAATTTAGGCGGGTGAGAAGTGCTTCTTGAGTCACTTTTGAGAGTTGACCATTAATTTTAGGTTAAATTACACTAACCTCCCTTGAGTTTAAATGAAAATACACCTAGCCCTCTTAGGTTTGAGAAATTACATTGACCACCCTTGTCAGTGTTTATCGTTAAATGATGTTGATGGAAATGCTTAAATGACGATTATACCCAATCGTATTTATAACATGTTTTGAATGTCTTTTCTGAACTCTTACCTAACCATTCCCAAATCTTGCAAAATGATACTTTTATCCTTACCACAACCCCAAGGCAATTGAAGGGACATCTCTATCGTTAGTAGTTTGTCATTTGTCTCTTACATTAATCAGAAAGGTTAAACACATAGATGAAGTTCATCTCTCTCATTCAAGACAAACCTAACTCTTTCCCAAATCACCATTAGTTAAAACTAAACTCAAAGAAGATCCAAACAATCTTGTGTAAAGGTTGATTTGTGGATTTTGTATTCAACTCAACTTTCTTGATAGAAAAATCTCAAGCGTGCTCGTAACATGGTAAAATCACATGTTTTACACTACTGCTCTAGTTAAGTTTTATTTCTAGTTCTTGGCTCATTTAAGTTAATCTATTTAACAACATTAAAGGACTATTTTCAATGTGTTTGAATCTGGATGTGTTGATTGCAATAGAATGGAAAATATTTTATCATGACAAAGATTTCTAAAACCACAAATTGTTTTTAATGTGTCTTGGGAAAAGATGTTTGGTGGGGAGAGATTCGTTTTCTTGGTATTGTTTCATTTTCTTCATTGCTGTCATTTATAAAATTTTACTGTAGTCATTCGAAGCTCTTAAGTAATCTACTATTTTTTTTTCTTTATTCAAATTGACATGGAAAGATTATTTAAGCTTGAGCTGGGCTTAGCTAGTATATGGCAGAGTTATTGGGTTCATCAAAACTGGGGCGGTGATGATGATGTTTTTTATCGGGTTGAGAAAAACTTAACAAAATTGGAAGGTAGGTTTCAAAATTTCATATAACAGCTAGAAGGAGCTAGATGGGATACACGACAAATAAATCTGAAGGTTCGAAATAAAATTCTCATTAAGGAAGTGGGTGTTGTTTGATTGTTTTCTTACCCGGTTGTCTTGATTTATATGATCCCAAAAACCCTCGTGTGCTTGTAAAATATGGATTATCAACCAAGATAACTATCACGGGGTAAATTTTTGCTTCACAACAATGACACCCGAGTAATGGCGTTACCTTTACAACTAGCCCTCAAACTCACAAGGCAACACACACACAGTAAACAAAGCACAACACTTATTTATAGGGAAAACACTCCCAAACCTTTATATTGATATCAATCATATTACAAAGGAATATAATTCCACCCAAAGACTCTCTGCCTTAAAATGTAGGGCCTTGGTATGTTTATATACACAGAGAAAATGGTGGTTGACACCCTCAACTGCCCAAGGGTTTGTTGGACAAGTTTAAGTGCGCCACTTGTGGCATAGCACTTATCTGAAATTGCTCCTGCCTTGCTGCGCGCCCCGAAGGCTACCACCTGTGTGGTGCAGTTGAAACTGCTGCAGGCCACTACCTCTATGCTGGACAAGTCTAAGCGCGCCACCTATGGTATAATAGTTATTTGAAACTGCTTTTGCCTTATTGCGCGCCCCCAAGGCCGTCACTTGTGTGGTGTAGTTGAAATTGCTGCAAGCCACTTTCTTCATGCTCGCCCACTTGCTTGCAACTGCTATGTAAGGCGCCCCCAAGGCTGCCACTTGTGTGGTGCACTTAAAACTGTTGCTGGCCACTTTCTCCATGCTCGCCCACTTGCTTGCAACTGCTACGCCAGCACATGATGCACATGTCTATATATATACCCACATGTCTGATATCACACAACTGCCTTGTCCACACGTCTATGCATTGAGCTAACCACCTTTGTGCATGGTGGGCTACACCCAAGCCATGTGCCCAAATGCTTGCATGTTGGGGTACACCTATGCCATGCTATCAAGTCATGTGTCCCGTACATGCCATGCCACTCCTTCAGTCAACCTTCAGCTGCCATAGTCATTCCCACTGTAGTTCAGCCACCGAGCCATATTAAACCCAACCACAATGCCGTCGAGCCATGCCCTATGCTCCACCCCAATCAAACACCGATGGGTCCATAAGGCTTGGGTAAGCCATGCCGTGCCAAGGCTTGTTTAGACATGCTGCTTCATGGCTTAGGGTGGTGAGGAGGAAGACCCTCCTATGTATGTCTTAGGACAATTGCCAGTCTGACAAGAATGACCATAACCTCTTACATATAAGATCTTCACCACCTTGCTTGCCTGACTTGGATCATGACTTGGTGCAAGGTGCCACCAAGTATGTCCATGTCGGCTAAGCCTACTTAGGGTCTGATAAGCCTTCCCCACCAAGAGAACCCAATGTCCTCGTTGGAAGAGACTCCAAATACTGCTCAATTACCTTCTCAAATTGCCATAGCATCGTGTCTTTCTCCCACGTTGCCTCTTCTGTCCTTTTTCCTTTCCACTTGACCAAGTAGTAAGTACTTCTATTCTTCTTACTCATTCCCTCGATCCTGTGGTCCAATATGGCCTCTATCATGTCCGAGTATTACTTTTTGATAGTTGGAGGTGCCCGTGCCCGACTGGTTCTTGAAGAATCAATTAGGTCCTCATTATACTTTTTCAGAAAACTCACATGAAATACTGGATGCAACTTGAGTCTGATGGGTAAGTCCAGCCTATACGCCAATCTTCCAATCCATCTGGTGATAACAAAGGGCCCATCATATCGTTGAATAAGCCCCTTGTGAGCATTTTTTTGGCTTATCTTCTTCCAGATCTGAGGGGTGAGTTCAACATCACTCTATCCCCCAAATCAAACTCCACTGGTCTGTGTATCTCATCAGTCCACTTCTTGATCCTCTTTCCAGCCTTCACCAAGCAATCTCTAGCTTCTTTAGTCCTTTCCTACTACAATCTGGCAAACCGATATGCTGTAGGGCATCAGCCTTGACACTTCTGCTTGGAAACTTCATGCGGTGTGAGAGGCTGTGGACTATTGCCAACTCGAAAGGGATTTGACCAGTAATAGAGCTCTGTTGTAGGTTGTAGCAGAACTGTGCCACATCAAGCAAGTCAACTTAGTTCTGTTGATTTTTTGCACATAATGCCTCAAGTATTCCTTAAGCATAGCATTCACCCTTTCTGTCTGTCCATCAGTTTGTGGATGATTGCTAGTTGAGAAGTTCAGTTTTGAACCCATCATCTCAAACAAAGCTGTTCAAAACCTTCTCGTGAATCGGGCATCTCTGTCGTTAACAATGTCTAGGGGCAACCCCCAATGTTTCACTATTTGCTTGAAAAATAGTTGTGCTGTGATCTCGGTAAAACAAACTTTAGGGGCTAGTACAAAAGTTGCATACTTCGAAAATCTGTCAACCATAACAAAAATTGAAGTAAAGTTGTTAACCTTTGGTAACCCATTGATGAAATCCATAGAAACACTCCCCCAAGGTCTGCTGGGAATTGGGAGAGGTTCTAAGGTATCTGCTGTCTTCTTCCTTTCAGTTTTGTCCTGCTAGCACACCAAACAGGTCCGCATAAATAGTTTAATGTCAGTTTCCATTCGGGGCCAATAATAGCTCTCAGACAATAAGGCAAGAATCTGCACTGGCCTGGATGTCCTGCCCAAAGAGAATCGTGAGACTCTTTCAGCAGCAATTTTCTAATGCCTCTAGACTTATGGACATACGGTCTTCTTCCTTTAACATAGAGGACACCTTTCTCTATCCAAAACCATCTTGTGATACCATCTTGGACTTGCTTTAAGAGTAAGCTAGTCATAGGATCAGTTTCTGTTTGAATTCTGATCTTCTCTAACACATCTCTAGCAATAAGGCTTAGTGTTGCAATGTTCTCTCCCGCAATTGGCTTTCTATTGAGAGCATCAGCAACCTGATTTGCACTGCCTGGTTTGTACTGGATTGTATGGAACTTGCGCCTTGAAATCCTGCCACTTTGCTTGCTTCGGGGTCAGCTTCTTCATGGTTTGAAAGTAGCTAGTGGCCACATTATCCGTCAAAATGAGGAAATGTTTGCCCAGCAGGTAATGCCTCCAAGTGTTGACACAATATACCACTGCTGTCATCTCCTTCTCGTGCACTGAATATCGTCTTTCAGTGTCGCTCAGCTTTCTACTTTCAAAAGCCACCGGATGCCCATCCTGTACTAAGACACCTCCAATAGCAAAATCAGAGGCATCAGTCTGCACCTCAAAAGGCAAATCAAAGTTAAGAAGTTTTAAAATGGGGTCACTAGTCACCACCACCTTCAATCGGTCAAATGCCTCTTGGCATTCATGAGTCCACTTCTATGTTCTGTCCTTTCGTAAAAGGTCTGTCAAAACTGCCACCTTCTTTGAATAGTTTTTGATGAACTTTCTGTAGTAGTTGGCTAAGCCCAAGAAACATCGAAGTTCTGTCACCTTAGTCGGCATTGGCCAATCAAGAATGGTAGCAATTTTCTTTGGGTCCATTCGAACAGTACCCCTAGAAATAATATGACCAAGGAACATGATTTTCTTCTGGCCAAACTCGCACTTCTCAGGCTTCAAGTATAGTTCTACTTCCCTTAACTTAGTCAATGTCAGCCTTAAATGATCAACATGTTTTTCTAAGGTCTGACTAAAAACAACCGTATCATCTAAATAAATGATAATAAAACGATTGATGTATTCTCGGAATATGTTATTCATCAAAGTACAGAAAGTTGCAAAAGCATTGGTTAGGTCGAATGGCTTGACCAAGTACTTATAAGAGCCATACCTTGTAATACAGGCTATTTTAGACTCATCCCCTTTCCAATTCTAACTTGATAATACCCAGACCGCAAGTCTATCTTGGTGAAGTACACAGCTTTCCCAAGTCTATCAAACAGCTCGTCAACTATAGGGACCGGATAGTTGTTTCTAACTGTCACCTTGTTGAGAGCTTTGTAATCAACACAGAGCCTAAGGGAACCATCCTTCTTTTTTTGGAACAGAACAAGAGCACCATATGGCACTTTGGAGGGCTGGATAAAGCCAGCCTTCAAAAGATCAGTGAGTTATTTTCTCAACTCAGCAAGCTCAGAGGGACCCATACGATAAGGGGCTTGAGCAAGGGGTTTAGCACCAGGAACTAGCTCAATCTGGTGGTCAATCTCCCTTTTTGGCAGTAATCTAGGTGGAAGCTGATATGGCTTCACATTCTGAAACTCGTCAAGCAATTTATGTACAAGCTCAGGTATAGACTACAGGTCTTCCTTTGTTTCTTCCTCGAACATCATGGCCAGATAAGTCATTTGCCCCTTTCTGAGTTTGTCTTTGAGTTGCAGCGCTGAAACCATCTCCACTGCACTTTTGGCCTTGCTTAAAGAAAGAAAACAAGGACTTGGCAAGTCCATGATAAAAAGACCCTGCAGATGAGGCATAACAGAAACCTTCGCCTTTGTAAAGAAATCCAACCCAAGTATTACTTGAAAATCATCTAAGGGAACTACCAGAAAGCTGTATTGGCCTCGCCAATCGCCAACATTTAATGGGACATCTTTAGCCATTCCACCAATAGGCTTCACTTATGAATTTACAGCTTTGATTTGCTGGAATCACTAACTAGGGAAAGATCAAGCCGCTGTACTTCACGATCAAAAATGAAGTTGTGGGTGGCTTTAGTGTTGATCATGGCATGGACAACAACGTTGTTCAATAAGACCTGCACATACATCAATCCCTTTCCAGACTGTTGGTTCCTCCTTCTTCTGAATTATGTTCAAAAGTTGGAGAGGGTTGACTCGTGTGGGTTCTTCTGATCGATCAGAAGTTGAGTCTTCTGCAACAAGAGCACTCAGCTTCTCCTTCTTGGGGCAGTTCATGGCACGGTGAGGGCCATCACAGATGAAACAACCCTTTCCACTCTTAGATGTGGAAGGTTTGTCTACACTCCTTTTTGCAGAAGAAAATGAGGTAAATTTCCCGTCATTCTTCTTCTTGTTGAAACCCTTACCTTTCTGTTGCTCCTTTGACTTACCCTTATCATCTTTCTCCACAGAATTCGACTATGGGCAGTAATCAACAAGAGCATCAGTGGCTGCCATAGCTGCTGGCAAGTTCTTCACACCTTGTTGCCACAATTCTGATTGCGCCCATCCTTGCAGTCCAGCCATGAAATTGAATAACTTATCTTCGTCGAACATATTTTTAATGTCAAGCATCAGGGACGAGAATTGCTTGACATAATCTTGAACAGTACCCATATGTTTGAGTTTGCGTAGAACATCACACGCTTGCCAAGCTGTGTTGCTCGGAAGAAACTGCTCCTTCATTTCATGGACTAAAGTATCCCAGGTTGTGATCTGTGGACGTGAATTGTCCTCAGATCGTGTGCACCACCATAGTTTTGCATCTCCAACGAGATACATACTAGTGAGATCCACTTTCTCTACATCTGGGGTCCGGACATCTTTGAAATAGTGGCTCATATCCCACAGAAAGTTTTCTAACTCCTTTGCACTGCATGCACCGGAGAAGGGTTTCGAGTCAGGAACCTTGGCCTTTTGCGAACTCTCGTGCACCACTGGACTCGTCTGATGCAAGACCCACTTCATGAGAGACACCTCATCTTCAAGGGAATGAACTCTCTCATTCAAAGCTTCGGCCAGAGAACTAACACTCCCAAGAAGATCATTTATCTTGCTGTTTGATTCAAAATAATGATTATCTTCAGTTTGTCAGAGTTCATCTTGTGTTTTCTAGGCATTCTGCACCTCTTGGGACAACCTATCGATCTGCATCGAAAGGGGCATAGCATCATCCGGTAGGGCACCAACAAAGTCCTCCAACCTTGTCACCCACAAGCGTAACTCTGCGTTACTACAACCAGCCATGGATTCCGATTAAAACCACGCTCTAATACCAACTATCACGGGGTAACTTTTTGCTTCGCAATAATGACACCCCAGTGATGGCGTTGCCTCTACAACCAGCCTTCAAACTCACAAGGCAACACACACACACACACACACAGAGTAAACAAAGTACAACACTCGTTTACAGGAAAAACACTCCCAAACCTTTATATTGATATCAATCAAATTACAAAGGAATACAATTTCGCCCGAAGACTCTCTGCCTTCAAATGCAAGGCCTTGGTGTGTTTATATACACAGAGAAGATGGCGGTTGACACCCTCAACCGCCCAAGGGTTTGCTGGACAAGTCTAAGCGTGCCATCTGTGGCAGTTATCTGAAACTGCTCCTGCCTTGCTGTGTGCCCCCAAGGCTGCCACCTGTGTGGTGCAGTTGAAACTGCTGTAGGCCACTACCTCTATGCTCGCCCACTTGCTTGCAGCTGTTATGCTAGGCGCCCCTAAGGCTGCCACCTGTGTGGTGCAGTTGAAACTGTTGCAGGCCACTTCTTCCATGCTCACCCACTTGCTTGCAACTGCTGCGCCAGCACATCACACACATGTATATATATATATATATATATATATACCCACATGTCTGATATCACACAACTGCCTTATCCACGTGTCCATGCATTGAGCAAACCACCTTTGTGCATGGTGGGCTGCACCTAAGCCATGTGCCCAACTGTTTGCATACTGGGGTGCACCCATGTCATGCTGTCAAGTCATGTGTCCCACACATGCCATGCCACTTCTTTAGTCAACCTTCAACTGCCATTGTCATTCCCACTGTAGTTCAGCTACCGAGCCATATTGAACCCAACTGTAATGCCACCGAGCCATGCCCTATGCCCTACCCCAATCCAATACCGACAGGTCTATAGGGCTTGGGTAAGCCACGCCATGCCAAGGCTTGCCTAGACATGCTGCTCTCATGCCTTGGAGTGGTGGGGAGGAAAACCCCCCCTATATATGTCTTAGGAACAATTTTCGGTCTGACAGGAATGACCATGACCTCTTGCGTATAAGGTCTTCACTACCTTGCTTGTCTTACCTGGATCATAACTTGGTACAAGGTGCCATCAAGTATGTCCATGTCGGCTACGCCTACTTAGGGTCTGACAATAACCGTGTAGGTGTCACACCCTTAAGGCATTGGGTTATGTTCAAATGAGGAGATGTGCTCAAAAAAATAAAACGATATTAGAGTTTTTTTTATAATTTAAATTAGTTACAATAAATACTCTCTCTTAAAATGATATGTATGTGCATGCGTATTTATTTTAGTACTAAAACTTATTTTTTTAATGAGAGTTTTTTGTGATAAAAATTTTATGTTAATTTAATAATTATTAATTCTAAAAATTATGACTAATTTGACATTTTTAAGGTTAATTACATTTTAAACTATTTTTAAATTATTTAACATATGTTCATGACTTTTGTAATTAAATAATTTAATTTTTTTTACATTAAGCTATTTTTATTAAATAATTCACAAAATTTTATCGAATTTAAGTACAATAACAATTTTCAATAATGTTATTTTAGTTTAAATTTATTGAATAATATAATTAAACTAAAATTAAAAATACTTACAAAAAATGGCATACTTATGACACTAGAAAGAGAGTGCAAAAACAAAGAATAAGGGTCCAGAAGAGTGAAATGGTTTTATAATTTATGAAAGGGCAAATTTGCCCAATTATAATATATCTATTTGAGCATAAAAGTCATTTTATGCAAACATAAAAGGACATATTGATCATTTTAACTTAACAAGGATAGTTTCGGTAATAACAAAATGTAAAAAGTAACTTCCCTCACATACTCAAACGATTAGATAATGGCGGGGGATATCTTAGCCAACAACGAAAATAGATAAATAATCAATGTAATTTCTTAGACGTTGTCTGTATTTTCACTCAACCTTAAATACTAGAAGGGAGGGCCCACCCTCTCTAAGGGTTTTCGTGTTTCGGGAGAGAATTTCAGCTCCTACATCGTTAGGGGGTTGAGCCCAAGGCTGTTATTTTCTGAAATAAGCCCAAGGCGAAGCCCGTAGTTCTTTCGAAAATAGTGATTATGAAACAACCAAAACCAAGGCATTATGTTTAGTACAAGTCCGAATAAAGTGTCAACATATAACCAGTTTTTCAACCCATATGCTCTCTCCGTTTAATTTAAAATAAAAAGGGTTAATTTCTCTGACCTTATCATGAGTAGTTCTCTTTTCATTTCAAATGAATGGATATATGGAGAGGTTTTTGGATTTCAACTTTTGCAGTCAGTTGAACATCTCTAACCCATAGTTAGCCAAATTTATTTTTATTTTGAAATATTCTTCAAATTTGAAGATCATAGGTTTCACATTTTCACTCCAATCGTACTAATCTTTAAATCACTATTTATTTTTCAAATCTCACATTTAATAATATTATTTGTCTAAAATATAATTATTTAACATATATTTATTTAAAATTCAATTATTTAAGTTTTTAATGGGGGGATAGGTTGATAATTTTTACCATATAAAAATTAATTTCAAAATAAATAAAGAATAATTAAAATAGAAAAAATTTATTGATAAATTAATTTTAAATTTTAAATACTTATTAAAATAATTAATTATTAATTTGGAGTATTATAAAAATAAGAGGCAATTAGAAATCAGTCACTTATTTGAGGTTGAATTAGGATTCAGTCGATGTCAGAGATGCATTTATGAAAAAGTCTATCTTTGTGCTTGAAATTAAGAAGATGTTAAAAAAATTAGTAAAACATCAACTTTGGAAACTTCAATTTTTAAAAGACCAAAATACCCTTTTAAAAGTCCAAGTAATTAACAAGAATACTCATATCCATTTTGGGATAGAAAAGTGAAACAGTTCATCATTGTCCTCCCTTCGTGAACCAAACGTCCACTATAATCCACCCATTGTTGCCATCATCCACTAGAATCCGACCAGTTGGCATCATCTTCAAACCGAACAACTCTTTGCTCTCTTCTTATCGACCAAGTGCTGTTGTCCCCAAACTCAATCCATAACTAGATCGACCCATTTGCCGTCGTCGTCACCGTCTCCGTTTCCGTCGCTTCCTACCCCATCTTCATAGTCTCTAACAGGTAAGTCTTTGTCTCTATCGTCAAATTTATCTTATCCTACCCAAACCTAGAGTCTAGAAAAAATTATCTCTATAATGTTGTGCATAGAGGCACTTTATGACCCTTTAAAATTCGAAGAAAAATGATGTCCGTACAAATCTGATAATACTAGGTTATTGGATTTTAGTTCGAAAGTGATAATGGTTTCAAGAGATTTTAACTAGAATATTGTTAAAAATGACATAGTTCAAAAGTGATAATGGTCCTATAATATGAATTAATTGGATGATGTTGGATTAAATTTTATTACTATTTTCTAATAGTTCATCTTTGCAGAAATTTTATTGGGTAATTTTGTAGTGTGTTTTCCTTTGGTTGGCTTAGTCTTTCTTTATTGTTAAAGGTATTATCCTCATCCCTTTAATTTGGTTTTAATTTTTTGGTCTTTTGATATATAATCTACAAAAAAAAATAGAAATAAACATAAATTATTATTTTTTTTAAAAAATAGTAAGATATAAAAAGAGAGCCAGTAAAAAGTTTTCAATGGAGATGGATGCTACGTTAAGGAGGGAGTCAACCCCAGAACAAGCATCCCTAACAAAAAGTGGAAGAGAAAACTCACTTCCACAATGTCATGAACGAAATGCTCAAAACAAACAAACAGGTTGGTCAAAATTCATGTGAGTGAATTGTATTCTATATTTTTTTTTATTATTAATGCATTTGTTTTGTAACATATTTATTGACTAGTGCTATGTTTTTTTATGATGGATTCCGGTGCAGAAGCATACAAGGGACTTAACGAAGGTAAAATTTAGATTGACTATAACCTTTCAGAGGTATCTACAAAAATCATCAATTAAACACCTAACATATATTAATTTTTTAGTAATTTATCAATAACCTATCTTTATGCATTGTGCATGTATTTATGTTAGATAGGTTTCTCAAATCAGGCTAGTGGAAAGAAATGACAGTGGAAGAAAGAGTTCCATACACAGATTCAGCAAGAGAAATACGGGAAACCTTCAAACCATGTGTGATTTTATGTAATTCCTAACAAAATTAATTTGTACTGTAATTGTTTGGGATGAAATGTTAATATTTTATTAATTCTTGGAATGTTGATAAAAAAATATTTTGAACTTGGTGCAACCTTCAAATGGTTATGGTGCAACTCATTAGAACATCAGGTGCAACTCGCATAACGTCTAGTGCAATTGGGTAACACTGTGCACACATCATGGGAATTAACCTGCTTATTTTTTTGAATTTAGTACAATCTTCAAAATGTTATGAAGCAACTCACTAAAACGTCGGGTGTAACTGGATAACACTGTACACACAAAGACAAATTACACAAGAATGGTTGGTAATTATATAGAAGAACAAAGTTCTCACTTAGGGATAAGTTCCTTACAAATCTTTCGATTATGAGCGACCTTACGACAACAAAAGCAATGAATAACCCTTTCGTCCTGGTACTAAGGCTCGATGAGATTTTTCTTTGATTTACCGGGGGGTCTTTTAGTTATAGGAGGAAAATGTGCAACCTACACAATGTTTGGTTCAACTTACATAACATTGTACACTACAAAAATGTGGAGTTTTAGCGACACACATTATTAGCGATGCACATGATGCACGTCGCTACAAGTGATGTAAAAATCATTTCCCGCGTAAAAAAAAAAGGGGCATGTAGTTTAAGGACGTAAAAATCAGTTATTAGCGACGTACATGTGTGTCGCTAAAAGTTAAAGAGGATTAGCGACGCTAAAAGTTAAAGAGGATTAGCGACGCTAAAAGTTAAAGAGGATTAGCGACGCACCCTGTGCGTCGCTAATAGTATGGCAAGTAAAACAATAACGTTTTTATACATTTGACGACGTGTAAAAGAATATTAGCAACTGAGCAGTTGTGCGTCACGAATAGCTTTGCAATATTTCCCCCAAACCCCTGTGCGTCGCTAATAGTATGGCAAGTAAAACGAACAACGTTTTTATACATTTGGCGACGTGTAAAAGAATATTAGCAACGAGTAGTTGTGCGTCACGAATAGCTTTGCAATATTTCCCCCAAACCATACGCCCATCTTATTCGATCAGAAGCTGCTCTCTCTCTTTCTCTCTCTCTCTCTCTCTCTCTCTCTCTCTCTTTCAAGTGTTTCATTGACCGTGGCGGCACGTTCCGACAATGGTGACAACGACCCCGATTAACGTTAAGTCCTCTCTCTCCATTTCTCTCTCACTCCCCGATGTATATAATATTGTGGTATTCAAAGTGATATATATTCAAAGCGATACCATCGTGTTGAATTACTGTTGCATACATGTAATTTGTTTTAATTTGCTTAAGTTCGTTTCTGTAACATTTTTTCTTTTATAATGGTAATAATTTGTTTTGAGTTTTGTCACGCCCCGAATTTTCATAAACCCAGGGAGTGAGTGAAATAAATTAAGGAAGATAAATAAAAGGTAATTAAATAGATTTAGTTGATTATTCATTTATTTTTCCGTGTTTTCTCAAAATTAAAAATGAAAACTTGCTACTAGACTTAACCAAAATGGTTTTCTAATGTCAATCAAATATCTCCTCCAACTAATATTCAAAATAAGTCTAAGTCATGCTCAAAAATGACCTCCAAAATAGCCCCAAAATATCTCTAAATATGCCTTGGAACAATGGCCCAAATGGGCCCCAAATTCCCTAAGACATAGGTTAAGAATAGGTCAAAAAGTCTACTAAAATTTGTCTAAGGAAGTGGTCAAATATAGCCCATGAGAGTGGCCAAACATAGCCCAAAAGGATGGCCAAACATGGCCCAAAAGGATGCCCAAACATGACCTAGGGATTGACCAAACATGGCCTAAGGTGATTGGCCAACGTGGCCTAGGGGTTGGCCAAACATGGCCCAAGGAAAGTGGCCAAGGGCTGGTGTCAAAGTGCAGGGGTTCGTGCCCAAAGGGGCTGTCAAGCAGTAGGTAGCAGGTGGTAGAATGCGCAGGGTGCGCAGGGGGCACAGGTGCGAGTGTGTAGGGCAAGCTAGTACGAGCGCTGGGCGCGCGGTAGGGGGGCTGACTGGGGCTGCTGCAGGTTACACTGTAGCAACAGTGTATTTACTACAACTGATTTTCTCTATTTTTTGAATTTTTTTTTCCAAAGTGATGCAAGCTACTTTTTCCTATTTTTAGCCTATTTCCTCAATGTTTTTAATCCCCCCCTTTTTGGCACTTTTTCCACTATATATAGGGTGTTTTACACACCTAACAACCCTTTTAATTTCACAAAATTTTAACAGTCTCCTTTGTTTTCTAAGTCTTTTCCACCTAATATTCCGTAACACAATCCACCATTTCTCAAACTAGCAACCAAAATACATCCTTTAACTCAACTAAACATTTATAAATCATTTAAAACATACAATCCTCCATACATACACATATATTTAAAATTTAAAATGTCACAACCTCATGCTCATTACAAATGTAGGGCCTTGCCCATAGTTTCCATACTACACAAGGTTTTACAAGTTAATTACATATGTCTTAGGGCTTATGCCCTCATACAACTCAAAAATATTGTCCATTTTTCCTCCATTCTTCAAGACTTCATCAAGTCTCAAGTACCGGAAGCCTCATCTGTAATATATAATTCCCATATATGGTTAGCACGACTACTGGTGTGACATAATGCTAATATAAAGAACAAAGTTAGGGCGTGGTATGTGCAAGTGTACATTTATAAGCTATATGCCTTTCAATTCATCAATGTAATGTAATGACAATATGTATGACACACACATGCAACTCTATACCACACCCATATCTCTCTTCACGGTCTTTCCCCGATGGAACGCGAGTACCAATCGTATGTCTTGCTTCACGGTCTATCCCTATTGGATCGTGAGTACCATGGCCAATTTTGGGTTTTTTACCACACGATCTGCACTCTCATAATGCATAGCACTGAAGTGTTTAACCCGCACTATGTTTTCAAAGATTCACGTATGCCAAGATGCCTTGATTTTTTTATGCAATTTCAATGAAGCATTTTATCAAACACATGGAGTATGCCTTAAATTAGAGTTGTCAATGGATCCGATCCGATCCCAGATCCAATCCATTAAGTCCGGATATGGTTTTATCCAATCCGATCCCAGATTCGATCCGTTAAGTCTGGATATAGTTTTAGAAATAGTGATCCATGACCCGATCCGATCGTAATCCAATTATCCCAAATAAAAACGGACCAGATATGATATAGGCTAATCCGATCCGTTTATATATATATATATATATATTATAATTTTAAACGGATTGGACCGGATTAATAGATCGGATATCTGGTTATTAACGGATTAACATTCGCCTGATCCGTCGGATTAACGGATCGGCTCTGATCCGGTCCGAATCCGATCCGTTTACTACCCTACCTTAAATAATGCATTACACATAAAGCAACTATAACTTTTGAATCACAAAACTTTGTCTACATGAACCTAGCATGTAATCCAATCAATTACACATATAAACACATTACATATTCACAACCTTACCTAATTCTCAAAGATTACAAAATACATAAAGTAATAACACATTGAATAAATCATAACTTTCCAACTACAAGACTTTGTCTACATGTACATAAGCTAGAATGCAATGAATTATACATATAGTCATATTATATGTTTATCACTTCAATAAATTCTCAAAGAATACATAGGTACATAAGGTGCCAACCCTAGGTTTTCAAAGTAACTATAAGGTAGGTGGTTCTCTAATAATAAATAAGCATGTAGGTCATACAATCAACATATAAATACACTCCTAAACTTAACCCTATTCTTTATTTAGCAAAATATCATACCTAGAAGGGTTTTTCTCAACCCTAGGGAGTTGTGTTCACTTCAATGCCGAATAAATTAGTAGGATTGTAGCCCTTGATGTGGGGAACAACTTCCTAGAAGGAAGCTTTGTGAGATTCCAAGGCTAGAGATGAGTTTTGGAAGCTTGAAAGTTGGAAAACCTAGGTTTCTCTTCATCTTTCTCTCCATGAACGTGTTGCTGCTTCTTCTTGGACCAAATTCTGAGAAATTTAACACTAATGGGTCCTATTTATAGTAAAAGGGCTAAGGAGTAAAAAGACTATTTTGCTCTTAATGAGTTCGGGACCCCGTTACACTACAACTCGTCCCGAAACGCCTCAATTCGACATTCTTCTTTAACCAAAGTTCTTAAAATTATTTTAAATAATATTTTTATAAAAAATTTATTTTTCCCTGTGGGCAGGTGCGGCCGGGTCCACCCAGGCCACCCGGGATGCCCTTTATGGTCTATGTTTCAAACTCTCTCCGATTAGGCTCAAATTCTCACAGGAGGTGTATTTTAAAATTCTAAGCATATTTCTCTTATTTGGCATACTCAAAATATGTAAAGATCTAAAAAATCAGGATAAATTTTTCATTTTTGCTAATAGGGCACTATTCATACATTATTTGCCAATAAGGTGTTATACATGCATCATTTAGGTATAAGTCATATTTAGGAGCATAATTTGAGTATTTCATAGAAGAGAAACATGCTTATAATGTTAAAATACACCTTCTATAAAAATTGGTGCCTAATTGGAAACAATTTCAAAAATGCATCATAAAGGGCATCCCGGGTGGACCCGGCCCAGGAGAAAATAAAGTTTTTAGAAAATTTTTATTTAAAATAATTTTAAGAACTTTGGATAAATTATAATGTCAAATTGAGCCATTTCGGGACGGGTTGTAGTGTAACGGGGTCCCGAACTCATTAAGGGCAAAATAGTCCTTTTGCCCCTTGGATCCTTCACTATAAATAGGATGCCTTAGTGTAAAAGTACAGAATTTGGTCTGGAGAAAGCACATCAGCTCGTGCATGAAGAGAAAAGTGAAGAAAGCCTAGAGTTTTTCAATTTTTAAGCCTCCAAAACTCATTTCTAGACTTGGATTTTTATAAGGCTTCCTTCTAAAAAGTTGTTCCCCACCTCAAGGGATACATTCTCACCGATTGGTTCAGCTGCACAGTGAGTATAACTCCTTAGGGTTGAGAAAAATCCTTTTATGTATGATATTTTGCTAAGTTAAGAATAAAGTTAAGTTTCTTTGCATTTTTATATGTTGATTGGATGAATTATATGTTTACTTACTGTTAGAAAGTCACTTAGGATGTAGTTGCTTTGAAAACCTAGAGTTGGTAGTTTGTGTACTTGTGTGTTCTTTGAGAATTTGTCAAAATGATGAACATGTAACTTGAATATATGTTTAATTCATTACATTGTGGCTTATGTTAATGTAGATAAGTCTTGTGTTTTGGAAGATATGGTTGTTTAATGCATTGATGCTTTGTGTAATTATGTGTTTTTTGAGAATTGGTAATGTAGTGAACATGTAACATAAGCATACGTTTAAATTAATTGTATGTAGCATATGTTCATGTGGAAGAAGTTTTGGGGTTTGAGAGTTATAATTTACTTCATGTATGAAGCATGACTTAAGGTGTATACTATGTCTTTGACAAAATGCTTCATTGAGATTGCATAGAAAAATCAAGGCACATTGGCATGCTGTGACTCATTGAAAACATAGTGTGGGTTGAGCACATTGATGCTATGCATTACGAGGGTGTAGATCCTGTGGTGAAAAACCCAAAATTGGCTATTGGTACTCACGATCCAACGGGGACGGGCCGTGAAGCGAGACATACGATTGGTACTTACATTCCAATGGGGAAGGGTCGTGAAGTGAGACATGGGTGTGGCATAGAGTTGCATGTGTGTGTCATGCATATTGCCATTGCATAGCATTGAGGGATTGGAGGGTTATAGCTTATAAATGTACACTTGTACATGCCACGCCTTAACTTTATTCTTCACATTAACATTATGTCATACCAGCAGTTGTGATGACCTTTTATGGGAATTATACATTACGGATGAGGCTCCCAGTACTTGAGACTTTAAGAAGTCTTGAAGAATGGAGGGGACATGGAGCATGAAGGATATTTGGCCCTTAGGGCATGTTTTTGTATGTATGAGGGCATAAACCCTAAGACATGTGTATCTACTTGTAGAAATCTTGTATAATATGAAAATAATGGGCAAGACCCTAAAATTGTAATGAGCATGAAGTTTTGATGTTTTAAATTTCAAGTATATGTGTATGTATGGAGGATTGTATATTTAGGTGTGTAAAACACCCTATAAATAGGTAAAAAAGTGTCAAAAAGAGGGGGATAAAAATCTTGAAGAAATAGGCTAAAAATGGGACAAGTGGCTTAAAACACTTTGGAAAAAAAATTAAGAAAATAGAGAAAATCTATTGCAGATACAGAAAAATTCAGCCACAGTAGCTACAGTAAACCTACAATAAAATAGCCCAGGTCATCCCCTTGTCGCGCGCCAGCCGCAGCCCCGCGAGCATGTGGCGCGCCTGCCGTGCACGCCCACTCTCTGTCAGCCTGCCTCCGCACGCACGTCTGTGTCCCCTGCGTGCCTTGCACGTGCTGCCACCTACTACTTGCTGCTTGACAGCATTTGGGCACCCAGCCCTTGGCCACCCTTTTGGGCCATGTTTGGCCAATTCTTAGGCCATGTTTGACCACCGTTTTGGGCCATGTTTGGCCACTCTTATAGGCTATGTTTAGTCACTTCTTTAGACAAATTTTGGTAGACTTTTTGATCTATTCTTGGCCTATGTCTTAGGGCATTTGGGGCCCATTTGGGCCATTGTTTCAAGACATATTTAGAGACATTTTGGGCTATCTTAGAGACCATACTTGAACATGACTTAGACTAATTTTGACTATTGGTTGGGGGAAGATATTCGGTTGATATTTGAAACCCATTTTGAGTAAGTCTATTGGCGAATTTTCATTCTCAATTTTGGAGAAACATGGGGAAATAAACGTGTAATCAACTAAATCCATTTAATTGCCTTTTATTTATTTTTCTTAATTCATTTCACTCACTCCCCGGGTTTATGAAAATTTGGGGTGTGACAACGTGGTATCAGAGCTTTAGGTTCGAATACTTAGGAACCGTGGGGTGTTCTTGAACACAATGGGACCACGACACATGATTTGAAATTTTGGTAAGCATTGTGTATTGTGTAAGAACTTGCTATGTGTATGTTATGATATATTATACTTGTTGCTTGTGAAGTGTAAATTGTTGACGAGAACATGCTTAATATTCTTTTAATACTTATATCTAAGGTGATCCATGAAGAGTTATTACCTAGCTATAAAAGTGAGAAATAATGAAAGAATTATAGAATTTTAAATGAATAAATGCCAATAAGGTAGTAAACCATAAATTAAAAGACACATAAGACCTTAGAATGCTAAAATAAGAATTGAGACTTGTGGAGATTCTTGTGTACGGACTGGACAGTGGATACTCAGAGTATTTGTACAAAAAAAATTTTTTAGGGATATTCTTATGTTAAACTCTCTTGTAGAGAGATGTATTACTTTTGAATAGCATTCATTTAAGGTTGAGTATTGTGTCTCAGAGTTAGTTGTTGCCTTATAGACTGCATACGATAAACCTTGTTGACTTTGTCACAGCCACAGTTAGGTTATAAACCTCCAGTATCACATGTTGTGATTACGTGTTAATTAATGTTATACTATGATACATGTTTACGTGATTTGGTGTAGTGGGATGCAAGATATGGGTAATGTGTATATTGGCATGACCGTATGTGATAACATGGTATGTGATTTGGTATATGTTCACATACATAATAGATTGATGCTTGTTTACCTTTATGATATCATGTAGCATTATGGGAGAATGCTATGGGATGTGGAATACATTAGATGAGTAATAGCTAAAATTCTAAATGATGCTTGTTCCTATTATAGAATGTCATCCAAAACACAGGGTTGGGGTAGAGTAGGTCGAACGAGAGGGAGAACTTTAGTTCTCGAACCTCTATCAACCTTGGTAGCACCGATTGACATGAGATTTAGGATCTAATGTCTTGGAATAGTGGATGAGGTTTAGACTTTAGGTTAGTTGGACTAGCTGAACACTAGTATAACTTGAGGATGTGTATATTGTATTGCTTAAATGAATTTTTCCTTGCAAAAGATTGTGTTTGAACTCGGTAAAAAAAATATAATAATAATAATAATAATAATAAATAAATAAATAAATAAATGATCGTGTTGTTTAACATAGAGAATGAATTGTGAATGGCATGTTAGGTCAAGCTTATGGGGAGTAGGATTTTAAATTTTTGTTTAACGAAAATTGGGGATAGATTGGTTATTTACTTTCCGGGCAAGTATACACTACTACAGGGGGAGAGTGACGGTGTGTACTCCTGAGGGAGATAGCTTTTAGTTCACGGGGGATCATGGAGGTTTCCTTGTGCCACCCTTGTATGACTCGAGGAGTTAGAGAGGTCATAACTACTAGTTCGCTAATTTGATAACAGATGGGAGTAGGGCTACAGAAAGTGTATTACCGCCGGTAGTGGATGAGTTTTCAAATGTCTTTTCGGATGACTTGACTAGTCTACCACCGAGACAAGAGATAGAGATCACGATAGAGCTATCCCAGGCACTATGCCTATTTCCATTCCACCTTACCGTATGGCTCCAGCTGAGTTGAGAGAGTTGAAGGAGTAGTTGACTGATTTGCAGGATAAAGGTTTTATTCGTCCTAGTACTTCACCGTGGGGTGCTTTGGCATTATTTGTGAAGAAGAAGGATGTGACATTACATTTGTGTGTGGATTATAGGAGACTGAACTAGGGTCACTATCAAGAACAAGTACCCGTTACCGAGGATAAATGACTTGTTTGACCAGCTTAGGGGCTCGAGATGTTTCTTGGAGATCGATCTTAGATCGGGGTATCATCAGTTGAGAGTACGGGAGAAGGATGTGGCGAAGACAGCTTTTCGCACTCGTTATGGCCATTATGAGTTTGTAGTTATGCCATTCGGTGTGATGCATGCCCCGGCGGCATTCATGGACTTGATGCATCGTATATTTAGTCCTTATTTAGATGAGTTTGTAGTGGTCTTTGTTGATGACATTTTTATTTATTCACCTTCTAAGGATGAGCATGCTTTTCACTTACGGACTGTATTACAGATTTTGAGGGAGCATCGTTTATTTGTTAAGTTCTCAAAGTATGAGTTTTGGCTTCAGGAGGTACAATTTCTAGGCCATGTTGTATTAGGTAGCGGGGTATATGTGGATCCTTCTAATATTGACGCCGTTATGAGTTAGGAGAGGCCAAAGAATGTGTTTGACATTCGGAGTTCCTTAGGATTGGCCGGATACTACTGTTGATTTGTAGAGGGATTTTCTCGTCTTGTTGCGATGATGACTCGTCTAACGTGCAAGGGCATTAGATTTGAGTGGACAGATGACTTTGAGCATTCATTTCAGGAGCTCAAGAAGAGGCTAACTCCAATACCTATCTTGATTATACCTAAGAAAGGTGTTGGCTATACAGTTTATTGTGATGCTTCATGAGAGGGACTAGGTTGTGTATTGATGCAAGAGGATAGGGTGGTAGCCTATGGTTCTCGTCAGTTGAAGAATCATGAGCATAACTATCCTACACATGATTTGGAGTTAGCTGCCATCATCTTTGCACTTAAGAGTTGGTGACATTACTTATACGGGGATAGGTTTGAGGTGTTCTCAGATCATAAGAGCCTTAGATACATTTTCACACAGAAGGACTTGAACCTTCGGCAGAGGAGATGGATGGAATATATGGAGGACTATGACTTTGACCTTCAGTACCATCTTGGGAAGGCCAATGTCGTAGTAGATGCATTTAGTAGGAGACCGAGGAGCACTGTTGCTAACATTGCTACTAGGGAATGGGAGATGAAGGGAGATATTGGTGAATTTGACTTAGACTTTGTCGAGTCTGAGGAACACGCCACACTATTCAGTATGCATGCACAGCCTACACTGTTAAGCAGGGTTATTGAGGCACAATTACAGGACACAGAGGTAGAGCAAATTCGAGCACGATTTGCTAGTACCGAGGGCTTTGAAGGATGGACAATTCATTCTGACCTTAGCCTGAGGTATATGGGTAGAGTCTTTGTTCCAGAGTCCCTTAGGGTTGATGTTCTTAGAGATTTCCATCATTCACGTCTAATAGTGCACCCAAGGGGCACTAAGATGTACCATGATTTACGCCGCCAGTATTGGTGAACGGGGATGAAGGGGGATGTGATGCAGTTTGTGTCAAGATGTCTCACGTGCCAGCAGGTTAAGGCTGAGCACCAGAGGCCTGGGGGTTTATTACAGCCATTGCTAGTGGTCAAGTGGAAGTGGGAGTTTGTTACTATAGATTTTGTGATGGGGTCTTCTGAGGTCACCTAGAGGTCACAATGCGGTTTGGGTTATTGTTGACAGGTTGATGACGTCCGCACATTTCCTATCGATTAGAGCGACTAATTCAGTGGATGTTCTCAGTAGGTTGTATATCCGAGAGATAGTATGACTACATGGGGTTCTTGTTTCCATTGTTTCAGACAAAGATCCACGTTTCACTGCATGGTTTTGGCAGAGTCTTCAAACAGCTTTGGGGACGCAGCTACTGTTTAGTACTACTTTCCATCCTCAGACTAACGGTCAATTAGAGTGTATGGTCCAGATCCTTGAGGATATGCTTAGAGCTTGTGTTATGGATTTCAAGGGTAGTTGGGAAGATCATTTTGCTCTAGTAGAGTTTTCCTACAATAACAGATATCAATCTAGTATTGAGATGGCACCTTTTGAGGTGTTGTATGGCAGGCCGTGTCGTTCACCGATATGTTGGACAGAGGTAGGGGAGACAGCTGCTTTAGGGTCTAACATAGTCCGTGAGGCCACGGAGAAGATACAAGTGATTCGGCAGTGTCTATTGATAGCACAGAGCCGCCAAAAGAGTTATGCAAACAGGAGGCGACGACCTCTATCATTTGATGTTAGGGGACATGTGTTCCTCAAGGTAACCCCACGATGGGGATTGAGGAGATTCGGGCATAACGGGAAATTATCGCCATGGTTTATAGGGCCATTTGAGATTCTTGAGAGGGTTGGTAAGGTGGCCTATAAGTTAGCATTACCACTACAGTTATCTGGGGTTCATGATGTTTTCCAAATATCGATGTTGAGGAAGTATGAGCCTGACCCTTCACATGTGCTAGATTGGGTCAATCTTCAAGTAGAAGGTGATGTTTCTTCTGATGAGAGGCCTGTAGAGATATTGGACTCGAGGGACTAGGTTTTGTAGGGCAAGATCATCCCTGTCACGACCCGAAACCCATCTTGTGCGGATCTCGAATCGCAACCGCCACCCTTCTGCCCGGTGGCCAACGGGTAAGGCTTACATAAGCGACGGTATCGGGCGGCAGTGCGGCCTATGTTTGTAGAAACGTGAAAGACTTTTTTTTTTTTCCTTTTTTTTCTTCTTTTAAATTTTTCCACACATCTGCCCGGTATTGCTGCTCTTCAGAACGGTACACATGATTATACATTCAGAGCATAATAAAAACTTTAAGACTTTATAAATAATACATGTTTAGTTGTCCCTCAGGACTTAGTTACATAACATTAAATATCTTCTAACAAAAGCGACTAACTAAAGTTCCACAGTGCTTCCCAAAACTGCTAGTCCTGTAAGGAGCTACTTACACCCTTCCTCAAAATGAGCAAAGTTCTAATCATCATCAAAAGTCAAGACTGTTGTTAGTCACCTGAAATGTGGGTCGGGTAAATCCGGGTAAGCTAAACTAAGCTTGTGAGTAATTCTAGCATTTGTCATGGGTTTTCAATTGGCAGTGATTAGTATAAGAAAGTTTATAAAACATTCACTACCAATTACTCGTATACTTCAAATAAAGAATATATGCATTCTTTAAAATAGATAGCTTTGAAACAATTAAAGAATTTAAGCTAAACATATACTTCTTCAAATATATCAAAAGAGACTTCAAAACATATAAATGTGTAGAAAAATGAGGGTAAAACCTACTTTCATTTTTTAACACTACATCTTATCACTTTCATTAGTAGAATCCGTTTCGAACCGGATTCCAGTTTTACTTCTCGTGGAGATATCTCATGCCTGGGGGATTAGATCCTGCTACCTGTCATTTTTCATGTCATAGTTGAATTTCGAAGAAACTCAACATCACATGTAGTGCTTATGCACAATTTATCCTTCATTACCAGTGGCAACAGGAGGCATATAAACATTCATGAATAGATGCTATTTAAAACATTAAAACATGACCTCCTTATAGTTGCATTTTAAAACATGTAACACATAACTTCTACAATAGAGTCTTCAAATACTTGAAATATGCAAATTCAGAATATTTAAAGAGATTTGGCATTTTAAACTTAGATTGCTAAAATATAATTTTAAGAAAAACTGTAGTAGAAACCATTCACTGAGCATGTCACAATAGGATTTATAATAATAGAAATATTTTAAAATAGGAATCATGTAAATACTGAATTTGATATTCAATGCTTCAGATATTTTAAACTTAAAACTTCTTCAAATCCAAGCAGTTAAATCTCCACTTCAAATACAGGATTACTCACCTCAAACTTCAGGGTTGGCGCTACTGATGTGCCTTCCCTTTACCTTTGATAATCCTAAAATAATTTATGAAAATTCTATAAATTTCACATGTACTTAAATCACCTTCTGATCTTAACCTATTCTTAGACTGTGTAAGCCTAATCCTATTATAGGTTTTATTCTTCAGAATTAGACTGACTCATAGTGATTTATAGCTATATTTAAATGTCTATTTATTTAATGTACTTTAATTGATAAAGAGATATTACCTTCGAAGCATGTCATTAAGTGTTTCAGTATTTTCTCATTCTTCTTCTTCTTTCAATGCTTCTTCAGCCAGTTTCTTTGTGGCTTCGTCTTTCATGAATTGCCCTATTGGAACAATAAGGGTTTTGAACATAAATGGCTTCAAAAAGAGGATCTGCACTTGCTTGGTAGTATTTATTTTTCTTTTGATTACTTTTTCCTCCCAAATTAGCTCATCCATGCCAATTTACTTTGGTATTAACCTACGACACAGTTTAATGTGTTAGGAATTAAATTTCATTTCAAATTATACTCTTCTGGTAGCTCTATTAATTTTAAGTTTGTTTATGTTACTTCATATGTTTTTTCGTACTTGTTTTTGTAATATGGACCTCACCATTAGGTCCGGAACGTCGAAGAAAGTCAACTTAGACCTTTTCGGACTTCGATTTGACTTTAGGGGCACTAGGGGTAATTTGGTCATTTTGCACTTTTAAGTGTCTTTATTTTTTGGGATCCCATGTCGCAAAACGGGCCCCACCATTAGGTTTAGAATGTCTAAAATAGTTAAAATACACTATTCAAGTGTTTAATTTGGACATCGGACCAATTTATTATTATTAAATTAATTAAATTAATTTAATATTACTTTTATATAATATATATATTTTTTATGCCCAAAATCCCCACGAGTGTGCTTGTCATAGTGGGTTTGGGGGTGGGTTTAGGGTTTTGTGTGTTGGACAGTTGAGGGTTCGATTCCCAGGGGCTGCAGCCCCTTTTATTTTTTTGATTTTTATCACGCCAAACAACAGATAAGTTATCCTCTTCCAAACAAGGGCATCAAGGGTCTGCTTAACGCATAACCAAACAGGGTTCATTATTTTAAGCTTAGGACCAAAATGATGTCATCCCATTTATGCGGTGGCTCACCCTACCACTCGACACAGTCTTAATCTAGCTCGGTCAGGATCGGCTGAGTCAACTCACGAGTTGGCTTAGTGGGGTCTTCTTTTTCCCCACGCTCGAGCTACTATTTCTCTAATCTCTGCAACTTTTCCTTTTCATTTTCGTGGAGTTTGAGGGATCAAATCTCTCTGTTTTTGGGTGATATCAGTTTCTGTGTGTCTTAGCAACACATTGGTATTCATTTGGAGTTTTGAATAGAACTCTTGATCGCGTTTGGGAGGTTGAGACCAAGACCTGTAACTCGGCCATACAGACTCATTTTTGAGCCAAAATCCATGAGGTTTCTTCTATTGTGACCCATTCTTCATGGGGTTCAAGTCTTCATTCTCAAAGGTGGGTTTTACAATGAGTTTGTGAGGTTGGGTTTTAAAACCCATACCTGCAACTCCAATTTCTAGGGTTTCCTTTGAGTCTCATGGTTGAGGCTTAGTGTTTTTAAAATGCTTTGGGGGTCTAGTTAAGGTTTCATCAGGCCAAACTTGGTTTGGCTTTGGTTGGTTCAGACATGTTGTTACCAAGTTCAACAATGGTGGTTTGGTGTACGGTTTAAGGTTCCTGTTATGTTTAGGGTCCATTTTTCATGCCTTTATTCAAAATAACAAGTTCTAATATCATGCATGCAACAAAACTTCAAAAGCAGTTTGTAGACATGCTCAAACTTTTAGAGAGAGAAATGGTAAGTTTTATAGATTTTTACCTCGATAGTGAATTTCTCCCTTTCTCCTTCTATTTTCTACCTTCTGAATATCCCAGAGTTCATTTCAGCTTCTTATCGTCTTTCAATGCATGCTAAGTGCATGGTTTATATAGACACAACCCTATGGCCGTATTCTCCTATCTCTTCTTTCCCTCTTTTCTCTCTCTCTTCCTTCCTTCCTTGACTTCCTTCTCTGTTCTTTTTAATTCTTTTTTTTTCATTTTCAGCTTTGCAGCTTTGCATTTAATACACTTGATGATATTTTGTTAATTATATACATATTATATAACTACACACACTCACTCACACACACATGGCCGACACCCCCACTGCTTCTCACTTCTTCAGTTGCACAAACACATTTTTGTATTTATAACTGTATTTTTACATATGTATATATATTTGTTCATATGTATATATATATATATATATATTTGGCTATACACACATAATACACACTTAATGTGTGTATTTTGCATGTGTTAATATACACATATAATTATATGTATATTACTATATACTTGTGACACGTAACATAAATATGTATTGGGATATACATATTTGTATATTTCCCGACCCTTAGTCTTTTTGTAGTTACTTTTTAAGCTATCATTTAAAATCTTGTAATACATACCATATTACCCGATATTTCAGGTCAGGGTGTTACAATCCCTTTGGTCAAGGTTCTTTGGAGCTATCACGGGGTCAAGGAGGCCATTTGAGAGCGTGAGGCTAAAGTCCGCGCTAGGTACCTAGAGTTGTTTATTCATAGAGGTACATTTCTAAATTTTGGGACAAAATTTCTTTAAGGGGGGAAGGATGTAAAGATTTGAAAAATCAGGACAAATTTTTCATTTTTGCCAATAGGGCACTATTCATGCATTGTTTGCTGGTAGGGCGTTATACATGCATTATTTATACATAAGTCATGTTTAGGAGTATAATTTGAGTATGTCATAAAAGAGAAACATGCTTAGAATGTCAAAATATATCTTCTGTGAAAATTTGAGCCTAATCGGAAATAGTTTCAAAAATAGACCATAAAGGGCATCCCGGGTGGCCCGGGTGGACCCTACCACAGGAGAAAATAAATTTTTTGAAAAATTTTCATTAAAATAATTTTAAGAACTTTGGCTAAACCAGAATGTCAAATTGAGGCGTTTCGGGACGGGTTATAGTGTAACGAGGTCCCGAACTCATTAAGGGCAAAAAGGTCTTTTTGCCCCCTGGCCCCTTTACTATAAATAGGACCCCTTAGTGTAAAAATTACAGAATTTGGTCTGGAGAAAGCACAACAGCTCGTGCATGGAGAGAAAAGTGAAGAAAACCTAGGATTTTTCAATTTTCAAGCCTCCAAAACTCATTTCTAGACTTGAATTTTCACAAGGCTTCCTTCTAGGAAGTTGTTCCTCACATCAAGGGCTACATTATCACTAATTGGTTTGGCTACATAGCGAGAACAACACCCTAGGGTTGAGAAAAATCTTTTTAGGCATAATATTTTGCTAAGTTAAGAATAGAGTTAAGTTTCTTTGCTTTTTTATATGTTGATTGGATGAATTATACGTTTACTTGCTATTAAAAAGTCACTTAGGATGTAGTTGCTTTGAAAACTTAGAGTTGGTAGTTTGTGTACTTGTGTTTTCTTTGAGAATTTGTCAAAATGATGAATATATAACTTGAATATATGTTTAATTCATTACATTGTGGCTTGTGTTAATGTGGATAAGTCTTGTGTTTTGGAAGATATAGTTGTTTAATGCATTGATGCTTTGTGTAATTATATGTTTTTTGAGAATTGGTAATGTAGTGAACATGTAACATGAGCATACGTTTAAATTGATTGTATGTAGCATATGTTCATGTTGAAGAAGTTTTGGGGTTGAGAGTTATAATTTACTTCATGTATAAAGCATGACTTAAGGTGTATACTATGTATTTGACAAAATGCTTCATTAAGATTGCATAGAAAAATCAAGGCATATTGGCATATTGTGAATCATTGAAAACATAGTATGGGTTGAGCACATTGATGCTATGCATTATGAGGGTGTAGATCCTGTGGTAAAAAACTCAAAATTGGCCATTGGTACTCGCGATCCAACCGGGACGGGCTGTGAAGCGAGACATACGATTGGTACTTGCGTTCCAACAGGGAAGGGCCGTGAAGCGAGACATGGGTGTGGCATAGAGTTGCATATGTGTGTCATGCATATTGCCATTGCATAGCATTGAGGGATTGGAGGGTTATAGCTTATAAATGTACACTTGCACATGCCACGCTTTAACTTTGTTCTTTACATTAGCATTATGTCATACCAGCAGTTGTGTTGACCCTTTATGGGAATCATACATTACAGATGAGGCTCCCGGTACTTGAGACTTGAAGAAGTCTTGAAGAATGGAAGGGACATGGACCATAAAGGATATTTGGCCCTTGGGGCATGTTTTTGTATGTATGAGGGCTGAGGTTTTGATGTTTTAAATTTCAAGTATATGTGTATGTATGGAGGATTGTATATTTTAAATGATGTATAGATGTTTAATTGAATTAAATGATATATTTTGGTTACTAGTTTGAGAAATGATGGATTGTGTTGTGAAATATTAAGTGGAAAAGGCTTAGAAAATAAGGGAGACTGTGTTAAATTTTTGTGAAAGTAAGAGGATTGTTAAGTGTGTAAAACACCTTATAAATAGGTGGGAAAAGTGCCAAAAAGAGGGGGTTAAAAACCTTGAGGAAATAGGCTAAAATGGAAAAGAGTAGCTTGAAACACTTTGGAAAAAAAATTAAGAAAACAGAGAAAATCTGCTACAGAAACAGAAAAATTCAGCCGTAGAAGCTACAGTAAACCTACAGGAAAATAGCCCAGGTCAGCCCTCTGTCGCGCACCAGTCGCAGCCCCACGCGCGCCGCTCGCCTGCGAGCGCATGCCGCACGCCCATGTACACTTGTTGTACGCGCCCACGCCTTGTCAGCCTATCTCCGCATGCACGTTTGCGCCCCCTGTACGCCCTGCACGTGCTGCCACCTACTACCTGCTGCTTGACAGCCCTTGAGCACCCAGCCCTTGCCCTCTTGACACCAGCCCTTGGCCACCGTTTTGGGCCATGTTTGGCCAATTCTTAGGCCATGTTTGGCCACCATTTTGGGCCATGTTTGGCCACTTTTATAGGCCATGTTTGGTCACTTCCTTAGACAAATTTTGGTAGACTTTTTGATCTATTCTTGACCTATGTCTTAGGGCATTTGGGGCCTATTTAGGCCATTATTTCAAGGCATATTTAGAGACATTTTGGGCTATCTTTGAGACCATACTTGAACATGACTTAGACTACTTTTGACTATTGATTGGGGGAGATATTTGGTTGGCATTTGGAACCCATATTGGGTAAGTCTATTAGCAAATTTTCATTCTTAATTTTGGAAAAATATGGAGAAATAAACTTGTAATCAACTAAATCCATTTAATTTCCTTTTATTTATTTTTCTTAATTCATTTCACTCACTCCTAGGGTTTCTGAAAATTCGGGGCTTGAACAAAACATGCTTCTAAACATGACTTATATCTAAATAATGCATGTGTAGTGCCCTACAGGCAAATAGTGCATGAATAGTGTCCTACCGGTAAAATAAAAAAATTTACCTTGATTTTTTAGATCTTTATAAGTTTTGTGTGTATATATATATATATGTATATTATTTGGATTAGGATGAATGATGGTTTTTGCTTTTGAAATTGACTATAATGTTATATTATGATTTGGACTTCGAGACCCCGAAGTGATGAGACTTTTGTTCACTAGGATTGCCTTGTTTGGTATCATAACTCCCCTAAAACCTATTTCGACTTTTCTTGTGATACTTGAACATGGCTTGATGAAATATTTTTCATCCCATATAAGTGGATCCCTCTTGGGTAATTATCACTCTATATTTGTTCATGAGAATAGATTTACTAGGACATCTAGATTCTGGACAATTGGTTTTAGGTCCATGAACTCTACTCAATTTTAGTCCTTCAATTCCTCACCAGATCAAACTCATCTCGTATTTATCGTTGTTGTTGTTTAGCTTTGTTTGGTTTGACTATGTTAGTTTTACATTCTGATTAAACTTGGTTTTGATCTTAGTGAGTTTAGCAAGTACATCTTTCATGCTAATCCTCTCTTCAGGGGACTCTACTGTGCATTTTAGAGCCAATTTCATGATTGATGACAACTATTTCTCTTTAGTAGTAAAAATTTCATCTTTTCGTTTCAATAAATTGGCATCACAACCTCTATTACTGCATTGGGTAATGACTCATATAACTAACACTTCATGCTTAGCTCTCCCAAGAAAAGATCATCAGTGGGCTATTTATAGTGTAATTCAAATAAAAATCTAAAACTCATAAAAGTCTATTTTACAAAAGGTAATACTTCTAAGAGGTCTTTTGCATATGTGAACGAGACTCTTATCTATTAAATTATTTAAGAATTAAAGTCTTAATTTTTAGGCGTTTATAATATAATTCAAATAGAAATCTAAAACCTATATAAATATATTTTATATATAAAAAAACCGCCTTATTTTTTAGGTGTATATGGTATAATACAAATAAAAGTTTAAAACCCACAAAAGTCTATTTTATAATAAAAGCTCCATAGACACTCTATAAATTTTTTTAATTATATTAATAGTTCGATTTTGAATTATATTCATCTTTTTATTAGCATATGATTACATAAAAATATAACAACTTTTTATTATGTAGTTTACAATTTTGTAAAATTTTTTAACTTAAGTGATATTTCCGAAATTAAATTGACATTTTCTTATTTTTCTGATAAACTACAATTACTCTCTTTGAGTTAAATTTTGTTTTTTGCTTCAAAATGACGAAACTGACATACCATATTAATGCCCATTTAATAATAATATTAATCTATTTGTGTTTGCCTTTACCTGTGTAACTATGGTTGTATGATAACAATGACATTTTCTTTCTTATAGTTATCTACTTTTATGTTTATTGAATAAAAAATCAAAACTCAAATGATCAAGTTGCAGTTTCAAGCATACATAGACAGATACCCAATGCCAGCGTTTGACCATAGAACTCTTTAATATGTTGAAGTGCCAATTCCAGTAGGAAATTAATTAGGGTTTTTAAATCAAGAGAGCCTCTTTCTGAATCGTACCTAGAATTTGATTCACAACTGTGGCTATTTCATCCACTAAAGTGCCTTTAGTGACATACAAGAGTGCATCGCTAAAAGTAGTAAAAAAGTAATAAAAATATTAGTTTCCCGCTCGAAAAAAATCCTTAAATACCATGGGATAGAAAAGAGAAAGAAGAAATTTAAAGCATGTTTTTTTGGAGTTGAGACTTATAAATCTTTTATTAGTCTTAAGTTTTTGGAAGAAAGGTAGTGTTTGTAACTAAATAATCATGTAACTCAATGTATAATTGCATTCATTTAAGCCTAGCCCCATTCGGGAGTCATTTTCATCACATGTGAATGCAGAGTAGGATAGTTTGGGAATGCATAAATCGATTCTTGAATTATCCAGAGTAGGACAGTTTGGGAATGCATAAATCTGCATTGCAATCAATAGCTCATGCTTGAATATTCCACTATGAGAAAATTTCAACACGATCTTCTATTGTTCTCTGGGTATATATTTAGGCATGGTGATGTCTATCTCGTATGCTTGGAGAACCGTAGGGAGATGCTGCCAAAATTTTCTCTGAGTGAAATCAAGCATTTGAGTTGCTACTAATTGTAATGTAGATTGTGCATTCACAATTACCCTTTAGAGAGAAGTTGGAGGTGCTAGGATTCATGTTTCATATTTATAATGAGCATTATTTTTTACTTGTATTAGGTACACGAAAATGGATAAGAGTTGGATAGACTTAAGGGGCAGGCATTTGCCAAGATATGTGAGGGGGATCAAAGATTTTATTGAGTTTGCTCGTGTATCTGCAGATGGGAGAAATAGGATAAGATGTCCATGTAGGAGGTGCAATAATAGGGATTATATGCACAAAGATGAGGCCAAAGAGCATCTACTCTTACACGGGATGGACAAGAGTTATACATGTTGAAAATTTCATGGGGAACACCGTGACGTACGAGTGGTATTTGAGGATGAGGAAGAAGACGACGACGATGATGACTTAGGTGATCATGTTGGGGTTGGTTACGAAGGCTTGCCACAAATGCTGGCAGACTTGCAGGGGGCTACAACTGGGGCGAGTAGTCACAAAAGTGACACAGGATAATCGGAAGCGTTTGAGTCCTTGTTGAGGGAAACAAGGTAGCTGTTATATCCGGGTTGTGATAAGTTTTTGAAACTGGACTTTCTTGTGAAACTCCTTCATATTAAGACCCATCAACCGATGGGCTAACAAATCATTTAATATAGTTATTGAATTGATTAAAGCAACAGTTCCTATTGGGGAGACCTTTCCGAAATCATATTACAAGGCGAAAAGAATACTAAGAGATTTGGGCCTCGGGTATATTCCCATATATGCTTGCAAAAATGATTGCATGTTATTTTGGAAGAAGGTTGAACAATGTATGGAATGTACGGTGTGTCACGAACCCAAGTGAAAGGTGGATGAGGGAAAGAGCAAGACAATTCCGCACAAGGTGCTGAGATATTTTTCCTTAAAACCTAGGCTACAAAGGTTGTGCATGTCTCAGAAGACGGTAGAAGATATGCGGTGGCATAAGGAGAAACGTGTTGCTAAGGAAAATGTATGTAGGCATCCGAAAGATTCTCAAACTTGGGCTGAGTTTGATACAAATCACGAATGGTTTGCAAATCAGGCGCGTAATGTACGACTTGGGCTAGCTAGAAAATGTTTCAATTCGTTCGGTGACATAACTAATGCCTATAGCATGTGGCCAGTGTTGCTTGTGCCGTATAACTTGCCACCGTAGAAATGTATGAAAGAACCATTTATCTTCATATTGTTGCTTATTCTAGGGCCGAAGTCTCCTGGTAATGAAATTTATGTGTATTTGCATCATTTAGTGGACGAGTTAAAGGAATTGTGGGAGGTGGGAGTGGAGGCATACGACGTCTCTAAGAATGAGACATTTCAATTGCATGCAGCGTTATTGTGGACCATAAATGACTTTTCAGCATATGGGAACTTGTCTAGGTGGAGCACTAAGGGTATCTGGCATGTCCGGTTTGCAATAAGGATGCATGTTCCCTATATTTGTCCGATGGAAAGAAGATATGCTACATGTGTCATCGTCATTTTTTGCTGCCATCACATGGCTGGAAAAATCAACAAAAGCATCTATTTGATGGAAAAATTGAGCCCAGATTGTCACCTTTATTGTTGTCTGGGAAAGATATGTTGACGCAATTGGCAGTTATCCAACCAGTGAGGTTTGGGAAGATACCGGGTACTAAGAATAGGAAGCGTACTAATGTCGAGTTAAATTGGACAAAGAAGAGCATAGTTTTTGATTTTCCGTACTGGTAAGCCCTTAAGTTGAGGCACAATTTGGATGTTATACATATCGAGAAGAACATTTGTGATAATGTGCTAGAAACTTTAATGAACATTGAAGGGAAGATGAAGGATACTGTTAAAGCCCAGTTTGACTTGCAGGAGCTAGGAATACGGAAAGAGCTGCACCTAATACGTAGCGGTGATAAATATATCATGCTTCTTGCACACTATACGTTATCATCCGCAGAGCGAGTGAAGATATGCGAATGGTTTAAATTGGTGAAGTTCCCAAATGGATGCGCATCAAATATATCTCAGTGTGTAAATTTTATAGATATGAAACTATCTGGATTGAAGAGAGATGACTACCATGTCCTTTTACAACGACTTCTTCTGGTTGCACTACGTGGATATCTCACCGATGACATATCAATGACATTAACTGAGTTGGGTTGCTTCTTTAGAGAATTATATGTGAAGACGTTGAATTTATAAGTACTGAAAAAGCTTGAAAGGGACGTTTTCGTGATCCTCTACAAGTTGGAAAAGATTTTTCCTCCAGCTTTCTTTGATGTAATGGTCCACTTAGCTGTGCATTTACCTTATGAGGCAAAAATTGATAGATCTGTCTAATACCGTTGAATGTATCCAATAGAAAAGTATATTTAATTTTATGAATTGTGTTATCTATCCATCCTAACTATTTTAATGTATAACTGATTAACTATTAAAACAGATATTTGCACACATTGAAGTAATATGTGCATAACAATGCACGACTGGAAGGGTCAATTGTTGAGGCTTATGTTTATGTTGAATGTCTCACCTTTTTCTCTATGCATCTTGAAGATATTGACACAAGGTTTAATCATCAAGATCAAAATTCTGATAGATGTCCAGGGTAGCAACTAACTGGCCTTGCGGTGTTCAATCAGAATGTACGGCCAATAGATGCTCACATATATAAATGGTGTCATCCTCAAGACTTGGAAAAAGCCCACTATACCGTGCTCAACAATTGCGATGAGACATTTTCATATTTTAAGTAAGTTTATCGAAATCATTGTAATACTACGTTAGTACACAAATGTAAGTTACATATAACATATCTCATCTTATGCAGTGAGCATACGATTGAGCTTTAGAGAAAACATGTTACCGATACTGATCTAGAGCAAAGACAACAAAATTAGTTTCCAAAGTGGTTTGGAGAACGTGTAAGAATAGGTTTCAATTAATTGTATTTGTATTGAATTAATAGATGAAGCTATTGCGCCACCAACAATTTCCTGAGGAGTACAATCAATTATATTATTTAGCATGTCGCCCTGATCAAAGGATATCCCGCTACACCGATTTAATTGTTGATGGTGCTCGATTTCATAGGAGGGAACGTGAGGTCAACTGGCGAACACAGAATAGCGGGGTCCTTGTTTAGCGATGTCACGCCCCAAATTTTCATAAACTTGGGGAGTGAGTAAGAATGAATTAAAAAAATTAATAAAAACCCATTAAGTGGATTTAGTTGATTACACATTAATTTCACCATGTTTCCCCAAAATTTAGAATGAAAATATGCTAACTAGACTCAACCAAGATGGGTTTTTAATATCAATCAAATACCTCCCTAACTAATGGTCAAAATGGTTTAAGTCATGTTCAAGCATGGTCTCTAAGATGGCCCCAAAAATGTCCTTAATGTGGCTTGAAATAGTGGCTCAAATAGACCCCAAATGCCTTAAGGCATAGACCAAGAATAGGTCATAAATCCTACCTAAAGTGGTCTAAGGAAGTGGCCAAACATGACCCAATAGGGTGGCCAAACATGGCCTAAGGATTGGCCAAACATGGCCCAAAAGGGTGGCCAAACATGGCCCAAAAGGGTGGCCAAACATGGCGCAAAAAGGTGGCCAAACATGGCCTAAAGATTGGTCAAACATGGCCCAATAGGGTGGCCAAACATGACCCAAAATGATGGCCAAGGGCTGGTGTCAATAGGGGTGTCAAGGTTGGGACCGCATAGGGTGCAGTGGCACAGGCGCACGCGCACAGAGGGGGGCATGGCACGAGCGTGGAGCGCGAAAGACATGCGGGGCGCGCAGCTTGAGCACGTGGGAGCGCGGCAGGGGGCGCGACAGGGGCTGGTCTGCTGCTTGTTTCCTATAGCAACAGTGTATTTGCTACAAGCTGTTTTCTTACTTTTTTGAATTTTTTCCCAAAGTGCTGCAAGCTGATTTTTCCAATTTTTAACCTACTTCCTCAAGGTTTTTAACCCCCACTTTTTGGCACTCTTCCTATCTATATTTGGGCATTTTACACACCTAATAACTCTTTTTAAATTCTCAAAATTTTGACATAATCTCTTTTGTTTTCTAAGCATTTTTCACCTAATATCGTACAATATTTTATATACAAGTATATGCACAACCACACTCACTCGATGGCCACAAGTTTATAAAAATTGAACATACATCTATTGTTCTTAACATATACATGTGATGCACAATAAATAAAATACCCTATTTGTCATTTGGGTTTAAACCCTTACATTACAAAATGGCCCAAGGCTTATAGTTCACTATTTTCCAAATTTAAACACAAGTTATTTGGGCTTATACCCATACATACAAAATGTAGCCCTTAGGCCAAATATACTTCAAAATTTATTTTTCCTTTCATGCTCCAATAACTTCCTCAAGTCTCAAGTATTGGGAGTCTCATTTGTAATATGTTATCCCATAAAGGGTAAGCATGACGACTTATATGACATAATGCTAATATAAAGAACAAAGTTAAGGCGTGGCATTTGCAAAGTGTATATTTATAAGCTAAATGCCTTCCAACTTATTAATGCAATGCAATGACAATATGCATGACACACTTATGCAACTCTATACCAACCCATGTCTCGTTTCACGGTCCGCTCCTGTTGGATCAGGGAGTACCAATCCTTGGCCAAATTTTGGGTTTTTCACCACAAGATTTACACCCTCATAATGCATAGCACCAAAGTGCTCAACACACGCCATGTTTCCGAAGATTCACATATGCCAAGATGCCTTGATTTTTCTATACAATTTTAATGAGGCATTTATCAAACCCATGGAGCATGCCTTAAATAATGCATCATACATAAAGCAAAATATAACTTTTAAACCATAAAACTTTGTCTACATAAATATAGCATATAATCAAATCCATTATACATATAATCATGTTACATGTTCACAACTTAAACAAATTCTCAAAGATTACATAAGTACACAAAGTACCAATACATTGAGCAACCATAACTTTCAAACTACAAGACTTTTTCTACATGAACATAAGCTAGAATGCGATGGATTATATATATATATATATATATATATATATATATATATATTCAAGTTTCATGTTCATGACTTCACCAAATTCCCAAAGAATACATAAGTACACAAGGTACCAACCCTAGGTTTTCAAAGTAACTATATGCTAGGTGGTTTTCTAACAACAAGCATGTAAGTTATACAATCAACATATAAAAACACTCCTAAACTTAACCCTATTCTTTACTTAGCAAAAATATCATACCTAAAAGGGTTTTTCTCAACCCTAGGGAGTTGTACTTGCTGTGCAGCCGAACCAATCGATAAGAACATAGCCCTTGACTGTGAGGAACAACTTTCTAGAAGGGAGTCTTGTGAAATTCTAAGGCTAGAGATGAGTTTTGGAAGGTAGAAAGTTCGAAAAACCTAAGTTTTCTTCACCTTTCTCTCCATTCACGACCTGCTGTTCATTCTTCAGACCAAATTCTATGATTTTAACACTAAAAGGTCCTATTTATAGTAAAAGGGTCAAAGGGTGAAAAGACCCTTTCGTCATTAACGAGTTCGGGACCCCGTTACACTACAACTCATCCTGAAACGCCTCAATTCGACATTCTGATTTAACCAAAGTTTTTAAAATTATTTTAAATGATATTTTTGTAAAAAATTTATTTTCGCCTGCGGGCGGGTGCGGCCAGGTCCACCCAGGAAGCCCTTTATGGTCTATTTTTCAAACTGTCTCCGATTAGGCTCAAATTATTATACGAGGTGTATTTTAACATTCTAAGAATATTTCTTTTCTATTACATAGTCAAAATATGCTTCTAAGCATGACTTATGTCTAAATGGTGCATGTATAGTGCCCTACTGGCAAATAGTGCATGAATAGTGTCCTACCGGCAAAAAAGAAAAATTTATCCTGATTTTTCAGATCTTTACAAGGGAGATGGTGAAGCAGGACAAACTGTAGAGTACTATGGTGTTTTACAAGACATCATACAGTTACATTATTGCTACGGTCATTCTATGTATCTATTTAAATGTGATTGGTGGGATGTAAGTAACAAGAAGACTGGAATGCAGATCGATAAGCACTTCATAAGTGTTAATACGTCACGTACGACATTTAAAGATGATCCGTATGTATTGGAATCTCAAGCAAAATAGGTTTTTTATTTGAAGGACACAAAAATTAGAGGTGATTGGCATGTTGTCCAAAAAATAAAATCTAGAAATGTTTATGATGTACTAAAAGTTGAAGAGGGAGATAAAGATTTGGAGAGAATTGAGGAGGCGCTACAAAAAGAGTCTCAATTTGCCTACGATGGTGTTGTCTGCCATGATCAACAAGATGTTACTTCGTATCGGTTGAATAGAACTGATATAGAACCTGATCATGTCGTAGCTTCCGACGTCACCAATACCACACAGTTAGATCTGAGGGATGCAACTTTCATTAAAGATGATGATGATGATGAGAAACGTGATTTTGATGATGATACATTGTTAGAGTATTGTACTGAGAATGAAAAAATTTTAAGAACAAATGATGATACAAACTTAGATGAATAATTTTAATAAGTGTTACATATGTTAGAATAAAGTGTAATGGATTTTCAATTTTATGATGTAATGAAATTTTATTTTTATGATGTAATAGAATTTTATTTTTATAATTTCTTTTTAGATATGGTTGGACCAAGATCACGCAGAAGCACAGCCCGGTCAGACCCATCGACCCTTTCCCCTTCCTTTATAGGGTCGACCAATCCTGCCGTTAATAGTATGCATAGTTTTTTTTTTTTATTTTTTTTATTAATGATTATATAAATATGGTACTAATTGTTTCTATTTTATTTTTTCTAAAGCTTTGGCCACCACCACTAGACGAGGGCGCGGTAGGTCGAAGAACCGGAGTTTGCAAGTTCAGATAGAGGCAGCTAGGGGCTCGCGACTTCGGATTCAGCTACTTGAGGGCTTGCTGAAGCCCGTTGGTAGGTGGGTACAGCAGTTCACCACTGAGGTTGGCATCATTTGCTGACTACGCGCCCCACTCCATATTAGTGACTAGAGTCTCTTCACTAATGAGGAGCAACGAGATATTCATGCAAATATCATGAAGGTAGTGGACCGTTACTTGGGAGTTCGTTTCAGGGACTATCAACACAGGCTCCACATGCACTACCTAGGGAGAGGTGGCAACTAGTAAAGAGCCCCGCGACAGACCCTACAAGGGGGTGACGGTGGAGGATTAGATGTTACTATGCGGCCGATTCGCTAGTGATGCATTTCAGGTAAAAATTGTCACAAATTAATTTTGTTGTATAACAAATCATTTTCATTTATCCTAACCTTCTTTGTTTTGGCCAAGTATAGGAACTTCGTAAGAAAAATAACGAGAGTAAAAGCAAACAAAAGGTAACCCACTGTGGTGGATCACGTTCTTTCGTTGGGTATAGACATGATATGGTAGGTTAATAAATGTATCAAGTTCTTATTGTATAAGCTATTCATGAATCAATCTTCACAAGCTATTGTTTATTTGCTGCAACAAGACCAAAAGACCGGTGTACTACCCAGCCGCATTGATTTGTGGCACAAGAAGCACTACAACCCTGAGAAGGGTTAGACTAGGCCTGAAGGTCAGCGGCTTTATGTAATTAGTTATGTATATATACTAGTATTACTAATTTAATATTACTCTAAAGTTATAAAAGTAGTAACATATATTTATGTTTTCATAAAAAGAGATGGTCCAGCTGAGTGCTCAACCGACCCCTAAGGGGGAGCATCTACCGACCGATGACCAGATATGCGAGACTGTTCTGGGCAGGAGGCGTGGATATGTGCATGGCTTAGGGAGTGGGATGCAGCCGATGACATCGTCTTCTACCGTCGAGAGCGATGCTAGGTTTCACGAAGCCACCTAGAGAGTTGAGGCAGCTGAGAGATGGAATGCACAGCTGGAGCTTCAGTTGGTAGAGCTCCAGGCACGCCAGACCCAGCTAGAGACTCTTATGCAGACAGTCCTCTGACCAATAAGGAAGCTCTAATCAGTCTTGGTAAGTTTTTAAAATTAATTACTTTGGTGGATTTATTATTTATAGAAAATGTTAAGTAGAAAACAAATTTGGATATTGGCCTAACGACCCAGAAACCCTATCACACACCTCACAAATAATAGTTGAGACTTTCACTGAACTTACGGGACTCGGTTCGGATCACCGGTTTGAAACTTATTCAACTTTCTGCTCCAAAAAGGCCCAATTTGAGGTTTTAGCGGACCAAAATAGTCAGATATTGGCTTACCGACCCCGAAACCCCATCACACACCTCACAAATAATAAAATAGACTTGCATAAATTTACGGCACTCAGTTCGGATCACCGGTTTGAAACTTATGCAAGTTTTTGCTCCAAAAAGGCTCAATTTGGGGTTTTGACGGACCAAAACACCTAATATCGGCCTAACTACCCCGAAACCCCATCACACACCTCACAATTGACAAATTATACTTGCACTAACTTACGATACTCGGTTCGGATCAAGTTTGAAATTTATGCAAGTTTCTACTCACAAAAGGCCCGTTTTGGGATTTTGACAGACCAAAATATCGGATATTAGCCTACCGACCTTGAAACCCCCTCACACACCTCAAAAATGATAAAATAGACTTGTACGAACTTACGGGACTCGGTTCGGATCACCGGTTTTAAACTTATGCAACTTTCTGCTTCAAAAATGCCCAATTTGAGGTTTTGATAGACCAAAATGCTGGATATTGGCTTACCGACCTTGAAACCCTATCACACACCTCACAAATGATAAAATAGACTTGCACGAACTTACTGGGACTCAGTTCAGATCACCGGTTTGAAACTTATGCAACTTTCTGCTAAAAAAAGGTCCAATTTGGGGTTTTGACAGACCAAAATGATGGATATCGGCCTAACTATCCCGAAACCCCATCACACACCTCACAAATGATAAAATAGACTTGCACGAACTTACGACACTCGGTTTGAATCACCGGTTTCAAACTTATGCAAATTTTTGCTCCGAAAAGGCCTATTTTAGGGTTTTGACAAACCAAAATGCAGGATATCGGCCTAACTATCCCAAAACCCCATCACACACCTCACAAATGACAAAATAGACTATCACAAACTTACGACAATCAGTTCGGATCAGTGGTTTGCAACTTATGTTACTTTATGTCGTTTTTACTATTTATACATGCAAATATATATATATATATATATATATATTTATATACATTCTATGTTCATATATATTTAATAAGTGTTCTAATATATATCATTTGATCTTTATTTCAGATTGATCAGGATTATTGCGTCCGCAGTCTTTTTGTTTTACATCGACACTTATTATTTTTATTTGTTTTTTTTTTTTTTTCTTTTCATGGACATTTGTAGTTACATTTTCTGAGACAATTTTTTATTTTTGTATCTATTGTTAAATTGTACTTTTACAAATGTAAGTAATTAATATAATATATATATATATACATATGAATATATTTTTCTTTTAATATATTTATTTCATAATGTTTAGATTTTATTATATATGAGGATGATTGATATAGGTTGAAAGAGCAATAAAACAACAAAAAAAAACAAATAATTTAGGTCAAAATACGCCCCCCCAAAAAAAAAAAACTTTTAGCGACGCACACAAAAGCGTCGCTTAAAAGCAAAGAAATTAATTTTAGCGACGCATCACATTCGTCGCTAAAAAATAGATTATTAGCGACGCACGCAAAGCGTCGCTAAAGGTTCGTCACTAAAAAAAGCCAACACACCTTTAGCAATGCCCAATGTACATTGCTAATTGAGCCCTTTAGTGACGCACACTAAGCGTCGCTAAAGGTTCACATTAGCGACGCACAATGTGCGTCGCTAAAAGGCTCAATCAACGACGTCCAGTGCGTCGCTAAAAGGCTCAATCAGCGACGCCCATGTTTGATTATTAGCGACACTCAGTGAGCATCGCTAATAGTTGCCTTTAGCGACGCATGAAAGGGTGAGTGTCGCTAATAGTATTGGTGACACGACTATTAGCGACGCCTCTAGCAACGTGCACTGGAGCGTCACTAATAGTGTCTTTTCCTATAGTGGTACTTAAGTCAAATATGATTGTTTTACTAAACCAGGTGCAACCTTCACAACTGCACAATGTTTGGTACAACTTACATGACATTGTGTATAAGTTATTTAAATCCAGTGCAATTCTTTGATATTCATATCAAAATAAACAAATCATTTACTTTTTATCAAATTGTTTCAGAAATATACAATCAAAAATTTAAGGGTAATACATACGGTATTCATATATTACCCATTCATTAAGTTAACAAAAAAAAAAAAAAAAATGGGTTCATCAGTCAATCATATTTGTCCATAACTCCTACATATGTATCGTCAAAAGAAACAATAGATTGTTACATGTGATTCTACTGCGGCTGTAGGTACAACTATAGATGTAAGAGCAGGTGGTGCAATTGGAATGGAAGGAGGATCCAGTGAAGGAGCAAGTGAAGGTGCAGTTTCTTCTTCATCATCCCTTTTTATCTCGCCAACATCCCAATATCCTTCTGACATTTGAAATGCCGTTGTCGAAACCACTATGAAAGACTGTTAGTCTCGCACAAACTTAGAGTATGCTTCGTCAGCAAGTGTGTAACTCGGGTAAGATTGAAAGCAACACCAAGAATATCCATACACTTATGCATTACATGCAGCCCAATTTGTGCATATTCTTTGGATTCCTTCCAACGAATATCACATACCACTTTTGTTTGTTTGTCATTATTCTATGCATGAACAAAATAATTAATTTAAGAAAATTAACATATATAAATTAAAAAATTCTAGATGTCTATATATATATATATATATAGTGTGTGTGTGTGTGTGTGTATTTATTATATATGTAATCTAGAGTTTTTCAAATAGAAGTAGACCTTACAACTAAGTTGGGCTATGTAAGTAAGCAACCTTTAAACTTAATTTTGTACATAAATAAAATAAAAGTGAATTGTAAGTTTATAAAATAGGTGCAATCCTCATAACATTGAGTGCAATAGTTATAACATAAGGTGCAACTGTTCATAACATTTGATGCAATTCATATAACATCGAATAATTAACTTTCACAAACATAGAAAAACTAAACGAGTTTAAAAAAACATTTCAAATTAATATGAGTTTAAAAAGAATATTTCAAATAACGTATTAAATGATCCTAATACATGTGAGAATATGTGTGGCATATATATACACACAAATATACAAACACGCACACACACACACACTACATACAATATATATATATATATATATATTTATATACACATTTGTATACATCCACACATTATTTTCATATATATATGTAGCATGTATATACATACAAATACACACACATAATTCATATATATGTACAAATATGCGTTTGTGTACATATTGAAGATTTGAAAGAGAAAGAGAAGAGGAATAGCTAAGAATGAAGAATAAAATATGAGAACGAATAGTAAATTATCTAGTAATAATGTTTGATCTATCGTTAGGGCAAGCAGTTTTCTATGAATGTGAAAGAGGAAGTTCAACCAAAGAGTTTGTCTATAAACATTAGAAATATAACAGATTGCTTTTTATGAGAGCAATATAGACATTTTCGTAATTCATTAAAAGTGTACTCTTAGACCAAAAAATAGTAAATAGTAAAAGTTGACGTCTTCTTAATTTCTACCACAAAGATAAATTTTTTCTTAAAGTCTTTTCTGACACTGACTGATTATTAATTAGGCTTCAAATATATGATTGATTCATAATTACTCCTAAAAATAATTAATTAACGAGTATTGCATGAATAATTTAAAAGATGAACACTTAAGTCAAAAAAATGAAAAATCCATCTTTAAATTCGAAGATTCGATGGTGGGTTGTAGTGGAAGAAAAACATATGCAAAGTGTATTCCCAGTCAAATGAACTCTCAAAGAGATTCTAACGTCCCTTCCCGGGTAATTCAGCCGTTGCTATTTTCTCCAATTCAAAATTTCAAACATAAGCAAAACCTGTCGATAAGAAGCTTCTCATCCTTTTCTTTGTAAAGAAGAAACAAAGATCGATGAAGAGGCGGCAAGTAAAATTGCCTTTTGGAGAGAGAAAGAGAATCGCTTTCTGCAACTCCAAAAAGCAATTCCTTGTTCCAACATCCGAAACTCGTCTGTGTATTTGTATTTGTCCAATTTTTCATCTCTTTTTTATTCTTTACACCAACAAAGTCATACGCTGAAAGTAAACAGTGAAACCCAATTGGATTCTGAAGCTTACGAAACCACAATAATGTCGTCGAGCCCTCCTCCTACAACGACCAATGGCAACAGGGTCTTCCAGCTCTACTGGTGTTATCAATGTCATCGAACAGTCGGGATTGCTTCCTCTGAAAACCCATCTGAGATTGTCTGTCCTCGCTGCTCTGGCCAGTTTCTATTTGAAATTGACGTAGCCAGGCCTGGGTTTCTTGTTGATTTCACTACATTCGATCCCTCTCCGGAAGCCCGTATTCTGGAAGCACTCGCTCTCATGTCTGAACTTCCTCTCCGGCGGCATGAACTCGATTCTGAAGGGAGAGAGAATCGGACCACTGATGTAGGACTTCAGGCCCCTTGGGAGCGAATGCCTCTTGTTGATGGAAGAGATCGGAGGGAACCAGAAATTGGACCTCGGCGCTGGCGTTGGCCATGGCGGAGAGGTCGTGAATCTTACGAGGGTGATTACTGGGCTCCAGAAAGTGGAATCCTTGCCCGTCCTTGGAGTTGGGTTATTGATGGAAGAGATCGGAGGGTGCCAGAAATTGGAACTCGACGCTGGCATTTGCCATGGCGACGAGTTCGTGGCTCTGATGAGGTCAATGGCTGGCCTCCTCGGACTTGGATTATTGTCCGACCTGCCGATCCTGTCACCCTACCTCGGAGGGTTGATCCTCGGGATTTCTTTCTTGGGCCTGGCCGAGGTCTAGAAGAGCTGATTGATGAACTGACAGAAAATGACAGACCAGGTCCTCCCCCAGCGCCTGATTCAGCAATCAATGAAATTCCTACTGTGGAAATTACACCAACCCATTTGGCCAATGATTCCCATTGCCCTGTTTGCAAGGAGGAATTTAAGGTTGGTGGTGAAGTGAGGGAGTTGCCCTGTAAGCATATATATCATTCTGATTGTATTGTTCCTTGGTTGCGGCTGCACAATTCTTGTCCAGTTTGCCGGCATGAGCTCCCGGTTCCACCACGTGACAGTAACGAAGATGACCAGTCTGAGGTTTCTTTAGGCACACTTCAGATTCCGTATCATATTGAACATCTTGACAGTGACGATTCTGACTACGATGATATATTTAGGAGGAGGAACCCGCGGTGCTTGAGGTTGAGGCAGTTGTTGGCCTCTTCATGGCCTTTCCGTTCCAGGTATCGACCACTTTATCGCGAAGGTGATAACATTGCTACTTCTGGGAGAGGTGAGCATTGAATTCTTATTCTATCATTATGGTGATAGCTGCACAACTTCTAATTTATTATCTTATTTTATAGTTTCAAACTAATTGGAGGATTCTGTTTCTGTTATTTGATTACTCATCTTCCAAATGCAATATTTTGTATTTATAGAACAATAACTTTATGTTTGTTATAACAATAATCTCGAGAAATTAGAATCTCAAGTTGTCAGTCTCTTCAATTATACATCTCAGGCCCAAAATTTGTTGCTGATAGTTTTCATTTCAATAAATCAGAGAGTATCTAGCTTATTATGAATTAATACTGCAAAATATGAAAAATGAACTCTGTTTCATGTAGAATATTAGGAATCTGTCCCAAATGAATAATGGAAAAAGGACTAAAGGAGGAGAAAATATGTTAATAGAAAGGGTTATAGCAACAGATGGGCAAAGAGACTAGGGAATATTGACAAGAGTGAAGGCCTTTTTGAATTCCATGTCTCCGTGCACTTTTTCTTGATAAAGCACTCTGAAAATTCATTTAGGAGTTTTGGTTATCATCACCACACATATCCCTTCACTGATATCCTGCCACTGATGCTCAGCTTTCCTTTGGCATCGTGTGGTGAAATAGAGGCAATGTTATTTCAACAATCAAATGTTGTCTTGTGTCGTGTAATGGTTCAGCAAAGAACTCGTATTTTGGAAACCATTAGCTGCTACATTCACAATATGGTTTTGATTGTGCTTAACAGTCACTAAATCCATGGTGATATTGAGCCAATTACCAAGTTAACAGTCACCTTCTGACGAGTAACCATCAACCGTAATATATAACAGACTATATAGTTATATCTTAACAAAACAACATGATGTAAGAATTTGGATCAATGGTTTCATTTTCTGTTAACTGTTCTCATACTATTACTAAGTAGCCTTACTGTTCTAGCCTCTCTACCCTTTATACTGAATTCTCCATCTTTATATCTGCCCGTTTCCAGCAGGTAATTCAAGGTGGCGCTCTTGCTGTATTCTTTAGCCTGTAATGTTGCTGTTCATGCCAGAAGCAATAATGTTAGTTTTATAATTGAAATGTTTGATAGGAATATTAATAAATGAACATGGAAGGGCAGTGGTGAATTGAAGATGATGTATTGCCTCTAGATTATATGGTATGCCATTTTCCTGTTCTATTCTTATGTTGCTAGTGATTTTTTTGTTACTAACATTGAATAATTCTATTAATTACTTATTTCTCTGTTATGTTTAGTAATGGTCTACTTTTCCAACTTCTTTCTTTCATGGGTAAACATAGGAGAGTTGTTTGGATCTCTTAAGATTATTATATGTTGTTACAACCAAATATGATATTTGGCTGCCCGTGAACTTAATCAAGAGGGCTTATAATACTTCTTCTTAATGTACTCCTGTTTTCCTTTTTGTTCTGATTTTCTTCATCTCATTTTAACCAATGTCAATGATTTCCTACACTAACCAGATGGTATGACTTCATATTTTTTCAGGTATACGTTGCTTCTGTAGGCTCCAATAATCTTCGACATGGAAAATACCCAAATGTTTGGGTGTAAGTCATTTCCATGAGCAGTAATAATCTTCAATATGTCAAAGTTTCTTCATGGAGGATATTCAATATTGTTCAGTGCTTGTTTGCCACTGCTTGTAAGCAGTCACTTAAATGCTAAAGCTGTTGTGTATTCCTTTCTGTGTTGTTGTTGTTCTTTTTTTTCAAATTTCTTTAAAATCTTACATTTTAAGGGTAATGTTGTGAAATCAATATGCAATTAACGTGTAATTATATATGGATTAAACGAATGAAATGCACATCAGATATTATTAGGCAAGAGCAATTTCAAAGTATGAAATATGAGATCAGCAATGGTGTATAGGCATCAAAATGCTTCTTCATCCAAAAGCATACACACTCTATACCTCAAGTTATCATGTTGCTATCATCATTTTCTATCTATTCTTATAATGGACAGTGGGGCAATTTAAAGGTGTAAAATGTTTAAATGAGGGCAACATAATTCATACCTTAGGCTGCCTATGTTACATCTATATTCATAGTTGACCTGATAAGCAAAATGCTATCAATGAATGCAAATTTTTGTTTGCATTTGATACAAGGAGAAAGGTAATTATAGAAATGGCTGTAATTTTCTCTCATTATTATTGTTACAAACACTACTGAATGCTGTGTTGATGAGTTGCAGAGGTCTTTAAACTAGAGTGGCTTCCACAAATACTTAGCATGTGTTTGATTTCGATTCAAGATGAAGCTTTAAGGCATACATTTCATGTTCTCACTGCATGGTGAACATTCTCTTGATTCCAAAATGTCAAACAATAATTTCATCAGTTCTCTTACTCAGTTCCACATAGCTCAGATTTTCTGCCTGCTCCTTAGTTAAATTCCCCTCATCACTAGTCTATCAAACCGAAGTGCTTTTTTCTTTTTTAGGTGGAGGGGAATTCATCAAGAATTTGTTTAAGAATCTAGAGAACCAGAATATAATTTTGTTTCGAAGTTTTGGAGCGAAAAGAAAATAAATGATAATTTAAAATAGAAAAAAAAAAAAAAAAAAGAAAGTATTCATCTTCACTTTGTTTGAATGTTCATGAGAGAAAAGAAAAGAACATTATTATCTCATGTTTGAATAGTAAGTAGAAAAGAAAGTATATATAACTAATTGACAATTATATTCTTCTTATTTTACAATTATCTTAGTTTTTAATTCATGTGTTTAAGAGTATTTTTGGTATTTAAAAATTTTTATTAAACGAACTTTCTTCTCTCTCCAATTCTCTCTACATTTAGAGGGGTTGGAGAAGCAAGCCTAATCAATTAAACTCTCTCAAGCAAGCCTAATCAATTAAACTCTCTTTCCCAATCTTCTTTTTCCTTTGCATCATAAACATCCAAATGAGAGAAAGTGGTATTGTTAGGACCATGGGGTGCTAATCCGGTTAGACAAAATGTGCTTTGTGTATAATCCATACATAAGTCCTTCCAGTTGAGTACCTCGATGACCGTTCTTACCCAAATTCATTTAAGAGACATTACTTTGTATTACTACTAGTCGACTTGTTTTTAGAAGGGTCAAATGGTCTTTTATATTCAATTGGATCTCACACACTCACATCATACATGCATAACATATAAATTTTATCTTACCATCATGTATGTGATTGACTTGTGGTTGTGAACTATTTTTTCCAAAATGCATATTTGAAAATTAAAAAAATGAAAAAATTCAATTCACAAGACAAACTTTGAATAAGAAGCTCAATGTTACTCGTTCGAACGAACAATAATAGGGTTTGTTCTCATTCGTTTGAACTCCTGTATCAAACGAGTTGCTCAAGCCTTAGAGTTGTATTCGTTACATGTTTGTTTGAATGAGAAAGTGCTCGTTCGAACAAATGATGGTTCGTTTAAACAAACCTTGGAAGGAAAATAAATTTATAATTTGATTTCTTCTCAATGGATCAACCAAGATCTTTGAGAAAAATAGGCAAAAATATATTTGAGAGAAGGCAAAAAATAGAGTGAGAGAGTCTTAATTTGTGAGAGCAAAATTGTTGATAGATCTTGATGCTTTTGTGAGAGATTGATCATTCATGACATTCATTATCTTCTCTACTCATTTTTGTTGATCTGATTTGATCAAAGCACATTATTCAATCAGATCTTAATAGCCTTAGTTCGCGTCAAATTCACCATTGACAATTGAAGGAGTACAAGCGCGACGATTTGACATTGAGCAATCGGTGGACACTGAGGTCGTGTAAATTCACGATTGTTTTGGAAAGGCTTGATCCGAGGATACCGAGACCGTGGAGGAGTCTGGTTATTTGCAGGATTGACTATGATAGCTTAAGGATTCGTGAGGAATTTGAAGACAATCGGTGAGAACATTGCTAGGGTACTTAGATCGTTTGGAGACACATTGTAGTTCATTTTCTGTCATAGTTCATCACTTCCATGAGGATTCGCCCAACTCTAGAATTTTACTCCACGAATTGTTCTCCTTGGTAGTTTTTCTGTCATCAATCGCTGTGCAATCTCTTTTTTCTCATTTTTCTTCAATTTATTATATGCTTGATTTGAATTGCTTCCGTTTTATTTGAGAAATTGAGTTTTTCATGATTTCATAATTGTGCATTCAATTGAGGTAATGGAAAAACTTAATTTAGTAAACTAATTGAAGAAATTGATGACTTAGTTGATTTTGAATTGAATTGTGAAAATTGCTATAAAATCAATTTAGTTGTTAATTTTTGTGAATGTTGAATTGGTTGATTCTTGATGGTTTTATTGGTGGAAGGGCTTAAACATTGGATTAATCACGTTGAGTGATTTGTTTATTGATTGTGTCATCATTGTAATTAACCAATAATTAAAATTAACACGAAATAAATTTTTAATTCTAGACCTACCTATTCAACCCCCATTTTTAGGTAATTCACGTCTTGGGACCTTGAGTGATATCAGTGTGATATCCCTCCACGCACAAACAAAGTGGTATCAGAGCCTTCCTTTTAAGGCATTGGATTGATATCCTACGTTGTGAACAATGGCAAGGTTAAGAGAATGAGGATCAATCTCACGACCTCCTCTATTTGATGGCTCAAATTATACTTATTAGAAAGCTTGTATGAGAGCATTTTTAAAAATCGTGGATGAACGAGTTTGGCTTGCCATCCAAGAAGGTTGGACCCCACTGGTCACAATCGCAACTAGGGAAATTCTCGCGGTAGTCAAGCCTTCAAATACTTGGAATGAGTTAGAGTTAAGTATAAGTGGCTGTAACACCAAAAGGTTCAACGCCATCTTTAACGTGATAACTCTCGATGAGTTTTGCCGCATTATGACTTGTGAGACGTCCAAAGAGGCTTGGGACATTCTTGAGACTACCCATAAGGGTACATCGGTGGTAAAGAGGTTAAGAATTCAAATGTTGACTTCTAGGTTTGAAGCACTAAGAATGAAGGAATCAAAAACCTTTTCTAAATTCTATGCTAAATTGAGTGGCATTGTCAACTCATCTTTCAACCTAGGAGAAAGACTAGATAGGACCAAGATTGTAACGAAAATATTGAGATATCTTCTCGAGAGATTTCAACCTAAATGTGGACTCTCTAGTTGCTCATGAGTTAGTTGGATCACTTCGAACCTTTAAACTAACTCTTAGGTAAGCAAAGAATACCAAAAGACTTGCATTAGAATCAACACAAATAGAAAGTGAAGAGGATATTAAAGTAGATCCCGCTGAGTCTATGAATGATGATGACTTGGTTCTTTTTGTTAGGAGGTTTAACAAATACATCAAGAGTAAAATGCCTAACTCCAAGGGATCTCAAAGTTTAAGTAAAAGATTTGGAGGAAATTCTAACACTTCAAACGACCAAGTCCAAAATCTTTTTCTAGTAGTGATAGAAGAAGACCTTCATCTCAATCCACCTCTAAGCCTATTGAATGCTATGTTTGCCATAACTATGGACATATAGTGGCCGATTGTCCTAATAAGAAAAAGTGAAATTCTTGAAATAGGAAGGCAATGAAATCATCTCTTTCTGAAGATAATGAAGAAGAAGGTGATGAAAGTCAATTCTTGAATCTCACTAGCATCGCCAATGTCCATGAAGGATCATCGTCCATTGAGGATGGTGATCATGAGGACATCATAGACTTTGTGTCTAGTGATGAAGAGAGCGATGATGAAGACAATATTGAGATTGCCTTTAAAAAATTTTTCAATGAATCATTAAATCTCAAAAAGTCTAACATGAAACTCATCACTAAGCTCAAGTCTTGTGAGAAGGAGAAGAATGTTTTGATAGTTGATCAATCTTTATTGAGTCAACTAAATGAGGAAAATTTCTCTCTTCTAAAGGATGTTGAATCCTTAGAAAATGAGAGAAACTCTTTGATTGTTGAGGTAGGAGGACTTAAGGCTTCCTTAGTTGCTTGTAAGAATGAAAAGAAAGAATTGAATTCCAAAGTTCACTCTCTTAGTGAACAATTCACACAAGTTAGGAACGTCAAAATCAATCTTGAGGATAGGTCTAATAAGATTTCTAAAATGCTTAATACCGTCCAAATCAAGAATGATAAAAATGGTTTAGGATATGACATGTTCACAAATAAGAACAGTCCATCCCCATTCACTTCAAGTCAATCTCCTATTCTCAAGCAAGTTGTGTTTGTGTCCTCAAAATCCAAAACTGTTGAACCACCTCAACCTACGAGGAAAGCCCAACCTTAATCAAAACCTCAAGCACATTCTGGCCCTCTACCTCAATCTAAAACTCATATCAAACCTTAACCAACTTCATTTCATTACTCACATTTCATGGTTGAAGGACTTTCTAGGAGGAAGTGTGTTTTTGCCAAGAAAAGGCAAACAAAATCTCACACTATGACTTTAGAGCACAAATCTGAAATTGCTACCTTAAAACAACAAATGAATAGTCATATTCAAAAATCAAGGAGCATAGCTCAAAGGGTCATGCATATTTCCAACCTTGAAAAACTTAAAAGTAAATCTTGACTCCAAGGTCGAAAATAAGGCCAAGACTTAAAAAGTTCCTCCTACTTCCAAAAGAATTGTGAGACAAATTTGGGTAAGGAAGGATAAACTTAAAGGTCTTGAGAAAGAGTATGTAAATCACACTTCACAATTTGCTTCTTCCTCAAGAAAAGAAAATTTGACTCTCAGATGACTAAGAGATTCTTAGCAATTTAGGAATTTTACTATTCACTCTCATCTTAAAGTCTCCCTATGATTTGCTTCATTGCCTCTTACTTCACTCCATTCATTGTAAATCATATAGAGTAAGTTGCATTATCTTCCATAGTCTAGGTGATTTTTAACTCCTCTACCTACTCTAGGTCTATAGATTATTTTTTTGTTTTGTTTCTTTTTGTTTCATTCTTTTTTTGTGAATTTTTTATCCTTCATAATTAGGTGCATTTTATACCTTTATGAACTTAATAACCCAAAAATATTTTTCTCTTATTTTAATTGTTAATGGTAATCCCATTTTTTTTAAAAAAAGAAATGTATTGAGTGCATTTTAAGTGATTAAGCCTTGACATGTGAACTTTATCTTAACAATATCTTCACTTAGTCTTTTTCACTTGGGTGCATACAATCTTTCAATCTACTTGTGATCTCATAGGTGTTAGTCTTTGATATTTCTTGCATGAGATTGTCTTGTAGATAGGATAGACTTAATGGTTTTATATTTTTATCCCAATAAGTCCATGGCCAAAAAAATTGATTTATGTTGAAAAAATCAAAGGACCAAAAGTAAAGCCTAAAAAGAAAATGGCACACACAAAAAAATTTAAGAGTGGAAGGAAAGGGCTACCCTTGGGATTGTGTATTGCTAGCATTGAAAATCCTTTGAAAAGAGCAGCCTACTCAACTGTGTGAAAGTTGCCTTACAAAAGGAGAGCCAAGTGTAAATTCAATTTGCATATTTTTGCTTTTAAGTTGAAAAGGATATTTTATTAGAAATGGTAAAAAATTCCTAGGTTGATTAATTATGCTTATTTGCCGTTATAGATGTAAAAATCATTCAATACCATAGAAAGTCAACATTGATACAAAGAACATTCCATGATTGAAATTAATGCATATGTCTAGTAACCATGAATGAGTGAGAAGAGGGTGAGCTTATTTGTGTTTTAGTGTTCTAAGATCATTTGAATTATTGATATTATGTAAAACACATGTACATCTCTTTAATTCACTAAAAAATGTTCTTTAATTTCAGTTTTCAACTAAAAAACATTGGGATTATTTTTAGCTTTGAAAAATAATTGATTCATCTTAAGGTTTTTGCCTAAAATGTGCTTTTCCGTGAACATTCCCTATTTGCAAGTGTTTTATAGTTGAAAATTGCACAGGGTTCTGAAACAGAGCAGGACACTTTATTTTTTTAAGACATGAGCAGCTACCGGAGTTCGTTCGAACGAACCCTCGTTCGAACTAAGGTCACTCATTTGTTTGAACGAATAACTGCTCAGGTTAAACACGCGAGAAACAACATATTTTTTTGAAAACTTTGGAATTTTCTCCCATTTTCTCTCCAAATCCTCTAAAGTCTTGTGTCTTTTTTATCCTGGTGTTCGTCATTTGTTGATTCTACTTCGGTTAGAGTGTTCTACTCTTCGTGGGCTTTATTTTCACCGATCACTTCGTGATTCCGTCGATTCGTCAATTCGGTAAGTCCTCAAGACCATTTCTACTTTCTGGTTAGTTTATTTGTCTTTTCATCTAGACTAAGGGTTAGTTTTGGACTGTAGTTCAATCTCTTGATATAGTGCCTTCCTAGGTTCATCCTATTTTTCTATTGTCATATACTACGTGATTATGGCTACCAAGATCATGCACATTGAGAAATGACACTTTTCTTATGTGATTCACTTAGGAGTTGTGCCTTGGAACCTTGTTCGGCATCCGATACAGGTTTTCCAATTTCGGGCATGGACCATAATGTCCTGACGTGTCCTTGTAGAGCGGGTATACTTTTTAGATAATGTCCATGAGACTTTAGCCTATAGGCTATTTGACTCATGAGGTTAGCTACCTCTCCTTACAGTCATGGGTTTGGCCAACGAGACCTTAGCTCAAGAGTTCTACTTGAACCTCGGTTCTCGTGATGCCCTAGAAGCTTTCTCAGTGACTGTCCGTGGAGTCCCTTTTTCCCCCACCGCAGAGTTGATTGCTAAGACTCTTAGTCTTCCCATAGTTGAGCAGTCTGGCTTCCCATACCCTCAAGGTGTGGCTCTTCCCTTTGCCAGCCTTATCGCTTCCACCTTATGGGTTGAAAATTCTCCTATCTTCACTTCACGGGGTGCGGCCCTAGAGCAGGGATACGTACACGAGGATTTTTGTAACACCCCGATCCCGTGAAATTAATAATTAATTAATAATTATTAATTAATACCGACTTACAGAATGATTTAGGGAATTAATCATAATCCCGGCGGTCGCCATAGACCGATTAAATAATTAAATATGTCTGGGGGGAAGGGTATTCTACCCGAACCCAAATTACTGATTAATTCGGTGAAATAACGCCGTTTTAATACTAACGAAACCCGAATTAGCTAACCTAGAAAATCCTGAATGATTAATAAATGACACGGAACCTCTGACACTGAAGATAACGGAAATAGAAACTGACCGGAAGAAACCGCGTCGAAAAAGGAGCTACGAAATGAAAGTTATGTAGCAAACACTGAAACTGAATTACTGCGCAGCCAAACAGGGCCTTAACCAAAAATGTGGAAAAAGGGCCAAATGGGAGGCCAAGGGAATTGAACCCTTGACCTTTGAGAGGGAATGAATTTTTCTCAAAAAGCTTACCAACTTGGCTGCCATTACCTTGTGCCCATATACACAACTTAATGGTATATAACACTGAATTGCCCCAAGTTGCCACCCGAACTGACCAATGGCAACCCATGCAAACCCCACATGATTGACTGAATCACCCCTACATCAGCCCACCTCAGCTCACATGACTCTCTGATTTTCAGTCATCTCATTGATGTATATACATATAGAGATATTATGTATAGGTATACTAGGAGAAAATGGTGATTCTCTAAAATCAAAATGTCTGCTATAATGAGAGACAGATCTGTTGGGGTAAGACATATAGAGTGAGAGGGCGGTTAGGTGAGGCTTGCATGTGTATGTGTTCATGGCTTGAGCGTGTATGTACAAGCTTGAGTGTGTGTGCATGGTGTGTTTCATTAGAGACGCACCAAAGGAGGATTGAGGGCACGGCTGCACTAGAGCAGCATGCATGAAGCCATGAGGAGACCTGAATCGAACCAAGAGGGGAACAGCCACTGTTTGAAAGGTGAGACACCTCAAACTGCTAATTTTTCTGTTTTGATTGTTGGTACTGTATCTGATAGTTTGGATCTATATAGACTGCATATATAAGTTACTGTGAGGCTTAGGATTGCTATAGAAAAACTGAGAGGGTCGAATAGCCATGAAAACCATTGAACTGTAACACGGCCACCATGGATGACCTTGCATGCAACCAATCTGAAATGACCAAAACCAAACCATGTTTGGATGGTCGAGACTTGATCTATAGGTCACGAGAGTTTCCAAAACACCAACCCGCGACTCTAGAGCACTGATTTGGACCCTAAAACCGAACCTATAGGTCTCGGCCATGGAACCTAAAATTTGAAATAGGCTCTTAAACTGAAATTACTAAATGGGATGTTGATCCCCATGGACATACGGTCACAAAGAACCAAACCTTGTGAGATTTGGTTGAGAAATCAGGCCCCACGACCGAATTGAAAACCTGCATGATAATCGATTATACAGAGCTCCATGCATGGGTTTGAAGCTCAAAATCGATGCCAAGTTGTTGCTCTAGACCTTAGGAACAATTTGGGATGAAAATCAGTTAAAAGCCCTGTCTGAAACTCCACGAAATTGAAAGAGAAATTCTCTGTAAATTAGGGCAACACTGAGTCGAACGATGGGGAAGACGAAGTTGACTCGGCCGAGCTGACCGAGTCAAGACGAGTTGGCCCAGTCGACTAGGACACGTGTCCGTCCAAGAGTAGGCCACCGCATTATTAAAACTACGTCGTTTGGTTAACTGATTTTTAAATTATTTTAGGGCTGACGTCATCATGACGTCAGCAATGTAATAGAACCGGACTGGACCGGACTGGTTCACTTACAAAGGGACTGAACCCTTTGGTTCAGTTTTAAACTTTGAATAAATTACATTTTGACCCCTGAAGTTTCCTGAAATTACGATTTAACCCCTGACAGATTTAAATATTACACAGTGGGCCACATTTTGGAAAATTTCTTCATTTAAGCCCCTGGTAATTAATTAAATAATAAAATAATTATTTAATTATTTTATTAAATAGGTAAAATTACAATTTTACCCCTGGACATTAAATATGTCAAACGGAGTCCAAATAAATTAAATAAATAGTGTATTTTCACTATTTCAAGCATTCTGGACTCAATGGTCCAGTCCGATTTTGGAAATACAGTCCTGAAAAATACAGACCCGTAAGTGATAAATGACCGAACTGCCCCTGATGGTACCCAGACCCAAATAAAAATATCAGATAGTCTATTTTGACTATGTCGGGCATTCCGGACTCAACGGTGAGGTCCGTTTAACAAACCGGAGTCCCGAAAAATACAGACACATAAAGTGTAAATGACCGTACTGCCCCTGATGCTTCCCAGGGTCAATTGAACATAACAGATAGTCCAACTTAATTATGTCGGACACTCTGGACCCAATGGTGAGGTCCATTTTATGAACTGACGTGCCGAAAAATATGACACGTGAAATTACCAAATTACCCCTGATATTGTACGAAGCCCAAATGAAGTCTGATTGGGACGAAACTGATACCGATAGAAAACCCGAACACTGGCGAAACTGTATACCCGAATAAATGACGAACCGGGGTCAGAATCTTACAAAACGTAAAATGACCAAAATACCCCTAAGCACTGTGAGTGCAAGATAAAGGTCAATCTGATCTGATAAATTATCGTAAGTATAATTATGAACACTGAAGGGCTAAGTAAGACTCCGGAATTGTCAACGCGTAAAACGAGAAATGACCGATGTGTCCCGACGGTCTAAAGTAGATACCAAATGAAGTCCAAGGGACTTACAAATTTATACATGAGATATATGGGACGTTCTGAGGACCATGATAGGGTCCGGGGCAAAAATGACAAAATTACCATTTTGCCCCTAAGACTAAATAAGTACCTAACTGATACCGATTAAAGTCTAAAAGACTTAAAACTTCATATATACGATATATGGGATATTCTGAGGACCGTAACAGGGTCCGGGATAGGAATGGCAAAATTACCATTTTGCCCCTATGGTTAAAATGAGAACCTAACTGATACCGATTGGAGTCCAAAGGACGTAGAACTTTATACTTAAGATATAAAGACTATTCCGAAGACCACGACAGGGTCCGGGACACAAATGGTAAAATTACCATTTTGCCCCTAAGGTTGAATGAGTGCCTGACTGATAACAATTGAAGTCTAAATGACTTAGGATATAATCCTAATAACTGCTAAGCCTAATTAAAGAATGAAATAGCCTCGAGTGAGACCCAATGAAAGGGCGATAGGCTACTAGGCTGTCTTAGGTGATCCGATAGATACCTAAGATGACGAATGAGACCTGAATGGATGAGTTCTGATCTGTCTGTGATTGATGATTATTATTCAGGATATACATGGAGATGCCTGATGTACCTGGAGGTTATCAGATTTGTTGGTGCAAGGAGATAACCGTAACAGTTTGTGAGTAACCCTGACTCCTGAACTGGTGTATAAGTTCTGTCTAGATACTGTATTTTGAAGCTCTGTACTGTTTTGAATGTTATACTGTTTAAAAAGCATATATTTAATGTACGATATGCCTTGTCCTGATTTATGTATTGTTCTGCTTTGTTCCGACATGTTCAGTTCCGATATGTCTTGGTCTGATTGATGTATTGTTCTGCTTTGTTCCGACATGTTCAGTTCCGATATGTCTTGATCTAATTGATATTGTACCGTTTTGTTCCGTCATGTTCAGTTCCGATATGACTTGATCTGATTGATATTGTACCGTTTTGTTCCGACTTGTTCAGTTCCGATATGTCTTGATCTGATTGATATTGTACCGTTTTGTTCCGACTTGTTCAGTTCTGATTTGTCTTGATCTGATGGATATTGTACCGTTTTGTTCCGACTTGTTCAGTACCGATACGACTTGATCTAATTGATATTGTACCGTTTGTTCCATCATGTTCAGTTCCGATATGACTTGTCCTGATTGATATTGTTCCGTTTTGTTCCGTCCGTTTTGATCTATCCGTTTCATGGTCTGTCCGTTACTGATATGTCCTTGTTTTGACTGACGTATTGATCCGTTTGGTTCTGTTATATCTCGACCGTTAATGAGCTGTCTGTCTTGATTGTTTACCTATGACTTGAACTGGTGTTTTGCTCCGTCTGATTCCGTTATGTTCCGTCCGTTAATGATTTGTCTGTCTTGATTGATATATGGTCCAGTTCCGTTATGATCTGTTCGGATTCTTGATTTGGTATATAAGTTACTGCATAGATACTGTATTTTGATGCACTGTACGGTTTTAAAAGTTATACTGTCTGAACGCATGTTTTTAAATGCAAACTTTTATACTGTATTGTACGCGGCATGATTTTGTCCCGTCCTACTATTGTTTTGTTCGGTCTGTCTTGTCCCGTTTCATGGTCTGTCTGATTTTGTTCTGCTATGATGTGTCTAACTCTGGGTACCATTCTGATTACGAGCGGTCTGGCATAAGTAGGCTTGATTATGTGCCTAACTGATATATTGCTTGTTATGCCCTGTTATGTTCCGCCCAGTACTGATCTGTTCTAATATTTGAATTAATTGCCTATACTCTCATTGATATATTGGCATCATGCACTGTTCTGTCTGTCTTGATTTGTTATTCCGTTTAGTTCAGTCCCGTTTTATTCTACTTAAATTGTATTCGAGTAGATCTATAAAACTGTTATTCCTAAGCGATTGAACTATCCTTGTGATTTATAAACAAGACCGGGTTTGAAACCCATGACAGGGAACCTGTGTTACTCACTGGGCTTTTCGAAGCTCACCCCATTCCCTAACATTTTTCAGGGATTATCTCTGATGGATTAGAAGACACCGTGATATGACATGGTAGGCCGAGTGGCACTTCAAGTAAAGGATCTGACGGCACTGATCTGTAGAGACTGGATTCTTGTGGACTGATTCTGTTATTTAGGTGAGTGATATGATACGGCTAACCTGATTTACATGTACTGGATAGATAATTATGGCTCATGGAAATAAACGGTACTCTAAAGATATTAGATCTGCTCTGTACTATATGCCTGATTTTAGATATGCTCTGAACTTAGAACTGTTAACTATTTTGGATTTAGACTTGCTCTGTGGTACATACCTTTATGGTGGATAAGTGAGTTGCATTCCCGTGATACAAAGAAAAAGTTTTAAATTCCGCTACATCTGACCCTACAGTTGGAGTGCAATTCGTCGAAAAGTTCAGAATTTGCCTTTGGTTGGTCGCGTCGCGACCGACTGGCAGTCACGTCCTCGACATCCGCGTAGGGTGGGGTTCGGAATGTGACAGTTTTCACATCCTCAACCTCATAGTCTGTAGTGTGTTGCATCTTTTCAGCCACACAAATATGCTAACACTCTCCCAAGCCACACTCCTATATGCACTGGGTGCTGTTGTCTCCATCGATGCTCCCTCATACATACTTTGAGTCATCGATTCCTCCACCATAAGTATGAGACACACTGCATCATTACCATTTGGCAACCTAATCATTAGGATCTGTGCTGCACAACAGGTTCCATTCTACATTGCTGATATACTCGTCCTCCTACTTGGTCCGTTTACCCGACAGACCCTATCTTGGTCACGAGGACATGTCATTGCTCTTTCTAATAAGAAAGATGATCCTGGTGAGCAGCAAGGGGTACAGTAGTAGCAGCAGCCCCAACAGGCACCGACACCGACTCCGTAGTAGCAGCCATACTTGTCACCGTAGTTCTGTACCGCCATGGGTGTAAACTTCGAGGCATCAGCATGAGCTTTCTCTTATTCCACCGGTCAGCCAATCACTAGGGATGAGCTTTAGGAGTGGTTATAGCTTCACCATGATCATATCACTACAAGCATAGATCATAGGTTGGAGCAGCATTATCTCCGGGTCAAATTAGATTACTTTATCTTGATGATGCAAGAGACTACCTATATGCGATGAGCCATTCAGGGACTAATATAGACTATAGTTCATGTGTTTCCTTATCCTCCTCCACTTGCAGATGATCAGTTATGTTGTAGCTAGTTACATGAGTGATGAATGTCTCTATAGTGAGGTTTTTACTTGTATTTTTGTTCTCATTAGCTACATGTATTTTTTTATGATAGTACTTTTCTATATCTTTTTGCTTTATTTTGTTGAGATCAATGATAGACTATTTTATTTGATATCCTTGATATATATATATATATATATATATATATTTTTCTCTATTGTCTTTACTATTAGTACTCTATTTTCTCTATATGCATGTCTTATAGTTGATATTTTACTTCTTTTTTATCTTCCTTTGTGGTTGACCTCCTTTGTCATCGTAACAAAAAGGGGGAGATATTGTGATATCATATTAAGGGGAGTTATATACAAAAGAGGAGTATAATTTGAGCATATATTGAGGAAGAGTAATATATATACATTTTTCATATATTGAGATAGTTTTAAGTCACTTTATATTTTCCATATTGTATTGCACTATGGATTTAATGTTTACTGCACCTTGTTCTATATTGATACTCATTTGATGTGTGATCTCATTGTTTTTTTCTTTTTAATTTTCTTTAAACTTTTTTATTTTAAGGGTAATGTTGTGAAATCACTATGCAACTAACTTGTAATTATATATAGATGAAACAAATGGCATGCACATAAGATATTATAGGCAAGAGCAATGTCAAAGTATGAAATATGACATCAACAATGGTGTATAGGCATCAAATGGTTCTTCATCCAAAAGCATATACACTTCATACCTCAAGTTATCATGTTGCTTTCATCGTTTTCTATCTCTTTTTCTAATAGCCAAATGGGACAATTTAAAGGTGTTAGATGTTTAAATGAGGGCAACATAATTCATATCTTAGGCTGCCTATGTTACATCTATATTCATAATTGATTGATAAGCAAAATGCTCTCAATGAACGGAAATTTTTGTTTGCTTTTGATACAACGAGATAGGAAATCATAAAAATGGTTGTACTTTTCTCTCATTATCATTGTTACAAACACATGTGAATGTTGTGTCGATGAGTTGCAGAGGTCTTTAAACTAGAGTGGCTTCCACAAATACTTAGCATGTGTTTGATTTTGATTCAAGATGAAGCTTTAAGGCATATATTTCATGTTCTCATTACATGGTGAACATTCTCTTCATTCAAAAATGTCAAACAATAATTTCATCAGTTATTTTACTCAGTTCCACATAGCTCAGATTTTCTGTCTGCTCCTTAATTGAATTCCCCTCATCACTTGTTTATTAAACCGAAGTTCTTTTTTCTTTTCTCCTTTTTGGGGTGAAGGGGAATTCATCAAGAATTTGTTTAAGAATCTTGAGAATCATAATATAATTTGTTTCAAAGTTTTGGAGCTGAAAAGAAATGAAATGAAAATTTAAAATAGAAAAAAAAAAAAAACGTATTCATCTTCACTTTGTTTGAATGTTCAGGAGAGAAAAGAAAAGAAAATTATTATCTCATGTTTGAATAGTAAGTAGAAAAGAAAGTATATATAACTAATTGACAATTATATTCTTTTTAATTGACAATTGTCTTAATTTTTAATTCATGTGTTTAAGAGTATTTTGGTATTTTAAAATTTTTCATTAAACGAACTTTCTTCTCTTTCCAAATCTCTCTACTTTTGGAGGGGTTGGAGAAGTAAGCCTAATCAGTTAAACTATCTCTCCCAATATTCTTTTCTTTGCATCATAAACATCCAAACGAGAGAAAGTAGTATTGTTAGGACCATAGGGTCCAGTTTGTAAACTCGCTAATCCGGTTAGACAAAACGTGCTTTGTGTGTAATCCGTACATAAGTCCTTCAAGTTGAGTACATCGATAACCGTTCTTACCCAAGTTCGTCCAAGAGACATTACCGTGTATCACTACCGGTTGACTTATTTTCAGAAGGGTCAAATGGTCTTTTATATTTGATCGAATCTCACACACTCACATCATACATGCATAGCATATAGATTTTATCTTACCATCATGTATGTGATGGACTTGTGGTTGTGAACTATTTTTCCCAAAATGCATCATTGAATATAAAAAAAATGAAAAAATTTAGTTCACAAGACAAGCTTTGAATGAGGAGCTCATTGTTGCTCGTTCGAACGAACAGTAAGGTTCGTTCTCATTCATTTTCATTTATTCAAACTCCTGTATCAAACGAGTTGCTGCAGCCTCAGAGTTGTACTCGTTATATGTTTGTTTGAAAGAGCAAGTGCTCGTTCGAACGAACCTTGGGCAGAAAATAGATTTATAATCTGATTTATTCTCAATGGATCAACCAAGCTCTTTGCAAAAAATAGGTGAAAATATATTTGAGAGAAGGAAAAAAACAGAGTGAGAGAGTCTCAATTTGTGAGAGCAAAATTGTTGATAGATCTTGATGCTTTTGTGAGAGATTGATCATTCATGACATTCATTATTCTCTACTCATTTTTGTTGATCCGATTTGATCAAAACACATGATTCGATCAGATCTTAAGAGCCTTGGTTCGCGTCAAATTCACCATTGACGATTGAAAGAATTCAGGCACGAGGATTTGGCATTGAGAAATCAGTGGACACCGAGGTCGTGTGGATTCACGATTGTTTTGGAGAGGCTTGATCGGAGGGATTCCGAGATCGTGGAGGAGTCCGATTGTTTGAAGGATTGACTATGATAGCTTGAGGATTCGAGAGGAATTTGAAGACAATCGGTGAAAACGGTGCTAGAGATACTTATATCGTTTGGAGATTCATTGTAGTTTACTTTCCGTCATAATTCGTCAGTTTCTTAAGTATTGGCCTGACTCCAGAAGTTTACTCTAAGGATTGTTGTCCTTGATAGTTTTCTTCGTCATCAATCAGTGTGCGATCTATTCCCTCTCTTTTTCCTTCAATTTACTATATGCTCGATTTGAATTGATTCCGCTTTATTTGAGAAATTGAGTTTTTCATGATTTCATAATTGTACATTTAATTGAGATAATTGAAAAACTTAATTTAGTAAATTGATTGAAGAAATTGATGACTTAGTTGATTTTGAATTGAATTGTGAAAATTGCTATAAAATCAATTTAGTTGTTAATTTTGGTGAATTTTGAATTGGTTAGTAAATTGGTTGATTCGTGATGGTTTCATTGATGGAAGGACTTGAATATTGGATTAATCACATTGACTGATTTATTGATTGATTGTGTCATTATTATAATTAACTAAGAATTAGAATTAATGCAAAATAAATTTTTAACTCTAAACCTACCTATTTAACCCCCTTTCTAGATAATTCATGACTTAGGACCTTAAGTGATATTAAGTGATATCCGTATGATATCCATCCGCGCACAAACAGGTATCGCTTCATTTAAAACTTTTCTTTGCTCTTACAATCATCCCATCCAAACAAGCTGGGAAAAAAAAGGGCAAAGCACAAGACAATCAAAAGAAGACTAACCAGAATGGCACACGACTGCATATCCTAAATGAACCATTGAAAGTAACCAGTACACATAAAACTAGCTAGAGTGAACCAAATCTATCCAGCCTTATAGATTGTCGAAATTGAGCAAAAGCCATCAGAAACAGACCGATAACACTGGAACTGCAGCCACCATTACCAAGCCCCATTTCTTGATCAACTATGTTTAAATTTCTTCAGTAACAAACTTAGCTAGTAAAGTCTTCAAGTAGTCGTACTAGAAGCTTAAGATCAAATCCTACTTTCATCTAGCTGGAGAGAGTTTACATGTAAGTCTATATAGATATATATGTATTATATCAATCGTGTCAATAAACCATTAAGGGAATGAATACCCCTTGATTGTTCATATATATGACCAAAATTTTATAGCAAGACCATTGAAAGAAAATTCTTTCGACCATTGGACGAATTAGATTGAAACAAACAAATTCAAGAGCAATTTACATTATAGTCAATTCAGTAGCTTGTATGTTGATGACTTCACGATAAATTTGAATTCCTAAATGCTATGAAAAACAAATTGAGTCACTTGATTACACTTGGTCTACAATCTCCAGAAACAGGGTAGAAGTGTAACCGGTGTTCAATTTTGAGAATTTTTCTTAGTTAGTAGACAACTTTTATACTGTCGTTTACCTAAAAGAGTGTTTTGATGCTTTCATCAATGCATTTAAAATCCATAGAAGGCTTATAAAAAACACACACAGGTCAATGATAGTATATATATATATATATATATATATATATATATATATATATATATATGTGTGTGTGTGTGTGTGTGTGTGTGTGTGTGTGTGTGTCTGTAAATAATATTCAATATAAATGTGGAAACTTCCAAAATCTCCGCAGAAAACACCATTGCCGCCGCCCCACCAACAATAACAAATATAGAGATAAAATGAGTGGGCACTGGGAACATCTTCATTCACATCATCTTGAGAGACTTCTCCCAACCAAGTTGGGTTCAACTACACAAATAGCACATGATCAACAGTGCATATACATACGAGATATATACATATATACACACACACACACACACACACAAATACTAGTTTTTTCCAACACCAAGAAGTTTTAAAAAATAATTGACAAATCAAGATATTTTAAAAGCATTTAAAAAAGCCATAAACATGGAAAAAATGCTCATTTTAAAAAGAGCATTTAAATATAAATGTGTTATTTCTGAAAACACCTTTAAATAAAAATGTGTTCTATCTGAAAATTACTTTAATTATAGATGTTTTTTGAAAAAAAAAACATTTTTAATTTAAAGGTATTACAGAAGGTTTGGTCTTGAAGTGTTTTAATATTTTAAAGGCACCTTTGATAAGCGCATTTTTTATACATCACAATTCTTTCAAATATTTTTAAATCATTTTAGATTTGCTAATTATTTTTTAAAATATTATGCACCTTAAAAAAAAATTCATAAAACACTACACAGATGCATACACATGTATATACTAGCCAGTGAGTCCAATCAACAAAAATAATAATATCAAAATAATACATCAAAATAATTGTAAATTATTCTAATAAAAATAATCACATCTATTGAAAAAATAAAACAAATAACAATCTCATAAATAATTAATATATGAAAAACAAAATCTTGTATTAAAAAAGACAATCAATCTTTATTCATTATACAAGTAATAGATAAATATGCATGACACAAGCATATGTATTTGTATATATGTGTGTGTGTATATATATATATATATATATATATATATGATTTAGAGTTTGAAAAGAGAGAAGAGACCAAGAAGATGTAATGGACAAATTATTCATTTTACAAACCTACAAAATGATAGCTTTATGACATAAAATATTTTAAATAGTAAAAATTGATGTCTTTTAATTTACTTATTAAAATGAGATTCTTTTAATTTTAATTCTTCATTTGACTAAATTATAAATACGTCAAAAAAGATTGACTAAATCATAATGCCCCTTTATAATTTCTATTAAAATAATGCTACATATCTACTCCAATATTTTTTCAATTTTCATCTCTACTCATGTGGCAGGATGATATAGTAACTCATGTCACACTCTCATTTCTCTCCCTCCTTCTCTAAAATATTTTTTCATCTCTCTAACCACTGTCGACGGCGCCACCACCACTATCTCTCCCTTCCTTCCGCCGACCATCACCGACGGCACCACCCCATCCCATCACCGATCTTCCCTCTCTGCCATCATCGATCCTCCCTGTCAACCATCGCCGATTCTTATATTGGTCTGTGTACAAAGTCCAGATCTTCACTACCAAACGCCTCACTCATAATCTTTTGCACTTTGAACATCGTAAACAATAATTGATTCATACTAATCACTAAAAAAAAATTGTTGCATCCGATGAACATGTGGGCGAGAGAACTTGTTAGTTGTAACGCAAAAGGCCACCTACGCTTCGTCGCTCACCTTACAGTTGCATGCACTTGCTCTCACACCTCACCATCTCGTGGGAGGGGAGATATGGAAAGTGATGCGTAATTTCGGGTTAGTATATGAATAGATAGTATATGTGTAATCTGGGATTTGGATTTATCTCCAAAAAAAGAGCATTGCTCAAAATTTTTTAATTGGTGTTTTTTTTGTCTTAAGTTTTTAATTTGTGATCTGGATCAGCTTTATTTCTCTCTCCCCTGTTCTTCTCTATAATTTCTTTGCCATAAAGAAGAGAATGGTGGAATAGGGGAACGGATGATTATTTATTTACTAGGAGAGAATAAATTTCACTGGCAACATCAAACCCACATAATAAAAGATCATTTTTTTTTATTTTTTTTAAGAATAAATGTCTTAGAAGAAGGATTTGACATCTAATTGAAACCATAAATTTTCAGTTCAAATTTTCTTTATTTTTTCAGAAAAAACTTTTCTTGGAAAATGGTTTCAGAAAAGTTAATCTAATGTTAAATGACTGCATTACCCTAGTCATTAAATAAACTTGCAAAACCCGTTTTGTTGGTTTCATATCGTCAACAAAGAAAGCCCTTTAAAAGTGACAATGCTATGATCGCCGACGCCGATGCTCTGTACTCTCCGGTGAAGGAGAAGGCAGGGAACAAAGGCATCTACAACGTTCGATCCCCGTTCCTACACCGCTGCATCCGGAAGTTGCTCAGTTACGCGAGGGTTATGCTTCTTCTTTCTTTATACTTTCTCTACCTCATTTTTCGGTTTACTTCGAGACTTGGTTCTTTGATGGGTTCGAATCCTCTCTTTCCTTCATCTGTCTCTTCTCTCTCTCGGGGTGGCTACACAGTGCTTATCAATGCATGGAAACAAAATTCTCTTCTTAAGCAATATGATGCTTATTATGCATCTTGTAGCATGACTGATGCAATACATGTAGTGTGCAGTGAACAGATGCAATTTTCTCAGTAGATGATGATGTAATTGTTCCATGTTCTATCTTAGACTTTGCGTGTGTATGTGGGTGTGTGTATATATTTGTAGATGGCATTAGTGATTAATTGTTTGGCTAGAGAGGTTATCAATGAATTTGATAACTTTGTTTTTAATTTTTTATTTTTCGTTTGATTTTGTAATGTGGGCAAAAAATTGGTGTTCTAGAAAAATTTGGGGCATGGAAAAATTGGAAATTCTTAGCGAATTTAATTACAGGGTCTACAATCTAATTTTAGGGGTTTACAGATTGTTTGGTGGTGATTTGTCATTGTTGATTTTGATTAGAATGTGAGGAGGATGAGGAGGAGATGTAAAGCCTTCGAGGTTTATTGGAGGGAAGACAAAGAAGCGGACATCGTCGTTATCGGATGCCACCAGTGATAGTCTTCTCATCCGAGTTACATTTTGTAAGAAGATGAGACGCTATGAATTTCTTTAGTTCTTCCACTCTACGTTTCTTTCACCATTTTGCATGCTTCTGAGTTTTTTTTTTTAGAGATCCTAGCCACTCAAATGGTCATTACCCTCGTGTCTAGTTAGTCCTCCATGATACATATACACAGGTGTAAATACACATATGTATATATGAATATATATATATATATATATTTGATGATGTTGCTTTCTGTCTTCGGGAGTTGATGCCCAGATATCCTTTCTGTGAGGTTTCTGCAAAGAAAAGATTAGAGAATCACCGGTAGAGGTCCGACAAAGAATTATTTGACCGTCAACTTAGTAGCTTGTACAAGGAACTACTAAGCGTGATTATAAAGTTTTAAAAAAGTGTATCCTTTTTGGTTGAGGTCCTACCCCTTCTATAGATGATGAATATCTTGTTGTTGAGATCTTTCCAAGGAAGTAGAGATTCAATTTGATTCTTTTGACTTGGTCTACTACCGTATATTTCTGAATACTTTATTTCTCAGTACCGGGTCATGAGGTTTGGAGGTTATCTCTTCGGGTATGGCTGCCATAGTAGTGGGTCATGAGGTTTGGATGTTATCTCTTCAGGTATGGCTGCCACAGTACTAGGTCATGAGGTTTGGAGGTTATCTCTTCGAGTATGGCTGCCACAGTACTAGGTCATGAGGTCTAGAGGTTATCTCTTTAGGTATAGCTGCCACGCGTCACTCTTATACCGTGAGTTAATTTTGGGTATATCAGCTAATCCCCCCTCAAGCCTCAGATGTCATGATTTGGGTCAATGTTTCGAGATCCGAGCTCAATGCTCTGTTGCGTCTGATCTGTTGGTTCATTTTTCGTGATCTCAACCGTCTCATCGCTTCGTAAAACACTCAATCATTTATTAACAAACGTCGTTTCAGAATCCCTAGGCAATTATCACGTTTTATGAATGATCGTGTCTTCTATATAACCATCTTTTTAGTTCATAAAAGAACTTATGGTTTATCAAGATGTCTTACTCAAGCTTTTCAATCAAGTTTTTCCGATCAAGTTTCTTTTTTTCTGACAATGGTCTCCCTTGCTGGCCCAATACTCACTACAAGAAAAAGCACTATTAGCAACGCACGCTTGCATCGCTAATAGTGGCAAAATGCGTCGCTAACTTCGCCGTAAATAGTGGCGTCACTAATAGTATTGGCGACGCACACAGCTCTGAGCGTCGCTAAAAGCAACTATTAGCGACGCACATATGGTGTCGCTAATAATTGGGCATGGGCATCGCAAATATTATAAATGGACGCAAAGGGCGTCACTAAAAGCTACTATTAGCGATGCATACGGGGTCGTCGCTAATAGTAGCTTTTAGCTATGCACAAAGTGTGCATCGCTAAAGGTTACTATCAGCAACACTCAATGAGCGTCGCTAATAGTGAATTAACATTGTTGTTTCTTTACTTTTAGCGACGCCTTTCTGTGCGTCGCTAAAGGTTTTTTCTTTTTTCAACCATGTTTGCTTTGTTTTATTTGTTGTTTTATTCCTGTTTAAACCTGTATCAATCATCCTGATATACAATAAAATCCAAACATTTTGAAATGAATATATTAAAAAATAAAAATACATTCATATATATATTATACTAATTACGTACATTTGTAAAAGTACAATTTAACAATAAATAGAAAAATAAAAAATTGTCTCAAAACATATAACAACAGATGTCCATGAAAAGAAAAAATAAAAATAAAAATAATAAATCTCGATGCAAAACATAAAGACGGCGGCACAATAATCCTGATCAATCTGAAATAAAGATCAAATGGTATATATTAGAACAATTATTAAATATATATGAAATATAGAATGTGAATAGTTTAATTTTTTTTTTTTTTTGCATGCATAAATAGTAAGAATGACATAAAGTAACATAAGTTATAAACCACTGATCCGAACTGATTTTCGTAAGTTCTTGCAAGTCTATTTTATCATTTGTGAGGTGTTTGATGGGGTTTTGGGATAGTTAGGCCGATATCCGGCATTTTGGTCCATCAAAACCTCAAAATGGGTCTTTTCGGAGCAAAAACTTGCATAATTTTCAAACCGGGCATCCGAACCGAGTGCCGTAAGTTCGTGCAAGTCAATTTTATCATTTGTGAGGTGTTTGATGGGGTTTTGGGGTGGTTAGGCCGATATCCGGGGTTTTGGTCTATCAAAACCCCAAAATAGGCCTTTTTGGAGCTGAAACTTGCATAAGTTTCAAACCGGTGTCGTAAGTTTGTGCAAGTTTATTTTATCATTTTTGAGGTGTGTGATGTGGTTTTGGTGTAGTTAAGCCGATATCCGGCATTTTGGTCTGTCAAAACTGCAAAATGGGTCTTTTTGGAGCTGAAACCTGCATAAGTTTCAAATCAGGCATCCGAACCGAGTGCCGTAAGTTCATGCAAGTATATTTTATCATTTAGGAGCTTCGTGATGGGGTTTCGGGGTGGTTAGGCTGATATCCGGAGTTTTGGTTTGTCAAAACCCCAAAATGGGCCTTTTCGGAGCTGAAACTTGCATAAGTTTCAAACCGGACATCCGAACCAAGTGTCGTAAGTTCGTGCAAGTCTATTTTATCATTTGGGAGCTGTGTGATGGGGTTTCGGGGTCGGTAGGCCGATATTCGGGATTTTGGTCTGTCAAATCCCTAAAATAGGCCTTTTTGGAGCTGAAACATGCATTAGTTTCAAACCAGGGATCCGAACCGAGTGTCGTAAGTTTGTGCAAGTTTATTTTATCATTTGTGAGATTTTTGATGGGGTTTTGGTGTAGTTAGGATGATATCCGGCATTTTGGTCTGTCAAAACCCCAAAATGGACCTTTTTAGAGTTGAAACTTGCATAAGTTTCAAACCGGGCATCCGAACCAGGTGCCGTAAGTTCATGCAAGTCTATTTTATCATTTGGGAACTATGTGATGGATTTTTGGGGTGGTTAGGCCGATATCTGGGGTTTTGGTCTGTCAAAATCCCAAAATGAGCCTTTTTAAAGCTAAAACTTGCATAAGTTTCAAACCGGGAATCTGAACTGAGTGCCGGAAGTTCGTGCAAGTCTATTTTATCATTTAGGAGCTGTGTGATGGGGTTTCAGGGTGGTTAGGCCGATATCCGGGATTTTGGTCTGTCAAATCCCCAAAATGGGCCTTTTTGGAGCTAAAACTTGCATAAGTTTCAAACTAGGGATCCGAACTGATTACCGTAAGTCGTGCAAGTTTATTTTATCATTTGTGAGGTGTGTGATGGGGTTTCGGTGTAGTTAGGCCAATATTCGGCATTTTGGTTTGTCAAAACCCCAAAATGGGCCTTTTGGAGCTAAAACTTACATAAGTTTCAAACCGGGCATCCAAACCGAGTGCCGTAAATTCGTGTAAGTCTATTTTATCATTTGGGAGCTGTGTGATGGGGTTTTGGGGTGGTTAGGCCGATATCCGGAGTTTTGGTCTGTCAAAACTCCAAAATGGGCCTTTTTAGAGCTGAAACTTGCATCCCTATAAAATTAAATAAGTTCGTGCAAGTCTATTTTCATATGTGAAGTGTCATGCGGTTTGTAGGCCGTTACGTCGAAATCTTTTTTAGGGTTTTACGTAACATTTTCTATAAATAATAAATGTACCAAAGTAAATAATTTTAAAAACTTACCAAGGCTGATCAGAGCCTCCCTGTTGGTTGAGTATTGTCTTCATAAGAGTCTTTATCTGGGCCTGCCGCTCCTTGAGCTCTGTCATCTCAACCCTCATCTCTGCATTCAGTCTCTCAGCTGCCTCAGCTCTCTGGGTGGCTGCCTCAGCTATTTGGGTGTCTGCGTGAAACCTAGCATTGCTCTTGACGGTAGAGGACGATGCTGTCAACTCCATCCCACTCCCTAAGCCACACACATATTCGTGCCTCTTGCCCAGAACAGTCTCTCGTATCTGGTCATCGGTCGGTGGTTACTCACCCTCAAAGGTCGACTGAACACGTATCTTGACCATCTCGTCCTAAAAAAACATAAATATTTGTTACTACTTTTAAACATTTTATATTAATATTAAATTCGTAATAGTGGTATATAAATCTTTTCTAACTTACATAAAGCCGCTGAGCTTCAGGCCCAGTCCAGCTCTCTCTCTCTCTCTCTCTCTCTATAAATTCGTAATAGTGGTTGGATGAGTGCCAATTGCGCCAACACGTCTTTGCCATGGCGGTAGAAAACGACGATGGCACATGTAGCATATCTTCTTCCCATTGGACAAATGTAGGGAACATGCATCCTTATTGCAAACCGGACATGCCAGATACCCTTTAGTGCTCTACCCAGACAAGTTCCTGTATGCTGGAAAGTCATTTATGGTCCATAGTAATGCTGCATGCAATTGAAATGTCTCATTCTTAGATACGTCGTATGCCTCCACTCCCACCTCCCACAATTCCTTCAATTCGTCCACTAAAGGACGCAAGTACACATCAATTTTATTACTAGGAGACTTCGGCCCTAGAATAAACAATGACATGAAGCTAAATGGTTCTTTCATACATTTCCACGGTAGCAAGTTATACGGCACAAGCAACACCGGCCACATGCTGTAGGCATTACTCATGTCACCGAACGGATTGAAACCGTCGCTAGCCAACCCAAGTCGTACATTACGCGACTTATTTGCAAACCATTCATGATTTGTATCAAACTCAGCCCAAGTTTGTGAATCTACCGGATGCCTACATACATTTTCTTCAACAACACGCTTCTCCTTATGCCACCGCATATCTTCTGCCGTCTTCTAAGACATGTACAACCTTTGTAGCCTCGGTTTTAAGGGAAAATATCTCAGCACCTTGTGCGGAATTGTCTTGCTCTTTCTTTCATTCAGCTTGTACCTGGGTTCGTGGCACACCGTACACTCCTTACATTGTTCAGTCTCCTTCCAAAATAACATGCAATCGTTTTTGCAAGCATGTATGGGAATATACCTAAGGCCCAAATCTTTTAATATTCTTTTCACCTCGTAATATGATTTCGGAAGGGTCTCCCCAGTAGGAAGCGCTGCTTTAATCAATTCAATGGCCATATTAACTGATTTGTTACTCCAATGGTTGATGGTCTTAATATGAAAGAGTTTCACAAGAAAGTCCAGTTTCGAAAACTTATCACAACCTAGATATAATGGCTGCCTTGCTTCCCTCAACAACGACTCAAACGCGGTCGATGGTCCCGTGTCACTCCTGGGACTACTCGCCCTAGTTGTAGCCCCCTATAAGTCTGCCAGCATTTGTGGCAAGCCTTCGTAACCAACCCCAACATTATCACTAAAGTCATCATCGTCGTCTTTTTCTTCATCATCAAATACCACTCGTACGTCACGGCGCTCCCCGTAAAATTCCTAACACGTATACCTCTTGTCTATCCTGTGTTCGAGTAGGTGCTCTTTGGCCTCATCTATGTGTATATAATCCCTATTATTGCACCTCCTACATGGACATTTTATCCTATTTCTCCTATCTGCAGATGCACGAGCAAACTCAATAAAATCTTTGATCCCCTTCACATACCCTGGCAAATGCCTGCCCCTCAAGTCCATCCAACTCTTATCCATTTTCGTCTACCTAATACAAGTCAAAAATGATACTCGTTATAAATATGAAACATGAATCCTATCACCTCCAACTTCTCTCTAAAGGGTAAGGTGGTCCTATCCCATTCGTGAATGCACAATCTACATTGCAATCAGCAGCAAATCAAATGCTTGATTCCATTCGGACAAAATTTCGGCAACATCTCCCCACGGTTCTCCAAGTACACGAGATAGACGTTAGCACGCCTAAATATATACCCAGAAAACAATAGGAGACCGTGCTGAAATTTTATCATAGTGAAATATTCAAGCATATGCGCTATTGATTGCAATGCAGATTTATGCATTCCCGAACTGTCCTCTCTAGACAATTCAAGAATCGATTTTCATACACACAAGCCCAATCGCAAATAAATTTCGTGACAAGATTCACATGTGATGAAAATGACTCTCGAACGGGGCTAGACTTACATGAATGCAATTGCTAACTTATAAAACAATCACCATAATTTTTTTTTCATGAAGTAATCCCTAAAAAAAAAATTAGACCACGCTTACAGTGGCCCTACTGAAAAGGCGCATCAGCACGCAATATAGGAGAAAAGAGAACTAGATGCTCTTCTAGTCAAAACTCATCTGATCTAATACAAACAAATGCTTGAGTTGTCGGACTGACTAGCAAGGTAACATGCTTCCAGATGAAATTGACAACAAATAAAAAAACAAAAAAAAAGAGGTTCTATGTCATATTTTTTTTTGACGAGGTAGTAGACTATGCATATCATATACATTAAAAAAAAAAAGACAGAGAAAAAAAAAACCATCTTGAATTGCATATCAAGTACAAAATCATTTCTTGGAATCTTTGTTTGCTCTGTTTAATTCCTAATTACAAACCATGGAGGAATATCATTTTCTCTTGTTGTAATAGGATCAAATTACGTGATTTTATTTTCCTTTCCAATATATATTTTCTTTCCCTAAGAACCAAAAAGTACTGTTAGAAATTGCAATGGAGTCCGTTTCAGTACTATTAAAAAAATAGGTGGGGCCATATCACTTCGTGCCATTTATGAGCTGTGGTAGCTGATAGAGTATTAAATATCTAAGTTATACTTAATTTTTTTAATTATTAAAATTTTAAATGATTTAATAATTTAACATAATATATATATATATGAGTGTTAATTATAATTGATATAAGTATTGATTGACCCACTCATTAATCTGGTATCAAGTTTAATTATATTTGATACAATATTGAAGATGTATTAAAGTATTAAATATTTGTTTTTGTTTTGGTTTTTGTGATACAATTTTTTTTGTTAAGTATAATTTGAATTATGTTAATAGGTCAAGTCCATTATAAATGTTTAAATTTAATAATTTTCAAGTATTTATTAACTGTTTATCCAAAAAATAAATTCTTTAACTCAAACGACATTTATACAGTCATTTAACTCAAATAGTCTATTTTTTGACAATTGAATCAAACAAGCACTTTCAATCATATTTTTTAATATGTGTTTATTTTTTTAATCAATGTAATAAAAAATTTAAATGGGTTAAGCTTGTTTTAAATTTCTTGTTTTTCTCATTTAAGATTGAAAAGACAAAATTGATTTTTTTTTTTTGGTTTCATATCATGAAATTTGAGCCTTGAAATTGGATTGTAATGACTTCAAATTTTAGACTAACTTGTATCTAATTGTAGCTAAACCTAATTTTAATACCCCTATTTCACGATACTAAACCAAGCTTTACAAAATTTAGCACTAAAGTTGAGGTACCGACTTCAGTTTAAAATTTTAATTTGTAGGACAAGCATAGTGATATCAAAATGAACGAGTAATTACAAGCATAGTGAAATAAACCCATGATACTATAAATGAGGAAGATTTCACAGCAAGGGTACTACGTAAGTCTCTAAGGAAAGAAGTAGGCAAATTAGGCCCCCCTGACTAGGGTGTCATGCTGTGTGCATTAACAGCAGTGACCCAAATTCAGATTCAAACTAATATTTGAGTCAAAAAAATATTCATCAACAGTAGATTTAAACCTATACCAAATATTATTTACTAAAAAATAAAAAATATATAAACAAGGGGAGTGAGCGTAGAACCCTTAGCAGAGTTCATGACTTTCATGACTTACCAATTAGGCTAGTCCTAGTTAGTTACTATATACACACTCAAATCACCATTCAATGTTAAATATAAAATTTTTAAGATGAGATTTTTTTTTTTTTTTTAGACAATGTGAAGTTTTTTTAAAATAATTTGAATAAAAACTAAATAACTGTTAGATAATATAGATAATATCAAATTAAAATAAAACTTTTACTGTTAAAGGTGGGTTAAGAGGACAGGTTGTAATGTTGACATCTAACTTTTCCAAACGCACAAGCTAGTGATGGCCGAGTTGCCGATCCAGTAATAACTAAATGAACACCATTATACACAGAAATAACAAAACCCTTTACAAAAACAGTCACTGAATCAAACAAATTTAATATTACGTAGAAAAACAAACAAGTAATATTCCGTAGTATACAAGAAGAAGAAAAAATAATAATTTAAAACAAACCAAACCTTTCTAAAACTCGGTGAAGTGCTGAGAGAGAGAGAGAGAAATCGGAGATTGATCCAGAGAGAGAAACCGATTGACAGAGAAAGCGCGAGAGATCGGAGATCTACCACTGATCCGAACCAAGCCTTTAAGAAATGATATCGGAGATCGAAGATCCAGTTGGAGAGAGAGAGAGAGAGAGAGAGAGAGAGCGAGAGTGAGAGAAACCGATCGATAGAGAAAGCGCGAGAGATCGGAGATCTACTCCGAACCGAGCGTTTGAGAGATGAGATCAGAGATGAGATCGGAGATCCAGTTAGAGAGAGAGAGAGAGAGAGAGAGAGAGAGAGAGAGAGAGAGATCAAATGCGAAAAGAGAGAGCGCAGATCGAAAAAGGCTGATTTATAAGGGCTTATTAGCAACGCCCATAATGCGTCGCTAATAACCCAATGTGTGTCGCTAAATGAACGAAAAACGGCACTGTTTTTGCAACACCCAGATGCACGTCGCCACTATTAGCAATGCCCTCGTGCGTCGTAAATGGTCCGTTGTGCGTTGCTAATAGTTTCGTGCCTAATTTTTTGCAGCCATTCGTCAAATTTGTTATTACTTTCTCCCTGTTATTTGCAACGCACATTTGAGAGTCGCGGAAAATGGCTTTTAGTGACGCTTTTTTTGCGTCGCTAATAATGGGCAGTCAGCAAATACTCTGTTTTTTTTGTAGTGATTCCTTAATTAGGTCAGAGTTTTTACCTAATCCCTTTTTTTTCTTTTTCTCTCTCATTTATCATGTCTGCTCAAGAAGATGAAAACCCAAGGGTTAGTTTATCTAACTCGATTGAACCTGCAAGGAAAAGAGAATCTGATGAATCCAATTACGATAAGGTTGGAGACGTTGAGTCTGAAGATACGCTTAGAGACCCTAAGATCAACCATTTTACTTCACAGAGTTTAGATGTTTTGAAAGTTACTTATAACATCCCTGAGACCGTGGTGTAACACCCCGACCTGAACTAGGGACTATTAAGCCGTTGGTAATCGACGCCTTAAGTAACGAGGTCGGTTTCAATCCCAACTGCACGGACTTTTAGTAATAGTCCTGAAAACTCAGGACGATTGTACATCACTTTCGTTGCAATCACCAACCTGTTGGTTCCGAAACGATTATATGTTTTCACGTAGACCACTGTCCCTTAGTACGAGTATACGATTATGGCACGCATTTTGAGGTTATGAAAGCAAGTGTAAAGGTACCTACACTTAATAAAATAATTAATTAATTTAAAATAATTAATTAATAATTAGTTAAAAATTAAATATTAAGACACACATATACACACATTGAAAGTGTGTGTGTGTGTGCATGTGACCAAGTATGTATGCATGCATGTGTGTATGTTGTAAGCATACATGCATGCGTATTAAAAAGAAGATTAAATATATATATATATATATATATTATATGTGTATTCAAAGTATGTACAGTGTGTTGGGTGAGAGGTGTGTGGCTCCAAGTGAGTTAAAGTGTGAGAATTATATGTGTGTAAATATAAATATATATATATGCAAGCAAAACACACACCCATATGGCCAAATAAATGGCTTGCCCCAAAACAGTAAAAATCTGAGCTTGGATACTGCCATAAGTTAGATTAGTGGTTGGGGCAAATCAGAAAAAGGTGATGAGGAGATAGGGTTATAAACACATGTATACACAACTATATACACACTCTTGAGCCATCCGAGATTGATAGAGAGAAAGAGTGAGAGATTGCGGGGCTCTGTGAGGCTCTGATTCAGGCCATAGGAGAGGGAAGGCCACTGTTAGAAGGTATAAGTTCTAAAACTGCTTAATTTCTTGTTTTAAATTTTTATACTGTTTTGATCATTGTGGAGGTTGTTAGATTACATGCATGCATTAATCTCGACTCTAGGGACTCCTATATGCATATTGTGAGGGTTGGGAAGGTCTAAATAGCCTAGAACCATGAAACCGTGCATCAACCTGCTCCATGGATGGACCTCGGATTATGCAGATCTGAATCGACTTGCACCAAACTTAAAATGGGTTACCTAGATTTAAAGTAGACCCCTAGGGGATCTCAAAAACCTAGAGAAGAGACTGTAATAGCTCAAAATTGACCCCCTAATCACGAGTTGCAGGTCACGGGTTTAGAACCCAACCTCTGAAACAGACCACTATTCCACGTTTTTAGAATGGGGATCGAATCCCTATGCCATGACGGTCAAGACAAGCCAAGCCACGACTAAAATGGTGACGAAATGGCCGTTAACGAACCAGTTGCAGGTTCGGTTATTCCTTGTTGGATAGAACCCTTGAGCTCGATTTGATGCCTCAAATGGATGAGAAAATGTTTGTTAGGCTTCCAGAAAAACCTTGGAGTGAATAGCAGTGAGAATCGATGGCTGAAATCCCACGAAATTAGCTTTAAAAATTTTTGTTTTAGGGTTACTGTTCACCGTCCTGGGGAAGACGATGAACAGTAACGGGTCGGGTATTCGGGTCAATAAACGGTTCGGGCCCCGACCCAACTGTGATGGGTTTAAAACATTTTAAAACAAAACTGCGTCGTTTTACGTAAGGTATTTTTAATTTTGAATTAGGGCTGACGTCAGCATTTCACATTTAGCAAAATTACAGTTTGACCCCTAGAAAGTTCTGGAATTCCGCTTTGACCCCTAACAGTTTTGACTATTTACATTCTGGCCCAGATTTTGAAAAAATAAATTCAAATAGGCCCCTGGGAAAATAAATAAATAATAAGATAATTAATTTAATTATTTTATTGATTGGGTAAAATTAGCATTTTACCCTTGGACATTAATTAAATCAAATGAAATCCAAATTAAATAAATAAATAGTGTATTTTTACTATTTCGGGCATTTCAGACTCAACGGTGGAGTCCGATTTGAGAAACCAAGTCCCGAAAAATACAGACACGTAAAGAATAAATGACCGCAATGCCCCTAATAATACTTTGGGCTAAATAACACTAAAAGATAGTCCATTTTGACTATGTCGGACACTCCAAACTCAACGGTGAGGTCCGTACTGGCAAATAAAGTTTCAAAAAATTAAGTCACCTAAAATATGAAATTACCATTTTGCCCTTAAGGGTACCCGAAGCCAAATAAAAAGGCCGCGAAGGCCTAGATTTATTTTCTTAGATGTTTCAGGACTCAACGGTGGAGTCCGTTTACCCAAATAAAATACTCTGAAGGTCGATGTGATAAAATTAGCAACCTTAAGGATATACTTAAATAATACCGAGAGGGTTAAATTAAACCATGAGCAATTACATCGACCTTAAATAATCGAAATGGGTTAATAACACTTAAACTTATGATTTATAGGAACCTCCAAGGGGAAGAAGCTGGAGGCTTAGATTAGTAGAGCTGCCGAAAGCTATTTTCGAGGTAAGTAACTCTTATGCTTTAATGTGGGTTATTTCCCAGCCAGTCACATTTATCTTTTTATGCTGCCAAAATTTGTACTCTATCACTACCTATTGAACTTGATTCTCCGTTGAACCCAATCGATTTGTGATCAATTATTCATGTCTGTACTTCGAATTTGACTTGCTTGCCTATAACTTTTGTGATCTTGATCTGCTGACATTTGAGCATATTTATACCATCATGATCTGGTGATACATCTTGAATTATGTTGATCCATACTCTTATGTCTCGTTGATTGAGATTGTGGTTATTTCACATGATTGTACATTCTGTGTGGAAATTTATGGATTATAATATTCGGTATGTACCCGAGGTTGTGCTCAGTCACAATGCCCATCTGTTTCCAGATGCGGGGTGGACCCTTTGGGGTCTGTTGTGTCCTTCGGGACATGTTCTGTAGTAAAAGAGCTTTGGTGCTTCTCAGTAAGCCTGAGGAATTGAGGCGGAGCTGAATATGCGTGTTCTAGGGGTATGCCGGGCCCTGTTCTGTTTACGCATCTGCTCTGTTAGATTTCGATATTAATGTTTTTGCATTGTTGGATGGTCATATTTTATACTCTATGAATGATCATATTATTGCAAGCATGACATATTTTGATTGGCTAACGCTTTGTTTATGGCAGCAATCCATCATGGTAGGCTAGATCCCAAATCTGATTAACTTGGTTGTTGCCTCTTGTTTTTATACTGTGGGATATGCCTCTTTTGGACCCTTGGGTCGTTATTGTTGCACACCTTGGTGACTGGCTATGTATCTACTGATTGTTTTTCTGACTATTGGCTATCTGATATCTCTTTATCCTATCATTCCCTCGAATTAACCCTAACCCAAGTTAAAGCTAGGAGATTACTTATTGGGCTTTGTTAGCTCACCCCTCCCTTAAATTTTTCAGGACAACAAAAAGTCGGGGAACCCTCAGGCACTCCAGGAACTTAGACGCTACTAGTTACTGGTAGCTATTTTGGCAAGTTTTGTATTAAGTTAAATACTGACAGGTCTTAATCTCTCCCATATCACCACGGTCCTGTTAGTTTGTGTTTTTGAGGATCTGTACTTTTAAACACTTATGTCCTTTTGGCATGTATCTAAATGATGACCTGACTACGCTACCAGATATTTTAATGATTATGAAATACTTTTGTTAAAACTCTACTTAGTATTTCAGATCCTTTTGACGGGGGAACGGCCCACGGGCCGTAGACCCGGTTACAGACCCCTAATCCGCATAGGGTGGGTTTTGGGTCGTGACACGTGGTTTGTAGAGTTCCTGAGTCTTTTGAATGCCCAAACACCTCAGGACCTAGAGAGATATGTGTATATAAGGAGTGGTTTGAATTTGGCTTTCGATTTCCTTTCCACCCCTTTCTTGTATGATTTTTCTATTTCTATGGCATTTGCCCTACCGACCTGAATGTTAATGGATAGAGGCAACTAATGGCCGTTTCTAGTACTGTTTTTAAAAAATAAAGTAGAACCTGACCTTGACCTTTTGAGGTGCAATATGGACCTCAAAAAGAGCTCTGAGGGATGATATTACCTTTCCTTCCCATCTCGGTTCAAACATCTTACCTTGATACCCATTTCTAAGAAAACATGGAAGAAGTGGTACTTCTTTATGAAGGGAGTTCTAGAGGATGTTGAACATACTGAGGTGGACTTTGGGGTGATATCTCAGATTCCGGGCAGGGCTAGTGAGATATATGTCCTTCACTTTTTTCTTTCTTTGGTTATACCTTTTTTCTCTTAATCTTACACTTTCCTATTTTCAGCTTGGAATACAAAGGGTCATAGCAAGCTAGCTGACGAAAGACAGCAGAGGCTTGGGAGGATTCTGAAGTCTACATCACGACACTATCACTCTATTTTTAGCACGAAAAACTTGGTTAAAACAGGCCTAATTCAATCTCAAGATATAGATCTCCGCAAACAAGTCCTTTCAGGCTTCCATCTTTTGAGGAAGAAGTGAGCAGTGGTTGGGGGACCCACAGCTGCCATTTCAGCCAAGAGAATGGACACAACTGTCGTTTCTACCATCTCGACCTCATCTACCGAACTCTCCACCTGCTAAAGATTCTGAGGTGGTTGGGACCTCTACTCCCCTAGCAAGGAAGAGGGGAAAAAATGTGGCGACTCTAAGGTAGGGAGGAGGGGATTCTGCTCGAGCTTTGGGGGAGAATGACGCCCTACTGCCCTTCATCAAGGATGCTATAAGGATGGCATGAGATTTAAGCTGGGAAAAGATCCCGGGCGTGTTAGCCCAAGTGAGCGTTTCCCAAGTCATCCATGGCAGGTTTATTTCTTTGTGCAGGGTAAAAGTTTTTTTTTTTTAAATCCTTTGCATTTGTTAGTTCTAACAACCCTCACTCCATAGGCCCTGTACATTATAGCTACTCTGGGTGAAATCAGGTATGAGTCTCACGACTTGGAGGCTCAGCTTCATCTCCAACTTATGAGTTCTACTGAGGTGGCTAATAAAGTCGAGGAGCTGAAAAAAAGACTTGAAGAAGCTGAAATGGAACTTGGAACCTCCCGGTCGTTGACTGACGAACTCAGGGGGCAGCTGGCCGAATCTTCCAGAACAGTATCATCTCAGGACTCGGAGATACACTCTTTGGGTAATGAAGTTGCTGACCTAAAGTGGCAGATATCAGATCTTATATCAGAAATGCATGTTGTTGAGACTGCCGCTTCTGAAGCCGAAGCAAAACATCATTCAGAGATAGAAGTTGCCAAGGTTGTAGTGGTTAATGAACAAAAAGACAAGATTTTAAAGCTTGGGAGGAAGCTCACTTTTGATGGTTACAATCTTTGTCTTAAAAAAATGGCCAAAGCCTTCCTAGAGATCGATACGGAGGTTCTAGACCATATAGAAGTTTCTAACGTTGAAAGCGAGGATTTTGAAGATGATGAAGTTTTTGAAGACCCAGCTACCCCCACTAATCCTTAGTCACGCTTCCTTTGTAATAGTATTTCTATAACGACTTCAAACGTTTGCTCTTAATATATATTTATGGTTTCTTAATTTTCTTTGCTATAAAATCGTGGAACACTTGCCACCTTTTATGATTGTTTTTTTTTTTTTTTATACTTGACAACATTTGGAAAAAAGCCTTGTTGACTTTTAGCTTTTATTTTGAGCGTATGTTACCCCGAGCAGATAACCTCAATGGAATTTAAAACTAACAAAGTTTACTCAGAGCCGTAACATCTCGAGCTTGAATGCTTCGCAAAATTTAGAGTTGGCCTAGGATTTTGTTCGTAGCTGTAACATCTAGAGTATAAATGCTTCGTGGAATTTAGAGCTGAGAAAGTTTTTATTCAAAGCTACAACATCCAAAGCTTAAATGCCTCATGGAATTTAAAGCTAACAAAGATTTTATCCAAAGTTGTAACATCCAGAGCTTAATGTTTCGTGCAATTTAAAGCTAACAAAGATTTTATTCAGGGGTCCATTCGAGGGACTTCTCTCCCTTGAGTGCTTTGAAGAAAGGCAGACATTAGTTGGTTGGTTTGGAGATAAAACAGTTTAGAGTAGCTATCCTTCCATTTAAGCTCTGGTCTTCCCTCTTGGTTTTAGGGGAGCTCATTTCTCTCAAGGCTCTAATATGAGATGAGTCAGCTTCTTTCCCACTTTGAGAGACTAGGTACCCCAGAAACTTCTCTTCTGTTATGCCAAAGGTGCACTCAATGGGGTTCAATTTCATGCCATGTTTGTTCAAAATCTCGAACGTTTGAGCCAAATGTTGGACGTGATTATTTCGATTCGTAATTTTTACGAGGATGTCATTGATGTAAACCTCCAGGGTGCTACCAATTTGAGGCTGGAACATCTTGTTGACCAGCCTTTAATAGGTTGCCCCTGCATTCTTTAACCCAAAAGGCATTACCTTGTAATAGTAAATTCCTCTTTCAGACATGAAGGTTGTTTTCTCTTGGATTAAAGGGTACATTTGTACTTGGTTATACCTTAAGTATGCATCCATAAAATTCAAGAGCTAATGCCCTACAGTTATGTCTACCAGTTGGTCTATTCTGAGGACGGAGAATCTATCTTTCGAGCATGGTTTGTTGAGGTTAGTATAGTCAACACAAACCCTCCATTTTTCATTCTTCTTTTTGGGCAAAACTATACTGGCCAACCAGTCTGGATAGTAGACTTCCCTGATCATCCCAACCTCCAGAAGTCGCACAACTTCTTCATTGATTATTTTATGTAGTTATGGTGCGAACATTTTTCTCTTCTAACGTATTGGGGGATTAGCATAGATGTTGTCACCCGAAACCCACCCTACGCAGATTAAGGGCAACAATTGACATTGCCACTCGGACAGACCGTATAGAATCAAATGAATTTCATAGAATGATAAATAATTTTCTTTTCTTTTTCTTCACATCAATAAATCATAAATCATTGAATCATTTAATGCGAAAGCTACACTAATGTAATTCATTTATCATAAACCGAACTCTAACAACCATCAATCAAATATCTCCAAGTATCATTTTGATCATCATGGTTCACTAATCAAGTCTAACATCACTATCAATGATACAATATTACACATACCTAGTGCTTGGATCAGCCTTATAAGAGTACATGTCTAAATTATGACTTGGAGTTTTCGTCATCAATATTGCTCACAAGCAGGCCACTAGCTCCATTAGTCGCCTCATTTTGTTTCATTCCTTATAGAGTTACCTAAAAAATAGTTATAAATATGGAGTGAGCTAACTTAGCTTAGTAAGTAAATTTCCTCGCTCTGCCATGGGACAAAGTTAGTCTGGGTATCAAAATTCAACCAAATGGCAAGCGAAATAATAGATATCAATAACCAGTCACAAATGAAAATAAATCAACCAAGGTGGCCGTGGGTCTAAAAGACACATCCCAAGGCAATAGAACAAGCAAATCAATATTAGGGATTGGCCTATACAATAGTTAGCTGCCACAAATCACAAGATAGCAATTCGAGTCCGAAGATAGGCAAGCAAGCATATAATCAATCAAGTAGTATATCAACAAATAATCCAAGGACGGGCTCACAAGGTGTATCTATAATCAAAGAGTACATCATCAACATATCCAAGGATAAGCTGGCAAAATATATCAATAATCCAAGAGTGTATCATTAGAATATCAATAAACGATATAAGATACTAACAAAACAAATGTTGTCACAAATAGGGCCCGACATACCCCCAAATGCACACATCCAGGTTCACCCCACTATCGAGCTCCTAAATAGCACTAGAGCTCTTTATCACATATCATGTCCTCTACGAACTAAGTGTTGGGTATCATTCCCAATCACCGACCTGTAGGTCCAAAAGCAATCTGTGAATCAAATGGACGTTGTGACTGATCACAACTCCAAGCACTCATTATAATATCATGATCGTCAAAATTTCACAAGCGATGTACATATTTGTGGAATAACAAATTCTCAACAGTGAAAGGCATAACAAATTTTCAATATCCAAGCAAGTATAGAAATGGACAAATAATCATATAAGGATATTGGCAATCAAATTCTCAACAAATCCACAATATAGAACAAGCATCAAATTGTGGAGATCAACAATCTCAGGTATGTATGGATTACAAATTAGCAGCATTAAAGAAATAACTATGACATGGCTAGGAATACCACATGTTAGAGTTCGGGTTTTCTTACTATTGGGTTTTTAGCATTACATTCCTATACGGGTTACCATAATAGTTATCCCATAGCTCTCTTTTCATTTTTCGTCGTTTGGGAGATCCTATAATCACGGATAAAAAATACATGGTCTAATGAATTAGTATTTATCCTAATCTCAAACTTTGTCATTCAGTGTTTTAAGTTCTTCTGAACTTAGTTTATTCAATTAAGGGTCTTCAATTTCTCATTTAGGGTTTCCTGATGCCTTATAACTTATTTGGCCCTTCAAGGGCATTATGGTAATCTATCCTCTTTAATATTTCATATTTTTTCGTATACGATTTACGTATTCAGACTCCATTTTGAGTCTATTCGGTCCTTATATCATATATATGGACTTATTAATTTTATTTTTATATTTCTGGTAACTTCATTAAGTTCTAAGGACGTATTCGTCATTTTTTAGTTTGTTACCGAGTCTTATTCTCTTCAAAGGAACATTACCGTCAAGTTTGAAATATCGAATATAATTAATTTAGGCTTTTCCAGATCTTAATTTACTCAGTTGTGATTTACATTAAGTCTAGGGGCATTTTCATAATTTTGCACTTTCACGGGACATATTTTTTGGTACTTTGTTGAAATGGACTCTACCGTTGAGTCCGGATAGTCCAAAATAGTCAAGATGGGCTACCTTTTATATTTAATTGGCCCCGAATATCATTAGGTGTAAAATAGTAATTTGATATTTCGCGTGTCTATATTTTTGAGATTTTGTTTCACAAAATGGATTCCCCTATTGGGTCTGGAATGTTCCAAAATGTTAAGGTATGTATTTTTACAGTCATCGGAGTCCAGTTGATCACTTAACTGATCATTAGGATATATTTTGAATTACTTCAGTTTGTCCATTCGTATTTTTTGAGATTTAATTTCACAGATCGCACTTCGTCGTTGAGTCTGGAATGCCTAAAAATATTGGGTTACATTGTCTTTTTATTTTATTCGGATATCGGAATATTTTACTAAATTAAATTAAATTTATTTATTTAATTATATTATTTTATATTATATGTAAACACACACACACACACACACACACACATATATATATATATATATTCAGGTCTCATTTTTACCAAGTGCTTCAGTGGCACAACGGTTCTTACACCTGTGTTAGGTGCCACATAAGCACACGGTCAGGGGTTCGAAACCCACTGACTTCGGTTCCTTATATTTTTTTCAAGTTATTTCAAACCCAAACAACGGGACAAGCTTCAAGTGTGGATAGTATATCCCTGTTCAGAACAGGGTTTACTAAATCGAATTTGTTACATGCATAGCCAAACAGACCCAAACCATTTTAAATTTTAAAAACCAAACCTCCAAACGGCACCATTCCATCGAACCTTTCATGCAGTCGAGCGAGTTCCGACCCAAACTCGAATTCAACTCGACCTAACCCCTTCACTGTTCATCTTCTTCTCTAACGAGGACTCGGTGTCTTCCTCGACTGCCAACGACTACCTCTGATGGATTTTTAACCCATTTTCAACGTGGTTCGAATCTGCTCCTCATAAGGATTCCACCCATGGCTTCTGATTTGGGATTTTATAATCGTACATCTTCGAAATAAGGAGTTACAGGTCGACTCCGGTGACCCCGTGATTTTTCGGTGACTTACAATTCTTCTATTTCGTGGCTTTCTACCACTTGTTTTTGCCCCAAATTTTCAGTACAAGTTCCTGGAAGCCTAGGGAACACTTTTCCGATCTTAGAAGCCAACAAATCTAACATTTTTACGTTGGTTTAATTTCTCTCTCGAAATCTAACACTTATGATTTTCTTGATGGTTTCTCAACCATTCAGTGATTTAAATTGTTGCATGTCCCATTTTTAATGCTCTTTTGATCTAGGTAAATGTTTTGAAACTTTAATAAGGTTTACACAAAAACTCAATTTTTACATATTCGGGTGTTTTGATTCCTAGGGTTCTCTAAGCCTATGCTAACCTATTTTCTTCCCATTTTCATTCTCTTCCCATGATGAATTACATCCATGCAACGTAAAATCATTAAACAGCCTAAAAACAGTGCTAAATTAATCTAAGAGGAAAATCAAAATATGGGGTTTTATACCTTCAACGATGGCTCCTTCTCCCTTCTAGGTTCAAGATTTTGAAGCCCTCAGTGTAGCCTCAAGTCTGCATATTGCATTCTAGCTTCTTTCTCCTATTATCTTTTTCTTTTTCCTCTTTCTTCACTTTCTCTCTCTATCTCACTCTCTCTCTACATGCATGCACTCAAGCACATACAAATCCTCACGCACACTATGTCTGCAATTAGGTCTCTATCACAACACACACAAGGCTAAAATTGCAGCTCACCCACTCATGACATGTATTTATATATGTTATCATGTGTATATGTATATATATATGGCTAATATGGTGCATGCATTACTATTGGGTGGAGTTGTGGTCCAATGGCATGCTATCACCTCAATTTTGAGTGTGCAAAATTGAAATTTATTTGGGCATATGTATATATCTTATGTATTATATAACACAAAAGTGCTTGTAATTCAATTAGTGTTCTTTTTGGGCCTTAAGTTCTTCCCTCATTTGGTCTAGGGTTCAAACCCTTTGGCCTCCCTTTTCGCCTCATTTTTTCCTCTTTTTCTTACTTATGCCTTGTTTGGCATTTTAGGTATTATTCGTCAAATTTTCAAATTATGCCTTAATCGTTTTAAAAAATCTCTTAGTATTCTCGCCTTGCTTTTGATTTTTTTGTGTGCTAAACTTTTACGCCGTAATTCTTATTTATTTATTTTTTTGACATATTATGTGGTGTTTTATTTATACTAAAAACGTATCGCATTTACAGGCAAATTTTAATCAAGTTTGTTCTATTCTCGCCTCGTGTTATTTTGCCCAATTTTCTCTCCGTGTATTAATTCCGTAAATCGAGATCTTATCGGCTTCCATAGCCATCATTGTTTCGCCTTGATGTATTTAAATATATTTTTAATTATTTTAAGAGTCCATCATAATTATCGAAACAATTCCGATTAAACGCACTCCTTTATGAGTTATGCTAAACTTGCTTAAGTGTACTTCGTGTACTAATTTCTCACATTCATTTATATATTATTCCCCGATTAACACTTTCTATACTTTTATCAATTCATGGCCCTCGACATTACATTGCATTCTCACATCGGTCGTCTCTAATTAATCATTGATTATTTTCATCATTTATACCTTTATTTTAATATTCCGAGTGATAGTCATATCTAGCATCACTCATAGTTATTAAGCAAATTAACTTCTGATAATTGTCATTATCATATATTGCTCTACTTAATTGGGCCAGGGTGTTACAATGGATTGGCCATAAGTTTATGGCTGATGAAGTTAGGATCAATGTTATTCATGTCCTTCGCACTCCAAGCAAAGGCTGAAGTGTTGTCTTTTAGAAAAGTTATTATCTTTTTTGCTTCTTCTAGGCTCAGAGCTAAGCCTATTTGGACAATAGTGGCTGGAGTCATGGGGATCAATTTGGATCTTTCGAACCTCTTCCTTGGGTTAGAGCAAACTGCGTATTCCTCTTGGGCTAAGCGGTTCCCCTAACTCCTCTAGACAGTTCGTCCGGATCTGAACTCGGAGTTCTAACAGAATCAACGAACTTTTGTAGTTGCTATTTCTCCACTTTAGGCTTTAAAGTTATGGCTTGGCATTCCTTAGACGTAGGTTGGCAACCTCTGATGGTTACCACCTTTCATTTCAGAATAAGTTTTAAGCATTGATGCATAGTAAATGTCATGGCATTGAGATCATGGATCCAAGGTCTTCTGAGGATCAGATTGTATAGAGAAATTGTGTCAATGACCATGAGTTCAGTCAAGATAGTTTTTTGATCTTGGGACTTTCCGATAGTGATGGGGAGTTTGATGGTCTCGAGTAGAGAGCTGATATCACCATTAAAATCCACCATGACCGCTGTAGTGAGTTAGAGTTCTCTTGGATCTATCTTCATTTTTTGAAATAGAAGGGAAAATAGTACATTTGTCGAACTCTCAGTATCATTGAGCACTTTTTTGATATGGAAGTTTGAGTTTTGAAGAGATATTACGAGCGAGTCGTTGTGAGGAAAATGCACCCCTACTATGTCCAAATCTGAAAACTGGAGTGTTGGGGTCACTTTATACTTCTTCTCAAATGAGTCAATATTGAAGACCTCTGGCTATTACCTGGCCTCCCAGGCATACCTCTTCCGAGCCCTATTCGACATCCCACTCCTCTGGCTGTCTACATGGAGGACATAGATGACGTGGTGTTGAGGTTTCGTCCTACCTTTGTCATTTGGTCTATCTAGGCATGGGACCTTGTTCCCTATAAAGGGGTCTATGTTGGTCCTCTTTGCCTTTATGTGATTGGTCGTCAATCCTTTGAGTATTTTGGGTGAACTCCTTTAGTTTCCCCCTACGAATTAGACCTTCGATTTCCTGCTTCAAAATCCGACACTCATACGTGGTATGACCGTAGTCTTTGTGAAAATTATAGTATTTATTCTGATTCCTTTTTCCAAGATCTCCCCTCATCCTTTCCGACCATCTGAGTTCTTCTCGTGATTGTATCTGGTGAAGAATATGCCTCAGTGGTGCGTTCAGATGTATGTAAGGGCTACTTTTCCTTGAAGTGCTTGGAAATTCCTTCTGTTTGCGCCTCTCAGGACTTCGGGCTCTTTTCCTTTCGTCTCTGATCGACCATGGGGGGGGGCTGCTCTTCTTTCTTAGCTAATTCCTTAGTTTCCTTTTAGAGGGATATTACATCTTTTAAGGTGATGTGCTCTTTGCTGAATCTTCCTATGAAGTCCCTTAGAGATTCGCCCTTATTCTGCTTGATTGTTAGCAGAAACTAAGGGCCCCTCCCAAACCTTCTGCTGGTGATAAACCTGCTCAAGAGCTTGCTACTCAGGTATGTGAAACTTGAGATCGAGTTTGGAAGTAGATGGTGGAACCATTCCAGCACTGTTCCTTTAAGGCTCATAACGAACGATCTGCACATCAGTGCATCTATACCTCCTCGGAGAACCATAGTATGCTAAAAGTGAGAGATGTGGTCCATAAAGTCAGTGCTTTCGTCGTACAGTTCAATTTTTAGAAGGATGTACTTCCTTGGAGGCACTTCCACCAATATGGCCAGTGTGAAGAGAGTCATTTGCATACCACACAGATTGTAGAGTTGTTTGGCCGCATGTTGGGCGACTTCAGACCTGGCAAGGATTCTTGACTCTGCCTCTTGATCTCGGACTCTGTTGTGAATGATGGTGACTTCTGAACTGTTAAGGATTACTGGTTATGAACTTAGATCCCATTTATTAACTTACTCATACTATGGGAAGAGGATAATGTAATTGAAGAGTGATATCGATATTGAAAAATCAATGAAATATTATTATTTTGTCTAACTTAAATACTGACTAGTTGTTTTATTAAGCTTTTAAATTTTGGGGCGTGACACTAATTTTATCCAAGATCTAAAATTTTATGTAATTATAGTATAATTAAATTAGAAATTTAATATTAGTAAAAATCTAACTCTATAAAGAAACCCCATAAAGACTCTATAAAAACAATTAATTTTATTAGCAAAGTTTTATTTGTATTGTACCCTAACCTTTTCTTGTTATCTAGTTAGATTAAAAAAAAAAATTAATGTAAAAACTATATTATTAAAACTTTCATTCAATATATATTTTCTCTATTATTAGAAAATAATTAAATTTTAAATAACAAAAATAAGTATAATATATATAAGACACTAAATAAAAAAATTATACTAATATTAAAAAAAGACTTCACTTACGTTATTTTGTCGCTTTAGACATTCAATTATATAAAGTCGGTCTGCAAGAAAAGAGGGAGTGATGGTGGTGGTGTTGTCAATGGTGATGGGAAGAAGGAATGGAGAGATAGAAGTGGTGATGCTGTCAGCATTGGTTAGAGAAATGAAAATTATTTTTGATATACCATAAAGTGACAAATATATTCAAAGCATGACACGTGTATATACAGAGCTCTTCAGGGTATAGATAAATAAAGACTTTTTTATCCAGATCAAACAAGCATGAAGGTCAGAGGTGTATGGTTCAGAACATAGCACTACCTTCCATATCTTACCGACTTCAGAATAAGGAAACAAAGTTTGATATGGCAACTACTGTCTTCGGATATCGTCAAATCCCCTACTTTTATGTCTCCTAATCCTACTCAACTTAGGAGATCTACAACCTATAAATAAGATCATAAGATACGCTTTCAATTTATGTTCAATTCTTCTTTTTAATTACAACCTCTTTTTGTTTACTAACTTTTTTATTGGAACGGCTACCACTAGAGCCTTCCCGGTGACTCTCTAATCTCAAGTTTTTGATAGGTAGCGAAGGATGGGAAGCCCTTCTAATCATAAAGAAGAAAAATCAGTTTGGCGTTGGTTGTGAGAATGATAATAGTTCTTATTATCTTTTCTTTAAAACAACAAATCTTTCGTCTTTTTCTTCCAAAAGACAATGGCTTCCAACCTTCGTCTTAGAAAGAATTCCCAAAACCCTTAGAATCAGCCTCTTGGAAGAGAAATAGGACGAAACACCCAATCATTTACAAAAATAACTTGATCGAATTCAACGATAGTCTGATCAGATACAGGAACAACTCATTGCCATGTCGCAAGCTCTGGCTTCATTGGCTCAGAACTAACAGAGTATCCCTCTTCGTCTTTCTACTAACACTGTTCACAAAGAAATTCAACCTCCTACCACCACCACGAGCGGAGGATCCCTCAACGAGGAGTTATCTAACACGCAACTAGTACACGCCCATGGTACCGCTCATATAGAGGCTGATCCTCAGACGTCAACAGCCATAGGGAGAGGAATGCCATGCTGCATCTTGCTATTTATTATCAGAGCGGAATGAGGATACCAACTCTAGTGGCCTTTGGAGCCAATCCAGCCCTACAAGAATTCCACCCTCCCAAGATTCTGGTCCCCCCAATCTAGGGAGAGCAGCATCTTTCCACTAACACTGGAGAAATTCCTCCCCTAGAGTCGAGGATCTAGAGGTGCAGGACAAGATTAACAACGGGTACTGGTCGCACAAAAAGTCTTACCCAAAGCCCCTCAGAGGGTAGAAGAAATAGCAAACTCCCAAGATCAGACGATCTCAACCAGAGGGTTCCATACCCCTCCAGATCAAAACGAGCTAAGTAAATTGCTCGGTAGATTCGCTATGCTATTTACCTCTAACATAATGGTAGGAGAACGACCCAAAAAGTTCGTTGTTCCAAAATTCACCCTCGACGATGAGTCTGAGGACCACCTATCTCACTAGTCAACATACAATAGCTCTCCATGGAGGCACCGATGTCTTCATGTGTTGAACTTTTGTTACGAGTCTCAAGGGTACCACCCTTAAGTGGTTCCACAACCTCCCCCAAAAATCGATCAGCAATTTTTACAAGCTTAGTAGGCTATTTCTTAATCGATTCCTAACCAGAAAGTTAAGAAAATGACCAGAATTCTTGCTAACTATAAAGCAAACAAAGGGAGAATCACTTCGGGAGTATATAGCTCGTTTTAACACCGAGCTCACAGAAATAACCGATTACAGTCCAAGCTTCCTAGTGGCCGCCCTTACTTCAGGCCTTGGGCCTAGACGCTTCTAGGATTCCTTGACCAAGAATCCTCCCATCAACATGACAACACTCATAGAACGAGAGCAGAAGTATATTAATCTTGAAGATACAAAAACCTCTTTCCGAAAAGCAAAAGAACAAGCTCTGAAGGATGTTCTATTCTTGCTTGAGAGCTCTGCATTCCTCAGTTGTGTCTGTGCTCTTTATGAAAATCATAATATTTGTTCTGACTGAGAGAGTTTGTCTGCCAAGACGGGAGGCAGAACCCCAGTTATGAAAGACCACCTCAAAGAAGGCAAGAGCAAAGGCCTGAATAGAGAGAAATTTAGAATGATCAGCAACGGCAAAATAATCAAGTCATTTTTGTGCTTCACGCTAACTAATGCGGTGATAGGAATGTCTAATCGAGTGAGGAAAGGGTATGCTTGAGAAGCAAGGATGGAACCCCATGTCATCCAGATCTTGGCCATTGAGAAAAAGATAAAGTAAGAAACTCATATCTAGTTATCTGAATTGGACCTCATTAGGATATATTGTCCCTACAGCGATGCTCTTGTCATCTCATTCAAAATCATTAATTTTGATATCATAAGGGTTCTTGTGGACACTGGAAGTTCCACCAATGTATTATTCTACGAACCCTTCAAAAGTATGAAGCTCAACTCTAATGACATTAGCGCTACCATTACTATCATCGCGGGATTCGTCGGAAATCTCAGCATCCCAATAGGCAGAATTGATCTACCAACCGCGATAGGAGAAAAGGACGGAATAGAAGACACTAATCTCTAAATACAGGCTCCTAGACACTAAATTCTCCTATAATGTCATTATTGGAAGGCCTTGGACCCACCAGATGGGAGTAGTTACTTCAACCTTCTATCAATGCTTGAAATATGTCCACAACAACAAAGTTCTCATCATCAAGGGCTATTAGCCCACTACTTGGAAATGTCATGCCCTCGTACTAAAAGAAAAGCCTTCCAAATAGCAATTATAGTACCCTCATGAGAGGGAAAGTTCTTCATATTCCAACATTTATGAGGTAGAAGAATGTCCTTTCGAAATTGATGAGCCATTAAGTCCCAGAGAAAGGGACAGCACAGTCAAACCAATAGAGGATCCCATCAAAGTGCTTATTAGCACTGAAGGAGAGGTAAAGTATGTACAAATTAGCTCAGCCCTATCTTATTCCGAGCAAGAGTATATTGTTAAATTTTTAGAAGATAACCTTTCAATATTTGCTTGGGAAAGTAAAGATATGAAGAGAATAAATCCTAATTTCATCTCTCACAAGTTGATGACAGATCCAGACCATCCCCCAATAAGAAAAAAAAAGGAGAACATTTGCCCTTGAATGCTAAAAAATCATCAATAAAGAGGTCTAAAGGTTGCTAAAAGCTCGAATGATAAGAAAAGTGTTCTACCCAAAATGGCTTGCCAATACAGTTCTTGCAAAAAATAAGAACAAGCAAGTGGAAGGTTTACGTTGACTATACCGACCTAAAGAAAGCTTGTCCCAAGGACAGCTTTCCTCTTCCTAGAATTGATGAACTTGTTGATGCCACGGCAGATCATGAACTTATGAGTTTCATGGATGCTTACTCTAGATATAATCAAATTCAAATGTATTCTCCATGCTAGGAAAAAACAACCTTTTACTTCCTTGATGATAGGAAGACTTTTGAAATTTAAACTCCTTTGGATTGAGGTTTCCAACCTATCTATATATTTGGCCTGAAAAATTTATGAGTTGTAAGGCATATTTCATAACATAGAGTAGACAGTAAACTTCTTTCATTTCTTTACCATACCATAATCATATTGTGTGAGGGTTGTGCAGTTAATTTGATTTTACTGTAAGCTCCTATTCACAGCGATCATCAATCACAGTCTGAAGCTTAAATCTCATGGTAAGAGGTAAGTATCTTGATAGTTAATTATGTATCTTGCTTACATATTATATATACTTAATTATATAAAGAATGATAGTTCTTTACTTGCAGTTTTTAATAAAATGTCTCTACCCAAGTTGTCATGAAAATGTGAAGCAGAGACATTGGCCTTTTTCTGTTCAAGTAAATGCCGCTTGATGATACCAAATTACACTAACAATGACAGATTAAGAGCTTTTTAAATTTTAATACCCGTACCATTACACATTGATATGCTTCTCAAAAGTGTTTGAAAGAGTGACCACATCTAACACTTAAACTAGACGTTAGACATCCTAAACAGACACGGAATGAACCTTAACCCATTTAAATGTACCTTCGGGATCACAGAAGAAAATTTCTTGGGTTTTCTAGTTTCCCAAAGAGGAATCGAGGCAGATCCCTCATAAATCAACGCTCTGATTGAACTAGAATCACCTAAAATCAAGAAAGGTATCTAAGGGCTGAACTAAAGGATAGCAACACTGAATAGGTCTATCTCTAAATCTACGGATCGATGTCTCCTGTTCTTTAAAGCCTTGAGGGGGAGTAAGGCCCTAGAATGGACCTCTGAATGTGAATAAGCCTTCCAAGAACTCAAAAGATAGTTAGCCTCCCCTGAACTCCTTTCAAAATCAGTGCTAGGGAAAAAACTACTCTTGTACTTAGTGGTATTAGAAAGTGCTATCAACTCTACGTTAGTCAGAGAAGACAAGGGAACTCAAAGGCCTATCTTTTACATCAACAAGGCACTTCTGGATACCGAAATCAGGTACTCCGAAATTGAAAAACTGGCCTTAGCCTTGGTGGTATCCGCTCAGAATCTAAGACCATACTTTCAAGCGTATCCTATTATAATTCCTACATCCTATCCTTTAAAATCAATTCTACATAAGCCCAAAGTTTTCGAGATGACTAGTCAAATAGTCAATAGAACTAGAAGAATTTGACATATCCTATGTACCGCGGACTACTATCAAAGGCCAAGTATTAGTAAACTTTATAACAGATTTCACTGGAACACAACATTCAAAAGTTCAAACCATTACAAATACTTCGGTATGACTACTTTACACCAATGGTTTGTCTACCGACAAAGGCTCTGGAGTAGGTATAATACTTAAGTCTCTTGATGGGATTGTAACTGAAAAAGTCGCTAGCTTAGGATTCAGAGCCTCTAACAATGAAGCCAAGTATGAAACACTTACCCTTGGGATGAAATTAGCTCTAAAATGTGAAGTTCTATATCTTGACGCAATCTCTGACTCTCAGCTTGTGATGAGCAAGTTTTGAGAGAATTTTCCACCAAGGATAACATAATGACCAGAAACTCAGAACTAGTGGAATCACTAAAGCAGTATTTCCACAAATTCACTATTCAGAAGATTGAAAGAAACCAAAACTCCAGGGCCGACGCTTTAGCAAATAAAGCCTCTCATCTCAAAGAAAAGGACTTAATGGTAAAAATTTCCTACTAGTCAAAACCTAGTACTAAGTAATACAATCCCTTAAAATTTCAAAACAACCTCAGAATTGGATGACTCTCATCATCTAGTATCGGAAGGAAGGGTTGCTTCCAAATGACAAGAATCATGCCAGAAGAATTCAAATTAGGGCAGCTCGATATTTAATTCTTAAAGAAAAGCTTTACCCAAGGTCATATACGCAGCCCTCCCTACGATGCTTAACTCCAGAAGAGGCCCACTACGTCCTAACCAAGATACATGAGGGGATCTGCGATAACTATAATGGCTGTAGGACCATAACCTACCAAGTACTAACTCAGGGCTACTATTGGCCCGATATGCTAAAACAGACTAAATAATATGTCCAAAAGTGTGAAAAATGTCAACGATTCACCTCATACCAACATCAATCTCATCATGAACTCATCCCTATCATGAGTCTTTGGCCTTTTTGCCCAATGGGAATGGACATTGGAAGGCCATTGCCAAAAACCTCTCAGAATAGGATATTCCTACTAGTCGCCATTGACTATTTTTCTAAATGGGTAGACGTTGAACCACTAACCCATATAACAGAGGTAGAAGTACAGAATTTCACTTGAAAAAATATAGTATGTAGGTTCGGTATACCCTGTGTCATTATTTCAGACAATAGGATGCAGTTTGCTGGAAAGGTATTCGAGAAGTTCTGTAAAGACCTGCACATCAGTCATCACTTCTCCTCTCCAAGGCATCCTCAAGCTAATGGGTAAGCCAAAGTTACCAACCGTACTATTCTCGAGGCAATTAAGAGAAGGTTAGAGGAAGCCAAAGGAAGATGAGTCGATGAACTTCCCGGAGTATTCTGGGCCTACCGAACTACTAGAAGAACCCCAACTACGGAAACACCATTTTCACTTGCCTACGGCATCGAGGCAATCATCCTTGTCAAAATTGGCATGCCAACCCTTAAAACAGACTGCTTTGACCAAGAGGCCAATAACTAACAACTTGCGAAGATTCTAGACTTACTGGAAGAAAGACATGAGCAAGCTCAGATTAGGACATAAGCCTATCAACAAAGAATGGATAAATATTTTAACCAAGGGTTAAAACCCATCAATTTCCAATTCGGAGATCTTGTCCTAAGAATGGTGTTTCCAAACACTAAAGATCCTACCATGGGAAAGCTTTCCCCTAATTGGGAAGGACCTTACAAAATAACCAAGATTGTCAAACCTACGACTTATTGGTTGAAATATTCAACTAGGAAACCTGTACCCAGACCTTGGAACATCGAACATTTACACAAGTATTATCAATAAAAAAAAGCCTACTTTTGATTCACTTTAGAGTTTGTTATCAATGCATAGACCCCTAAAGCTTTGTATCTATTACAAGTGCTATAGGTCCGGTCCATTTTATCAATGCGCAGACCTCTAAAAGCCTTGTATCCATTATAAGCGCTACAAAATTGGTCTATTTCACTCAATGTACAGACCCTTAAAAGCCTTGTATCTATTACAAATGGTACAGGTCTGGTCCATTTTATCAATGTACAGACCCCTAAAAGCCTTGTATCCATTACAAGTGCTACATGTTTAGTCCATTTCACTCAATGTACAAACCCTTAAAAGCCTTGTGTCTATTACAAGTGCTACAGGTTTGGTCTATTTTATCAATTCACAGACCCTTCAAATCCTTGTATCTATTACAAGTGCTACAGGTCTAGTCCATTTTATCAATGCACCGACCCTTAAAAGCCTTGTATCCATTACAAGTGCTATAGGTCCGGTTCATTTTATTAATGCACAGATCTTTAAAAGCCTTGTATCCATTACAAGTGCTACAGGTCCGATTCATTTTATCAATGCACAGACCCTTAAAAGCCTTGTATTCATTACAAGTGTTATAGGAATAGTCTATTCCACTCAATGTACAGACTCTTAAGAGCCTTATATCTATTACAAGTGCTACAGGTCTGGTCCATTTTATCAATGCACAGACCCCTAAAAGCCTTGTATCAATTACAAGTGCTACAAGTCTGGTCTATTTTATCAATTCATAGACTTTTAAAATCTTTGTATCTATTACAAGTGCTACAGGTCTAGTCCATTTTATCAATGCACCGACCCTTAAAAACCTTATCTCTATTACAAGTGCTATAGGTCTGGTCCATTTTATTAATACACAGACCCTTAAAAACCTTGTATCCATTACAAGTGCTACAGGTCTAGTCCATTTTATTAATGCACAGACCCCTAAAAGCCTTGTATCCATTACAACTGCTACAGGTCTGGTCCATTTCACTCAATGTATAGACCCCTAAGAAACTTGATATCCATTATAAGTGCTACAAGTCTGGTCCGTTTAATCAGTGTACATACCCCTCGAGACCTTCTATTCATTACGACTATTATGGGTCTAGTCCATTTTTCTCATTTTACAGACCTCTAGAAAACCCTTGCTTTATTTACAAGTATAATAGGTCTGTATAACATGAATTGCCAATATATAGACACTTGAGAAACTTTGTTTTAATTATAATTGTTACGATTATGTATATCTTGCTTTTTAGACTTCTAAAATAGCTTATGAGTGCTTTGGAATTTCTAAAGAGCTTATGTTTTCTACTGGCCTAGATATTGAAGAAATTACCTTGAAGTTAGACATACCACAGAGATATCAAACAAGACACAAGTTCTGGAATGAAAAAAATTTCATATATTAGCCCAAAAATGAGAAAATTACAAGATAAAAAAACAAAATATATATATATATATATATATACACAAAACATCCCTAGTCTACTTTGTTGCTAGTTCGATAGTCTCTAAAGCAGCAACTTGAGGGAGTTCTGGATTCCACCTCATCTTCTTCGTAATCAGCATCCGACGTATTAATCTCAACTTAGGAGACTCCAATGTCATCTACCCTAGTCAGATCCAAGTCAAGATACTTCTTACGGAACTTCGCCCTGAAGGTTCGATATCCATACTTGATCAGCTCGTCACCTAGATCTTGGACTTCAGCCTCGAGATCCACCTCAGTTTGGGCTCTGACGGCTTCAGTAGTATCTTGAACCTTTTGGATAGAGGCAGCCTGGAAGTCTACAAACCAATTTTTGAGGTATTCCCGTTCGGTAGCAAGGGTATCATTTTCGAACTCTAGAATTGAGTGAGAATTGGCAACTTCTTTCAAATTTTCCCGGCTACCGCCATCGAAGACTGCATAGTTCCCAACTAAAATCTAGCCTCATCGAGCTCAGATTGGAGGCATCAATCTACTCGGGATCCTTGGGGGAATCCATGATGGTTGCCAAGCCATGCATAGCTTAGAAAACACAATGCAACACCATCAGATCAGAATATGTTATAGAACCAAAAAAGTAAAAAAAAAAAAAAAAAAGGAAAATTTATGTAGAACTCACCCTCATATGAAAGGCCATTAGATCTTTGGCAACCTTCTGAGGCATCAACCCTTTGAATTTGCTTAGACCCATTTCCTAAGAATCCTTATAAGCCTTCTTCATGGCTGTCGCGCCGGAATCATTAGACCCTAAGGAAGAAGCGACGGATTTTCCTTTCCTCATTTTCTTCCTCATAACAGAAGGCGTTGGGGGCAAAAGGACCTCCTGAACAGGGGAAATCCCCAAATCTTCTAAGATGGTTCTCTCGGGGGAGTTAGAGATCAACCTCATTTTCTTCACTTGAAGGGGTGGCTCGGCAGGGGAAGAGATTTCCCCAACCTTATTCTTCTTCTTCCCTGGCACCCAGCCGGTCACTAGGAATTTCTTCAAACTTTCGGTTCGGTCCCGCACCAAACCAGCCTCTATCAGATTTTTGGGGCAAAGAATGGCGTCGTGAGAATGGTTGTTGGTCTGAAGGAGCCTTTTGTACCTCTATTGAAGATCGACTGTGAAGATCGATCTCTTCCAAGCTTTCTTATCTGCACAGAAGCACATGATTTGGGTAAAAAAAAAAATTACAAACAGAATGAGAAAAGCCAAGAACACAAAACAAAAAGAAACCTTACCTTTAATCCCAATCTTCCGTGGGAAGGTTGAGACCTGACTCTCGAAATCCTCAAACTCCCAACCTCTTTTTACAAAGAAGTACCACTTTTTCCAAGTCTTGTTGGAAGTAGGAACAGATGAAAGAGGTCTGAACCCTTTGTCGAAAGACATAAAAAACATGCCCTCTGCCTTCAGGTATTTCATGTCCATATTACTCCTAATCAATGGGAGGTCTACCTCAACATTGTTCAAGTGTACTAAAACTATGAACCCAAGTAGATGCCTCCAGCTGTTTATATTCAGGTTAACGGGACAAATGTTAAACTAATTAAAGAATTCCCTAATGAAAGGGTGGAAGCGGAACCTAACCCCTATCTTGAACCACTCAAGGTAAGCATAAATCTCACATTGCTTAGTACTGGAAGGGCAATCTATGGGTCTTGGTACCCTACAGGACACGTTTGTGGGGAGGTTGAAAGCAGCCCTCAGAGCATTTATCATGCTCTAAGTCATGGCACTTTTTCCTTCCTCCCTTTTGTGAGATTTACCCGAGGTTTCCCTACCAATGTTCCTAGGTTCTATGAAGGCCTCTACTATCCAAACTTCAGAACCAAGGTTTGGGTTACTAACAATCCTATTTTCTACATTCTCTGATGGGCTACTAGCTACAAGGTTAACTTCTGTTTGGTCGTATGTCTTCAAAGACTCTTCTATTTCATAGACAGTGCTTGACTGAGAATCGGACGCCAACATGGTCAAAATAAGAAAGTAAAGAGGAATGGAAAGAGATACGAAGAACTTGGAAAAATATTTGAAATTGAACCTGACCTCCAAGTTGATCTTCTTAGACGCTAAAGTTCATCTCACTCGAAGTTTTTTCTGGCAATGTGATAATTTCTTAAGATGCAGAAAATGATGAAAGGAGGGGCACCAGTGTGCTCCCCTGCCTTTTTATAAAGATCTAACATGTGTCACAGTGGGAAGCCCTTGCTTCCAAACCACCATGACGGTTAGAGCAGTAATGGCCTCGTAATTCCACCCAACAGCTGACGAAATGAATGTCGCATCAACAGTTGTCTCCTCAGAATACAGAGCGATGCATTTATAACTATTACGCGTGCAACGCCTCAGAAATCCTAACCTCAGCTCTGCATGGGTCCCACAGAACTGAGGCTCGGGGTGAGTAGTTGATATACCATAAAGTGACAAATATATTCAAAGCAAGACACGTGTATGTATAAAGCTCTTTAGGGTACAAATCAAGAAAGATTGTTTTCAGATGTGTATGGTTCAGAACATAGTACCGTCTTTCATATCCTACCGACCTCAAAATGAGAAAACAGAGTTCGTTATGACAACTACTATCTTCAGATATCTTCAAATCTTTACTTTTATGACGCCTAATCCTACTTCAACTTAGGAGATTTATAACTAATAAAAAAGATCATAAGGTACATTTTCAATTTATATTCAATTCTTCTTTTTAACTTTTTTTGTTTATTGACTTTATCATCAGAATGATTATCACTGGAGCCTTCCTAATTATTCTCTGATCTCAAGTTTTTGACAAACAGTAAAAAATGAAAACTCAACATCAATTTTAGAAAAAGAAATGTGAAAGAAGAGAAATGCGAGTATGAAGTGACTTGTCATTTCATCAGCGTCAATGGTTAGAGAAATGAAAATTATTTTAGTGAGAGAAATGTGAGGGATAAAAATGAGAGTATGGCGTAACTTGTCATATCATCCTGCCAAATCAACGGGGATGAAAATTGAGAAAATATTGTAAAATATTTGTCATTACTCTTTATAATTTTAGCAGCAGTCCACGCTGCAAACAAGAGAATTAAGAAATGTGTCTTGCAACTTCCGACTTTTTACAGTGAAGCTTCCTCACATGAGGTTATCTTGGGAAAAAGACTCGTCCTCTGCTCTATAACACCATAATTGCCGCTGAACTTCGTCGAACAAAAATAATTTATTCATTTTTTATTTTATTTGCAAACAAGAGAATTAAAAAATGTGTCCTGCAACTTCCGACTCTTTGCAGTGAAGCTTCCTCACATGAGGTTATCTTGGGAAAAAGAATCGCCCTCTGCTCGCCGCTGAACTTCGTCAAAGAACAATAATTTATTCATTTTTTATTTTATTTCTTTTTCAATTTTCATAAAACAAATGATAAAATTTGACGCAGTGTGAGAATATACATCTTTAACAAATACATTCCCTTTTTTTCCAGAATGTAAAAAGAAAAAGGCTGTGAAGACAAAAATTTCGTGTTTCATTCTTTCAACTTTCACGGAAACACCGACAAAGTTTTGATGTTTACGTTATAATTAGTGGAAGATTTAGAAATTAAAAATAGAGTGAGAGTATAAGTATTAGAATTTAGTATTCTAAAAAAATTATCCACGAGTCTTAATTTAAAATTTTAGAGCCATGGCTAACCGTCCCCGACCTTTACTATTCATTATAATGCTATATATTTCAATTCCGAATAGAAAGAAAAGTCTTTCTATTCTTCTTTCTAAAATAATGTTTTGTTATCCAAAATGATAAAGAGATATTGATTGATTAATGAGATGATTTTTTAATAGAGTAATGTTATAGTGTTTAACATAGTATTATAAATTTTTATTTTAAATGATGTTGCATTAACATGACACTTAATTACTAATAATACTTAAAATTATGTAATTAATATGATTTTATTACATCAATGTCACATTATTTAGAAAAAGAATTTGAGATACAAATTTAAAAAATATAGTATTTTAAAAGAAAAATAGCTAATGTAATAGTAACTAATGATTCTATCTCATTTGACGCAGCTCACTCAAGATTCAAATAGAGGTTCATTTAATATCGAATCAAAAAAAAAAATAATAATAAAACTTAGGAAAAAATAATAAAAAGTCCTTAAAATAATCTTTTCAATATAAAAAGTGCATGATATATTTTTTCTATTTAAAAGATTGAAAAAAGAAACTTTTAATACAAAAAAAATCTAACTATTAACTTTCATCTTAATATCGTTAAAAAATATTATCGAATTAGACCAAAAGTAACATTCAAGATACATTTTAAAAAATACTAAATAATAGATAAAATAAATTCTTCAATCCAAAAAAAAAAAAAAAAAACATAACATTTTTCATTTATCTAAAATGCCTAAAAATTAAAATTTTACTTTATAAAATGTTATGATTTTTTTAGATTGCAAATTTTATTTTATATATTTTCTAATTGTTTTTTTAAAATATATATTAAAGTTATTTCAGTATAATCAGTAATATTTTTTAACAGTGTTAAGATAAAAATTAACAATTAAACTTTTTTTATATTAAAATTTTTTTTAAAACTTTTTAAATAAAATAAAATAAAAATGTATTATAAATCTTTTACATTAAAAAATTTATTTTAATTACTTTTTAATATTTTTCCCTATAATTTACAGTTTATTTATTTTGGCAAGTTTAACTTAAAAGAAAGGGCAGCTTAACCGCTCCTCCTTTGTCTTTTTACACTGTTACATTGCCGGCGTTGGACGGCAACTTTCCACGTAGACACGATCTCTCTCCACGAATTCCATTTAATGAAGAGTTCAAACGCCCGGCATTTATTAAAATCTGGTATTTAAAATAAGAGAAATAAACACAAAGGTAGTGGAGGTGGTGGAGACGTGCTTGCAGATGGTATAAAGCCGTCTACATGTCACGACTTTATGAATCCCATTTGTGAGCAAAATAGGGCTACGCGCAAGGACGTTCGTAATTCTTTATAAATTTGCATAGAAACCAAGCATAACCTCGGAGTCTGCCAATGGCTTGTATGATTACACAAAGAGCTTCCTCCTCTTCTAGCCCTGAATGGAAGTATGATGCCTTCTTGAGTTTCAGAGGTGAAGACACTCGCAAGAACTTTGTGGACCATCTCTACACAGCTCTGCGTCATAACGGAATTGTAGTCTTCAAAGATGATGAAGAACTTGGGATAGGAAAAGAAATTAAACCCGGACTCCATAAAGCTATTGAAGAATCAAGGTTTGCAATCATCATTTTCTCTAAAAACTATGCTTCTTCTTCGTGGTGCTTGGATGAACTTGTCAAAATCCTTGAATGCAAGAAAAACCTGGGACAGCGAGTTTTTCCCGTATTCTATCATGTGGAACCTTCACAAGTTCGACATCAAAGTGGTAGCTTTGAATCAGCCTTTGCTAAACATGGGAGAGATTTTTGTGACAATCCAGAGAAGGTGCAAATTTGGAGGGCTGCTTGTGTGGAATTTTCCAACATAAGAGGGTGGGACATACGAACTATGGAAAATGGGTAATTACTAGTACATAAAATTTAGAATGGAACTTTCCTTCTTTTGCTTTCTCATTAAACATCCACGTTTCAATTGTCTATACGCTATATGTAGATTTGTGTTTCAATTGTTTATACTCTATATATAGATTTGTGTACACAGGGACGGAGCAAGGAATTTATTTGGGGACGAGATTTATTCTTGATGTTTGATGATAATTCTTTATATTAAAGAAGTAAAAAAATAATATTAGTTAATAAAATTTCTGATAAATAATTAAATTCATTAAAATTAAAAAACTTACAAACTGGGAAAAAAATGTGACCAAAAAAAGAGACAACTCGAAATATTCAAACTATATAAAAAGACTCCAAAATATAAATGAAAGTTTCATTTAGAAGTCAAATTGAAATTTAGATGAGGGAAAAATATGAAAAACTTTAAATTTAGGGAGCTAAGAACAAAAATTAGAAAGGCATGCTAGAAATTGTTTAAAAAAGATTAAGAAATTTTTTGAATGAAAGTCAGTTGCCCCTGGGCCCATTTAGCTTCGTCCATGTGTGTAAATACATAAACACGTATATATATATATATGTATGTTTGTGTGCATATTATATATACGTTGTGGTGAAAATCAGAGTTGATCTTCCTTGGTCAATCTATGAAGCCTCCCCTACAAAAGAATCGACAATTAAATCACCGAAATGGGTCCGGTGACTACTGCTACAATGGTCAAGTTAGTGAGGGAAGCAAAGAAATAAGTATATTTAAGTGAACTTCACACTTAGGATTTTAATTGTACCTTACCTATCTTTTATAGGAGCAGACTCATTGTTTTGATAAGATATAGCGACAGGTTTTCGAGATTTATAATTATCTCGAGATAGTAGTTTCTTTCTAGAACCCTGAAAGGAGTTCTGACCTGCGGGTCTTCAATTCTGGGCTAAAACGATTGGTCTTGATGTCGGCAACAATTCAAGAAGTATTGTTGGCTGAGCTAATATTGGACTTTTGTGTTGTGAGTTCGGTACCTGGGTCGTTGGATCCGTAATTGGGATTGTTCATGATTTAAGGTGTCAACTTGTCTTGATCTTATAGGTCAAGTCATTTTATGGTATATTAGGTACTTTTCCTCCCTCTCTCCCTCAAGTCCCTCATATTTGGATGGTTATGAGGTAACCGTCTCTGTTAGCCATAAATGCTCGTGTCTAGGATTTCACAATTTTTTTAAGTCATGTCTTTTCAATCATTTCTAATATTACTACGTCTCCATTTTGGCACAATCAATGCATTTATTTATAAGTAATCATGAGATTACTTCAACTAGTCAACTGTTTTAAATGATTGAACTTTGGGGCTCTTCAAATTCAATGCCATTGATGCTTATAAATTAAGAGGGGCCTTTCTTATTCGAATTTTATTCATTTTGATCCTCTTTTGCTCCAGTTGACAAATGATTTCTAGAAAGTTTACATCCAGTCTACGACGATCGTGACCTTGAGCTTCGATCCTTTTAATCTTAGATCAGAATTCCTCGCCTTTGTTAATATCTTCACTTCTCCTTTTTTTAATGGCGAATTTGGGAGTCATTTGACTCCGTAATTGTCCAAAACCAAAACAACCTTAGCTACCCTTTTTGAAACTCTAATAATAGATAGGTTTGAAGATGATGACAAGGTGGACCCTGAGGCCACCCACTTGACCGAATATGAACTAGTCCAGTTTAGGCTTTTGTAGGATATTCCTAAAAATGTAATCATAAGGCTACCCAACCCTTCTGAACGTCCCTAGACTTCTGTTACTAGAGAAGTTTGTGTATATAGAGTTTGGTTTGAGATGTGCTTTAGGTTCCTAGTTCGTCTTTTCCTCCGTCAATTCTTTTCTTTTTAGAACATTTGCCTTGCCCAACTTAATATTAACGGCTGGAGGGCTCTGATGTGTTTCATTGCCCATGCCAATCAAAACCAAGTCAGGCTTGACCTATATCTATTTTGAGGTCATATGGACTTGAAGAAAAGGGAAATAAGGACTATACTATATGTTCTTCAATTCCTTCTACCGAACACTCTATGACATCTATTAGTCCCTAAAGGTTTTCAACCGGCTAGTGGCATATTAGTAATTTTGATGATAACAAAGCATTATTCAAATGAACTAATGTTTTATCCAAGTGATAATGTAAATAGGTCATCAAGATTAAAGAAGATTGTTGACCAAGAAATGAAAAAAATTCATCAAGCTAAATGATTACACTTAAGAACATGCTTCAAGGCAAGAATCAAAACAAATGACATGCTCTCATGATGAATCAAGCAAATAGACACACTCAAACCCAAAGATTCAAGACAAGTCAAGTGAAGACTTTTTATTTTTCTTATTTTAAATTTTGAGTGATTTAGGATTAAATTGATCATTGGTCGTAAACTCTTACTATTTAAAATGATCAACTAAGAACTAACCTCAAATAATTTTTTAAAATAACACATTGCTATACTTCAAGTTTTGAAAGATCAAATGGTTTTGAAGAATAGAACACTATGAAAAATAAGCAAGAAGAACCTTTCTGTTAAAACCAGTCAACCAGTTCCAAGAACCAGTTGACTGATTCTTAAAGCTTATTTTTACAATAAACAAACCAGTCGACTGAGTGGCCTATTTCAAGTACACAACCTAAACACATAGTCCAATACAATCGACCTAAAGGAAGATTTAGTCGACTAACTCTTAAAGGATAAAATAGTATATAGAAGAACCAGTTGATTGACTTTAAGAACTAGTCGACTAATTGTTCTTGAACACATGAACCTCAAACTCCTTGGACAAATCAGTTGAGCTGATTAGTTAACTAGATTTTAATCCAGTCGACTGATTTTGTCGATCTGGCAATTGAAAATTCAAATTTTGAATAGATGAAAAATGAGGAAACGACTCTATTTTGAAAAGAAACAACCATATTTTTTTAGGTCTATAAATAGACTTTCTCTAAAGTATTTATTGCTATCTCTTTTCAAACTTACACTTCTACATCTCTATTCTTAACTTTAGATCTGACTATTGAAAATCTAGATCTAAAAGTTTTACTCATCTTTAATACTAGGAGCTTACACTTGATTAATCTATAGTGAGTGAACATTTATTATACTAATCTACTATTAAAGGAAGTGTTTCTTAGTAAACAAACTTTGTATCTTCTTATTGCGGTAAGATTTGCGGGTACGTGCTACCCTTATGAGACAAAATAAGATATTTGGCTGGATAAAGAGTTAGGAGCTTCTGTTGTAAAGGTTTGACCTCCACATGCAAGGAGATCAAAATAGTGAAAAAATTCAAGTGGGGATGCTTGAGTCAAGGACATAGAAGTTTTTTTAAATCTAGTAAAAATCATTGTGTTTGCTTCCTCTTCTTTTTCTACTATTTTATATACTTGTGCATTTCTTGCATACGTTTTTAAAGTTTGTAAAAGTTGTTAATATTTTCAAAATATCATATTCATCCCCCTATAGGGTAAATATCTGGGCAACAATTAAAGTTTTGATAAAATTGGTTAGGGTCTAAGGTTCAAAACTTGGCTATTTATTCCCTTTCTCTTTCGTTCACTTGCACTTTACATGTTACACATTTTGAGTGTATATATATATATATATAGACACACACATATATTTTATTCATAAGTAAGTACTTCTAATATGATTTAATCAAAGTAGTGTAATATTATCACTTGATTACAAGTACTGTAGTTAGCCATTAACTTGGCTTTAGTTAGTCTAAGTTTCTAAATTGTTATATTAGACTTATATTAAGATAACCATGTAGTTATTATTAATTAGACTTTATCTTTAGATGTCTAATTATCTTACTAGATTTTTATTTCTCACTAATTATTGATACTAGTGTAGTCATACACTAGTGTCATCAAATTCCTTAAAGCAGTCCTAATTACCAGGTAATTAGGTCAGGGGTATTACATGTTGATAAGGAGAAAACCTTTGGCACTTATCACATTTCTTCACTCTACATTACTTTCGACTTGTAAGGAGTCAATGGCTTGACCTGTACCGGAACCTTCCTCGAAGCTAACCTTGATGTTTGCCTCTAAATGGCAACTCATGGTGCTTACCAACTTGGCCAACGTATCAACTCTATTACTCTCAGCTCAACTAACTTTTTCTATGTTCAACTCTTTGAACGAGCCCCTTTGTTGGTTGATTAGATTTGCATATCTATGCATCTGATCATTCTTAAGTGTGAAATTTCCAATGGCAAGGGTTTGTAGAGTACGTATTGCTTGAGATGGCAAAAGATTACCCAGAATAGTGTACTTGGTGCATACAGGTTTTGGGGTTTAAATAAGTGTTTTGGTGTAGGGAGAGTGTGTCATTGATTGCAGGTAACTCATAGATCATGAGAGAATATAGGGCCCTAGATGACACCTATAATGGGGGTTACGCCCTAAATTATTTTTGAGATTGTGACCACTTCTTATTTTTGGATATTTGAATTGGGTTGACTTAGTCCTAATTGTGTGAGCTGCTGATGGCTTCTAGCAAGAGCCTACGTCTGAGTTGATGTCTTGGTCGGGGTAAAGGTAGAGGTTGACTCTATTCGGGATAGAGCGTTATGCCACGGTTTGGATGGATCCGAATCGGGCTAAAGTTTTCTCGGTCTTGATAACGTGTCTGGGCCTCTTCTATTAAATAAGGGTAGTTCGGGCACTACATTCCTTGTACACGTGTCATGATATTATTTGATGAGCGAAATTATGCCTTGACAACATGATTCTACATATTAAGAGATGAGTCCTTTAGTAATTGGATGTTGATGGTTAATGAGGTGTGTTTTCCAACTAATATATTATTTTTTTCTCCTTTAAGGAGATGGGTAAGAGATATTAAATCTATCAGCATTTGGGCAGACTTAGAAAAAATAGAAGTTTAAAACTTGTCTAATTTCAATTGTAATATGAAATTAGTTAAATATCTCTTATATATTTTAAAATACTTAACCTACTTAACCTACTCATGAATATATATATATATAACTATGAAAAAAAATAGTAAAAAATAATTTTTCTTTTTGATGTTGCACTTTTCTAGTCTAAAAGCTTCTTCTCCCGAATTACCTGTCAAAAACCTGAGGTTAGGGGGTCACTGTGAAGGCTCTGGTGATAGTCGCTCCGATGATAAAGTTAGTAAAGAAACAAAGTCATAATTCAAGAGAATAATTGAACATGAATTGAATGTGTACCTTATGACCTTATTTATAGGCTGTAAATCTCTCAAGTTGAGTAGGATTAGGAACTATGAAAGTAGGAATTTGAAGATATCCATTGACAGTAGTTACCATATTGAATTTTGTTTCTTATTCTAAGGTTGGTAGCCCATAGAAGGCGGTGACTAGATCGATATGTCTCGTTCCTATGATCTGTATATCAATTGGTTTGACGAAAATTATTCTTGTGATCTGTATCGTGAAGAACTTCTTATAGACACTTGTCATATTCTGAATACTTTGATTAAATTATGGTATATCAGTTACTCCACCCCTTCGAGCCTCAATTCTATGGGACCCATTCAGAGCTAAGGTTTTAGGGCTTCTAAGGCGTCACGCGTGTTTTGGTCATAAATGCGTCATTCTCAATTCTGAGGATACAGTCGTTGATGTGACATTTATTGTGTCAGTCATTATTTAAGGAAACGAGGTCATAATTGCCTCAACCACTGTGTTGGTTCAGAAGTGGGGCCTTAGTGTCGGCTTCCATTAGGGTTTTATAAAGGAGGACAACACATTACTTTGTCCCCCCTTCACTACTTTGAATTATGGCTTGAGATTTAACACAAAGAACAGTTCCTAAGGCGATTTTCGGTGTGCCAGAGAGTTTCTCCGATCAAGACTTCGGCCAGGTTTGGTTCCAAGTGCACCCTTCCTTGTTTCTATTGTTTTGTCATTTCTTCTATGTGTTTATGCTTTTTCTTCCCTATTCACTCAAAAAATGTCTCCTCTTGGCACTCAGTCAAGTACTGGTCATGAACACATAGAACCTTTAGAGGTCAATGACCAAGTAGAGCTGAACCTAGTAGTTAGCAGTCCACCAGAGAGTTTCAAGAAATTGAGCTGTCAATAGTCCAGTCTTTAGTTCTGGAGTCAAAATAGTTGATGCCCATTTAGAACCTAGGAATAGGGATGTAGGGACCTCTGATAGAACCTGTAAGAGAGAAGAAGGAGAGAGCGCTATTACCCAAAGCATGATAGATGCTTTGAAGGTTACTTTCGAATTTCCTGACAATGCGTCTTGTAGGTTACCCGAACCTATAGATCGCCCTTTTGATGTTCAGCATGGTAAAATCTATGTATATCTCGAGTGGTTTGAGATCGGAGTGCGTTTCCTATTCCACCGTACCATTAGAGAGTTTTTTAGGTGGTTCAATATGTACCAGACTTATCTAAATATTAACAGTTGGAGGCAGTTGCTTGGTTTTATAGTTTTAGGTCATCTGAATAAGGTCACAGTAGACCTTCCTTTAATTAGAAGCAACATCGACATGAAGTATTTGAGGTCGGAGGTCATGTATTACATGTCTTTCGACAAAGGGTTCTTCAATCCCTTCTATATCATCTTCTAACAAAACTTGGAAAAAGTGGTACTTCTTTGTAAAATGAGGCTAAGGAATTCAAGGACTGCGAGAATCGGGCCACAATTTTTCCAAGAAGAACTGGTATTAAGGGTAAGCCCACCTTCTCCACATAACTTACAACTTTTTTTCTTATTTTTCTATCATTTGACTTAAAACCCTTTGTTTTATCATGTTGTGAAGATAAGAAGGCTTGAAAGATGTCAATTTTTACTCACGACCTTCAAGACAGATACAAATAGCTCATTCGGATCAACGATCGCTCCCACGAGGCAATCTTGATGCTCAAAAACTTGATAGAAGCTGAGTTGGTGAAGGATAATAGTGAAGGGCTAAAGAAGACGATCTTCTCTAGATAGGTACTAGGAAAGAAGAAGAAGGTTGGAGAGACTTCGACCCCTATCGAACCCCCTTCCAGAGAAGAAATAAGACTACTATATGATTCTCTTAAGCAAACGGTCTTAGAAGAATTGGCTCCTTCGCCAGCTCGAGAGGTTTTCCTCCTCTCTGCCCTTCTAGTACCAAAACAGAAGAGGGGGAAGGGAAAAGTGGGTACTGCCCCTCCAGCGCCCAGGACTCCAGCCTGAGTGCCTTGAAGAAGGCTTTTAAAGATTCTTAGGTAATAGGTCCCAATAAGTAAACCAAGCTGAAGGCCAAGAAGATAGCCAATGACCCAATGGCTATTTATATAAGGGTAAGTCTCTTTTCTATACTTTTCTAAATTCGTTTTTTGGACATATGATGCTAACTGGAATTTGTGTTTCTTTAGACCGTTCATAGTTTGGTAGCCATAATGGACAGCCTCGAGGATTCAGAACAAATTGATGCTCTTCAATCTGAGCTTGACGAGGTCAGGCTTCAACTTGGGTCTGGCCAATCTATCGTAACTACTTCAGAGAAGAAGCTGAAGGAGGCGGCCAATGTTTTTGTGATCTAAGAGTCAGAGAAAAATGCTCTGACTTTGGAGCTAAAGGGTTGGAAGAAGAAGTTTGTTGACTTTGAAGCTTCCAGTTGACAAGGAACTTTATAATAGCATTGAGGCTGTAAAAGCCTAGACTAAGAGGGATTTGAAGGCTAAATTTCAAGAGCTTATCGAGAATAGGTACAGAGCCTTCAGGAAGAAGCTTCTAAAGATTTACCCCGATTTGAACCTAATTGGTTTGAACGACATCCCGGTCTCCCAAACTGAGATAAAAACTCTTAACGTTGATGATGAGGAAGAGCTGGTTCCTAACCCTTCCTCAAACTGAGCTACCTGAGACTATCGATCCTGTAGAAAAGTATTTTTATAGGGATTTTTGTATATCTTGCTTCGTTTTTGTTTTTGCCTTTGCTCTATACTCTTTCCCTTTGGGACTTTTTAATATATGAAATTTGATCATTTCAGAACTTATGTTGGTTTTGTTAATTTCTTTGAGTTATCTTATATTCAAATAATACCTCCAATACCTCCAATATTTAGGCCAGCAGTACTCCATAAAGGTATAAGTTTTTAAGAGATCTATAACACCTATAACATATCAGGTTTTTTAGGGGTCCAAATAATAGAATTTACAGACCTGTAAAACTTATAAAAGTATAAGGCTTTTAGTGGTCTAATGGCAACGCCGCAATGATAGGTATATAGACCTGTAACACTCGTAGTGAAAATATAAGATTTTTAGGGGTCTGTACTTAGGTGGCAATGCCACAATAGTAAATGGACCACACCTGTAACACGTATAATGGATACAAGGTTTTTAGGGGTCTGTATATAGGTGGCATTACCGCAGTAGTAAATGGACTAAACTTGTAACACTTGTAATGGATGCAAGGTTTTTAGAGGTTTGTACTTAGGTGGCAATGCCACAATAGTAAATGGATCACACCTGTAACACTTGTAATGAATCCCAAGGTTTTTAGGGGTCTGTACATAGGTGGCAATGTCCGTAATAGTAAATGGAGCAGACCTGTAATAATTGTAATGGTTACAAGGTTTTTAGGGATTTGTATATAGGTGGCAATGTCGCAATAGTAAATGGACCAGACCTGTAACACTTGTAATGAATATAAGGTTGATACAAGATTTTTAGGGATTCTATACATAGGTGGCAATGTTGCAATAGTAAGTGGACTAGACCTGTAAAACTTGTAATGGATACAAGGTTTTTAAAGGTTTGTGCATTTAACAAACGTTGAAGTGGATAAAAATCTTATGTCAATCTTTACTAATAATACTTGCGTATTGTAGCTGCTCAATATTCCAAGGTTTGGGTACAAGTTTCCTAGCCAAATCTTCCATCCAATAAGTTGTAGGTCTAACAATCTTGGTTACTTTGTAGGACACCTCCCAATTAGGGAAACGTTTTCCCGTAGTGGGATCTTTAGTATTTGAGAACACTCTTCTTAGGACGAGATCTTCGAGCTAGAAATTAATAGGTTTTAACCATTTGTTGAAGTATTTGACCATCCTTTGTTGGTAGGCTTAAGTCCTTATTTGTGCTTGTTTGCATTTTTTTTCTAGGAGATCGAGATTTTTTACGAGCTTCTAGGCTGTTAATTTCTTAATCAAAGAGGTCTGTTTTAAAGATCGGCATATCGATCTCAACAAGAATGATTGCCTCGGTCCTATAGGCGAGTGAAAATGGTGTCTCTGTAGTTGGAAGTTCTCCCAAGTAGTTCAATAGGCCCAGAAGACCCCAGAGAGCTTTTCAATCTATTTCCCCTTGGACTCTTCTAACTTCCTCTTTATGGCTTACAGAATGATACAGTTGGTGACATCAACTTAGTCCATTAGCCTGAGGATGTCCTGGAGAGGAGAAATGATGACTAATATGGAGATCATTACAGAAATTCTCGAATACCTTTCCTGTAAACTACGTTCCATTATATGAAATAATGACTCTGAGGATGTTGAACCTATATACAACATTCTTTCAAGTGAAGTTCTTCAACTACACCTCTATGATATTTGTTAAGGGTCCTACCTTCTGCCCATTTTGAGAAGCAGTCAATGGCAACTAGTAGAAATCTTCTGTTCTGAGGGGCCTTTGGTAGTGGTCCCACAATGTCCATTCCCCATTAAGCGAAGGGCTAATGACTGGTTATGAGGATGAGTTCATGTTAAGGTTAGTGTTGGTAGGAAGCAAAATGTTGGCATTTATCACACTTCTAAACATATTCTTTAGCCTGTTTTAGCACACTGGGCCAGTGAATAGCCATGAGTCAATGCTCGGTGGGCAATAGTCCTCCCACTGTTATGGTTGCCACATATCTTATCGTGTATTTCAGCTTGGACGTATTGAGCTTCTTCTGGAGCCAAGCACAATAGGAGGGGTTGCGTGTAAAATCTTTGGTAAAGTTTTTTTTTAAGAATTAAATACCAAGCCACCCTAATTCGGACCCTTCTGGCTTGATTTCTATTTTCTGGCAAGCAATCCTTCCGTTAGGAATTTGATAATAGGGATCATCTAATTAGGAGATTTTTTTGGAAACTTGGAAAGCTCGTGGTATCTCAATGTTAGGACTTGATTGCTAAGAGATTTTTACCGTAGAATCCATTTCTAGCCTTAGGTGGGAGGCCATATTCACTAGTGCGTCAGCTCTGGAGATTTGATTTCTTTCAATCTTCTGAATGGTGAATTTTTGAAAAGACTCATTTGATGACTCTACCAGCTCTGAATACTTGATCATTCTGTTATCTTTGGCTAATTATTCCCCTATGAATTAGTTGATTACAATTTGAGAGTCGAAAAATATTTTGAGGTCTAGAGTTTCACACTCCAAAGCTAGCTTTAATCTAAGGATAAGTGCTTCATATTCAGCTGCATTCTTAGAAGCTCCAAATCCCAAGCTAACGGCCCTTTCAGTTATGATCCCATCAAGAGACTGAAGTATTATCCTTACTCCAGAGCCCTTGTCCATAGAAGAATCATCTGTGTAAAGTAGCCATACAGAAGTGTCTGAAGGGGTTTGAGTTTTGAATGATGTCTTCTAGTGAATTCGATTATGAAATCTACTAATGCCTTAGCTTTGATAGCAATTCATGGAACATAGGATATGTCAAACTCTCCTAACTCCACTAACCATTTAACCAATCATCCAGAAACTTCAGGTTTGTGAAGGACTGATTTTAGCGGAAAAAATGTGGGGATTATAATGGGATGAGCTTGGAAATATGGCTTGAGCTTCTGAGCAGATATCACCAAGGCTAAAACCAATTTTTTAATCTCAGAATACATTATTTCAGGTGTCTAGGAGTGCTTTGCTGACATAGAATATAGGCCTTTGAACCCATTTTTCTTTCCTAATTAAGGCATAGCTGACCGCAATTTCTGATAAGGCCAAATATAGGAGTAGCATTTCTCCTTGTACTGGTTTTGAAAAGATATCAAGAGAGGCTAAGTACTCCTTGAGTTGTTGGAAAGATTCTTCACACTTAGAGATCCACTTCAAGACCTTACTCCCCCTCAAAGTTTTAAAGAATGGAAAGCAACTGATCCGTAGATTTAGAGATAAACCTATTTAGTGTTGCTATCCTATCATTTAACCCCTGAATATCTTTCTTAGTTTTAGGGGACTCTAGCTCAATCAAAGCCTTGATCTAGGTAGGATCTGCTTCAATTCCCCTTTGTGAGACCAAAAACCCCAAGAATTTTCCCTCTGTAATCCCAAAGGTCAACTTTGATAGGGTTAAGTTTCATTCTGTGTTCTTTCAGGATGTTGAATGTTTGGGATAAGTGTTGGATGTGCTCTGCCTTTCGAATGCTTTTGACGAGTATATTGTCGATGTAGACTTCATTGTATCTTCGATCTGGAGGCTAAACAATTTATTCATAAGCCTTTGATATGTCGCTCCAGTATTAACTTATGAGAGATGAAGTCAGGGTCTATTCCCTCCAAGTCTCTAGTTTCCCAAGCAAATACTGAAAGGTTAGCTTTCAAAAGCTTAACGATTTGCTCCTACTCTAAAGGAGACAGAGCTGAGCCAATTTGCATGTACTTTCCTTCTTCTTCGGTGCTGATCGATGAGCACTTTGATGGACTCCTCTGTCAGTTTGGCCATGTTGTCTTTTCCTTTAGGACTTAATGGTTCCTCGATTTCGAAAGGGCATTCCTCGGCATCGCGAAAAATATGTAGCGAAGAGTCTTCCTCTTTGCGATGGTACTATAATGCTATTTGGAGGATCTTTCTTTAAGTGCAAAGGCATAGCACTCTGGAGCAGTGGGCTGACAACCTTTGATGGTGAGCACTTTGTCTTGATGGGTAAATTTAATGCACGGATGAAGGGTTGAAGTATATGCCCCTATATAGTAGGTCCAGAGCCTCCTAATAATGACATTATAAGGAGAATTGACATCTAAGATCATGAATTCAGATATCAGGGTATTCTATTCATCTTTTTCCCCTATTGTGATTGGCAAATCAATTCTACCCATTGGGAAACTGAGGTGCCCATTAAATCCTCCCATCACTACAAAGGTATCTTTGATGTCCTTTGAGTCGAGCTTCATATGCTTGAACGACTCATAGAATAATATGTTGGTAGAGCTCCCAATGTCCTACACGAACCTTTCTAATCTTAAAGTTCGGCAATTTTGAGTAAGATAACCTAGGGCATTATTATGAGGAGAAATGTATCTCAATAAGGTCTAGTTCAGAAAATCGTATCTAAGGTCCCATCTTCATCTTCTTCTCAATGATCGAGATCTGAATGACATGGGGCTCTACCCTTGCCTCCCGAACGTATCTTTTCCTAGGCCCTGTTTGACATCCCAGCTATCGTGTTGTCAACATGAAGCACGAAGATGACTTGTTGATTGTTTTTGGTTGCTGCTAATCATTTCGAACTTCCTTCCGTTCGGGCCTCTGTTTTAGCCTCCTTTAAGGGGTTCTGTCTCCTGTCTTGACGAACGAACTCTCTTAATTGTCCTTGCACGATGAAGTGCTCTATCTCCTACTTCAGAGCTCTACGCTCCTTAGTGGTTCTGTCTTCTGTTTCTGAGGTTCTGTCTCCCGTCTTGGCGAACAAACTCTCTTAGTTGTCCTCTCCCGATGAAGTGCTCTATCTCCTACTTCAGAGCTCTGCGCTGCTTAGTGGTGTGTCTCTGCTCTTTATAGAAATCATAGTACTTGTTTCTATTCCTGGATTCTGGGTTGCTTCTTAGCTGTTCTGGCACTTCAAAGTTTTCACGAGTCTGAACTTACTAGAGTATGTGAGTAATGGAAGTATTTAACTGGGGCATAAGTTTCGTACCTTTAGAGCTAAAGTTATTCTGCACTCTTGGTGTTGTTCTTGTTTCGGGACTCCTAGTTATCTTTTTGTTATCTCTATTGTCTCTCTTTTGAACCTGTTTATCCTTTTGAGCTTGTTTTTTAGCTTTTCGGAAGGAGCCTTTCGTATCTTCTAGATTAATATGTTTTCGTGCTCTCTCCATGAGTGTTTCCATATCTGTTAGGGGGATTCTTAGTTAGGGAATCCTAAAAGCGTCTAGGTCCTAGTCCTGAATTGAGGGTAGCCACCAGAAAACTTCAAATTACAGTCGTTTATCTCTGTGAGTTCGGTATTGAAACAAGCTACGTACTTCCGTAATGACTCTCACTTCGCTTTCTTAATAGGCAGCAAAAACTTTAGCCCCTTTCTTAACATCTGGCTTATCAAAAAGCAATCAAGAAATAGCCTACTGAGTTCATAAAAATTATTGATCGAGTTTTGAGGGAGGTTATGAAATCATTTAAGGGTGGTTCATATTGGTTACAAAGGTTTGACACATAAAGGCATCCGTAGCCCCGTGTAGAGCCATTGTATGTTGATAGTGTGATAGGTGGTTGCCAATGGTCTTTAGACCGGTTGTAAAGAGTAAATTTTGGAACAATAAACTTATTTGGTCAGTTCTTTCGTCATTATGGCAAGAATGAATGACGTAGAGAAACTACTAAGTAATTTTCTTAACTCGTCTTGTTTTGAAGGTACGTGGAACCTCTTGGTCGAGATCGTCTAATCTTGGAAATCGGCTATCTCTTCTACCCTCTGAGGGGCCCCAACACGTTATGGTATGCCTCTAGTGCCGCTTGTTCGTCCAGTCCCATGTTTCCAATTTTTGGATTTATGGGGGGAAGTTTTCTTACGGCAGTAGAAGGGTGTTGTTCTCCTAAGACTGGTGGACAGTGGGACTTTGGGAGGACTGAAGTCCTTGGTGTGCTGGATTGGCTCCAAAGGTCGTTGGGGTTGGTATTCTCGTCTTACTTTGATAATGTACAGAAGGATAGAACGGTGGTATCCATCTCCCAAAAGCTGTTAATGATTGGGGATCAATCTCCATGTGGACGGTACCATAGAGGTACATCGGCTGCATATTGGGTAGCTCGTCATTATGGTATCCTCTGCCCATGGTGGCACCAGGGAGGTTGAGGTCCTCTGTGAACAGCATTTGTTACGGGAGGAGGATTGTTTCATTGGTTTTGAGCTAGTGCAGCTAGAACCTGCGACATAGCAGTGAGTTGTTCCTGTATCTGATCAGATTGTCAGCTGAATTCGATAAAGCTCTTGTTGTAGACAAGCAAGTGTTTGCCCCCTTCCTCCTCCAATAAGAGGCTGACTTTGAGGATTTTGAGAATTCCTTCTAGGACGAAGGTTTGGAGCCATTGGGTTTCCAAAAAGAAGTTTAGTTTCTGACGTAAAATAATGAGAACAATCGTCATTTTCACAGACGGCGCCAAGCTGATATTGCACTTTTCTAGTCTGAAAGCTTCTTCTCCCGAACTACCTGTTAAGAACTTGAGGTCAGAGGGTCATTGAAAAGGCTTTGGCAGTAACCACTCCGATGATAAAGTTAGTAAAGAAATAAAGGTCGTAATTCAATAGAAGAATTGAACAAGAGTTGAGTATGATTAGGAGTTCATGAAAGTAGGGATTGAAGATATCCGTTGACAGTAGTTATCATATTGAATTCAGTTCCCTTATTCTGAAGTTGGTAGCCCATGGAAAGCGGTGACCAGATCGATATGTCCTAGTGTTGTGATCTGTATGCCAGTTGGTCTGACGAAAATTATTCTTGTGATCTGTATAGGGAAGAACTTCTTATAGATACGTGCCATGCTCCGAATACTTCTGTCGAATTATGGTATATCACTTTTATTTATTATTTATTTTTAATAAATATTATAAATTTTAGTGTAGGGGGAAGGAGAATGGGATTAAGGCAAGACATGAATGAAATAGAACTTAATGTGGAGCAAAAGAAGTTTGAGAAAGACCTTTTTTAACAAAAGAAAAAGGAATGAGTTTGAGATAAGAGTGCCTTTTCCATACGCACTAGTTGGCAACCTCCTGCGCGAGTCTACGGATAAGGCCGAAGGGAGACACAATCCCAACACAATGTATTTCCGAGTCATAGACATTAATTATATTAGCTTATCAAGTCACCAAAAGTTATGTAGACACACCAAAACTCCTACTAATAGTCAAGTTCAATGTGTCCTAACAAGTATTTCCACAAGATATATTATCAAAGTAAAAAATAAAAATAAAATCAATAACTAAGCATCAAGTTAAAATAACCAAAGAATTTATATTAGCATTTTAGCAAACACTTAATAAGCATGCTTCAATATTTATGACCATTAATCAATGTATGTGAAAATAGCTATCATGTACTCAATGTCATTCATTTTTAATCTACATTTAACAAAAGAAATTATTGTGAGATAAAAAATAACATTTATCATAAAGTATATCAAGATTATGGTTCACTAATGAAATATAGAGTATACTAAATATTTTTTAATATTCACAAGTGAAAATGAAGATCATGAAAGAATACCCTAAACATCCCATCTTCAACCTTAGGTTAGAAACCCTACCTCTTAAATTCGTGTAATAAAACTCTAAAAATTTCTCTTGGCTTCCTTGTAATATTCCACCAACCAAGAGTATTAAGTTTGATGTAGAAGCTAATGATAAATGATGTTCCAACCTTTCATAATTTCTTTAGCACTTAAGAAGGTCTTTAAGGGAGGAAGGAAGGGAGGTAGAAAGGAAGTTAGGTTTTTTTTTTTTTTTTTTTTCGGCTGCCAAGAGAAGAGAAGGGTGAGAGTTATTCTGGAGAGAAATTTAACTCAACAATTGTGTGTATATAGAAGTTCAACTCTTTTTACTATCAGAGTCTTTCAAGAATTACATAAAAAAAAATATATAAACAAACTCAGTTAGTTCAAAAGGGAGGCTGCACACTACCGCAGTAGTGTTATGGATAAAAATCTCACTTTTGTATTTTTTTTTTTATGTGTGAATAAGGAAAGTAACAGTCCCTATTTTATTTTTGTTGACCAATAGACTATACATTAAAATGTAACTTCTACGTGTCTCAGATTTTATTCTCTGCAGCTTTAGATTGCAAGTTGCAATCTCTCTTTCTTTTTGTCATTCAATTCCCAGCTACATTTATTAGCCTTAAGACTACATGCCTAGTTTTGATCAAAATATCATTTCGATGTATAGTTTCGGTTTGTCCAAAAACAGAAATGTTTCAGAAACATAATAGAAACGGAGAAAAAATTAGAAACATGTGGAAATATAACTTAAAATTTATTTATTTACCAAATAAGCCTATTTATTAAATATTTGTGCATGTTAAAGACATATACATCATATTCATAATAAATGACATAGTATATATATACTATGTAATATCCACACGAATTAGATAATTTGACACAAGTTACATATAAAATAAAAAGTAAAACAAATAACAATTTAAAATTATTATAATTAGTAACTGAGTATTAAAATAGTTTTTCTCTACACTTTATTTTTCTTACTACTTTTCTATTATTTTATGAAAAATAATAGAAATATTTTCTTATAATTTTGAGTCTTAATTCTTGAAAAATAAATGGATATTATTTTTTACTTACTTCTAGAATTATTGTTGATATAAAAGAAATGTTTCCTTTGATTCGCTATGTTTTCACTAGTTTCAATATGTTTCCACGGAAACAATTTTGTTTTCATAAAAACATGTGAATTTCGATATTTCACTAGTGTTTCGTTTCGGTTCCCTGAGAAATGGAAACGTTTTGACCGTTTTGATAGAAAAGAAACGAAATTTTAATCCGTACTTTCAACTTGAGGGTAAATTTTCTTTTCCTTTTACTTTTTTAACATGTATAATTATTACATATTTTAAATCAGCCCCCTTTTCTATGCCATAGTTGTACGGAGCAGCTTTTTTTTTTAAAAAAAAAAAAACTTCATGTTTATATATATATCAAAGGATTTTTAACATGTATAATTATTACATATTTTAAAAAAGCCCCCTTTTCTATGCCATAGTCGTACGAAGCAGCTTTTTTTTTTTTCTTTTTTAACTTTATATTTATGTATATATATATATATATATATATATCAAAGGATACCTATGCATGCACGTATAATGTCAAGCCCACCATTTAATTAATTTATTTATTTTTCACTCTTTCATGAAAGAGGTTCTAACCACCATTATATTCACACACACACACACATCACCTTGAATTTATTTTATTATATTTTTTTTGTGTTGGAGTATTTATGTATAGTTACATGTATGTATATAAAAATAATGTATGATTTATTTATTTTCCATCTAATCCCAAATCTTATACATAGTCATACAATCTAAATAAATTTATGAGCTAACTAGTTTATTTATTTAATTATGTCACTTTGTAAAATTTTCAATACAAGGAATATAAGGTACACATTTAAATAAGGAATTAGCACAGAAAAATTGCATCTAATAATGAAATTGGACCATTAATACTAAACATGTCAAGTTCTAAATTGTCTACCATATTAGTTATCACTAGTTAGCACATATTAATCACAAAATATTTTAATTAATTATTAAAATTACCCGAGACATTACATTCTCTCCACTTAAAAAAAATTTTCATCCTCGAAATTTAGCACATACCTTGCTCGGCAAATAATTATGGATACTTGGTGCGAAACTCTGCTTCTCGCTCTCAAGTAGTCTCCTCCACTCTGTGGTATCTTCAAAGGATTTTGACTGAAGGAATGGTCTTACCCCACAAGAGTTGTGCCCTAGAGTCTAGGACCCTTACTGGTTGCTCCTCCTAGGATGCATCACTATCTACATCCAACTCATCCCAATCTAGAACATGTGAAGGATCTAGCTCATATTTCTTAAGCATGGACACGTGGAATACATTGTGGACACCCATCAATCGTGGTGGTAAGGCCAACTGGTAAGCTACTTCCCCAATCTTGTCAAGGATCTCAAAAGGTCCAATGAATTGCAGTGCCAACTTTTTGCTATGCCCAAAACGTGTCAACACCTTTTGCGGTGTAACTTTCAAAAACACGTCATCCCCAACCTTAAATGTCAAAGGTCGTCACCACTTGTTAGCATAGCTTTTCTGGCGACTCTGTGTTGTCTTCAACTATTGTCTAATCACATTGATCTTCTCAGTAGTCTCCCGTACTAAGTCTGGTCTCAATACAAGTAGGCTCTCTTGTCTTAATCCAACAATTAGGTGATCTACACAGTCTCTCATACAAGGCATCGAATGGTGCTATCTCAATACTCAACTAGGTAGCTGCTGTTATAAGCAAACTCAACCGAGGACAAGTGGTCTTCCCAACTACCCTGAAAATCCATAATGCAAGAACGTAACATATCCTCAAAAATCTGAATAGTACAGCTCGGATTGACCATCAGTCTCTAGGTGAAAAGATGTGCTGAGTAACAATTCAGTCTCTAAGGTTGCCTGTAGACTCTGCCAAACTCAAGCTATAAAACGTGGATCCCGATCTGAAACAATGGACATTGGAATGCCATGAAGGCGTACTATCTCCCGAATATATAATCGACTAAGTGTATCAACTGAATTTGTCACAAAGTCCACAGTCATGTTCTCGTAGTTCCACTCGACCTACTGGACAATGGTTGGAGTAATCCCGCAGGCCTCTGGTGCTTGGCTTAAATCTGCTGACACATCAAGCATCTATTCACAAAATTAGCCACGTCGCCCTTCATCCCTTTCCACCAATATTGGCAACATAAGTCACGATACATCTTGGTACTGCCTAGATGAATTGCAAGTCGTGAATGGTGAAATTCCCGACGTACATCCTTGCGACAAGTAAGTGGAACATACAATCTGCCTCAAAATCTCAAACCATGATCAGTATGAAACACCTAATCCTCGACTATCTCACGCCCAAGAATGCGACTACGAATGGTATCGGCCTCGGCATCAACCTATTGTGACTCAACCACTCTACTCACAAGTGTAGGTAGTGCCACCATAGAAAATAGGGTAGCACACTCCCCAATCTCCTCAAGGATCAAATCAAACTCTGTAATTGCTCCAAGCATTTCCCACTCCCAAATGGAAATGCTCGCCAGATTTCCCTGCGACTTCTTATTGAGTGCGTCTGCCACTATATTTGCTTTCCCCGGATGGTACTGTATGTCAAAGTCATAATCCTCCATGTACTCCATCCATCGTCGTTGCCTCAAGTTCAAGTCCATTTAGGAGAAAATGTACTTGAGGCTCTTGTGATATGAGAATACCTCAAATCACTCGCCATACAAATAGTGCCTCCACCAACTCTTCAAGGCCAATACCACAGCTGTTAACTCTAAATCATATGACAGGTATTGTTTCTCGTGAGGCTTCAATTTTCATGAACGATAGGCAATGACCATGCCCTACTGCATAAGCACACACCCTAATCCGTCCCGCGAAACGTCACAATAAACTGTATACCCTACCCCACTTTCGGGAATGGTAAGAACTAGAGCGGTGGTGAGTCAAGTCTTCAACTCTTGAAAGGAATGCTCAGATGCATCATCCCATACAAATCGGACATCCTTTTTGGTAAGGCACGTTATAGGCATCACTAACTCAGAAAATCCCTTAATGAACGTACGATAATAACCAGCTAGGCCCAAGAAGCTATAGATCTCAAACACATTATTTGGTTTCTCCCAACTCATCACGACTTCTATCTTGGAAGGATCAATGGATACACTATCCTATGAGACAACATGTCCCAAAAATTTCACCTCAATAAGCCAGAACTCACACTTCTCGAGTTTGGCATACAATCGATGCTCCCTTAGGATCTATAGTGTACGGCTGGAGGTGTTCCTCATGTTTTTCCTTTGATGGTGAATATATCAAAATGTCATCCACGAAGACAATATCAAATGCATCTAGATACTCTCGAAAGACGTGATTCATTAGGTCCATGAATGCTGCAAGGGCATTCGTCAACCCAAATGGCATAACAAGTTACTCATGGTGGCCATACCGAGTATGGAACGCAGTCTTTGAAATATCTTCCTCCTTCACCCTCAACTGGTGATAACTCGACCTCAAATCTATTTTGGAAAAACATACAGATCCACTCAACTGATCAAACAAGTCATTGATGCGTGGTAAAAGGTATTTGTTTTTCACAGTCACCCGATTTAGTCTACTATAATCAATACATAATCGAAGTGATCTATCATTCTTCTTTGCGAAGAGTGCTGGAAGCTCCCCACGGTGAAATGCTAGGTCAAATGAAACCCTTCTCCAATAGTTCCTCTATTTGAACCTTTAGCTCCCGTAACTCAGCAGGTGCCATACAGTAAGGTGCCATCGAAATAAGTGCAGTGCCTGGTATCAAATCAATGGAGGGCTCTATCTTACAGTGAGGCGATAACTCAAATAGATCGTTGGGAAATACATCAAGAAAGTCTCGTACTACTGGTGGTAACTCTCCGTGGACACTATCCTCATTACCCAATGTCCTAACTAGAAAACATGCAACTAAGTTCGCCTAAGTCTTGCGAATCTAATGGTCGTGGAATAGTCAGGTGAATCCTGTCACCCAAGAAATAGAAACAATGTCCCTCAAAAGTACACGCTGTCACCCTCCATCTATAATAATCAATAGTTAGCTCGGTAAGTAGTCAACCAATCCATGCCTAGGATAATATCGAACTCTGTTTTGTCTAGCATAATAAAGTCAAAGAGCAAATCAGGCGATCTGCTACCTCAATACCACATGAGCGACAAACTCTCCTAAGCACTGACTCTACCCCCAACTTGGAGTCTCTACTCGGAGTGAATGGTCTAAGCATAGTCCACATCTAAACCCAGTGTGAAAGCAAATGATGCAGAAATGAAAGAATGAGAGGCACCAGAATCAATCAATACATTAGCCCATGAATTGAGCACCAAGATAGTACATCTGACAACTGATGGTCTTACTGATGCATCGGCTGCTATGATTGCGAATACCCTACCTTGAGTCTGCTGATGGCCCTGTTGTCATGTGCCATGTTGTGGAGCCTATGAAGCTACTGTTGATGAAGCAGCCCCCTAAGTTGGCCTAGGTCAGAGGGTCACCGGGAAGGCTCCGATAATAAAGTTAGTAAAGAAATAAGGCCATAATTTAATAGAAAAATTGAACATGAATTAAATGTGTATCTTACAACCTTATTTATAGGTTGTAGATCTTTCAAGTTGAGTAGGATTAAGAATCATGAAAGTAGGAATTTGAAGAGATTCATTGACAATAGTTACCATATTGAATTTTGTTTCCTTATTTTGAGGATTAGTAGTCCATGAAAAACGGTGACCAAATCGGTATGTCCCATTCCGTGTGATTTGTATGCCAATTGGTCTGACGAAAACTATTCTTGTGATCTGTATAATGAAGAACTTTTTATAAACACTGTGTCATGCTTTAAATTCTTCGGTCAAATTATGGTATATCAATTTTCTTTATTATTTATTTTTAATAAATGTTATAAATTTTAGTGCAGTGGGAGGGAGAATGGGATTAGGGCAGGACATGTATGAAATAGAACTTAATGTGGAGCAAAAGAAGTTTGAGAAAGGCCTTTTTTTAAAATAAAAAAAAAAAAAAGGAATGACTTTGAGATAAGAGTGCCTTTTCCATACCCACTGGTTGGCATCCGGAGTGGTTACAGCAAGCTTACTGTATTCTAAACACCAATTGGACACATCTGACTTTAATGTAAAATCTTCTCTCTTTTCATGTTGTTTCTTCTTTTGCAAGAATAAAGAAAGCATTTAAAAAAATCCATTTCTTTTTCTCTATCATTCCTGCATCTAATTCACATTGCGTTTACTCACAATTGGGACCATCAATTATATCATACTTTACTTGCAGTGAACATATAAAATTAATAAAGTTGTTGTTTAATATATCTGTCTCCTTGTAATTAATTATCTAGCTCACGATGTGCTATATATTTTTTCCAAGCTTCAGGTATGAATCAAAATGCATTTCTAGAATTGTTAGAGAAATTCGGGCTGACTTGCCTCGCACAATTTCAAGTGCTAACGAAAATCAAATTGGAATGGAGCCTCGTGTGAAGGAAGTGATTTCAATGTTACGTATAGGGTTAGATGATGTTCGCATTATAGGGATTTGTGGAGAGGACGGGAATCGGTAAAACTACTCTCGCTGAAGAAGTTTTTTACCTAATCCGTCATCAATTTGAAGTCATTCACTTTTTTAAGAATGTTTCAGAATACCTAACGAAACATGGTTCAGAATTTTTGCAACAGAAACTTTATTCTGACATCCTGATGGAAAAACCTGCGACTACAAGCAATGTTTACAAACATTACACCAAGAACAAACTATGCTGTAAAAGAGTTCTTCTCGTTCTTGATGATGTGGATGATGTAGACCAAATAGATACGTTAGCTGTAAAGCGTGATCGATTTGGTTTGGGGAGTAGAATCATTATAACAACGAGAGATAAACAGTTGTTGTCTCGGTGCGAAGTGGATGATGCTTATAAGGTTGATTTTTTAAAAAATTCTGAAGCTATTCAACTCTTTAGTAGGAATGCCTTTATGTCGGACCACCCTGGAGAAGGTTTTGAGGAACTCTCATATTTTATAGTACGTTACCTAGGCGGCCTTCCTTTAGCTCTTGTAGTGTTAGGTCGTTTTCTGCATGAGAAGAAAATGGTTGAATGGAGAAGTGTTGTGGGTAGACTAGAAGAAATTTCAGAAAATAAAATCCTGGATTTACTGGAAATAATTTTTGATGGACTGGAGCATACAGAAAAGGTAATATTCTTTGTCGTTGCATGTTTCTTTAGAGGGAAAAAGAAAAAATCTATAATAAGAAAACTTGAAACTTTTGGTTTCTGGCCGGAAATTGGAATGAAGACTCTGATTAAAAAGTGTTTGATAATTGATTCACCATGCGGTCGGATTGAAATGCATGACCTTATTCAAGAAATGGGTCGGCACATTTTCGGCAGAAGGTGCCTGAGGGAGACCGAGAGATGTAGCAAGTTGTGGAATCCTGAGGATGTCTGCCATGTATTTGCAGAAACTACGGTATGAAGTCTTTCAGAAAAATAAGCTTGGGCATTCTTCTTTATTCATTGAAAAAGCTATAACTTTCCCTAATTCTAAAAAGCATTATTCTATTGTAGTCCTTGTATAACTTTTATTTTTTGGTAGGTATTGTTTACTTATATAACGCTTTTGGCTTTTGGTTGATAGGTGTCAAAAGCAGTAGAACGCATGATGTTTGACTTGGCTTATCCAAAGGGCAGACTACAGTTCCTCAAATTCAGAAATGCAAACCTTTCTCCAGGTTCTGAATACCTTCCGAACAACTCAAAGTCGCTTCATTGGCATGAATACCCAACAAAAACTTTGCCAACAAATTCTGAACCAGAAAATTTTGCTGAATTGAAAATGTTTTACAGTGACATTGCACAACATTGGAAGGAAAAAGAGGTATGGTCGTTAATTTATGTTTTCTTTGTTGTATATACCATGTTATTTATTTATTGTAAAGCAACCGTTGGAAGGGAGTCAAGGCACGACTGTTAGTCATATTCTTTCATTTCTCTATCTTATTGCTCAAATTTTCAAAAGTTTTTTAAGCTCCCACAATTTCCAAAAGTTTTTTAAGCTCTTCTAATTTTTTTTTCTAGCTTAGCTCTTGATTAAAAAATAATGTGTTATATGAATTTGAGCTTATAGTAAGATTACACTTTTTATTTTATCAATATATTCTAACAATTGTAATTTATATATGATTTCTAACAGGTTCTGTTCAAGTTGACATTCATTGATCTTAGTCACTACCAAAAGCTAACTAGCACTCCAGACTTCGCAGCAGTCCCAATGCTGAAAATTCTAAATCTTGAATACTGTACAAGTTTGGTGGAGGTCCACCCATCTATTAAACTTCTCAGGCAAGCTAACTTTATTGAATTTGAAGAACTGCAAAAATCTTAAGAGTTTTCTAAGCGACATGCAGTTGGAATCTCTTGAGATTCTCAATCTCTCTGGCTGTTTGAAACTTGAGAAATTTCCAGAAATCCTTGGGATTATGAAACATCTATTGAAGCTTTATTTGGATGGGACTGCAATAAAAGAGCTACCCTCGTCAATTGAACATCTCACCGGCCTTGAATTAATAGATCTAACAAACTGCAAAAACCTTACGAGTCTTCCAAGCAGTATTTGTATGTTGAACTGTCTAAGAACTCTCTCTCTCTCTTACTGCTCAAAACTTGACAAATTGCCGGAAAAACTGGGAGAGATAGAATGCTTAGAGGAGCTTCTTATAGGTGGAACTGCTATTACACAACCACCGTCCTCTGTTCCATATTTGAAGGACCTCAAAATCTCATTCTTTAGTGGATATAAGGGAACAGCATCTCAATCACAGACTTCTTCATTCGGGTTATTACAGATGAAATGCCAAGATTCCATTAGTTTGGCGTTGCCTTCTATATCAGGTTTATGTTCATTAAGAATACCAGCATCTCGGTGATTGCAATCTATCAGATGGAGTGCTCCCAAGTGATCATGGTTGCTTATCACCTCTGGTAGCATTAAATCTAAGAAGAAACAATTTTGTCAGTGTGCCAGATAGCATCAGTCGACTTTCTGGCCTAATAACGCGCATGTTGAAAGGTTTCAAAAGGTTTGAAGCACTGCCAGAGCTTCCATCAAATAACATGATTTTCATTGTGCAGGTACTATCTACTTGTAAATATCCATTTTGTATTTTTCATCCTGCACAAGAGATTTCGCTGTTATTCTGCTATCGGAATTTGGGTTGTTCGGTGTCTATAAAGCTGTATCAGTGTTGGTTTCAAAAAAGATTGGTGGGACTTGCTGTGTGTTTTATTGCTGAACATCGGGCTGCATTAAACATCAGAATACATATTTCTGCTGAATTAAAAGTCAGAAGCCATGATCTCAATCTGGAAATTCGAAGACAAGTTTTTTCCTAACCAGAAGCCCCATTTCAAAGACTAACTCTGGCAGTTCAAAGACAAATTGACTGGACTTCTTGTGTGTTTTATTGCAAGGTCTCACTTTGCTACTTGTGGGGTTCTCCAGTTCAACCGATTGTGGTCTGAACTCATTTTGCAATATCTACTGTCACATATCAGTAGAGAAAGCGTGATGATCGAGAATGCACGAGGAAGAAGAAGCCAGTGGAAGTGGCTGCTATGACGACGACGTTGATGGTTTTAATCTAAAACTAGTGCTGGAAGGTCATCAGACTCTGGTCGGAACATTTGATAAGGTACTATTAACAAAACTTTTTTTTACAAGGTATTTTAAAAAGTAAAATGTAAAAAGTAATTATTATTTTTATATAAAATATAAAGGTTAAGTGAAAGCATGTTCATAATTATCTCTTAAGAGTGATTTTGATTTTAAAAATTATTTTATTGATCATAAGTTTATTAAAAGGAAAATGTTAGAATCCAAAAAATATTATTTCAAAGCCAAACTATGACACCATGAAAACAACTTAAACCATTTAATAATGAATAAAATGAGAGTAGAATGAAAATAGTTCTATATCATATTATCAAATCAATGTCTCCTTATTTCTGACACACTAGAACACCTTGGCCCACAAACACCTCTCTGTGGCCGCCACATTTTTTTTGCACACACCACACCCATACTATTAAAAACTTCCCAAAAACATATAAAATTAATTAAGTACATACATGAGCTTAGTTAGTTGACCTATATTTTCTCCCTTAAACCAAACTTTTCAAAAAATCCTATCACAGCTGTATCCAAATATTTACTCTAGAGGGTACTCTAGAGAGGGTAGATAAGATATTTTATAAATATTAATAATTTTTACAATTTTAAAAATATAAAATAATTAAAGTGTAAGAAAGTAAAATAGCATAGGGAGAAAAAAGCAAACACAAGATTTTTACAAGGTTCGAAAAACTTCCTACATTATCGACTCAAACATCCTCACTTAAATTTTTCCATTATAGTGACCTCCTTGCAGGCAGAGACCAAGCATTTATCAAGTGAAGAACGCAGCTTTCTTATCCCAAAGCGAAGACATCAATCCTCTTAGCCCAACAAACCTTGTTTGCCTCACACAATGAATAGCGCCTATCCTATCCGCAAATCTTACCACAATGAGATGTAAGAAGAAAGACTATCAATGGTATTCTCTTAAAGAGTGGATTAGGTAAAATGAAAGTTCTCGTTTTACAGATTGATCAATGATAAGCTTTGAGTATTTAAAGATGAGTAGAACTTTTAGATCTAGATTTGGAAGTTGTTAGATCTAAAGCTAATAACAGAAATTGAGAGTTTATGTGCAAGAGTTGTTACCTATGAATGCTATTTAAAATCTCTATTTATAGGCCTTTAAAAGATATACCCATTGAGTTTCAAAAATTAATCATTGCCCTTTTTTGATTAGATTTGTTCAAAATTTGAATTCGTAATTGCCAGATTGACAAAATTAGTCAACTGGTTTAGACAATCAGTCTACTGAATCATAATCTAGTCGACTGAAATGTCGAATGATTTCTCCAAAGGCTTAGAGGTTTATTTTTGTAAAAACAATCAGGTGACTGATTTGAGAGTCAGTCGATTGATAGGTCGACTGATTTTGGCAGATTAGGCATTTTGCCTATCTTGACCAAAATTCTTATTTTCAAATAACTTGATTTTTCAAGGCCTAAAGTACATCAATGAAATCCTTTGAAAAATCATTTTGTGATTTATTTTAAGTAATCATTTAAATAGAAATGCATTAAGATCACAGTCAATTAATCTTTTCAAAATTTTCAACTTCGATTTAACTTGATTTTTCAAAACTTAAGGTACATAAATAAAATCCTTTGAAAAATCATTTTTGTGATTGATTTTAATTGATCATTTAAATAGAAATGCATAAGTTCATGATCAATCAATTCTTTCAAAGTTTTCAACTTCGAACTTAACTTGATTTTTCAAATCGTAAAGTAAATCGATATTTCTTTTTGAAAAATCATTTTATTAATTGATTTTAGTTGACCACTTAAATACTTAAAGAATTACGTTTTGATCAATCAATCTTAAATCACTCAAAAACCCAAATTAATAAAGTTTAAAGTCTTCACTTGACTTCATTTGATTCATTAGGCTTGAGTGCACCCACTTGCTTGAGTTCGACTTGATGCTTGATCTTTAAAATGTATTTTTTCATTTGCATGAATCTTTCAAGTATTGGTAATTCTATTTTGATCTAGTTGACCAATCTGCATTGTTGCTTCATCCGTTATATTGTTTACTTGATTTGCAACATGTTTCAAGATTAAACCTCAATTATTTAAGGGACCAATTATACGATTAAATATTCAAGCATAAAGTCATTCATGATCTTATGTTCACTACATTTGTTTATTCATGAAAAACTTTCTAAAATATGCATCCATACGAATTTTACATTGTTATTATAAAGATGCACCCTAAATATCATGACCTAATCTTAGTTGCTAGTTTTTCATTGATAAGAACCTATGAATGTCTTGACTTAGAACTAGTTTGTGCATTTGTTTGAATATACATGAGTCTAATAATTTCACTTCATATGCTTTATATGCTAAACCTTATGCACAACTTAAATATATTTTACTTTCATGAGTTATTGTCTAACCAATTCTTAACTCATGCTTAAAGTCCTTGAATACGATACTCATATACACGAATGTTTAAAGACATATTTGAATTTTAATTAGTATTATGTAATTGAACAACTTAACCTATTTATGAGATTCAACATTTTAGAACGTGTATACCTATCTTGATTTATAGCTTTTTAAAATTTTTGTTTAAAGATAATGAACTATATCAAGACTTGATCTTAGTTCTTTTATTTTTCTTTTATTCTTAGTTGAGGCAATTTTACATGTTGGATGCGAAATTTTCGGACAACTCAACACGGCAGGGCAGGGTAGGCGACACCTGCTTGACGTTGCAAATAGTGAAAAGATTATTTGCAACGGCTTACAGTAAGTAGCTCGCAAATATTGAAGAATTATTGGCAACACAGTCGCGTTGTAAATAGTTCCTTCCCCAATCAAATTTTCGACATTCCCTCTTTTAAGTTTCCTTATTTTGGCTTTTGCGCAAATTTCCCTCTTGTGCTCTCGCGTTTGGCTCTCGGCTTCTCTCTCGTTGTTCCCTCTCTCAGCTTCTCTCTCATTCAATCTCTCTTGACGCACTCTATCTTGGCTTCTCTCTCGTTTGTTCTTTCTCTTAATGGGCTATCCATCTGCTCTCTCCCTCAAACCCACCGTTTATTGCAATGCGAAGGAGGACAGGGAAGTGAAAAAGAGAAATCAGTTGGGAAGTAGTTTTTCTCTTCTCCAAAAAGTTTCTTTAATTTTTCCTTCATTTTTCTCTTCTCCTAATTATTTTCATTCAGATTAACTTTAATTTTTTTTTCCAAATCATAGCATAAAGCGTCATAGTTTGGGTCTTTTTTTGATAGATTATAGTTAGGGTTTATTAATGTTGAGTTTATATATTGTGATGGCTCTCAGAAATAGAATTGTTGGAAAGAATCAAGAGATTTGCGTCAGTCTGATCATCCGCAAAAAACTGATTGCGGTACTTCCCTTTACGCATACTCTCTCTCTCTCTCGATTTCTTACATTATTTATTAATATATCTTCAAATCAATTTTCCAGTCCCATTTACAGTTTGTTAAAAGCCTTTGTAAATGTTAGACATTGTTACATGCCAATGACCAGCTTAGTTTGTTTTGCCAGTTGCTAGGTTTATCTTTATTTATTCACATTGCTGAGAAACAGAGCAATTTTTTCTTTTTATAATTTTTTAGTTCTAACTTATGTCATTTCATGCATTTGTAGTACAGTGTCCATTTTAATACTAGAACTTTTCGGATTATTTGATTTGTAATATGTGTTCATCAGGTTGAATGTACTCTAGACTTGTGAATATTGCACTGAGCACTGTTTTGGAGTTAAAAAGGTTGATACAATGTCAGAATGTGATGAAAAAAAAATGTTAAATTCATGTTCATGTCTAGTAGGAAATATTTCAGTCATTACAATAGATAATCCTACATTGAAACTTGACAAACAACTTGAAACAAAAGGATGTGGTGGAGGTATTAATTATATAATCCAGGTCTGAGTTCAGCCAGATGCTACTTTTTCAACACAGTAACTGAGTTCCCCACATCTGCATCTGAATTGTTTTAGAAATATATATTAAAGTGGAATGTAAATTCCTCTTGTTTTGAAATATATGATCCCAAAGCCAAATATAATATATATCTAATACAGTAGAACACCTATCATGTTCTCTTTATTCCGTAGCTTATCTTGGTGACTAGTTTTGGTTTTAATAAAATAACAAAATATATAAATAAGCAACAAGAAGGAAACAAAAATTTGATAGGAAATCTCTATAGTCATATACACAAGATTAACTTGGTCCTCATAAATTGATTAACTACAAAGCATACTACTGTGGCAGTTTTTTTCCTGCAAAAGCTGAGTTTTAGAGAGGACGGGTTCCTCCAATTTAGAGACAAAATTGGGGAATGCAGTATTAAGAAAATAATGTAAATATATCCTATATATGTTTATATAAACACAAATAAATACAAAATAAATTGTTGCAATGAATTTGTTTCATCGGAGCTTTAGTTTAATAGATACAAGACAATGGGAAAAACTTAGTGGTTTGCTACATTAGGAGTTCACTGTCAATGGGAACAGGGGATCTAGGTAAATGATGAGGGATTGAATGCATACCATCCTACATAAACCTATGTACCAGCTACCATGTAGTCTGTTTTCAGTTTGAATCAGACTTGCCGTTCTCTAGCCTCATTCATGGCTGCTAGGTATCCATTTTGGAATGTTGCAAGACAGTAATGAAATTTTTCCAAGTGAGGTGAAATTTTAGAAGGCTGCACCATTAACTAGAAAACAAATTAACAATGACTTCATTTTATTTTTGCTTGCTGAGAAAGCTGAAAAATAAAACTTAGTTTTCTGAGATTCCGTTGTTTCACTTCATTTCCATTCTCTTGCATTGGTAACTTAATAAGAGGCAACAGTGGTCAGTGTTCATGTCAAAATTTGAAATGTAAGGTTTATTATTGTTTCTTTCATTTACCATCTTACCCACTCAGTTCCCTTGCTTGGTTTTCTTTATCATCGTTGCTTTCTTCTTTATTTTTTGATTCTTGTTGAAACATGGCTTGCACAGATCATTCCAAGTTCCCATCAGCGTCCAATTGCACTGACCAGGAGAGGTATGAATGAATTTCAACTAGGGGCCTCATTTTATTATTTATAATTTGAAGCTTACATGCTGTCCTGCCGTTATTAATATTTTCTTTCATAATTACCATTATTTAATCTTGATTTTACTCTGAGTTTATGAAGAAAGTATATGTGGTGTATATTGACTCTCTGGGATTCTGTTTGTTGGTACCATGGCAGTTTGTTATTTATGGATTTGAATTAGAGAATGAGCACTTTGTTTATGTGCAAATGGGGAATCTATTTCACTTTCTCTTTTCTTACTGTTTGTTACGTGTTTCTCCTTGAAATTTTTTTTTTGGGGGGGGGGGGGGGGGGGGACGGGGGAAGGATATGGAATGCTCGGTCAGGCTGGGAGTGGCAAGTGCTTTTGTGTTGTACATCATGATTTTCATGGTTAGTAGTACAATAGCGCTTTTGTGTTGTACATCAGATGCTCAAATTGTTGGATCTTCATCACTAAGCCCAACTCTAGTGCCTGCACCGGAACCTGATTTTGTAAACCTCACTGATTTGTTCACTGTAGCCGGCCCATTCGACGCTGCTCTAATTTTTTATTCAATTCATTGTATCAAAGTAGAATCATTTTGTATAACACTAGATCATCATGAGCAGGGCGTTGATGAAGGGAGGAAATCACTTCCATTTTGGTGCCAACTGGCATAATAGTGGTAATTTGATTTACTTGAAACAGTAGTTTTACTTGGCAGGAAAAATCAATTTTTACTCGCATTCCTATATAACTTTCTAAGTATGTATGGCAGGATACATTTTTACAAAATTAATTTCTTTCATGTTTCTTTTACTTTCTCAATTTTTTATTAGTAATATGACTAAGTATAATTTTTTTACCTTTTTTTTTTTTCAGATTAGACCAACAGTTGGATGTGACATATGGACTGCCTTTGCTTTTTTTACCGCTAGTTGAACGACACATTATTTTCTTCTTTTTGTTATATGGATTTTGACCTTGACTTTCAATTATTGTTCGCATAAAATTGCAATATTAGACAATGTTGTGTAATATATTTTGACTATATTTTTTGTAATAATTTATGCTAGCTTTATATTATCATGTAATGAAATGGATGATTTTGGTTCATATGATAGGTTTATTGATATTTTGGTTCATTAAAATTATACTTTGTTAATAGATAGTTTTTAAAATTGTTAGCAAGTTGGATGTATAATAAAAATGGAGTTCGAAAATAAAAAAATAGTATTTTAAATAATAAATAAATTATCTGTGATGCCAGAAGGATGTTGAAATAATAGGCAAAATTTTGTTATTAGGGACGCATGTTAGGGCGTCGCTAATAACATAAAATAATTATTTGCTGACACTTTTAAGACATTGCAAACGTAACATTATTAGAGATGCTTTCAGGTGTCGCAAATAACTTAATATTAGCGACTGCTTTTAGGACATTGCAAATAATTTATTAATCAGTGATGCTTGACACAATTGGTGCTGGTTAAATGGGTTAGTGATGCTGGAAAGCATTGCAAAAAAAAAAAAAAGGACTACTAGCGATGCATCGGTTAAAGCGTTGCAAAAGACTTTTTAACACTACACTATTTAGTGACCCCTTTGCAGCACCAAGGGAGTGTTGCAAAAACCAATTAGCGACGAAGGAAAACTTATCAGCAACGCTTGCAAGCGTCGCAAAAGGTGACTCTTTTTTTTGTAATGATGGTGCACGTATTTCCTCCCATTCTTTGCTTGTAACATGACAACATAGTATAGTAGGAAGGTTTGTGTTAGTTGAATTGCTAGTAATAGAATTTACTTCCACTAAATTGCTCTTTACATTTGCCCGATTCATATTAGTTTTAATTGACCTAAATGTATTGCTGCTCAGTTGGGCTGACTTCTTTCAGTATAGAGGAATAATTGTTGGGGGATTTTATGATAATCTCATATATAATTATTCTCTTAAATAATTAATGACAATAAAATATTCAAAACATAAATCACCAATCCAATTGAAAAGGTGAACACAAATAATATAAAGATTTAAATAAAAAATAGGATTGGAAAACTTAGTTGTGAGTTCAATAAGAGGTATGCTAGGCATTGCCCTAAAGTTGTAGTACTTTTCCACGTGCGGGTACTGTCGGTCACTAATAACTCTATACAACTCATAAAACTCATAGCGGTGCCATCTGTAGAGCACGTCCTCAGAAGGCGAGGGGTCGAAGTCTTGTATTGCATTGTCCATAAACTCAATATAGAAAATAATAGAATGAAAAGAATTAGACCATTTGGAACTCTCACAATAATACATAACTCTAATCCATCCCCATATGAACTAAAGTGTCATGACTCACAACTCACCCTCTACGGATAAGCGGACCGTAACCATCTGACCCGGCCCTTTCGTCCGAACCAGGACCTATTCATCCTGTTACACTATCATCAATGTTACTAACATGTAACCATATCATCATCATATATAAATATAGCGAAAGATAATAAAGTAAAAGGGTTACATGTTCATATCAGTCTGCTAATACAAAAATATGGCCTATAAAATTTCTAAGTCATCACCTTGTCCCCAGGACGTGAATACACAGGAGTACTACAAGACTATACTACTATTACTGTTACATATCAAAATGTTCACCCTCTCATTGTAGGCTCCTACTGTCTGTCCTCTGTATCAGTCCATGAAAAATATATATATATATATATATATATTTGGAATGAGCTAACTAGGCTCAGTAAGTAAGTCCCCTACTCTGCTATGAGTACATGATTTGGAAAGAACTGAATAATCCAATCACAAGGATATGATAGCCAGTTACTATCATAACAACAATCATAGCTCGTAAATGAATATCAAATGATCAGGAATAATACAACAATCGTAACTCGTCAATGAATCTCAATGATCAAGAATATAGTTGATAATCAAGAACATCTAGTCTGAAAGACAATATTATATGCTACAGACAAAAGCTGTCAAATACATGATCAAAGGACATACTCAAATAACGTTGAGCAACTGCCTGATCATTCATACAAGAACATGATCATACTAGGAATCTTAATAAAAAGATAGTAATGTCAAAAATGATGGATACAATAAACTAAGAGGCCCGGCTACCCCTGTGTGCATAAGCACTGAGCTCAATCATGTAAAACTAGTTCCCGTACTCGAGACAGGACCCCGTACTCGGGGTCGAGACCTATTACTCGGGTCATACTACGCATCCAGATGGAGTTTGTGACTGAGCACAAATCTAGCACTGATAAAATATCAAGATCATACTATCTCCACGGAGAAGAATGTGGATCATAATTGGTTCAAGGCAACATAATATAATTATAGCTTTTTACGGCTATGTTACCGGGTTGCCGAGAACAACAACATCTGGCCCCTCTTGGCCCTACGTACAAGTGTACAGAATGGTCCTTTGCACAAATGTATGGAATCTCATGATCAGGACTATAACATCATCAATGGATATGGAAATCAAAGTAAGATACGACATCATAGCTAAGCTATTCCACTGATAAGCAATATCACATAGTGGAATCATAAATGATCTGATATGATAATAAAGAATACAAATACATATAAAAGAACTATGACATGGCAAGCAATGTACTACATGTACAGATCGGTTATTACTTACCTTGAGTTCTTAACATTTCATTGCCTATCCGGTTATCACAATAGCTTTTCCCATAGCTCTCTTTCTTATTTTCCTGTCATTTGAATGATCCTATAATCATGGATTAGAAATATATAGCACATTGAATCAGTATTTATTTCATCATTATACTTCTGGTAAGCTTATTAAGTTATAAGGACGCATTCATCATTTTTTTAGTTTATTATAGGGGCTTATATATAAATTTTTGAGTCTTTTGGATCTCATTGGATATCTGCTTTTGATCATCGGGACACATCGATCATTTCTCATTTTATACATTGATGTTCCTAGAGTCTTATTTAGCCCTTCAATTTTCATAATTACACTTATGACAGTTAATTATATCAGATTGGCCTTTATTCGGCCTTTACTTTGTATTTTTAGCACTTAGGGGTACTTTAGTCATTTTATATTTTATGATATTCTAACCCCGAATCACTATTTAGTTATATATACGAGTTCACAAGTATTTGGGCTTCTATTGTATCAATTTTGTCCAATTTGGACTTTATTTGAGCTTTGTACTGTATTAGGGGTATTTTAGAAATTTTACATCTTATGGTAGGACTACCCCAAAGTCCCCGGATGTCCAATCTGACATTTTCATTGTGTCTGGAATGTTTGAAATTATTAGAATGGCCTTTTCTGGATCTTAGTTTGGACTTTGTTTGCTTTATTTATGGCTCAGGGGTAAAATAGTCATTTTATCATATTTATAAAATATTTAAATTAATTAATTATTTATTAAGTTATTTTTCAGAGGCTTCTTTGCATTAAATTTCCAAATCTTGGGTCAGAATCGAATTACTTAGAATTTTGGGGCCAAACCGTAATTTAGGAAAATGTTGGTTTTATTTATTTTGATTAAAGTATTGAACTAGTGGGTTTATAGAATAAAACCCTAGACCAGCTTAATAAGCCCTTGAACCAACCGGTTCAATCTAGGTCGGAGAATCGGAATAGGATACTCATGTTATCTTTCTTATCCACGGTTTATATTATCTGCAATTCTAATTTAAATTTTCTAGGCCTGTAACCAAACAGCGGAAATCCATTTAAAATTTAGGTTCAAAACTGACACAGTTTAGGATCTCGTTTTTGCATTCGGTCGAGTTCCGACCCGACCCGAACCAGATCCATCCCAACAGACCCGTCTTCCTCACGACTCTCCGGCCACCGTTCAGGCATCGTTTCCAGCACAGGTGCCTGAAAACTGCAACTTTTCCCTACATTTTTCTCATGATTTCCATGTCCGATTTCCTTTGTTTTTTACACCGATCCATTCCTAAAACATTAAGCAATCTTTTGGGACTGCTTTTATCCTTAAAATGTACAATTTTTCTAACACCCATCATCTTTTCCGAACCACTGTATTTTGACAGAACATGGTCATTTGTTGGCCATTTTTCACAACTCAAGTTGTTTTGAGATCCTGACACAATTTCCTACCTTTTTGCAAGCATAGAATCAAGTTCGTCTTCAATTTCTATCCGTTTTAACAGTGAGTTACAGGGGCTGGTTTTCTATGGTTTTCTTAAGTTTTCTTTCTAGTTTTCCCTACAAATTTTGATTCTTAATTCTCTACAGAGCACAAGAGGGAAATCTTGACACATACCATTGGTCTCAAGCTTAACTCTTGAAGCTTCCTTTTCTCTGTCATCCATGGCAGCTCCCTCTGCTATAACAACCACTACAGATTTCTTCTCTCTCTCACTTCCTCTTTCTCTCTTCAGCTTCTATCTCACACTTTTTTTTTTTTTTTCTTGTTTTAGGAGTTGGTTGCTTATAAGTTGGTTATACTCATATCTATCCATATATATATATATATATATATATATATATAATTCTAGAAATCCCCAGCTTTTTCCCATAGTCGGTTGGGGTAGTTTGCTAGAAGTTTCATGCTTCATGCAGCGACTCTCATATAATTCGGCTCTAGAAGCATCAACTTCTTTTTGTTTTCTTTTCCTTGCTTTTGCCTTTTTCTTATATATATATATATATATATGCTTTTGGTTGGTCAATTTTTTTGGCTCAATCTTCTACCTTCTCCAGCAGCTTCTTCTTGAAGCTTTTGGTATATACATATTATATATATATATATTTATATATATATATATACATATTTATACATACATATATGGCTCATGTACATTTCACTAATTGATATATATATATATATATATACGTTTAGAAATACTGTATACATATGTGTACGTAGGATATGTTTCAGTAATCGTCCCGTATTAGTATTTTATTCCATAAAATATTAAGTTATAACATGCCAGTAAATTTGGCATAAAACCGGGCTTGATATCATTATTACTTATTTTATTGATTTTGGGTCCCCGTTCAGTACCTTATATTTTATCCATATTATTTTCATAATTAATTTTTCATATTTGCCTCATTTATCCATTTCAGCACACGGTCGACCGGTTTGTCAATTTTCGAGTATACACCATCTTTAGTGTTTTTGGATTAATCTCATATTTTCTGATAATTTATCCCATTCATATGAGCTCGGTTACTGTTTTAGTCTTACCGAATTTTCGGGATATTACATTTCTCCCCCCCTTCAAAGGGTTTTGTCCCCAAAACTCAACGTGCATTATAGGGAAATCAATCGTCTATCCATCAAGGTTCATTATGAAAGTGTATACTGCCTTGTGACTCAGTAAAATGTCAGAAGGTCTTGACCTCTATCACTTCTACTGACATGTCTCCAATTGTCATTAGTTCGAAAATTCCCCAATTCACATAAGTGTCAAATTAAATCTAGTATTTCCACAAGAAGTCTGAATTGACAATCCACAAAATATATGTTGTCACAAAGATTCAATACTAGATCCATTTTACATTAAATCAAATTTGGCAATCATCCTCAAATGATTAGAAATCATTCACTAAGATCATTCAATCACATTTGATTCCACAAAATAATCATTTTGATATCCACAATCAAAATTATCAATGCCATAATTGGTTCACTTGTAGTTGTTTTCCTCCCAATCGGTATATCCACAATCATTCATATTATTATCGACATGTCCTCGACTCATCACTAATACTATTTCTTCAAGCAAGAAAAAGTTTTTCACCAATTTCATACTCCATTTTAACTGATTAAATAGTGACTCGAAAAGTCCCAAATTTTACTTGTTTTACTTTCCCGAGACTTTATATTCCAAGTTTCCAAATTCTAGTCTTAGCGTGTCAAAACTTATCTCTTTAGTTTCTGAATCTGTAATCTCGGGTTTATTATACTTGTATTACTCTTTCTCGGAGTCATCTGTTTACTTACTTGACTATTTCTATTGTCTTTCATAATATAACTAGCTCTACGTCTAGTCTTGGTGTTGACTTTATTTGGTACTTCATGTTTTTCCCAACTTCTGTTGGTGTTATGTGATGTATCGTGTAGCAAGTAAAAATACCTAATACCTTGACCTTTGCTTTTCGATCAATTACTTTGGTATTGATAATATAAAGGTAATGGTGTTACCAAAATATACTACTCTTATCATTTAGAGTATATTAGATTTCTTATTCAAGTACTGTAGTCTTTACTTAAGAATAGAGTCTTTAATTACCAATTCCACCTTGTATTTTATCACATGCACTCGGCTGCATGATTTGCAATGTTAGTGATCTAAGTCTCTTTTTGTTTCTCAGACTCTGTTTAACTGTTACGGACATCATGTTTCCTTTTGTATTTTATTATCAGATTGCCTTTTATATTCACACATACCCTTCAGTTTTTTTTTATGATGATTTACTCACGTGCCCTTGGCTTCACAACATGTGCTCATGAGAGAGGAAATTTTAGATGCCATTTATGATTTTCAAGCACGTGCCCATCTCTAAGGGTTATTTGGAGATTTACCAATTTCCTTTCGTTTTATTGTATGTATTTCATTGACACATCTGTCTTTGTTTTTGAATTTATATGCATTCATCTTTTTAATTTAGACAGGTTGAGGAAATCAAATCCTCCATTTTCCCAGGTTATCAATAGAGCTTTTATAGACTTTCAATTTCTTATTTCTTTATGAAATAAATTAATGCAATGATACTCAATTCGTTTCTTTCTCAAATCTTGATAGACTTATTAGTAGACTTATTCAAATTTCTTTGGGTAGTCTTTTACTTTCATCATTATGTCATCATGACAGTCTATTTTTGAAAATATTCCCAACTGTGATGTCATATTTGATTTGCCTTGAACTTCCCACATTATTTTGAACAACTCAGATCTCAAAGTCTTATGACCTTTAGTTTAGTCATTATTTTGTTTTCTCTTACTTTTTGCATCAAAAGTTATTCAGTGCGTCAAATTTTCATACTTATCATATTCAGGTTTCCATGATATGTTCCATTTTTCTTCCCAATCGTTATTCGATTTTCACGTATTTGTTCAACCATATACGGAGCTCCCTTACTTTCTGCATTCTCAAAGCCATACTGTGAGGTGATTAATCTCATCTGAAATCAAAGATTCCATAGCATCCTAATACTTATTTGTCTACGAATGCTATTATTCATATTTCTGTCCATTCTGGATTTCATATCATATATTAGTTTAATCAATTTGCCACCCCATCATTTTATCGTCATATTCGACATTTAAAGTTTATCAGGACTATGTCAAGTCTTTCCCACTATGGGAGTTCTCAACCTCTTTAGTAATATAAATTTAGTTACTCTTACTTTCTATCTTAATCAAAATTGTCCTCATAATATTTTGGAAAAACTTGTACTACTTATCATAGTCATTGACTTCTCAAGCTTTTCTAGACACTTGCTACAAGTTTCGTTCCTTTAATCATCAGATCACACCAATCTTGAAAGATCATTTAGAATCATTTATCATTTACCGTTTAGCCTAGATCTAGCTAACCCAACAAAATACTGTCACCATGAGATTATATCATCATCTAGATCCATAAGATCAATTAAATTTTCCACTGATCTTTATCATGCATTAGCCTTCTCTTCGATTCATTATATTTCATCATGTACCCTCTAACAGTCTCGCTTATTCAATAATTATCTCCCAAGGCTTTATATGTCTTTACCCTGTCAGAGTCTATCTATAACTCATTCAAGAATCCTTACTTTTCTAACATATCCTCAATCCATCCGAAGTCTCAAACCCCACATGTCATTATCTATTTAGTCTTCCTCAAACTATCTCTTTTATAAATTGTTATCAAATCATCGACTTCCTACGTTTCCACAATTTCAAATCTATGTCTCCCCATTCATTAACCAATTCATAACTTAAATATCTAGGAATCATTAATCTCAATACTAGTATGAATTCTTTCTAAAATCCTTAACCTTTGCCTTTAAGTATACTATTATCTCCCAAAATTACTATGCATTTGATTATTTTAATCGCCCTTGAATTATTAACTTCAATCATAGCTTAGTCTTTCCAGAAAGACTGTTAACCTTAGTGCTTAAACATGCTATCATCACTAAAAATTCACTCAATCTTTTAATCATCTAAGTCACTCAATAGTTCACAAATTCAATTCTAATATGATCTTTCCCAAAGAATAATTAACCTATAACACTGATATAATCCTCAAAGTCTCAAGATCATCAAATTCGTTCATAAGTCTATTTTTGTCTCCCAATAATTTTTGATTATCTGATCATCTTAATCACCCAAGAAATATCAACTTCAATCATTTTCCTAAGATCGTTAACTATTACTCTATCATGATAACTATAGAAGCATGCCGGGCTAACTCCGTAAATCTGGCCTCATACTATTCCATCTCCAACAGCCACTCCTTAGACCTTAAAGAGCCCTTGATGCCATCAAAACTAAATGGCTTCATCGCCTAGAACTACTTGTAGAGATGAGTTGAATCTTTATCATTCCCCTAGTGGCCTGGCTGTACTGAGGGCGACACCTGCTACGTTGGCTGAACTACTAGTTGTACTGGTATAATCGTAATATTGCTGATCTAGTCAAACCCTTCACTGCCAAAATATTAACAGTTAACGTTATCTATATATAATCATTTATCTATCATGCTAAGCCCACATACTAACTGACTCTACTGGACATTTGACAATAGTAGTACACTAGTCTTAACTCTCATGTATCACTTGTAAAACCTAGGTTTCCCTAGTCATTCTGAACCTATTGCTCTGATACCAAGTCTGTCACGACCCGCAACCCACACTCTACGGATAAACGGACCACAACCATTCGACCTGGCCCTTTCGCCGAACCTAAACCTATTCATCCTATTACATTATCATCAGTGTTACTAACATGTAACCATATCATCATCATATATAAATATAGCGGAAGACAGTAAAGTAAAAGGGTTACACGTCCATATCAGTATGCTAATACAAAAATATGGCTTGTAAAATTTCTAAGTCATCACCTTGTCCCTAGGACATGAATACACGGGAGTACTACAAAACTATACTACTATTACTATTACATATCAAAATGTCCAACCTCTCGATATAGGCTCCAACTGTCTGTCCTCTGTATCAATCCCTGAAACATATATATAAATTTGGAATGAGTTAACTAAGCTCAGTAAGTAAGTCCCCTACTTTGCCATGAGTACATGATCTGAAAAGAACTTAATAATTCAATAACAAGGATAGGATAGCCAATCACTATCATAGCAATAATCATAGCTCGTAAATGAATATCAAATGATCAGGAATAATAACAACAATCATAGCTCGTCAATGAATCTCAATGATCAAGAATATAGTTGATAATCAAGAACATCTAGTCTGAAAGACAATATCATATGCTATAGAAAAAAGTTGTTAAATACATGATCAAAGTACATACTCAAATAACGTTGAGCAACTGCCCGATCATTCATACAAGAACATGATCATACTAGAAATCTCAATAAAAAGATAGTGATGTCAAAACTAGTGGATGCAACAAACTACGGGCCCCGGCTACCCCCTGTGTGCATAAGCATTAAGTTTAATCATGTAAAACTGGTCCCCGTACTCGGGATAGGACCCCATACTCGGGTTAGGACCCCTTACCCGAGTCATACTTTGCATCCAGATGGAGTTTATGACTGAGCACAAATTTGGCACTAATAAAATATCAAGATCATGCTATCTCCACGGAGAAGAATGTGGATCATAACTGGTTCAAGGCAACATAATAAAACTATAGCTTTTTACGGCTATGTTACTAGGTTACCGAGAACAACAACATCTGGCCCTTCTTGGCCCTACGTATAAGTGTACAGAATAGTCCTTTGCACAAATTTATAGAATCTCATGATCAAGATATAACATCATCAATGGATATGGAAATCAAGAGCAAGATACAACATCATAGCTAAGTTATTCCACTGGTAAGCAATATCACATAGTGGAATTATAAAGGATCCGATATGATAACAAAGAGTACAAATATGTATAAAAGAACTGTGACATGGCTGGGAATGTACTACATGTACAGATCGATTATTACTTACCTTGAGTTCTTAACATTGTATTGCCATCCGATTATCACAATAGCTTTTCTCATAACTCTCTTTCTTATTTCCCATCATTTGAATGATCCTATAGTCATATATGAGAAATATATAGCACATTGAATCAGTATTTATTTCATCATTATACTTCTGGTAAAATTATTAAGTCATAAGGACGCATTCGTCATTTTTTTAGTTTATTACACGGGCTTGTATATAAATTTTGAGTCTTTTGGATCTCATTAGATATCTGCTTTTGATCATCGGGACACATTGGTCATTTCTCATTTTATACGTTGATTGTTCCATAGTCTTATTTAGCCCCTCAATTTTAATAATTTCACTTCTGACAATTAATTATATCAGAATGGCCTTTATTCGGCCTTTACTTTGTATTTTCTGTACTTAGGGCTATTTTGGTCATTTCATATTTTATGATATTCTGACTTCGAATCATTATTTTGTTATATATACGAGTTCACAAGTATTTGGACTTATATTGGTATCAATTTCGTCCAATTTGGACTTTATTTGAGCTTTGTACTGTATTAGGGGCATTTTAAAAATTTTACATCTTATGGTGGGACCAACTCGTAGTCCCTGGATGTCCAATATGACATTTTCATTGTGTCCGAAACGTTTGAAACTGTTAGGATAGCCTTTTCTAGATCTTAGTTTGGACTTTGTTTCTTTATTTATGGCCTAGGGGCAAAATAGTCATTTTACCATATTTATAAAATATTTTAATTAATTATTTATATATTAAATTATTTTTCAAGGGCTTCTTTGCATAAAATTTCTAAATCTTAGGTCAGAACCGAATTACTCAAAATTTTAGGGCCAAACCGTAATTTGGGAAAATGCTAATTTTATTTATTTTGATTAAAGTATTGAACCAGTGGGGTTATAGAATAAAACCTTAGACCGACTTAATAAGCCCTTGAACCAACCAGTTCAATCTGGGTTAGAGAACTGGAATAAGAAACCCCTGTTATTCCTTCTTATCCACGGTTTATATTATTTGCAATTCTAATTTAAATTTTCTAGCCCTGTAACCAAACAACTAGAAATCCATTTAAAATTTAGGTTCACAACAACACAATTTAGGATCCCCTTTTTTGCATTCGGTCAGGGTTCTGACCTGACCCGATCCAGATCTGGCCCAACAGACCCGTCTTCCTTCATGACTCTTCCAGCCACTGTTCCTGGCGTCGTCTTTAGCAGCCGGTGTCAGGAAACTGTAACTTTTCCCTACATTTTTCTCATGATTTCTACATCCGATTTCCTCTATTTTTTTACACCAATCCATTCCTAAAACATTAAGCAATATTTTGGGACTGTTTTTATCCTTAAAATGTACAGTTTTTTCGACACCCATCATCTTTTCCGAACCACTGTATTTTGACTAGAACATGGTCATTTGTTGGCCATTTTTCACAACTAAAGTTGTTTTGAGATCCTAACACAATTTCCTACCTTGTTGCATGCATAGAATCAAGTTTAGTTCGTCTTCAATTTCTATCTGTTTTAACAGTGAGTTACGGGAGCTGGTTTTCTATGGTTTTCTTTCAAGTTTTCCCTACAGATTTTGATTCTTAATTCTCTACAGAGCACAAGAGGGAAATCTTGACACATATCTTGGTCTCAGGCTTGACTCTTGAAGCTTCCTTTTCTCTGTCATCCATGGCAGCTCCCTCTGCTATAGCAACCACTACAGATTTCTTCTCTCTCTCACTTCCTCTTTCTCTCTTCAGTCTCTGTCTCACTCTCTTTTTTCTTGTTTTAGGAGTTGGTTGCTTATAAGTTGGTTATACTCATATATATCCGTGTATACACACACACACACACATGTAGACAATTCCAGAAATCCCCAGCTTTTTCCCATAGTCAGGTTGGGGCAGTTTGTTAGAAGCTTCATGCATTCACTCTCGTATAATTCGGCTATAGAAGCATCAGCTTCTTTTTGTTTTCTTTTCCCTGCTTTTGCCTTTTTCTTATATATATATATATATATGTGTGTGTGTGTGTGTGTGTGTGTGTGTGTGCTTTTGGTTGGTCAATCTTTTCGGCTCAATCTTCTACCTTCTCTAGCAAGTACTTCTTGAAGCTTCTGGTATATACATATATTATATATATATATATACATATTTATCCACACATATATGGCTCATGTACATTTCACTAATTGATAGACATATATACGTTTAGAAATACTGTATATGTATGTAGGATATGTTTCAGTAATCGTCCCGTATTAGTATTTTATTCCATAAAATATTAAGTTATAACATGCCGGTAAATTTGGCATAAAGCCGGGCTTGATATCATTATTACTTATTTTATTGATTTTGGGTCCCTGTTCGTGCCTTATATTTTATCCATATTATTTCCATAATTAATTCTTCATATATGCCTCATTTATCCGTTTCGGCACTCGGTCGATCAGGTTTCTCAATTTTCGAGTATACACCATCTTTTGTATTTTTGGATTAATCTCATATTTTCTAGTAATTTATCTCATTCATATGAGATAGGTTACTGTTTTAGTCTTATCGAATTTTGTGATATTACATAAAGGATATCTATTTATAAACTTACGAAAAACCGTTACAAATTGTTACTTAAAGTACAAATCAATATATTGATTAATAGAAATGATGGGCCTAAGAAAACCATCATTTAGTTGGGTAATCAAGAGTTTTATAACACCCAAACTAACAATTATATGACTCACTAAATTATTATATTTAAACCCAATTAATTTATTTTATTTTTATTAAAATTCTAACAATCCCCTTGCTTAGTGCTATTGCCAAGTAATTTTATGAGTAAGTTTTAGATTGTCACACTGAACCAAAATCCTGGCTTCACCCCTGCTTAGTGCTATTGCGTAAAGTTGTGTCCTCTCTGAGGCCATTGCACATATAGAGAGAAGTAAAAATATTACTGAATTTGACTGAATTATGAAGTTAATATGGTAAATCAAAATAGCTTGCCAGCATAAAATGATCTTTCACCCTAAGAAGTTTAGCATCCCTTGTGCTTGAAGCCTTGACGAGATTGATGATGAGAACCCATGACAACATCAATTTATGGAAAACCTAAATTTTATTGATGTAAACACAAAATTACTATTTTGTGTAGCATGTTTGACTTCAAAGGATTCATTCTCCATTTTCAATAAACAAAAAGTAAATCATCTTGCCCAATTATATCCAAAAGAAATTTTGAAGGGCCCTATATGTATCTAGATGATATGTAATAGACCTAGAAGGGGGTGAATATGTCTATATGAAATATTAGACTTTTTTTAACTAATTTTTAACTTACTTCAATTAGATTGAGATTATCACTTCAATTATATGAGAATTATGTTCTAATGCATGCAATCAAATATGGTGACATGCAAAGAATAAACTATGACAACAATAATAAATTAATAGTAAAGAGATAGAAAGCGAGACACAATGAACTGAATTTGTTGACGATGAAACCATAATAGATCAACTAAATCTACTTTGAAAAAATCTGACCCATATACACAATCAACTAGAAGATATTTGATTATAACAGACTCTATAGAAATAACAACTTAATCTCTCAAGTCTTGTTCATGATCTGTATCTTCTCAAACTTGACTCACCAAGCACTCTTCAAGTGAATCCACCATTTCGAAGTCCACGAACGAAAAATCCCAAACACAATTGTGATCTCTATGCAATCTCAAACTCTATCGATTGCACAAACTTAAACTCCACAAGTTTGCACTCCAAGGATGACGTAGAAGATGAATTTCAAGTTCTTATGCAAAGAACTTGATCTATATGTGCATAATGTATTTGAAGAGAATTTTTTAGTAAAGTTTAGAAACACTCTATGATAGCAGCCAAGAGTTCTTTTACGAAATAGAGATCAAATCCTCATATAGGATAAGTTTTGGAAACCAAATCGTGCTATTTAAATCAAATTAGGAAACTGATCTGCGCTGATATTAATTCGAATGAACTTGGATTTATTCAAACAAACAAGTTCATTAAAACAAAATATCAAATGAAAGCAAACAAAACCCTACTGGAATTTTCATTCGGGCAAAGGTTGGGTTCGTTCGAACGAACTCATTTCACAAATGCAGCACCCCAACTTCAAATGGACATATCTCACTCATACGAAGTTCGATCGGGGCTTTCTACCTATCATTGTGAAGCTATTGAAGTCTAATTTCATATGAAATTGGTCTCAGCCTAGAATTCAAAGTATTTTTCGAGTTATGATCAAAATACTAAAAATAGGTCAGTCTAGAATTTATTTTCAAAATCTATTTTGATTGACCTTCTTCTTCGAAAAAGTCATGAGACCATTTTTATATATTGAAAAACATTCCAAACAAACTTCTAAGATTTAGAAAGATGTTCCCAAGTCAAATTTAAATTAAAAATATTTTGTACATGATGTGAGTGTGTGAACCAAACCCAATGCATCCAAACCATTACTTTTACTTACCCTTGCGAACATTGCATTTGCTGAATCTGACCATGATGCTCGGATGTTTGAGTGAACACAAGATTTAAGAATACTACTCACATGGACTTGGACACATTACAACTTAATATAGTTTTATCAACACATATTAGCCAATACAAACATAGACAAATAGTCCTAACAATTTTCTACAATAGACATCTTGGTGCTTGAAGATCAACTAGATAATTATATGTTTCTTATGCGCTCTAGCAGTGAGTTTTTAGAATTGACAAGGATTGGTATCTTACTCAGGAGATGGTTAAGATTGGAAAAAACAAAGTATATCCCTTAGTTTACTTGCTTGTGAAATTGGCACTAAACCCTACCAATTGCTACTACCGTATTGTAGAAAGGGCATTTTCTACTATGAAGATTGTGAAAAGTCAATAATACAATGGAATGAAAGATTGTCTATATTGAAAGAGACATATATAACACTATGATAATGAAGCTATCATGCAATGCTTCCAAAATATAAAGAATCGTCAGAGAAAATTGTGGGTGCTAAATAGAAGACACTTCTACTCTTGTGAAAATTTGGGTTGTAATTATTTTTAAGAGTTTATTGGAGGGGGATATTGTATACGACTTTTTTTATTGGATATTTTGTATAGCCTAAAATTTTTAGGGTTCCTTTTTTTATTCAATTTCTTGTCTACTTGTAAGTTCTTATATATATATATATATATATATCAATGAATATAGTTACTTGTCGAAAATATTATCAATCAAAATTAAATTTTTATACTTTCAAAATTTTAAAATTATGATAGAACATTATGAACAAATTTTTCCTGCCCGGCCTCATCCCAGATAATTATCAAATGCACTTTAGTATATTTAGTTTTTCTTTTTAAAAAAAATAAAATTGAGAAATTTTTTTTTTATTCATTAAAAGTATTTCTAAAAAAATGTTATAACAGTACCTAAAATTTTGAGGAAAAATACAAGGGCCAACGTATTTTTAGCCTTAAATAAATAAGGTGACCTGACATGTTCATGTTTTGGATAAGCTTGTTAATCAGGCTGGGTTAAGGTAGCTCAAACTCAGTGCAATAAAAAAAAAATTTCTAAGCTTGGGACCAACTCCGGCTCTATACTTTAGATCACTTTTATAGTCCTCTGATCAGCCCAATATATTGGACTAGGTTCAATCCTAGTTTTGGCCAACCTCGATCACTCCTCACATCAGCCCACTTATTTGGACTACGTTCAATCTGGGTTTGGGCCAGCCTAAATTAAATGATCTATTAACACGTCTTTTGAAAAGTGTGAATGATACATTCAGTTCAAAATCGTTCTAAGGGGTATAAAATAATAAGGGTAAATTTGACTGATATTTTTTGAGATTTTTGAGAATTATATTGATCTCTTTCGAGATTTTGAAAATTAGACTAATCTCTACTACTTTACTTCACAATATATAGACACTTAGCTCCAGTCAAATTTTTTTTTTTCCTTTAAAATGAAAAATTTGTTTCTTTCATGTTTTTTTCTTTCAAAATTTTTTAAATTTTAACCAATTTCTTTTTATTTTCAAATAAACAGTGATAAAACTTTAAATTTATTTTTATATAAAATAAAAATAAGTTATTTAACTTAAATTTATTTTTATATAAATTAAAAAAAGCTTTAAAAAAAATTACAAAAAAATAAATAAATAAAATAGACACTTTTTTAGTTTTGAAGAAAAATTTTGACTGAAATGAAGTATTTGTATATTGTCAAGTAAAATAGAAGAAGTCAATGTAATTTTAGAAATCTCAAGAGAGGTTAGTGTAAATGTCAAAAATCTTAATATAGGTCAGTGTAATTTACCCAAATAGTAAAGACATCATGGAATGGGCTAAGCTTTCGTTTAAGCTATGTATAGCACAAGCTGGGCCTGAACTCAGATTTATCTTAGCCTAAAAGGATATTGGTTGAATAACAAGTTTTGAGTTTGCAAAAGTCTCAATTGTGGATGGGTATCCTTATTGATATACCATAATCTGGCTACAGGCAATTCAGAGCCCCCAGGACATGACACGTGTCCACGAAGAGTTCTTCGATACACAGATCTTGAGGTAGTTAGTTCATTCGACTGATCAAGTACAGACACTTCTGAGATAAGGGATTCAGAACTGGTTACCGTTTTCCTTAACCTACTAACCTCAGAATAAAGAAACAAAGTCCAATATGAAAGCTACTATCTATGAATATCTTCAAATTCCCTACTTTCATGGCTCCTAATCCTACTCAACTTGGGAGATCTACGCCTTATAAATAAAGCAGTAAGGTACATTTTCAATTTATGTTTAATTTTTATCTTGAATTACTGTCTTATTTCTCTACTGACTTTATCATCAGAGCGGCTACCACCAGGAGCCTTCTCGGTGACCTTCTAACCTCATGCGCTTGATAAGTAATTCGAGAGGAGAAGCCTTTAGACTAGCAAGAGCAACATCTGTTTGGTGTCGTATGTGGGAACGGTGATCATTCTCATTATTTTTCATCAAAAAGCCTATTTTCTTTTCTTCAAAAAACTAATGGCCCCAAATCTTCGTCTTAGAAGGAATTATCAAAATTCTCAAAATCCTCAAAATCAGCCTCTTGCTAGAAGAGGAAGAAGACAAATGCTCGTTCATCTACAACAACAGCTTAATCAGATTCAACTACAGTCCGATCAGATGCAAAAACAACTCGCAGCTATGTCACAAGCTCTGGCTTCACTTGTGATACTCTTGTCCCATATCGGTTGGGTGGGAGTAGTATGATTAGAATATAAGACACCATAAGTCTTACTACTAAAAATGTGGGCTTAACCTTTTGAGCTATAATGTTATAGGCTTTTTTAGGTTGTTGGGCCAGTGGGCTTGAGGTATTACATTTATGGTATCAGAGCTGATTCTTAGAGGGTAGAGGCCCCAAGAGTGTCTGTTTAATGGGTAGCTAGGAGATCGTGATCCACTCCATGAGGACGTGTGGTCCCAAGGGGGGAGAATGTGATACTCCTATCCCACATCGGTTGGGTGGGAGTAGTATGATTAGAATATAAGACACCACAAGTCTTACTACTAAAAACTTAGACTTAAGCTTTTGAGCCATAATGTTATGGACTTTTTCAGGTTGTTAGGCCAGTGGGCTTGAGGTGTTACATCACTAGCTTAGAACCAGCGGAACAATCTTCTCCCTTCCACTAACGCTGTTTATGGAGGACTTTAACCTCCCGCTACCACCATGGGCGGAGTATCCCACAATGAGGAGTTGTACAATGCGTAACCGGTACACCCTCACGGTATCGTTCATATGGGGACCGATCCCCAATCATCAACAGCTATGGGGAGAGGAATACCAACGTTTCACCTTACCATTCATTACGAGAGCAGGACGAGAATACTAATTCCAATAGTCTTTGGAGCCAATCCAAGCGTAGTAAGGACTTCAGCCTCCCGAGGTACAACGTCCACCAGTCTTAGGAGAGCAGCACCCCACTGCCATTACTAGACAAATTCCCCCTGTAAATCCAAGACTTGGAAGCACGAGACAAGACCAATAACGGGTTTCGACCGCACAATAGAACCTACCTAGGGCCCTTCAGACGGTAGAAAAGATAGCAAACTCTCAAGATCATACGATCTCAACCAAGGGGTTCTACGTCCCTCTAGAACAAGACGAGCTAACTAAAATGCTCGATAGGTTTTCCACGCTATTCATCCCCTACCATAATGATAGATGAGCGAATTAAGAAATATATTGTTCCAAAATTCACTCTCTATGATGGGTCTGAAAACCTTGGGGACTATCAATCTCATTATCATCATATAGTGGCCCTGTACGAGGCTACCGATGTCTTTATGTATTGAACTTTTATGACTAGCCTGAAGAGTATCACCCTTAAATGGTTTCACAACCTTCCCCAAAAATTGGTCAGCAACTTTTATGAGCTCAGCAAACTATTCCTTAATTGCTTCTTAATGAGTAAGAAGTTAAGAAAAGGGCCAGAGTTCTTGCTGACTGTGAAAAAAGCAAAGGGAGAGTCACTACGGGAGTACTTTGCTCGTTTCATTACTGAACTCACAGAGATGAACGACTGCAGTTCAAGTTTTCTGGACCCTTTCAGGATTCTTTGACCAAGAATCTCCCTGCCGATATGACAACGCTCATGGATAAAGCACGAAAGTATATTAGTCTTGAAGATACGAAAGCCTCCTTCTAGAAAACCAAATAGCAAGCTTAGAAGGACGAACGGGTTCAAAAGAGAGATAACAGGGACACTAAAAAGAGGACCAAGAGTCCCGACAAGAGAACGACATTAAAAGCCCATAACAACTATGGCTATAGAAAGTATAGAACTTATACCCCGTTAAATGCTTCTTTTACCCATATACTCCAACAGGTTCAGACTCGGGAAAATCCTAAGGTGGTCAAAACCACTAAAAAGCAACCCTGACTCAAAAAGAGAAACAAGTACTATGATTTCTATAAAGAGTAGGGCCATACGACCGAGGAGTGTAGAACTCTGAAGCAGGAGATAGAACACCTCATGTAACACCCTGACCTGAATAAATCAGACTAATTCCAAAAATGCCCAAAAAGAGTCAAATAATAATACCGAGGGAGACCAAGCCAACGAATGTAACACCTAAATAGGCTCGGGCTATCATAATGATTTGTGTACAGTAATGGACACGTAGTTCAAGATAAATGGTACAGTTCATGAAATTAACAAACATATGGCATTTGAATACACAATGAATAAATTTATGCAATCCCGAGTACCCTGGGGTTACTCGTACAAGAAACTGGGTTACACGAAAAAACGTATACGCAGACGCATACATGTGTGAATATGTCCTATACATATGCGTATATATATATATATAATTTACACTTTATTTATATATATATATATACTTGTATATACACACCCATATATACATATTAATATATATATATATATATATATATGCCATGTGTAACTATAACCTACAAAACAATAAAAGTAAAAAACAAATAAGGGAAAAGGGGTTACAAATCTAGAAAACAAAACAGAAAAGGAAGAGGAAAAGATGAGAGAGAAGGGGCAACTATCATTGGCCATGTGTGTGTATACACTTGGTGTGCATTGAGAAAGAAGAGAAAGGGAGAAAATAGAAGCTAGGAGGCCTTTTGGAGTTTCAGAAAGGAGAAAAATAAAAGAGAAGAATAAATACGGCAAGAAAAAGGTGAGGGCAATTCTCTATATTTTTTGAAGTTTCAATTTCTAGGTTTTTTATAAGCTTGCATGAAGCTTAGAAATATTTGCATAGTTAGATTCTATGAGAAAAATGGAATACGCAGGAAGAAATCGCGAGTGAAACGGTGAAGAAATGAAGGAGAAAAATGAATTTATCGAAAAAATGTAAATTGGGAAAGTTTGATTTTCAATGAATTTAATGGCTTAAAATGTTATCAAAGGGTCCTAAAATGTGTTTTGGGGTATTTAGAAATGAAATGTGGCTTCAAAATGAAGAAAAAATATATATATATATATATATATATATATACATGTAGTGCAGTCCGGTCACTGACGCCGAAGAAGGTGATCGAAAACTGCCCTGCATATGGCCAGAAAGTCGGGGGAAGGGGGAAGGCAAGATGGGCCATACGGACTGGGTTGGGTCTCAGGTCGGGTTGAAACCCGCCTAGGCGCAGTGACGACCAGTCACTGTTAAAGGGCTAAGGGTTTTTTGTATTTTAAAAAAAAAGGGTGAATAGTGGGGCTGAGGGGAATCGAACCCCCAACATGTGAGGGTGAAGGACTTTTAGCCACTGTGTCCACCACTGTGCCACTAAGGCACATGTGGTTAATTAATGAATATATATATATATATATATATATATATTATATAAGTAACTAATTAAATTAATTAATTTAGTTATTAATTGAATTAGTTTCCGATGTCCAAAATTAGCAAATGAGTAGAGTTAATTTATTATCTTGGACTTTCTGGACCCAATGGTAAGGTTTGTTTCACGAGACAGGATCCTGAAGAATAAAATACCTGTAAAAGTGCCAAATGACCAAAATGCCCCTGAATTGAATATAAGTCAAACGAACTCTGATTAAAACGAATGAGTAGTGAATCCTTATTATTTCAAACATTCTAGACTCAGCGGTGAGTTTTGATTTAAGAAAATAGTTCCCAAAAAATAGAGACATGTAAAACTACAAATTGACCATTTTGCCCTTTTTAGTATAGAAGTCTAAATTGGAAATTGTGAAAGCCTAAACTGACTTTCTTTAACATTCCGAACTTAATGATAGAGTCTAAATTAGTAAATGAGATACTTAGAGTAACGAAGTATACAATTTGATAAATAACATTAGAATTGAGACATGTTTATTGATGTATAGGCAAGTCAAAGGGAAAGGAGAAAATTACGGAGTACCAAAGAAAATCATACCGATTAAAGGTAAGTAAACCTTATCTCTTACATGTAGTTTTCCAAGTCACATTCTTTCCATTACTGCCAACTTTTGTACTCGCACACAAACCAACTGTTATTGTTCCACAATTGATATTGTCCTATCTTGTGGATATTTATTGACTGTTTTATCATGATTGCTATGTTGTATTGCACCGTGAAAGGCCTACTGTTATATGTCTATTGCATGTTATTCCATGTCTATGCATTTCTTATGGAATCACAAAAGAATCATGATTTAATTGAATGTCGGATTTGTGCTCAATCATAATATCCATTCGATACTATTTGAGTTGACAGGACCTACGGGTCGAGTCCGTGAACGGACATATGGCAATGATGGCATTTTTACGCATTGAGTTATAAGGGCATTTTTATATGCCTTGAGCTTAAGGGGGGTGTAATAACCTGACCCAAATTGTAACGAAGTGAACCATGTAAACCTGAGCCAATAGGGCTTCGTGTTATGACATTAAATGAAATGGACGATTGTGGAATCTCAATAGTTTTGAATGTGTAGATGATGCCCAGGCGATACCTGAGCAAGCCAAGAACGAATATCGAAATAAAAATAAAAATCATAAATAAAATAAAAAAATAAAAAATAAATAAAAAGTAAACAAAAATGAAATAAGAATAATAAATAAACAAAAATAAAAATCATGATATATATATATATGGAATATGGGTATACATATATGTGTATATATATAGGTGTGTATATATATATATATATATCAAGAAATATATATATATGGGAGGTGGGGTAGATATGGAAGGTGCATGAAAAGGGGGAAGGGGTTACAAGAGAAGAAAAGAAACTGAAGGAAGAAAAAAAAATTGAAACGGAAAAGGGGGAAGTGAAGGGGCGTAGGGTGAGATATAACCCATGCGTTGGGTTGAGAAAAAAAAAACTGAGAAAAAAGGAGAGGAACCAGAAGGAAGCAGCAACTGAGAAGGGTTCGAGTTGCAGAAAGAGAACCGGGAGGAGAGAAGGAGAAAAGGAAAGAAGAAGGAGAAAAGAAGAGGAAAGGAAGCAGTCATGAAGTAAGTTTGAAATTTTGGGTTACAGTGAATTTCAATTTTGGGTTTTCATGTTTAACTTGCATGAGCCTTGTTTTAATTGTGCAAACCTTAATCTAAGGAGAAAAATAGGAATTTTGGAAGAAAAGGAAATGAGAATAACAATCGTAGAAGGTAAGTCTCAAAAAATGATTCTCTGTAATTTATTCTAGATTTTTTTATAAAATTTCATGAAGTTTAGAAATATTTGTATAGTTAGATTCTATGAGAAAAATGGAACACGTAGGAAGAAATCGCGAGTAAAACAGTTGAGAAATGAGGTAGATATCATGTATGATCGAAAAATTGAACGGGGAGTTTTTGGGTTGTTTTGATAGGTTTTAAATGCCAAAAATTGTGTTAGAATGCGTTAAATATGCTTTAATAATCAATTAAAAATGAAAAGGAGTGAAAAATCGTAAGAAAAATGAAGGAAAAAAAAAACGCAAGTTGTAGTTTTCCGGTCACCAACGCCCGGAGAAGGTGACCTAAGACCGCCAGAAAGTCGGGGGGGTGACGGGCCACTGTTGGGTCATGGGAACGGGTCGGGCCTCATGACGACCTGTCACTGTTGAAAGGCTGAGAAGCTTTTAGTTTTATTTAAAAAAAAGAGGGGTGGAAAGGTGCTGAGGGGAACGAACCCCCAACGGGTGAGAATAAAAGACTTATAGCACCTATATCCACCACTATGCCATTAAGGCACATGCGGTTAAGTAATGGAACAATATACACACACACACACACATATGTATATATATATATATATTATAAGTGATCAATTAAATTAATTAAATTAGTCATTAATTAGATTAGTTTTCGATGTCCAAAATTAGCAAATGAATAATATAAACTTATTATCTTGGACCTTCTGGACCTAATGGTAGGGTCCATTTCACGAGACGGGGTCTCGAAGAATAAAATAACCATAGAAATGTCAAAATGACCAAAATGCCCTTGAGTCAAATGTGAGTCAAACGGACTCTAATTGAACTAAGGTAAATAGTGAATTTTTATTATTTCAAACATTTTGGACTCAACGGTAAAGTCCAATTTGTGAAAATAGGTCCCAAAAAATGGAGATATGTAAAATGACCGTTTTTTCCTTTTTAGTATAGAAGTCTAAATTGAAAATCGTGAAAGCCTAAATTGACTTTCTTCGACATCTCAGACTCAAGGGTAGAATCTAAATTATTAAAAGAGATACTTAGAGTAACAAAGTATACAATCTGATAGATGATATTAGAACTGAGACATGTTTATTGATGTATAGGCAAATCAAAAGGAAAGGAGAAAATCACAGAGTATTAAAGTAGATTATACAGCGTAAAGGTAAGTAAACCCCTGTCTCTTACATGTGGTTTTTTGAGCCACATTCCTTCTATTACTGTCAAATTTTGTACTCTTTTACGAACCAACTGTTATTGTTCCATAATTGATATTGTTCTATCTTGTGGTTGTTATTGACTACGATATCATGATTGTTGTATTGTACTATGCTTTGAAAGGCCTACTGTTATATGCCCATTGCATGCTATTCCATGTCTATGCACTACTTATAGGAATCACAAAAGAATCATGATTTAATTGAATGCCAGATTTGTGCTCAGTGACAATATCCGTCCGATGCTATCTGAGTTAACAGGACCTATGGGTCGAGTCCGTGAACGGACATATGGCAATGATGGCATTTTTATGTATTGAGTTAGAAGGGCATTTTAATATGCATTGAGGTTAAGGAGCGTATGCCCGGCCTTAAAAGACCGAAGGTCTGCCAAACCCTGAACAAAGTAAATGTATCACTTATGATTGACTATTGATATGTTTACGTTTATTGGATTCATAGGTTGTTGTCATTTCCCTATGAATAATTCCATGTTGACAGTTCCCTTATTTATTAGACTTAATTATGAATGGTTATTTGTGGCAATATATTTTTATGTTGACTGTTATTATTGAGCTTTCCCATATTCATGCTATACCATTACTTATACTTGTTTGTTGTGACTTACTGTTCATTGGCCATTGTGACATTTTACCGTTAACTGTAACTATTTTCATGATTGGCTATCATGTTTACCTTACGAGTTCATATTTTTCTATGTTAACCCTAACCCGTGTCGGAGATGGGCTTTTACTTATTGAGCTTTGTTAGCTCATACCATTTACTTATTTTTCAGGTGAGAATGCTACAGAATCACTGTAGGAGTTCAGGAGCTTAGGAAGACAGTTGAAGAGCAAGATAAAAGTGAATAGAGTCTCTCCCATGTACTCACCACCTAAAAGTGGTTTTATGTTCATTTATGTCGGGTTACAGTTTCAGTTGTTAAAACAATATTTTGTATTAAGACTTCCACTAATTTGCTGTTAAGTTTACATTTTATATTGTTGTCATGGATACAATGAATGAAAAAAGTAAGGATGGCCATTGGGCCGGTCCCGCGACACGAGATTCGCATATAGTGGGTTTCGGGTTATAACAAAGGGTATGCCGAGCCCCAAAAGACCGAGGGTTTGCCAAATTTTGAATAGAGTAAATGCATCATTTATGATTAACTATTGTTATGTTTACGTTTATTGGATTCATAAGATGTTGTCATTTCTCTATGAATAATTCCATGTTTACAGTTCCCTTATTTATTGGACTTGATTGTGACCGGTTTATTATGGTAGTATATTTTTATGTTGACTATTATTATTGAGCTTTCTCATATTCATGTTATACCATTACTCATACTTGCTTATTGTGACTTACTATTCATTGGCCTTGTGGCATTTTACCGTTAACTGCAACTGTTTTCATGATTGGCTATCATGTTTACCTTATGAGTTCATATTTTTCTATGTTAACCCTAACCCGTGTTAGAGATGGGCTTTTATTTACTGAGCTTTGTTAGCTCATATCACTTACTTATGCCTCAGGTGAGAATGACACAGAACCACAATAGAAGATCAGGAGCATAGAGAGACAGTTAAGGAGCCTAATAGAATGATGTAGTCTCTCCCATGTACTCACCACCTAAAAGTGGTTTTATGTTCAGTTATGTCGGTTTAAAGTTTTCAAATGTTAAACAATATTTTGTATTAAGACTTCTGCTAATTTATTGTTAAATTTATATTTTATATTGTTGTCATGGATACAAAGAATGAAAAAAGTAGGGACGGCCATTGGGCCGGCCCCGCGACACAAGATCCGCATAGGGTAGGTTTCGGGTCGTGACAACTTGGTATCAGAGCGAAGTCTTAGGTTCTAGTGAGGCATGGGAGACAGGATTAGAGTACTAAGACTGTTGAGGCTAAAGAGTCAATCGATAGATAATACTTAAACTGTTATGTTAGATCCTTACATGAACGCTGACTATTATCTTACGTGAGTATAGATTGATTATCTTTTACAAAAAAGGTTAACATTAAGAATACGTCGATAGCCAGAAATCATCTGATTGAGATGGATCGGATAGGTCAATTGAATAGAATAGAATGCCTTATAAAAAGAGTCAAACAAGGCTCTACCCAGAATCAAGCTCCAGCGGTTGACCACTTACAATGAAGTAGTGGCACCAACTAAGACCATAAAACAGGGGCGGGAAAGAATTTACCAAAAAAGGGTCAAAGATGACAATAAAGGCATAATTAAATGCCCCAATTACTTAAGAGTCCACCAAGGATAATGTCTTAAAAACACCACCAGGAGATGATTGGGCTACTATACCAGTGGTCGCAGGTATTTTTCAGTTGTTTACAATCTGCCCACATATTGTTTAAATATTTGATTTATAGTTCCCGCATTTATTGCTAAGTTGAACTTAGAGACAGAACCCCTAAGTTACATGTTAACTGTTTTAATACTATCAAGAGATTTATTATTGATGAATACTATATATCGGGAGAAAAGATTAAATGTTATGATGGAAATCAGTGATTTTTGAACAGTTGGGATGATTAAGTAAATAGTGACCTTTAAGGAATAGTAGTATGTTTAAAGATAAATGATGAAGATTCTTGAGGAATGACACTGAAAATACTAGAGGAGATTTCAATAAATGTTATAGATGAATAACCGAGGCTTGAATGAGAGATAGTCTGAAGGAAACTTAATGGCTAATTATAGGAGGAGTTAATACTCTAAGTAAATTCATGATGTACCAGATATATGAAAATTCTTAAGTAAGTCATAAGTAGACCCTAATAGGGTAAAGATAAATAGAGTCTTGAAGACGATTAGTAAATGAGTGAGATTGTCAGAATTGACCTTATGAAATGTGATGATTTTGAGAAGAGGCTGACACATGATGAATAAATATTAGGAAGAAATTCAATGAGTCTTGTGATCTAAGATGAGGTGTAATATGATTTTAGTCAATATTCTATCAAGTTAGATGAAGGTAAATAAAAGATGATTCTAAATAACTGTTAGAGATTAATGTTATCTAAATGATCGTAAAGACTGAACTAATAATAAACCGTTTAGAGAAACCATGAAATTGAGATGATATATGATTTTTGAGGTACTACGAGGAAATCATTATTCATGAATGATATACATAGAGCATATGATGTACAGATCATAAGTATACGATTATTAACCGATTAGATACCTTTAAAGAAACTAGGAATCCAATGATTTGAATAGTTGAATAATCGGTGACTTTGGAGGCTGATAGCTTGTTAAATGCTAAGGTTAAAAGTCTTTGGAAAAGACTATGCTATGACTGACTTTGATGTTTCTTGGACGATTGAGATGATCAAATGGATTGGGGGAAACTATCGTTAAACAAAGATAACGATTAATGCTCTCTTGGAAGATATAAGGTGACATAGAGTTGGGATTTTGAAATCTTGGAAAGTCGGTGGATTTAATGACGAATCTATATAAGAGATGGTCTAAGGAGGACTTAATAAATAGTAATGTGAGGAGTGGGAGATTCCGGATAGATTGATGACATATTAGACATATGAGGATTCTTGAGTGAGTCATATAGGGTAAAGACAAATGAATCATTGGGAGGCAAATACTGATTGAACGAGACTATCAAGTGAACATTATGAAATATAATGGTTCTAAAAGGAGATTGACACGTGATGAATGATCATTGAAAAAAAAAAAAATTTCAATGGATCTTGTTAATCTAGGTGACAATATGACCCAATTGTGGGTGGTACTTTATTGAGTTAGCTGAATCTATTTCAAAAGATAAATGATTGATGACTCTGAATGACTTTTGAGGATTAATGTAATCTGGCAATTAAAGAGACAAAAATTGTGGCATAATGTCTAGAAAAACTGGTAAGGACAATGACTGTGCTAAAGTGATACATAATTCTTTGAGATACTATGAGAACAATTAAGATTGAGGTAGAAAGAAAGAATAATTAAATCTATGAAACTAGGGAAGTAGAGAAATCCCACGGTAGGAAAGACTTGATATAATTTTGATAAACTTTGAAAGTCAAATGTAACGATAAAATGATGGGATGGCTAATTGATGTGAACAACCCTTCTGAGCAAAGGTAAGTGAAACCAAAATAATGGTTATAAATTTAAAATTCATAAGACTTGGAGATTTGAATTGATCAAAGGATGTGAAAGGTTCAAGGTATACCAAATATGATAACACAGTTAAGACCACTTTCGAAGTAGACTATCATATGAAGAATCAGTAACTCGGGTAAAAGACTACCTTAAAAATTTTAATAAGTCTATCAAGACCTAAAGAAGAAACTAAACCAAGTATATGTATTATACTTTAATCTATGAAGGAATTAGAAATCAAAATCTGTGAAAAGTTTGATTGTGAGTAAGAAATAAAAGGCCTTCGTACCAGCCTATAATGTGGAAGAATAGAGGAACTTATTTCCTCAACCTATCTAAATCATAAAAGGAGAAACACGAATTTGAAAACAAAGGCAAGAATGCCAATGAATAATACAAAATGAAATGAAAAGAGGATTGATAAATCTTGAAGAAATGGACACTTGATTAAGAAATCACAAATGGAAACTTCGAATAAATTTGATGTCACCCGTGCAGGGGATATATATTGTAATGTAAAGAGAATACAAGTAAACCGTCCTAGCACGAACCAAAAGATGCTCATAAAAACAAAAGGGAATATAATACTCTGTCCTTAGTAAAACTTAAAGTACTTGAATGAGAAGCTCAAAACACTCTAAACCATAAAAGTGGTGTAGTCTAGTTACACCATTGACTTCCTATGACCACAACCAAAGAAACAGATAGAAAAGAAAAGATCAAGGTACTAGATACCTTTACTTGGCACATAATGCGCCATACGATGCCAACGGAAGTTGAGAGACCATGATCAGTAAGGTAATCACGACCAAATACCAAATGAGATGAATATAACGACTAGACATAGAATTAGTCAAGATACTGGTAATAAAGAGAGATAGTCAAGTTACTGAAAAAATGACTCAAGGGGAGTAATAAAAGTAATAGACTCCTAGCCATATATCTAAGAACTACAAAAATACGCATGGAGATGTTAATACTAAAAGTTGGAGACAATGAGTAAAAGTCCCGAGGAAGTTAAAAGATCAAACCCTTGAATTCCAAAATTCACTATTGAATTAAAACAAAGAGGAATACAAAAGAATTGTGAACCTTGGGTAAAGAAATTTTCTTGCTTGAGAATATAGTATCAGAATACTAGAAATAAGTCCAAGAGATGGATTAAAAAAGGGGTTATGATGATGAAATTGGCATGATGAGATAGTAGAGTTTCTTAGATTATGAACATTCGAGTTTTGAGGATAAAACTCATTTTAAGGGGGGTAGAATGTAACACCTCGACCCAAATAAATTGGACTAATTCTAAAAAGTCCTAAAAGAGTCAAATAATAATACCGAGAGAGACCTGAGCCAACGAATGTAACACCCAAATAGACCTAGGTTATCATAATGATTTATGTACAATAATGGACACGTAATTCAAGACAAATGGTACGGTTCACAAAATTAATTAACATATGGCATTTGAATACACGATGAATAAATTTATGCAATCCCGAGTACCCCGGGGCTACCAGTACAAGAAACTAGGGTTACATGAAAAAATATATACGTAGACGCGTACATATGTGAATATGTTTATACATATGCGTACATATATATATATATATATATATATATATATGTATATGTGGGAATGCATATATATATATGTATGTATATATATATATGTAATGAGATATATATATATATATTAATATGTATATATGGGTGTAATATACAAGTATATATATATATAATAAAGTGTAATATATATATATATATATATGCCATGTGCTGTAAAAATAACTACAAACTACAAACCAATAAAAGCAAAAAGTAAATAAGGGAAGGGGGGTTATAGATCTAGAAAACAAAGCAGAAAAGGAATAGGAAAAGAAAGAGGAAGAGAAAAGAGAGAGAGGGGGCAGCTACCATAGGCCATGTGTGTGTATACACTTGGTTGGCATTGAGAAAGAAGAGAAAGGGAGAAAATTAGAAGCTGGGAGGCCTTTTGGAGTTTCAGAAAGGAGAAAAACAGAAGAGGAAAAGAAATGCGGCAAGAAAAAGGTAAGGCAATTCTCTGTATTTTTTTTAGTTTCAATTTTTGGGTGTATTTTATAAAATTGCATGAAGCTTAAAAATATTTGTATAGTTAGATTCTATGAGAAAAATGGAACACATAGGAAGAAACCGCAAGTGAAACATTGAAGAAATGAAGGAGAAAAATGAATTTATCGGAAAGATGTAAATTGGGAAAGTTTGATTTTCAATGGGTTTTAATGGCTTAAAATGTTATCAAAGGGTCCTAAAATGTGTTTGGGGGCATTTAGAAATGAAATGTGGTTTCAAAATGAAAAAAAAATTTTATATATACACACACACATGTAGTGCAGTCCGGTCACCGGCATCGGAGAAGGTGACCGAAAACTACCCTATGTATGGTCGGAAAGTAGGGGGAAGGGGGAAGGCAAGGTGGGCCATGCGAACCTGGTCAGAACCCGCCCAAGCGTAATAACGACCAGTCACTGTTGAAGGGCTTAGGGGTTTTTTGTTTTATTAAAAAAAAAAAAAAGGGTGAACAGTAAGGCTAAGGGGAATCGAACCCCCAAAGTGTGAGGGTGAAGGACTTATAACCATTGTGTCCACCACTGTGCCACTAAGGCACATGTGGTTAAGTAATGAAACAATATATATATATATATATATATATATATTATTATAAGTAATTAATTAAATTAATTAATTTAGTTATTAATTGAATTAGTTCTCGATGTCCAACATTAGCAAATGAGTAGTGTAAATTTATTATCTTGGACCTTCTGGACCCAAATGTAAGGTTCGTTTCACGAGACGGGGTCCTAAAGAATAAAATACCCGTAAAAGTACCAAATGACCAAAATGCCCCTGAGTTGAATATGAGTCAAACAGACTCCGATTAAAACGAATGAGTAGTGAATCCTTATTATTTCAAATATTCTGGACTCAATAGTAAAATCCGATTTATGAAAATAGGTCCCAAAAAATAGAGACATGTAAAAGTGCAAAATAACCATTTTACCCTTTTTAGTATAGAAGTCCAAATTGGAAACCGTGAAAGCTTAAACTGACTTTCTTTGACATTCCGAACTCAATGACAGATTCTAAATTAGTAAAAAAGATACTTAGAGTAATGAAGTATATAATTTGATAAATAATATTAGAATTGAGACATGTTTATTGATGTATAGGCAAGTTAAAAAGAACTGAGAAAATTATGGAGTACTAAAGTAGATCATACGGATTAAAGGTAAGTAAACCTTATCTCTTACGTGTGGTTTTCCAAGCCACATTCTTTCCATTACTACTAACTTTTGTACTCGCACACATACCAACTGTCATTGTTCCACAATTGATATTGTCTTATCTTGTAGATTTTTATTGATTGCTTTATCATGATTGCTATGTTGTATTGTGCCTTGAAAGGCCTACTGTTATATATCCATTGCATGTTATTCCATGTTTATGCACTTCTTATAGAATCACAAAATAATCATGATTTAATTGAATGCCGGATTTGTGCTCAATCACAATATCCATCCGATGCTATCTGAGTTGACAGGACCAACAAGTTGAGTCCGTGAACGGACATATGGCAATGATGGCATTTTTACGCATTGAGTTATAAGGGAATTTTTATATGCATTGAGGTTAAGGAGGGTATGTTGGGCCCCAAAAGACCGAGGGTTTGTCAAACCCTGAACAGAGTAAATTCATTACTTATGATTGACTATTGTTATGTTTACGTTTATTGGATTCATAAAATGTTATCATTTCCCTATGAATAATTCCATGTTGACAGTTCCCTTATTTATTGGACTTGAATATGACCGGTTTATTGTGGCAGTATATTTTTATGCTAACTTTTATTATTGAGCTTTCCCATATTCATGCTATACCATTACTTATACTTGCTTATTGTGACTTACTGTTCATTGGCCATTATGACATTTTACCGTTAACTGCAACTGTTTTCATGATTGGCTATCATGTTCACCCTATGAGTTCATATTTTTCTATGTTAACCTTAACCCGTGTCAGAGATGGGCTTTTACTTATTGAGCTTTGTTAGCTCACACCACTCATTTATTTTTCAGGTGGGAATGCTACAGAACCACAGTAGGAGATCGTGAGCCTAGGGAGACAGTTAAGGAGCTTGATAGAACAATGTAGTCTCTCCTATGTACTCACCACCTAAAAGTGGTTTTATGTTCAGTTATGTCGGTTTATAGTTTTCAGATGTTAAACAATATTTTGTATCAAGACTTCCGCTAATTTACTGTTAAGTTTACATTTTATATTGTTGTCATGGATACAAAGAATGAAAAAAGTAGGGACAACCATTGGGCCTGACCCCGTGACACCAGATCCGCATAGGGTGGGTTTCGAGTCGTGACACCTCATCAAGAGAAGAGGATTGAAAGAATTCATTTGCCAAGATGGAAAACAGAACCCCTGTGATGAGAGACCCCCTCAAAGGAGGCCAATACAAAGGTCCAAACAGAGGCAAGTTCGGAATGATCAGCAACAACAAAATAATCAACAGGTCATCTTCGTACTCCATGCTGACAATACGATGGCAGAAATGTCAAACTAGGCTAGAAAACGGCATGCTTAGGAAGTAAAGGCGAAACCCCATGTCATCCATATCTCAACAATTAAAAAGAAGATGAAGTCAGAACCTCAAATATAGTTCTCTAAAGTGGACCTTATTGGGATACATAGTCCCCACGACGATGTCTTTGTTATCTCACTCAAAATTGCTAATTTTGATATCACAAGGGTTCTCGTAGAAATTGGGAGTTCTACCAATGTATTATTCTACTGAACCCTTCAAACATATAAAGCTCGACTCCAGGGACATCAAAGCTATTATTGTAGTAATGGCGGGATTTAATGGAAACCGTATCTTCCTAAGGGGTAGAATTGATGTACCAACCACGATAAAAGAATGAGATGACCAGAAGACCCTGATCTCTAAATTCATGGTCTTAGATGCCAAATCTCATTATAATGTTATTATTAGGGAGGCCCTTAGATACACCAGATGGGGGCCATTACCTCAACCTTTCATTAGTACCTTAAATATATCCACAAAGATAAAGTTCTCACCATTAAGGGTTGTCAGCCCACTGCTCGGTAGTGCCATGCCCTCCCAACCAAAGAAAAATCTTCAAAATAAAAATTACAGTATCCTCATAAGGAGGACTCTCCCTCTCCAGAACTTCAAGAGGCCGATGAATGTCCTTCCGAGATGAATGAACGACTTAGTCCAAGAAGAAGGGATAGTGCAGTAAAACCAATAGGGGAACCCAGTCAAACTACTCGTCAGCACCAAAAAAGATGGGAAGTACTTACAAATTGGCTCAACTCTGTCTCATTCTGAGCAAGAGGCGATTGTTAAATTCTTAAAAGCCAACCTTTCGATATTTTCTTTGAAGACCAGCGATATTGAAGGAATAGATCCCAATTTCATTTCTCACAAGCTAATAACAGATCCATACCATCCTCCCGTAAGACAAAAGAGGATGACATTTGCTCTAAAACATCACAAGATCATCAACGAAGAAGTCTAGAGGTTGCTTGATGCTGGAATGATAAGAGTTGTGTTCTACCCCGAATGGCTTGCCAATACAGTTCTTGCAAAGAAGAAGAACTGACAAATAGAGTCTGCATCGTCTATACTAACCTCAATAAAACTTAGTCCTAAGGACAGCTTTCCTCTTTCCAGAATTGATTAACTCATGGACGCTATGGCAAGTCACGAGCTTATGAGCTTCATGGACGCTTACTCTAACTGCAATCAAATCTAAATATATCCTCCAAACCAAGAAAAAATAGCCTTCAAATTAGAGCTATATATCTATTGTTTTAGAGTGATGTCGTTTGGTCTAAGAACGTTAGAGCAACATATCAGAGGCTTGTAAACAAAATATTTAGCCTCTAAACCAGGGATACAATATAAGTCTACATCAACGATATGCCTATCAAAAATGTTCAAAAGGGTGATCACATCCAACACTTATCTCAGACATTTGACATCTTGAAAAAGCACAAAATGAAACTTAACCCATCGAAGTGTACCTTCGGGATTACAGAGGGAAAATTTTTGGGTTTCCTAGTTTTTCAAAGAGGAATTGAAGCAGATCCTACCAAATCAAGGCTCTGATAGACCTAGAACCCTCTAGAACTAAGAAAGATATTCAGGGGCTAAATAAAAGGATAACAACACCGAATAGGTTCATCTCTAAATCAACGGATCTATGCCTCTCGTTCTTTAAAAATTTGAGGGGGAGTAAGGCCCTAAAGTGGACCTATAAATGTGAAGAAGCCTTCCAAGAACTCAAGTAGTACTTAACTTCCTCTAACCTTCTTTCTAAACGAACGCTAGGGGAAAAATTACTCTTGTATTTGGTCGTATCGAAAACTACTCCTATATTTGGCTGTATTAGAAAGTGTGGTTAGCTCTATATTGATAAAGGAAGACAATGGAGTTCAAAGGCCCGTCTTTTATGTTAGTAAAACACTTCTAGACACCGAGACAAGGTGTTTGGTTTTAGCCTTGGTAATATTTGTTCGGAAGCTCAAGCCATATTTTCAAGCTTAGCCCATCGTAATCCCCACATCCTATCTCTAAAATCAATCCTTCATAAACCTGAATTTTCTGGGTGATTGGTTAAATGGTCAGTAGAGTTAGGAAGAGTTTGACATATCTTATGTTCCACGAACTATTATTAAAACTCAAGCATAATAGATTTTATAGCTGAATTCATTGGAACACAACACTCAAAAGCTCAAAACACTACAAACACTTCTACATTGCTACTTTACATTAATGGTTATTCTATAGATAAGGGCTCTGGAGTGGGTATAATACTTAAGTCCCCTGATGGTATCATAACCAAAAATCCATTAGCTTGAGATTTAGAGCCTTTAACAACAAAGCCGAGTATGAAGCACTTATCCTTGGGTTAAAGTTAGCTCTAAAGTGTGAAGCTCCGGACCTTGACGCAATTTTCGACTCTCAATTTGTTATCAGTCAAATCCTATAAGAATATTCTACCAAAGATAGCAGAATGATAAGATATTAAGAGCTGGTGGAATCATTAAAGTAATCTTTCCACAAATTCATTATTTTGAAGTTGAGATAAATCAAAATTTCAAGGGCAAATGCACTAGCAAATATGGCCTCCCATCTCAGGCCAGAAAAGAGGTTCTATGGTAAAGATCTCCTACCAATCAAAACCTAGCATTGAAGTATCACAAGCTCTCTAGATTTCATAATAATCTTTGAATTAGATGACTGCCATCATTAAATATCTAACGGAAGGATTGCTTCCAGAGGACAAACATCAGTTCAGAAGGATTCGAATTAGGGCAGCTCAGTATTTAATCCTTAAAGAAAAACTTTACTAAAGGTCTTACACGGAGCCCCTCCTATTATGCTTGGCTTCAGAAAAGGTCCACTATATTCTAACTGAAATACACGAGGAGATATATGGCAACCATAGCAGTGGAAGGACCATGGCCCACCAAGCACTGACTCAAGGGTATTACTGGCCCAATATGCTAAAACAAGCTAAAGAATATGTTCAAAAGTGTGACAAATGTCAACATTTTGCTTCTTACCAATATCAACCTCAACATGAGCTCATCCCCATTTTCAGTCCTTAGACTTTTGCCCAGTGGGGAATGGACATAGTGGGGTCATTACTAAAAGGCCATCAGAACAGAAGATTCTTGTTGGTTGCCATTGACTACTTCTCTAAGTGGGCAGAAGCAGAACCTGTGGCTAACATCACAGAGGTATAGGTGAACAACTTCACTTGAAAGAATGTTATAAACAGGTTCGGCATACCCAGAGTCATTATTTCAAACAATGGAACACAGTTCACTAGAAAGGTATTTGAAAAGTTTTGTGAGGATCTCTATATTAGTCACCATTTCTCTTCTCTAGGACATCTTAAGCTAATGGACAAGTTGAGGTCACCAACCATACTATTCTGGAGTTTCATAAAAAGGAAGTTAGAAGAAGCCAAGGGAAAATGGGTGGAAAAACGCCCTTGGGGTTTTCTGGGCCTACCGAACTACAAGGAGAACCCCAACCACGAAGACACTATTTTCACTCACTTATGGCATCGAGGCGATCATTCCTGTTGAAGATCGGTACTGTCGACCCTTAAAACAGACCTCTTTGACTAAAAGGCCAATGGCCAAAAGCTCGTAGAAAATCTCGATCTTTTGGAAGAAAAATGCAAGCAATCATGAACCAGAACTGAAGCCTACTAGTAAAGGATGTCCAAGTACTTCAATAGAGAGCTAAAACCTATTAATTTTCAACTCGATGATCGCGTCCAAAGAAGAGTATTCTCGAACACTAAAGATCCCATTATGGGAAAACTTTCCCCTAATTGGGAGGGTCCCTACAAAGTAACCAAGATTATTAGACCTATAACTTATTAATTGGAAGATTTGGCTAGGAGGTCTATACCCAAGCTTTGGAACATTGAGCACCTATACAAGTATTATCACAAAAAAATTAACTTACGATTTTCTGAGTTCTTCAATGTTTGTTACCAATGTACAAGCTCCTAAAAACCTTGTATTCATTACAAGTGTTACATGTCTAGTCCATCTTACTACCAATGCACAAGCCCCTATAAACCTTGTATCCATTACAAGTGTTATTGGTCTAGTCCATCTTACTACCAATGTATAGACCCCTAAAAACCTTGTATCTATTACAAGTGTTACAGGTCTGATCCGTCTTACAACCATTGTATAGACTCCTAAAACCTTGTATCCATTACACGTATTACAGGTCTAGTCCATCTTATTAACAATGTACAGACCCCTAAAAACCTTATATCTATGACAAGTGTTATAGGTGTAGTCCATATTACTACTAATGTATAGACCCCTAAAAACCTTGTATTAATTACAAGTGTTACAAGTCTGGTCCATTTTTACTACCTATGTATAGACCCTTAAAGACCATGTGTTTTATCACAAATAGTACGGCTCTAGTCCATTTGCTACCTATCTACCATAGAGAGCTATAGGCTTGAATCACATTAGTATGATATTAATGTTGTCATTGATATTATCGATCTCAATTTTACAAGTATTGCTTGATTCAGGTCATACCTCTGGTTGGTTATAAAGACTAAGCAAAGCAAAAAATATTCAAATACAAGCTCTAGAGCCAAAAGGATAATTTTATATATGATTGATGGAAGTATAAGGAAACCAAAAAAGAAGAAATTACAAAAAATCCTAACTAATGATCCTCGGTAGGGGGGCCTCTCGCTCAGGATATAAAGCTTCCATCGGGGCAAGCTTCAGAAGAGCTCGGCACTAAGTTCATCTACTTGGACCTCATCCACTCCAGAGATGTTGAGGTTAGGATAAAGCTTTTGGATCTTCTTTCTGAAAGTTTCATATCCATGATTCGCGAACTCTCTGCCCAACCTCTACACCTCTTCCTTCAGAGCTCTTCTCCGTCTCTCTTCTCGCCGTTTGCACACTAGCAGCGAGCATATGAGCCAGTAGTGGCTTCAAAGTCTTCCTTTTCTTTCCTCAAGACCTCTAGATCTAAGTTCAAGGCATTCTTCTAAGACTCTAGAATAGAGAGGGTAGTGATAGATTCCTTCAATTTTTCTTTCAAAGGAAAGAGCAGCAGATCAAGCAGTCCTAAGGTGGAGCCTTGTCTCGTCCAACTCAACCTGAAGCCTGTCCACCCATTCTGACTCTTCTGAACAGTCCATGATGGCGGTCATAGCATAAATTGCCTACAAGTAGGTAAAATTGACAAAGTTAGTAAGGACAAAAGGCTAGAAAAATACGAACAATGATTGATTAAAATAAATCTAGGACGACTAACCCTTCATGTGGGATACCAAGAGGGTCCTTGAAAATCTTTCGAGCCTTCAGCCCTTTAAAGCAACCAGCAGCAAAGCTCTAGGCCTCCTCGTAAGCCTTCTTTATGGCAGCTTCCCCTGGTCTCTACCATGGCTACCCCTAGAGGGACTGTGCCCATCTTTCCTTTACCTTGGGATTCAGGATGCCACCACAAGGCCTAGAGGTAGAGGAAGCTTGCATCGCACGATGGGCAGTGCCAACTCCTTTGAAATAGTGCATTCAGGAGAATTTGACCCCATGGTCTCTATTCTTTTCTTCTTTTGAGGAGGGGTCTACTTCGTTGGAGTAGAAGTGCCCCCGACCTTCTTCTGACTAGGCGTCCACTTAGTGATCTCTGTCTTCTTCAAAACCTTTGTCCTATCTTTGACGAGTCTTGCTTCTATGAAGTTTTGAAGGGTAAGGATCTGGTCGTGGGGGCGCTCTTAAGGGATGAAGAAGTTTTTTATATTTCATCTTAGAGGACAGAAGTGAAGACTGGCCTTTTCCAAGCTTTCTTATCTATGATAGGAAAATTTAAGCATGGTTAGCCAAATCAAAATAGAAGTATAATATTAACATGATGTTTGAGTTCGGTAGGCTCGCCCTTAAAGTCGGTGTACTGAGGAAAGAGGTTACTCCTGTTCTCGAATTCCTCATATTCCCAACCACCATTGACAAAAAAATATCACTTCTTCCATGATTTTTCGGAAGTTGGTACTTAGGTTAGGGGCTTGAACCTTTTGTCAAAAGACATGTAAAACATCCTTTTTGACTTCAAGAATTTCATGTCCATGTTGATTCTAATGAAGTCCAGATCCACTCCGACTTCATTTTGATGTCCTAGAACTAAAAGGCTATCAATTGCCTCCAACTATTAATGTTTAGTTTGACAAGACAGACTTGAACCAGCAAAAAAATTCATTCACTAAGGGATGGAGAAGAAAACGTACACTGACCTCGAATCATTTAAGGATAGGTACAGATATCCCCTCTCTCAATGTTTGATAGGCGATCTTTAGCCCTCGGTATCCTACAGGACATATTTTGGGGAAGTCAAAATTGACTCTCAGAGCATCTAATATACCCTGAGTCATAGGATTCTCGCCTTCTTCTTTCATATGAGGTTTGCCTGATATATTGGCCTCCCTATTCCTAAGTTCAAGGTGTGCTTCGATTAGAAGCACTCTTGCACTATTATTAGAGGCAATTCTTTCCTTATCACTCAATATAAGGCCTAATAAATCCTGATCTCCTACCTCTACAATTTCCCTTGCTTCCTCTTCTATACTCGATTGAGCGTCAAAAGCAGCCATCTTCCCAAAAGTATAATTTAAACAAAAATAAAATAAGGGGAAGAAAAATGGGAACAAAGAAGCAAAGAAAAGAAAAATAGAGGTATTTAAAAATATTTTCACAACTAACCAGAAACTAGAAGGTTGACGGTCGGAGAGATCTTCAAGGTACACCTGAAATTGCCTTGAGATTTTCTTCTTACTCAGAAATGCACTTGGTATTTTTGGGAGTTCGTAAAAATATTTTCTTGGGGAAGTCTCTCCTATTTATAAGACCATCTAAAGAGGAAGACATTTAAGGCATCACTCCTCACCGACGGTTGGGACAATAATGGCCTTGGTTGTCCAATCAACAGCTGACACAATAATAAGACATTAACTATCCCATCAACGACTATTTTATTAGAATACGCAACGATGCATTTATGAAAAGACACGCGTGACTTTTCAGAAACCCTAATCTCAATTCTTCAGGAGTTCTACAGAATTGAGGCTTAGGGGGAGTAACTGATATACCATAATCTGGCTTCGGCAATTCAGAGCCACTAGGACATGACACGTGTCCATGAAGAGTTCTTCGATATGCAGATCTTGATATAGTTAGTTCATTCGACCGATCAAGTACAGATACTTTTGAGGTAAGGGGTTCAGAACTGGTTAATGCCTTTCATAGCCTACCGATCTCAAAATAAGGAAACGTAGTCTAATATGGAAGTTACTATCTATAGATATCTTCAAATCCCTACTTTGATAACTCTTAATCCTACTCAACTTGGGAGATTTACACCCTATAAATAAATTAATAAGGTACGCTTTCAATTTATGTTCAATTTTTCTCTTGAGTTACTGTCTTATTTCTCTTCTGACTTTATCATCGGAGCAGCTACTTCTGGAATCTTCCTAGTAACCTTCTAATCTCAAGCTCTTGACAGATAATTCGAGAGGAGAAGTTTTCATACCAGAAAAGAGTACTAACATCACTTATTAATAAATAAATAAGAAAAATTAAAGTAAAATAAGAGTTAGGAGACAAATTGACGTATCTAAAATAGAACGATTCCACTATTTTATACACACAATTCTAATTCACTAAATACACCCACTGCTCATCTCAAGTAAAATATTACGAGGCGGTGTGTCTAATTATAATTGAGATAATCAATAAAAAAATAGTACTAAATATGAGCCAAATCCGATCAACAAACTATTGGTGGAATAACCCGAAAAGAACACAGACATAGGAGAAAAACACTACAAAGACACATTCAACAAAAGAGGTTGCACTTAAATACGGTGGACCAATCACCTATTGTTGCTTTTGACGTATGAGTGAACCTCGTAAATATGCTGAACCATCACAAACGCCGTTGACTTTGAATAAAAACAGATGGTCAACCCTTCAACTTCGAAGGTTGGACCCTCATCTAACTTATGCTTCAATCTCACGGTTTGTGCAGGTCAATTAGAAACGAATAGTGGCAATACGTTTCTAGTCTCACTTTCATATATGACTTTCAATTTTATTATATTTTTTCAAAATAAAAAATATTTATTATATGGCAAATAAATTGGATCCATGGGAAGACATTGAGAGTTACATTGTTTAAATAAATTTTAAGTGTTTTAAGAGAAGACACTCTTTTATTTATATATATATATATATATATATATATATATTCCTTGTTGAATTTTGTAAAGGCAAAGGATAATTATTTAGTACACAAGGCATTAGTTGCTGTGAAATAGAGGAATGCTTAGATGAAAATTGTGAATAAATTTATTCACAATTAAATTTATTATTTTTTGGAAGTTGTCAGTTCGAACTTCTAAGCTTAAGTCTCATGAGATTTGTAATGTAGGTTTCATGAGAATAAGAACATTAGTTTGATGACAAAATTACCGAGATACTCTACTTGAGAAAAAAAATAAAAATAAATAAATTTATTCAAATTCAAAGAAAGTAGCCCAACCCTCTTTTAAAAATTCATATTTCATCGGAATAGGTTGTTTGATTTTTCCAATTTAATGTTGCAGCGTCATTCAAGTTTCAAAACCCAAAAACTTGTACTTAATTATCATATTGCACTTATATACGTATTTAATGATAAGTTATGGGCTTGCAATGTTCTACTGATTCTAAAATACCATTAGATCAATATAATGATCAATATTAATTATTAAGAACTTGTAGTTTATATTTGTGTTGACTAATTTGTGTTTGACAAAATTATTCAGTTATAATGTGTTAAGTTTAATTTAACCTAAGTTCTTAAGTCTTGCGATCATCTCAGTATTTCAAGTTATGTAGATCGATAATTCTTTTTTGATAATGATGGTTGTAATGTTAGGAGAGATAATGTATTTGGATACATTTGATTCATGAATTTCACATATACATTTCATGCATATAAAATATTTTTAAAACACATTTTTCTAAAAATGTGGCCTATTTATTGAAAGTTCTCTTTGTTTTTAAGTATACTTAATTTTTATTGATAAGTAATTTTTTATTACGTGTGAAATGTTTCGATTGAGTATTCTACATCGATCATTCAAACGAGCCTTGGCTTCGTTCGAATGATCAGGATAGTGAGATCGTGTGAGTTGTGTTGTGAGATTTCGTGGGTTTAGTTGTTCTAATGACTAGACCAGACTTTATAACATGGCCCTGTAAGATTGCTCGTTCTAACGAATAGAGTAATAAGCACTTTACACGTTTCAGTACTTCTTCGAACGAATAAGGTCTTGTTCGAATGAACTTTCAAATTTTTTTTACGAAAAGTCTTTAGTTTTGTTTAAAAAGCTGTTCTTTTTATCTTAGGACTATATATAGTTTCTGACACAATTTTGAAAGAACATTTGGCTGCTGCAATTCATATTATTCTCATAGTTTCAAAAGAATTTCAATTTGCAGTGTCATGCTTACATATGTTCATGACCAATTAATCTAAGAATCCTACCATACTTTCTTCTATTACAAATTTGTGGAGCAAGTTTTGTACAATTGATAGAGTTCGAGGTTGGGTGAAAATTCGCAGTTGTGATTGAGGTTGTCCGTTCATGGAGTTGAAGTAGAGCTCTACTTAAAGAGTGCTTAAGAATTCAAATTTGAGGAGATTTAGAATAAGAGTAAGGCTTGAAAGATTAAGTCGTTGTGTCTACCATGTCTATAATCACCGAAATAATTCTACTAGATTCAATGCATCTAGGTAAGTGTCCTGAGATTTTTCAAAGTAGATACAATTGATCTATGATAGTTTTCTCATCAACAAAAATCATTATGTTTGTTTCTTTACTTTTCATTATTGCTGTATTGATTCATGTTACTAATTTTTTATTGCACACACGTGAACATACCTTTCACTTAATTCAAGTAATAACCTTAATCGTCATTCGTTTTTGTTAAAATTAGACAAATTAATTTTTAAATTTCCATTGAGACCTATTCACTTTTCTCTAAGTCAAATTTAATTCATCTAAATACATATTAAGTGTTTCGTTAACGTATTATATTTATGAATCCTTGAGATGTTTTGAAAGTTGAGTTTATATATTTTTAGACTAATGTTATATTGCCTAAATTTTGAGGCGAAAAAGTATTGTTCAAGTAATGTAACAATTTCTGATTAATTTTCTATCACTTAGATTCCAGAAAATTTTACTCAAATCATGTGATAACTGACCAGCTAATTATAAACTACAGCAACATTGAGACAATATATTTTAGACCTTTCTTTGTTTTTTGGAAACAACGATGGGGGGAGGGGGACCTAACCACTACTATGAGTGTGCTACTATGAAAAATCAAATGTAACCTTACACATTTTTATACAAAAGTCAAATGAAGGATCTCATGATGTAGGCCCCATTTTGTGTGGGATTTATTTAGTTGGGTGAAAGTTGGGAAGGTGATTTATGTGATCGCATTAATCAACACTCTTACCTTATTAGACCGACCTTTGCATACAAGTCAAAAAAGATGATCCCAGTTAGGTGACTTAATCAAGTCATAACTGGTCTTTTCAATTACAATCACTCAAAAAAGAAAAAAGAAATGAGATTTTTGAATAATAAAAAAAAAAAGGCAAGCTAGAGAAGAAATGTTTGTAACATCACAGCCTTGAATGCAACATTGATGTCCCAATCACTTTGGACTTGGTAAGTTGCATATTTTCTTCAACTTTGCGATTATCTTTTTGAAAGTCAATTTAGGTGGTTGTTTGGGACAGCTTGACAATTTCAAAATCAAGTTGGGGAAGCTTTTCTTGGGGGTAAACTTTAGGTGATAGATTCATAATAAAATTTAAATAATACCTCAAATTTCTAGAAAAGAAGTGCTAAACAATGAAGAAAAAAGTTACCAAAAATGAAAACAATGAAGAAAAGATTGTCAACATCCCAAAATTGCCACAGTTATGATACTCCAAAATAAACGTTTGCCAAATTTGAGCAATGATGGTTTGATAAGATCATTATTTGATATGAGTTAGGAAGAGACTTCAACATTTTACTTAAAGTCTAGGTTTAATACCCACTCTAAGAAGTAAGAATTACTTATCTGGGCCATGACTATTGGGTCTTACTAGTTAAGTGTTGTGTGCCCAAATTCACATCATGGAATTCTCTAGTGTTTTTTCTTTGATGTACAATAAGTTGAAGTCTTTGTAAAGTAATAAGAACGCTTCAAGTCCTATTTCATGTAAAAGTATTAATAAACACAAAATTGGTCGATCTGACTTTTTGGAAGTGAAATCGTACTTTGACTCAAAACGGTGAGACATGCATCACTCATCGGCTCTACCTATGGCCTAAGCTAGATTCTGGCCAAATTCCTTCGTTTGAGCCTTCAATAGACTTTGTTTTTATCATTTGTAGTAAGTTTTAGATTTGTAATTACTTTGTCTAAGAAATTTTGAATAGAGTTCTGTTTGCAGCTATGTTTTCCTTATTTTATTTAATTTCTAATTTTCTAAAAAGTTTCAATTTTATTTATGCAGAATTTTTTCTATTTTTGGGATTTCTTAGTTCCTAATTGTAATAGGTTTAGGATAAAATTTAATAGATTCGTATTCAGATTGGTTCTCTTAACTGTATAAATAAGATGTATTTAGTTATTATTATCGAGCTTATTAATAATATTTTAATTTCAAAATTGAAAAATTCTTTCCTTATTGGATGAGTAATCTTGTGTCACTTGATTTACAAGAAATTCGACGCGTTCGGTTCTTACATTTTCGTGTTGTGTTAATTAGTATCAAAACAAAAAAATTTCAAACTAAATAACAAACGACAGAGTCGAGAACATAAATCTCATTGACTTTGATTGTGAGGTGAAGACTTTATAGGCAGTGCTGGAAAAATATAAACAATAAGTTAACGACTAGCTTGATCAAATCCATGAGATGTTTATGGCGTCTACTCTCAATGCACATAAACATACGATATACAAAATTCAAGTCTAGAAGAAAAAAGTAGATAATTTCAAGAAGCTCTCTCCAATATCGTTTGAAGCTCAATGTCGAATGCAAATCAATCCTTGCATCAATGGAAAATGAAATGGAAACCAATCAAGACAAAATCGAAGCAAAAATCAAACAGTTAAAACGAAAAAGAATTACTAAGATTTCGTTAATAATATATATGGGTAAAATAGTTATTCATAAAATTACAAATATAAACCTCAACTCAAAAACATAATAGAACAATTGAAAGTAGGGTCATTCGGTTATAAGGATATTAAAAAAATTAAAATTATTTTTTAGTCCAAGTCTATTGTTTGTATACCACCAAGTTCTTCATTTTTTTTGTATGACCAAAATATTTCTTAAATGTATGTGCTTCGTTAAAATCTAGTAAAATGGGAAACAAAACTCTCAACAAGTTTGCAAAACTTTAAAATTTAAGAACTTTTAATCTATAAATTCATTTTTAATAAAAAATATATATTTGGAGTCTAAAATTCAAGATTTATCAAACAAGATCTAAAATGCAGATGAAATTCTGAAAAATAAAAATTTGCTTCTTAAAAAGTAAAATTTTACATCTTTGCTCGAGGGTCGAAATGTCAAATTTTACCTTTTTCGTTAGAAGGTCAAATTTTACCTTTTTAGCTACTTCAACCAAATTGTCTCCTTAAATCATGCATTAAAATTCAATAAGTAACTATTACGTCTTTTATATCAAATTGTAATTTATCATGTATTTATCAATAATAAAATGACTATACTAGAGACTTTATAATAATTAATTCTTCGACCAACAGGATGCCAAGATAAATATTAATTTACATTGCATGACGATAGAAGGAACAACTAAAAAGAAACAGAAGGTATATATTTATTTCGATAAAAAATTAAAGAAACACACAAGGGAGATTAGGGGTAAAAATATTTACTTTGCATAAATCGACCAAAAAATACCAAGTAAATATTTACTTCGGCAAAAAGTTGAAGAAAATTCACAAGGGAAACGAAAGTAAATATTTACTTGGTCAGTAATAATTCAAATATCCGTCATTGCTCAACAAGAGGCTAAACAATTTATAAAAATAAATAAACATACTGGAAAGAAACTAATATCTTAAAACAAACAAACTAAAAAAATAAAATAAAAAAACAAAGAAGAGAACTTGTATTTATAAATAAGTAACCACTATATGTCATTTAGATCAAAATATAACTTATTTATAATTAAGTGACTACTTATACTAGAAAGTTTATACTAATTAACTCTTGAAAATAAAAATCACAAAGCATATGAGAATGGACTCACGCGCAAAAAAAAGAAAGAAAGAAAAAAGTAAGGGACTGATGCATAATTATCCCATGAATCTATCGATAAGGAACTGAAAGGATGAAAGAATCAAATAGGACCGAATGGTTTTTTCATGAACCAAAAGGTTCGTAAACAGTACTAATACACCAAGGTCCCATTTAGCGGTGCAATGACTTCGAGTGAAGTACTTTTAGAAGAACTAATTCAAACAATTTACAACTACTTTTTCAAGAAGGGATTTTGATTTATTTCTTTTATCTAAAACTATTTTTTTAATTAAGATAAATCACACTAATTTCAATGAAATTTTTGGATATTACACATGTTTTTTCTCTAGTATTTCTTCTGGTTTAATGTCAACAACGCTCCGTTAATAAATTGTTAGTTGACCAAAATCCAAATCCACTTTTGGTTTAATGTCAACAATGCTCCGTTAATTAACTGTTAGTTGACTAAATACAATATGCTAACATTATGCCAAATATTTTTATAAATATCAATTTTAATCTTATTAAAATTTTAAAAAATAAAATAAAATCAACACTCAATGGAGATAAATAGGGTGACCAACCCATTAGACATGGTTACAATTTGAAGTTTGCAAAGAGAGAAAGTAAAGAACTGAAAGTGTTGGATTTTACTTGGATCTTCTCATCCTAGCATGTATGAGACTCTATTTTTAATTTTTGATGGCTAGAGATTATTTATCAAATTATTTTAATCTTCCCACTTTCACCATTACAGTGTTGCCGATTAGATTCCTGCATATTACAAAAATTCCTAAACAATTCTTCTCCCTTGATTTCTCTGAGCTATCACAAGATTACAACCCTAAAAACCAAATAATGTATTTCAATGGCCCCTCAGGAAAGATAGACTCAGAAGGCATAGCCCTAATGTCCCTCTCCTCCATCTTCGGTGACAAAGATGGAAGACATACACAAACAATATGGAAGTCAATTTGAAGTGTATGCCAAGTATTAGCATCCCAAAGCATGCTTCCATGATAATTAATAAGAACAATGGCAGAGGAGCAAATTCTCATGACACTGATAAGGACACTGAGAAATGCTAAAATAATAATGCATGTATCAAACATGTCTCTTCCAAGTCTGTAAACTCGAGATTTGAGAATGAGGTGAAGATTACGAAAACCTTGGAATCAAAAATTAATTTCTATGTACCAAACAACTTTTAAAAATTCCATCAACATGTTCAGAAGATTCTTTCCCTCATTGTTACCTATGTGCTTCGTATATTCATTTTTAAATTTCATTTTAGCTCAAACATCAAAATTAACGTTCATTTTAGATTCTTCATAAAATTGAGAGAGAGAGAGAGTCTCAAAAAGTTCTAAAATTTCACAATGAAATGCAACTTTACATTGAGAAATGAAAACGAGTCCATGGGAAGTGGAGAAAAAATAAATAAATAAATTCCCCACTATCATGCCAAATCAAGGGAAGAAAAAAGTTCTAGTATAAAACATGGTATAAGGTTTCATAAATTATGAATCTAAGAAATTATTGAAGTCCTCAAGAGAATTTTTACTTTTACAGGAAGCATAAGTTGGAAGGTAATTCTCTCTCTCTCTCTCTCTCTCTCTCTCTCTCTCTCTCTCTCTCTCTCTCTCTCTCTCTCTCTCTCTCACACACACACACACACACACACACATACACACAAACACACACACAAAGAAAAACCTTTAAATTGCTTCGCAAAGCAGCCCTAATCCAGTTTTCAAAGAGTTATTATACCTATAATATAACAAATGACACAAAATCACATGTTCCAATGATATGTTAAAACATATCACATATTTTGATTTTTTAAAATATATAATCAAAAAAATAACCACTGTTATTTATATCAATAAATTATATTCTCACAATCTAATAGCTGAAAATATTCTAATGTCATAAAAATTTAGATAGTTAAAAAAAAATAATAATTTTTATATCAAAATGTAATATTTTAATATTAAAACAGAATAATTAAAATTTAATATTTTAATAAAATAATACCACTAATATTTAATTTTAACATGATTTAAATAATTTTTAACATATAAGATGCTCGTACTTTAACAATCGTCAGTGGTGGTTTGGGGGGGGGGGGGGGGAGGGCCAATTCACATAAATGAAACAAAACCCTAAAAATAATTAATTCAGGCACTTTCCAGTAGTCAGACACCGAACCCCGTCAAAGGGGAAAAGTAGCACATTTTTAAATCATGACTACCAAATACCAATAATAACAAACCAAATGGATTTTTTTATTATACTAATGATAGGACATGCTATGAGACTTTATATACAAAAAAAAAAAAGAAAAAAAGAATGGTTTTAATGTAATCCCTCTCGCCAAAAATGACTATGCACAGATATCCTTTCTCTCTAAATGTAAATGTATGTGTGTGTGTGTGTGTGTGTGTGTATATATATATATATATATATATATATATATATCAAACTAACACGTTGACAAGAGGGCATGGTCATGACTCATGGCTGAGGTAGTCCTGGTCTTTTGATTTTTCAAACTAAACCCATCTTCCAGGATTAGTTAAAAGGTAACCATCTAATCACGTGATTCCTAAAAAAATCTCAGTAAACAGTCCTTTACTGGATTTACTTTTGTGAAGTGCATTTGGGGTGGTTGGAAGTTTAAAAATTGAGAGAGAGAGAGAGAGAGAGATTTGAATCGAGGTATCACATGGAAGCAAAGAAGAGGAATCTACATAGAGTTGAAATGTCAAAAAAAGAAAAGCAAAAAGTAGTTTTTATTTTCGTCTTCTGAAAATAGATAGATGAAACAGAGATTGTAGATCAATCACACATTAACAGTTAAAGATTTTTCAGCGATGAACCCCACCACCACCACACCATGGCTTGCATGACAATAATGATAACCCCACATTATCCAACCCGAGGAAGGCAGATTAATGAAATATTTGCATCAATGTTTAAACTTACACTTCATTTATAATCATTTTTGTTTTCAATTTGATCTATATGACTCATGGTTTGTGATATATTGTATTGGATAACATCAAGTCCATATATATTAAATCCTGAAGGGCTTCAAGATGATTAGTTAGGTAATATCTGCTTGTGAACCTTATGAACATGGGTTTTATTGGAGGAATCGGTAAGCTTTATGGTACCAAGATCCTTCTTGTCTTCTCACCTTACTCATGTGGGGACCTGTTTGGACATGGGTATGGATCAGTTAGGAAGCTCCTTCCACTGAAAAGTTTGAGCAGACACCAACATCTGCGTCCACTCTGGGACTCGAGTCATCACCAAAATCAAGAACTTTGTTTAGTTCACTGAATCGAGTCTTCAGTTTTTGAAAAATGATTCCATTTTGGGACATTATCCAAGGTGAAAAAAATAAATTAGAAGTCATTTTATGTTCTTGGGATCTTTAAGTGTTAGTTTTGCAGGATTTTGGTCAACTTCAATTGTTTTCTGTTTGGGCAGAAATGGATGTAGATAGATGCAGATAATTAAAATTTAAAGTCATGTTTTCTTAAAGGTGTTGCCATCACCAAACACTTGGGATGAGGCTCTGAAGTTGTAGGCCTTCTGGCTGATGATGATGATGATGTTGTCAGGGACAGGTTGGGACCAAAACCTATGATCTCATTATTGCAGTGCAAAAACACGATGATAAAGCTCTATGGTTCAACCCCACCAAAAACACTGAATTTCAAATGGACAGATCAGTAATATAGAAAAAAAACTTTGATATACATGATTTATGTACAAGTTACAATGTGGTCAACCAAACCTCCAACATAGGCTCCCTCAACCTCTGATGAGCTTTTGCTCACCGAGGTTGGTTCAGATTAATAAATTTACATTGGCAAGCAAAGCTTGTATGTTAAATGTCAAAAGACTAATCTAGTACACGAGACTCTTTGTCATTACAAAAATTAGACAGCTGTCAAATGTATATTGCCTTGTCGCCTATGTGACCTCCAAATTACAAAAGTACAACATTACCATTGAGCCCTCTGCATCTTAGATGTCAGTATCGCAAAATTTTCCATCCATCCTGTTTTGAATGGCTTTGACAGCAGCAACTCTAGCGGCAGTGGCAGCTCTGTTTGCAGCCGTGGCTGCCTTATTCACTTGATCATCCACCCGGCGAAGGTGAATTGCATTCTCTGCAGTTTTTCTAGCAGCCTACACATTACAGAGAAACAAAGTCAAAGAAGAGAGCAAACAGTGAGAAGCTGTTCAGAGTCCTGAGCTCATGGCTCAATACCAATTAAGGAAGGTGAGATCATTGAATGAGATATCTATGGCAATAACATACCTGAACTGCTCGGAGGATTGCATCGTTTAGTGGGGACAGGGGAGTCTTGAGATTGCCACAGTCCCATTCACCACATCTTGAGCCACCACTGCGGAATGCATACATGCCATAGCCTTGCTTACGGCCTTCATGCCACGACCCCTCATAACAGTGACCATTAGCAAAGTGATAGACACCAAATCCATGGATTTTGTCTCCAAAATACTCCCCAGCGTATCTATCTCCATTTCTGAAAAAAGAAAAATCACAGAAACCATCACCATTCAATTCCTTCAATAAAACTATATCAGATTAGAGTTCCTCCCCAAGCATATGAATCAGATTTCTGCAAGAGGGGGAAGAAACTGACATTTGTAGAAAAACTAAAAAATTGACCTATGACATAACTGCAAGAATAATCTAAATTGGAAGAGAATGGAAACAACATCAGAGACCAAGTTTGAGAAAACTATTTGCCAAATATAAAAGCATTGCAACAGGTAAGCACGAGAACATTGAGCTGCAGCTACCCCATTAATTTGTTACCCCCCACAATTCGGACCATGCCAGAATTCAAGCAATCTGAAATAACCCAAAAACATAACCCTAATTATTCAGACCATTCGTGACTTCCAGAACATTACCAAGAATACTAGATCAATGTCAAACACAACTTTTTATAGTTCCATCCATTTAAAATAGAATTCAAAGCCCTACCACATACTGTTCTATCAATCATTAGCAATTCAAAAATAGAATCAACCCACAAAAAATCACACATAAAACCAGTCACAGTAATTGAAAATTCAATTAGAGTTCAAGAATTCACCTGAAATGGTAACATCCAAGGCCGTGCTTAACACCGCTCTTGAATTCGCCAGCGTAACAGCTCCCATCTGAACAAGTCTGCACCCCAACACCATGACTCTGCCCATTACACCACTCCCCTGCATATGTATCCCCTGTATAGAACCTATAAACCCCGTGGCCATGCCGTAACCCTTGCCGATACCGACCGCGATACCGACTACCTCTCGCCCAACTCTCTATCCCATACCCATCATACCTCCCATCAATCCAATCACCCTCATACCTCCCATTCACGAAATAGCTATACACTCCACTGCCATTACACCTTCCTTTGTGAAACTCACCTTCATAGAAGTCGCCATTGCTGTAAAATTCGACGCCTTCTCGTACAATTCGCTTTTCTTTTCGATCTTTACGGTTGTTATTAGCCGTCGGTTCACCTATGAACCATTGGACCGGTTTCGAATTATTTCTTGAGAACCCAAGTTTCTTGGTGTATTCATCGCACAATTGTTTGAAACTTGTGAAGGTCTGGTAAATGAAACCCTTGTTCTTTCCCGCCAAAAAGAGCACGACGGAGATGAAAATCAGAGCTAATAGGAGGTTTTCGGAAGTGGGGATTTCCTCTCTGTTGAAAAAGAGGAAAAGGGTATAGAAGGTGAGTAAAGTTATAGCCAGGACAGAGATGAACCGGGCGGAACCGGCACGGGCAGGCTTTGAACCGGGCTTGTGGGGTTTCTGTTCTTCTATGTCTTCTTGTTCCGGTGTGATCTCGTTCACAAAAGATAGGCTGTGGATTGAGGATCGGATGGTCGGAGACGACCGGAGAAGCGAAGATTGAGTCCTTGTAAGTTTCGCCTGGGTTTTCTGACCTTCCATTGTACGTGGCCCTCGAAAATCTCCAACTCTTGGCCGTTCGATCTTCTCAGTGAACCCTTCCGCATCTTGATATTTGTATCATGTAGGCTGACGCCAGCGTCATCTCAGGGGACGCACTGGTGTGGTTCGCGGAGGTTAGCAACAGCAAACTGAAAGGAAGAACAGAACTGATAGAGAGAGAGAGAGTAATTTTTGTTTAATTTTTAGAGAGAGAAAAGTGTTACGGAGACGAAATAGAGTGGTTAATGGGGAGAGTGGAGCCGGGTTTTGGTTATTTATCCTGTCACGGGGAGGAGCCACGTGGGTTATCATGGACCGTTGCATGACCATGATTATTTTAGGAAATTAATGAAGTAGAAGTCGAATGTGAACTCGAATTCGAACGCCGACTCTCATTCCGTATATTTAAATTTTATTGTAAATATCTTAATAATTCGTCATACTTTCGGGTGATATTTAAACTTCACGAAAACTTTTAAATAATATAAATCATTTATTATAACCTTGTCGTATCATTTGAAAAACTTTTTTAAGTTAATTTTATAATTGGCGTGAAATTATTATTGATCAACGAATAAATCAAATAACAGAGTTACAAACTGATTAAATTAAACTAATCAATTACTTGTTTACACTTAATTCATTAAAACTAGCTTTAAATTATATTCAAATTTAATATAATTATCTTAAGTTAAATTTGAACAATTTACTAATTAAACTAATCACATGTTAAATTTGAGTAAATCATTATATATATATATATATAACAGAGTACGTATAATATATAAATCAGCCACTAACTTATTGGAATTTCAGGTGAGGATAAGAAATGGAGGAAGGCGGTGAAAAAACAGGTGTGATGTGTACACAAATAATATTAGATCATGAATGGGATTATCATACGATTGAGAGAGAGTATGTCATTTTAATAATTTTATGTCATACTTTTTCTATCTTATTTTAAGAGTTCTTTATTTTATTTTACACTGTTTTATTTTAAGAGTCTCATTTGAAAAGTTAACGTATTTTTAATATATGAATTTTTAAAACTACCCTTTATTACACATAATGTGAACATGATTTACAATTAAATGAGGAAAAATATGAAAAATTTAAATAGTTTCAAAATAATAAAATAATACTTCTTAAACAGTTAGAATTTTCAAATAAAACTTTCATTTTGAGACGGAAGGAGTACGTATTATATTTCATAATTTTAATAAATGATGAGTTACATGGTGAAATATTATTATAAAGACATTTTTTTTTTTTTTGATAATGGGGAACCCCCTAAGGACACATTAGTTTAATAGCAACCGTGGCATTCGGCCTTTCGTACGACCTTTAGGCGGTAAATCTCGGATACACAAAATCGTCCAGTAACCGAATGCATCGGATAATGGCCTACACGTAATAGTCTACACTCATTGACGAAATCCTTGGCTGAGAACTTTCATTGGTGACATCTCTAGTCATTTTGGTTACTTAACAAAGTAGGTGAGTTAAATTCATATCGGATCCATTAATTATATAATACTTAACAAAGTAGGTAAGTTTTCTAATGTACCAAACCCAACAAGCCCATACCGATAGGTAGAGGAGAATATGGGAGTCTGTTGAACCCAAGAAACAGAAAAGTCATAACAGAAAATTCTACTAAACGTCTTTAAAATTTGTATCAAACATAAAAAGGCTTGCACCTTTATGATTGTTGTAGAGTTTATGGAAGGAAAGCAATTAGAGTTTTGAGGGAGAGGAGATGCCCCATGGTAGATTTAAAGACATTTTTCTTAAATTGTTATTTTAAAATCCTTGGTGTGTATATTCCTTTGTAAAATTATTGTGCAAATTAAGATTATATATATTTTTAGGTCATTCTCTCTTCTTTTGTAAATAGGTTTGCCGCCTATTGATAGTTTTGTTTATAATAGATTGATGCTTACAAAAAAACAAAAAAATTAGATGGTTGTTAGTTGTTTGTATGTTTCACTTTAGATTGTGATAGTTTATTGGTTTTATGTTATTTTAAATTGGAACTTTTATTGAATGATTATATGCATTTTTAATTTTGATGGAATTTTTGGTGATTGATTTTTAATTATATGTTATTATTATTGATTTATTTTTAACAATAAATAGATTATATAAAATTATTAATAAAAATTACTTTTAAAAATAATTCTTAACTACGAAATGTCTTATTTGTCCTTCAATTATATTAAAGATGGTTCTTGTATGATTAGTTACATGTGTTTTAACTAAAATTTAAAAATAAACATTAATGAATTAATAAATTATACAACTAATTTAATATAAATTAATTTTTAATATAAATTAAATATTTTTTAATAATTTATAAATGATATAATTAAAATAACTTATTTTTACTATATTCTATTTACATAATTAATGCAATTGTGAATTGGTTTTCATTCTGTGTGTTTCTATAATGATATAAATATTATATATAGATAGACATATTGTAAACTATAAAAATTTATATACTAAAAGAAGTATAATATGACTTAAAGTATCTTCCGTGTGTATCCACATGTTAATTTTAAATTTTGTTATAGAGTATAAATGCGGCTTTCGCCCATTAATAATTGATTCTTTTATTTCAAAAGTTTATATGCCGATGCATGACATGTATCTGTAATTATTTTAAACTACAAGTTTAGTTTGTTTAAATTAGATCCCAATACAGAAACGGAAGTTTTGGAAGCTACTCTTTTTTAACTTAACTCAATCTTCCATTTTGACAAAAAATTATGGCTTGCAACTAATCGTTTAAAGTCATTCAAACACCTCAATAATTCAACTTAATCTAAAATTATGTTAGTAGACCGTGAATCTGAACTTCAAACGGGAAGCCAAGCGGGCTATAATTAGTGAGATTGGCCTAACAGAATGAGATTGAGGCTTTAGCTTGGTTCACAAATGGAGGAAAAAAAATAAAGTAAAATATTTTTTTTCTTTATTTGGTTATGAGAAAAAAAATGAAGAAAATTAAGAGACATATGTTTAGTTTTATAAGTTACTCTTTCTCTTATTTCATTTTATTTCCTCTTCCATTGTTAGATAGCAGATGGGAGGTTAGTACAATTATCCTTCTTTTTATTTTTAATTTTATATTTTCTTATCCTATCACACATTTATTTTAATATTATCCTGACTTTTCGCATAACCACTAAGCCACCACCGTGATGGTTCCTATGTTCGATCAATGATAACCACATATGATTGTTGAGTCCTATTTGTAGCCGTTAATGTCAAATCTTAACACAACCCCAAGTGTAAGAGTCTCATCGTCGTAGCCCTAAGTTTTGAACCACCATCAGATCAGCGACAATCAAAATTGAAGAGTCCTTTGGAAGCCAAAAGATGTGGCTTGTTGTGAGCCAAGCATAAGACATTTTGTGCATATGTATTAGCTATATACGCAGATAATCTTAAGACCCGTAACATCTCATATACTCTTTCTATCTCCCTCATGGTGTTAGAAGTATATTAGGACTCTCTTATATATTATTGTGATATTAGGGTTAGGGTTAGCCGTCACATATTGTGTAATGCTAATGGGATTAGGGTTTTACTGTTTGTTTCCTTTATTTCTACTTTCCTTGTTCAGCCTCATGACTCTCCTATATAAGGAGCTCTCTTGTATAGTTTTATGTGTGAATTCAGTCTAATACAATGTAGTCGTTTGAGTTTTCTCTTTTTTCTATTTTTTCTCTCTTATTTCTTTTATGTTATTCCACCAAATTTAACATGGCATCAGAGCTTCTTTTTCCTTAGTCTGATTCTTCTTTGGTTTATTTTGCTTCTCTAGTTTATTTTGCTCCTCTACGCCTCTGGTTGCCTTGCGCTGCTTCTCTATTTTTATTCTTTTCCTGCTTTCCATTCTATGCCCAACCACTTCTGTCTTTGCCTAGCCGCTTCTGTCTTTCCAGCCGTCGCTTGCTTCCTCTCTTTATTCCCTCTTCAAGCCACCGCTTGCTTTTTCAATTCTTTTTCCTGTTAGCCTGCTGTTGTGCTGCACACTGCTTTTCTCTTCATTTCTGATTTTGCCTTCTTGCTCTGCTTCCGCTTGTCTTCCTTTTTTTTTTTGAAAAGAAAACCCAAAGGACTACATTGTATTAGATTGAATTCATTACTGAAACTAAACAAGAGAGCTCCTTTGTATAAGAGGGTTATGAGGTTGTACATGGAAAGTATAAAAAAGGAAACAAACTATAGAACCCTAATCCCACTAGCATTACATAATAATATAAATGTAGTGGCTAACCCTAACCCTAGTATCACAATAATAGGTAACCCTAATATACTTCTAACACCCTCCCTCAAACTCAAGGTGGGAGGTAGACCAACTTGAGTTTGCAAACAAAATCTGGACGTGGATTGGTGCACTTGGTGGTGTTCATCTGCCGCTTGTTCGTTTTAATTTTTCTGTTCCGCCGTTCCCTCTTATTTTTTCTTTATTCTTCCTTTTTTTTTTTTGCCTTATTCTCCTGTTCAACCGCTTTTCTTTTCTTATTCTATTCCAAATCTCTATTTATAACACTTCTCTATTTGCCTCTTCTTCTACTTTATTTTTTCTTGTCGTCCTTTCTGAAAGTTGTTTGAGAATTTCTTGAGTTTTACAGACGACATAGCTGAACGTGCTCTAACTCGCGTTCACAACCTTCGTAAGCGTTTGGATGAAACTTTGCTAGGCCACCGTAACGAAATTTTGTTGTTTCTCTCAAAGATTGAAAACCATGGAAAGGGAATTTTGAAACATCACCTTCTGTCTGAATTTGAAGCGCTTCCCAAGGAAACCCAAGAGAAACTGCATGATGGTGCATTTATGGAACTTTCGAAGTCCACATAGGAAGCAATAGTTTTGCCTCCATGGGTTGCTCTAGTTGTTCGTTTGAGGCCCTATGTCTTTGGAACTACAATATCAGACTCAGAGTCCACTGAATCCCCGGACTTCCTCCTGACCCATCGTCGCTGCCTAGACTTGCCACTACTCCATCTGTTCTATCGCTCCATAGTACTCTGTTCTGCCATAGCTTCTGCTCCTATTGTTGAAAGCTTATCTTGTCACAATTCTCTTGGCTGCCGCACTACCGCTTCTTCCATACTGCCACAGCACAGCCTCACTGCTGCACTGCCACTTTCTCTGGATCTGCTCTTCTTCGATACAGGATCTGCTCTGGTTCCTACAAAAACACCACATCTAGTTCGTTCGTGTGGATATAGGATTTGCTCTTCTTCGTTATCCAGGAAGAACCGTTCTTAAGAACCACCTCTGGTTCTGTAAGAACCACGAAGAATGTATCCACAGGAAACCCAAGCCATAGCGCCTCCCGTTCTACTTCTTTTCTTTTTCCTTCTATTTTTGCTTCTGCCACCCATTGCATCAACATAGCTGCTTTCCCTTTCTCTAAGTTTGCTGCATCTGCCTTTAGTTTTGACAGAAAGGTTTCCTCCTCTTGGTCTGTGTGGATCAAGATTTGGACCTTTGATCGGTCTTCTGCTTCAGTCTATTGGTGGCCCAATCCGCTATCTCCTGGTGTACTTCAGTCTTCTTCTTTTTGCTTTATCAGCTGCTTCTAGTTTTTTATTTTCTTTCTTTTGCTTTCCCTGCTTCTGTCCTAGCCGCACCGCTTGCCGTTACTTCTATTTCTTCTTTTTTCTCCTCCGGCCCATCTGTTAGCCTTGTACCTCCGTCACATCTATCAATTAGTCTTTATTCATCCACATTCGATCAACCATCTGGTTCAGTCGTGACCATGTCACTGCTCCTCACCATCACTCAATGTTTGTCGCCTAGCCGCCTCTTCTCTGTTTGCTTTCCACTGCTGCTTCCTTTCTCTGTTTCTTTCTTCCAAGCCGCAACATCCCCTCTTTGCTTTCTCCCTGTTCATCTTCTACTGATCAATCATATTCCAACTTCACCAATCAGCGCGTGTCATCGCATTAGTTCATTTTGCTTCTCTGCCGTTCATTCGCCATGTCAACCGTCTGACGTTCATCTGCTTATGCACATCATGTTTGATCTCTCACTTGTTCTCAGACCCCACACCTGTTCGCTCTGCTCTACTCTTTTTTCCTCTATTTTTTTTTTCTATTTTTTCTGGCTTTGCTTTCTAATTTCTGATTCTTGATTCTTTCTTTTCTCTACTACATCTCCGCTATTCCTTTTCTTTATTCTTTCTGATCCCAGCAGCCGTAGTGCTGGTTCCGCCTCATTAAGCCGCGATTCCGTCTCAGTCACAGTCACAGCCGCAACCCCACATCAGGTCCTACCGTCTCAACAAGCCGCAACTCTGGTTCTGTCTCAGCCGCAACTCTGATTTTTGTCTCCGCTGCCATGTCCACTTGGGTCACATCTCCATTTCAGTCACATCCGGATTTTGTTTGCAAACTCAAGTTGGTCTACCTCCCACCTTGAGTTTGAGAGGGAGTGTTAGAAGTATATTAGGACTCTCCTATATATTATTGTGATATTAGGGTTAGGGTTAGGGTTAGCCGCCACATATTGTGTAATGCTAGTGGGATTAGGGTTTTATAGTTTGTTTCCTTTATTTCTACTTTCCTTGTTCAGCCTCATGACTCTCTTATATAAGGAACTATCTTGTATAGTTTTATGTATGAATTCAGTCTAATAAAATGTAATTATTTGGGTTTTCTCTTTTCTTTGTTTTCTCTCTCTTATTTCTTTTATGTTATTCTATCAAATTTAACACATGGTTGAAACACAACTCATGGATTTCTTTCCTCTTAGTCTCTCTCCCCTTCTCACATTATATCTCTCTATGTGCGAAGCCATCTAATTACCCACTCCTATGAAAATGGAGAGGGAGCTAGTTGTATTGTATACACGGATGTCCCATGGGTTGGAGTGACTGAAACAGTTGCTTAGTGAGCCTTTGAAGCTCGAGAGAATTGAGAGTGAAGGGAGTGTATTGAAACAACCATAAAAGAAGAGCTTCGGAGCTCTTTCTTTAGAACTCACATTCTCTCTCTACTAGTTCACTCTGTTTTAAGGTAAAGGAATATCTAGAACTTGTAGGTTACTCATCACACTTAATACCTTATACAAGACCATGTTGAAATATGTATATGTATATGTAAATGCATGGTTAAGCTTAACCATGAGAGACCCACTTCGTAGGTTCTTAGTCATGTGCTTGTGATTGAAACTCCCAATAGATGTTTAAGTGTGTTTAGCATCACGTATATGGCATCTAGCTTGTACATGCGTGCATATGGCCACAACTACCATAGAGAACCCGAAATGGGTCTTTGGATGTTAGGATGATTTCAACTTATTTTTTGGATGTTAGGATGATTTCAACTAATTTGTTGTATTTTAAATGGATAATTGAACATGCATATGGGTTCACAATGTGATGATGTTCATGTGGGTGTTCCTTGTGTTGGGACCGAAGAGAAGCTATGGTAAACACCCACGAATTCGCTTTTTGATTGATTGATGAAAACACATGAGTGAGGAGTATTTAAACATTATTTTGACACCAAAATGAGTAAATTAGGTTCCAGAAAAGATTAGAACCAACAAGAAAGGTCAGACATGAAGAAAAAATGGATAAAACCCAATAGGGTTCCACTTACTACAATGGCAATTTTGTAGAGAATGTGACTTTGTTCTTCAAACACCAAATAACACCATTTGGTGCAAAACTGAAAAGGCCACGTTTTACAAATAAATGATGGGCCGATCCTATTTAGTCATTATGGACTCGGTTGGATAAATAGCTTACTGGGCTAGGGCCTAGTTTAAAAGGAGATGTCTAGGTTTCTCTTTTCTATTTAGTATTTAAATAGGTTTTTAGGTTGGGCCTGACCTTGGCCCAGTGATTAGACCCACAATTGGTGTTTGGTAACTAGATTAGGGGCTTTCTCAATTAATAGACATTCTTATCTTGGCCATGGTGAAATTAGAGCAAGGGTGTTGTTTGGCTATGAAGGTATGAAATTGGAATTAATGAAATTACAAATCGGTCGACTTATTTTCCTAATATATAAAAAGGGTCAACAAAATTGTGATTAATTAAAAATTGGTCAACTTATTTTCATGAATTTAAATATTGGTCTTTTGACTTCTAATTATTTAAATTTTAGCCCAAAATTTCACTAAAATTACAATAAGATCTCTTATTTTGAGAATTCCTTCAATTGAGCCCTTGGACATTAAATAATTAGAGAAATGCAATATGCTTATAAGTAGAAATTAAGAATTAACACTTTTCTTTTTGATAAGATTAAAAAACATAAGGCAATGGATACAATTTAAGTTTTAAGTAGAAAAATATTCACCAAAATTGTGCAACAATGGTATAAAGAATGGAGATGAATATAAATAGATCCATCTAATAAATTGACTAATAATCTCAACTCAACTAAAATTTTCCAACTATTAGGATAATTTACATGAATTTTGTTTTACGATTCTTCCATATTTAAGGTATTTTCCTTAGTCAAATTACACGTTATCACATTTTTTTTTAATATATTTCAGTTTACGTTAATTTTGTCATTCCTCTTTTCTTAACATGATACTTAATTTGAAACATATTACACTTTCTCACAAGAATACACATATTGGTCTTTATTGCACAAGATCAAACTATTTTAATTGATTTTCTTTCATTTTATCTCATATATATGTTACTTCCACTATCTCATAATATATTTATGAGATAATTACATTAACCACTACTCTAGTATTTGATAATTGCAAATTTTACTCCTACTGTTTCCAAAATTGCACTACAATTCTTGTGATTTTTAAAAATTATACTGCAACCCTTCTGATTTTGGTATTAGTATCATATTCTTCCCAACTGTCATATACCATTATTGACAGAGACAAAAATTGTTAATGTAAGCTAGAAATTCAGATAAGAAATTAAGAACCATACTTCATACAAAAAAAAAAAAAATTTATTCAAATTTTGATTCACCAAATTCTTCTAATCTAGCACAATCAAGATGTTTTACTCTTTTTTATGGGGCTACAAAAGCCCTTAATCATTTTTGGAATATCCTAACTGAAGATTAATAATTTTGATCAAAATTCACATATGGTATTAAACTTGTCCCCCAATATAAAGTCTTTAATCTCTCATCAAATGCAAATTCAAAATCATCAAAGAGTAGTATAGAGAAACCATATGCCATCTCGCACTCTTATCCGAATCTGCTTATGTTTGAAAACTTCAAATCTATGATTTATTGAAAAATTCCTAATCAAAAAATGTAAATTCATATTAGAAAGAATCAAGTTAAATTAAAAATTCCTAATTATCAATTTATTGGCAAAAACACATGTTCCTATGCAAGAGAGAATCAGGTTAAATTGAAAATTCCTAATCTATTTACGTACTGATCGAGTTTTATAATCTAGAAAAAAACTGACACTCTTCACTTCTTCTATCTTTCATCTTCTTTGCAATGAGATGTTGAAGCTCGAGCGTGGTGGAGGATCCAATTCAAGCATCAGGTTATGTTTTATACATTGGTAATCGATCACAAATATTTGGAGTTGTTGGGTTTGCCATCTCGTGCAATAGCAGAGGAGATGGTCTAGATTTTGACATTGGACCCAATGGCTCTATCATTTTATTTTTATATTATGTGTACAAACTTTTTCTTCTCTCTTCATGAAAGCGAAGGCTGAGAATAAGATCCAAGGGATGGCAGTGGCTCGCAATGCTCTAAAAACTTCTCATACATACATACATATACACACACACACACACATATAAATATATATATATATAGATGATAGCTTGTTTTTCTCAAATACCATTGCAAAACATGTGTTTGAGATTGCTCAAATAATTGTTGTCTATGGTATAACTTTAGGGAAAATAAATAAATTTTAATAAATCAGGACTATTTTTCTGCTCAATTGTATCACTGGCTAGAAGAGAACAAATATGACGAATAGTTGGGGGAGATATATGTAGTATTCATAACAAATATTTGAGGAAGCTTCGGGGGGGGGGGGGGGGGGGGGGAAGAAAAATTGATTTCTAAAGCTGGAAGGGAAGTATTAATAAAGAAAGTGGTGTAAGTGATGCCAAATTATATAATGAATTGTTTCAAAATTCATGTTTCTATTCGTGGGGCTATTAATGAAATAGTGAGAAATTTTTGGTGGGGCAAAGACAGTTTGAACAAAAGCTCCATTGGTTAAAATGGAGTATCTTGTGCAAGACTAAAAGAAAAGGTGGGATAGATTTTCGAGATATGGAGGTTTTCAACTAGACTTTGCTAGCATAACAGGGGTGAAGGTTAATCCAATTCTCAAACTCCCTTTCCTACAAAGTGTACAAAGAAAAGTATTTGCCAAATGGTTCATTTTCTGAAACAAAGCTCAGATCTTGTCCCTTGTTTACCTGGAGAATTATTTTGGTTGGCCTATGCTTAAGGCTAGGTCAAGGTAGAGGATTAGGAGTGGTCTTGAGGTTATAGAGAATTTGAGAGTCTATAATTTGATTGATCTCGATGCTATGAAATGGGAGGAAGATGTTAAGAATTCTATCTTTTTGTTAGTCAAACGGAATTTTTTTTTTTTGTATAGAGTTATTTATCACATTGCTATATGTTTATTCTGTACCGTCATATATTCTTTTAGTTTTAAGACAATTTTTATACCAGGTTCTTCTGTACCGCCATTATATGAGTTTTTAAAACTAATATAATATATTCAGATATACAAATCAATGATAGAGTCATTTGAAAATTATATTTAAGAGTGGAGGAGGTTTTAAACAGCCACATTAACTCTCTGAATTAATTACAAAACTGAATTTAAATATATATATTGAATTAATTATAATTAAAGTGAGGTTGTATGTATAGAATTTAATTCGGTTATTATTTGTAAATCTGAATTAAAATATTCTATTACATTTAATATGAATGTTTTATCTTATGACTAGAATTTAAGACTATTTAACGGTTACAGAAAACAAAACATAATAGTATTTAAACTCGTTTTATTATTAATTAGAAGTTGTTTTAATTTTGTAGTTAATATTTCTTTTGTAACCCTTGTCAAGAAATTACTACAATTCAATGATCAAGCCAACACAACACTAGAACTTCTTTGTAGGAGAAGTAAATGACAAATAAAATATACAAGTGTCTTAATCCTATTATTAAGTATTAATACAAAACTAATTCAAAAATTTTTGTTATGCTTTTAGTATCAAAGTGTGGTGGGAAATATAAAATTTAGGATTATTAATTTGATGGAATAATCACTTGACTCTTAGAAATTGATTTGTTAGAACCAAAACATTTGTGGTTATGGAAAATGATGTATTTATTGAAAAATGACGTGTATTTGATTATTTACATAGCGAGTTGCGAATTAAAAGAGTTGTGTATTTTTGGGAGTTAAGTATTTGATTATTTAGATAGAGTGTTGTTTGGTATACAATTAAAATTTTCTTTAAAGTTTCAAAATATTGAATCTCGTGATGGATAGATTGAAAGCTTAAGATAAATACATTCATGTAAGAATTAAACAACTGAGTAGATTTGATTATAATCTCATATTTAAAATTGGTTTCAAAATAAAAGTGAAGTGTGTGATTCGAAATTGTGGTTTTGAATTAATGATTGATTGAGGTGTTTTATATTTGATAAAAGATAATTGTGGCTTGAAATGAATGAAAGAATAGAATGGTCAAATTGATTTACATAATGAGTTTAGTGCATATATGTTATTTGAAAATTATATGTTGTGTATTAAAGAAAATAATTTTGTGGATAATGATCTATACACTTGTGAAATTTGGGAGAGAATGAATTTTAGTTTGGGAATATTGAAAATCTGAAATCAATGCATGCTTTGAGAAGCAAATATATAAACAACTTTTTAAATATACTAGAAAAAAAAATTGCGAATAGTAGGGACAAATTCTTTAAGAATTTGAACTATTACAAAATTTATATTATGACAAACATAATAAAATAGTGGTTCCTAATATGTATGAGAATATTGACCACTATTAAGGGAGTAGTTCCTAGTAGTAGGCTACTGATTACTTGAATAGTAATTCCTAGTAGTAAGACTATTGGTTACCAATATGAATATTGTTGCAAGATACTAGACCAAATTTGATGATACCAAGTTTTTGAGAAAGTTTATATGTTGCCTATTGGACTATATTTACTTGATGAGTTCACGTGAAAAATGATCATATTTTCTTGATGGATACATGAAAATTACTGTCCTAGGAACAAAATTTGAGATGAATATGTTGATCAACGATTGACCTGAAGGTTCTTTTTTGGACTAACGTTGAGGGTAGATCCTAATATGTCGAAGAGGATGAGCATAAACCCACAAGAAGTTACTTAGGGAGGCCCCAACCTCTATGATTGGAAACCCCATAAAGGAGGTTCAATAGGTAAAAAGAATCTATAAAGCGTGACTTAAGTATCTAGCACTATTATAAGGAGCCAAAATTAATACTGCTCCAGCTCATTCCTAAAGCAATGTGTTGTGTATGTGGTGACGTTTAGGAAAGGATTTTCCATGAATGAGTCCGAGACAGGCAATCTCTTACGAGGCATAGGTCAAATATACCTTTGGAGGACTCACCTAAGTAGGAGCTGTCGTAAGGCTGTGATCGTGGGGATTGGGTTGTCCTCTAAAAACTCTCATGAGAATCAAGATCGAGTACATGGCCTGTAATATTAATAGCACTACCTGTGAACTTTGCTAAGTATCAGTGTTGTGTGTGTGATATGTTGAAGTTTGGCTCAAATAGTCTAATTTAAGGAATAATCCATTATGATTCTTTAGATGGAAACTATCAACACTAAGTGTAGGTTAAGTCCGGAAAATACCTATGCCCATTGTGCAGTAAAAGTTGCCCAACTTTTCTTATATATATATATATATATATATATATATATATATATATATATATATTAAAAGTCTTGAAACTTGGGGATTGTTAGAATTTATTAAATTTTATAAAGTTTCAAAAGTTTAATTTTCTCAATTCTTTGTGTTAATATTTTTAATATAAATTTAATATGAGATTTAATCTTGTGAATTGTTATAAAACAATAATATAAAAGGAATTGAAAGACCTTAAATGGCCTTTAAGCCGTAACAATTATATCTTTAGCCTTAGGCTAAGGGTGTTGAGTCTTTTTAAGCATCCCTTCCATGACTTTCTTATGTGATTTTTTCTTTTCACGTTTCTTTCTTTCTTATAGATTATATTACCTTTACAATTCTTGAGCAATCTGAGAAAGGTATTTCACCCCTGTCTAGCGCACGTGAGTCCTAAGGAAAACCGCTGAAAACACTTGCGTTATATCTTGAAGTTGTTGTAGTCGTTTTCACCCTTCATGTAGGGAGGTATAGTTGCTTTAGAACAGTGCTACCGCACCTCACAAGCTAACTCTCTTCATTTTATTTTCGTACTTATATTTACATACATATAATTATATTATTTATTATTTTTATGTACTAATATTCTTTTAATTTAAATTTCATAATATTTCTATTGATGCATGTTATAATATGTTGTAGGTGATCTAAAATTTTTCAACAGTTTTAATGCCTACCACATGAGGCCCACTAGTGAGTCCCATCTCACATAAGACGGTGGATCACTTGGTAGGTTTAATGTGATGGACATTAAACATTTTCTCAAATTTAAACCTATATTTTTGCACTTGAAAATCAAAACATTTTACCATCACACTATACAAAAACCCCATGGTCTCTAAAGATACTAAGGACCTATTTTGGAAAGCATGTGAACTAGTTTTAAATTTTATAATTTTTGTTAAACACCTTTTAGTAGTATCTAGATTTACATTTATTTCTAAAAGGTATTTAATATAGATTCAATCAGACACATTTGGAAGAATTTAATATAAAAAAAATGACAACAAAATTCAAATAATCAAAAGGATTAACAAAATAAAAATTATAAGCACCTAATTAAAAAAGGATAAAGAACTGGGCCATGTGGTAGAGAACACTAATGCTAAAGTTTTTTACTCATTTTTTTTTTAATTTTAGGAACCCAAATCATGTGTCCTTCTCATTGGATGCAGAATAATAGATCTCACTCAATACATTAAATGAGAAGTATTGGACACCGGGTCATGTGGACCCAAATCTATTTGGCATTCACAAGATTTATGTGTGATAATTATGATAAGAATTTATATATGATTAAAACTTTTATCATTTCTAGTTGGTTTGACAAACTTAGATATTATCACATAAGTCTTGTAGTTATCACATAAGTTGTGGTCATGAGATATAAAAATATACATATTGTTTAAATATAATCAATCCATCCATGTGTAGTCTCCCAAATAATGATCACGTGAGGTTTTGAGTGATTGTTCTTTATAAGATTCTTATTAGGTGATCATCATAGTGCCCTTGGTTTTGGATCGTGAAATTAATAGACGACCCTTACGTAGCCGATCTATTAACGAAAAGGATCTCTTGTAATGTTTCAAGGATTTTCATGGTGTTCCAAGAAAGCTCGTAATACAAATCATCTCTTCCGCTTTCGCTGTTCTTGATCTAAAAAGATAACCGGATTAACACCCATTTATGTTTTTATGTCTTTCCTTCAAGAAGCTAACAAATGAGTTGGGATTTAAGAATTAAGAAAAGAAAAATGTTATGCTTCCCAAATCTTACATTGTAAATGATGTGGCATAGTAATATTGATTGTGCATTAAGTTATGTAAGTAATGTGTCACAGTTAGACTATGTCGTGTCATTATCACATCATTTGAGCTAGAATTTTAGAATTTGTAGCATTGCTCTTGAGAAAATGTATTAGAAAGGTCAGCATTACTTTTTTTTCTTTTTTTGATGAATCGGTAAGGGGGTATCCTGAGTCAGCTTACGTACACCAGACTAAGTTCCCCTTCCCATGACAGCCAGATTCACCCTTTAAACTCTAATTGTCAACAATCAACGTAGAGGGAATTCAAACTTGAGATGTTTAAATTTTATCTTCAACGCCTTTACCTCTCAACTACATCTCCAAATGATAAAAGTTAACATTACTGGGCACATAATTAAAAATCATAACCAAAAATCAGTCGTAACCCACTGTTAGCATGGCAATTCCTATCTTTGTGAACCTAAGTGGAAAGCACATGCGAAGCATGTGCACTATGCCTGGTGGGCCAATGAACTCTATCAAAGTATCCATAAAATAGAAAGACCTCGTATCAGAAATGGTTAATTACATTTTAGTATCTTAAAATTTTGTTATCTTTTTAAATAAGGGCCTCAAATATCAATTATAACAATTCAGTCTCTTAGTTTTTAATTTCTATGATATTGTACCTATTATCGCACAGGAACGTTTGTCGAAAGAGATTTATGAGAAGAAAGTTAAATAGTTTTATCAAATAATAAGAAAAACAATACATTGGGTGTATTGAAATAGTTGGATTTGCAAACAAAACTATCTACCACCACATGATTTTTGGTTTGATCTTATTTGGGCATATAAAAAATTGTGAATTGGTTATGAACCTCTAATAGATAAATATTGGATGATTGATTTTAAAAGAGACAAGTTTGAAGAAAATAAAATTATTGATGGTTCAAAATTAATTTGAAAATTAATTTTAATTTTTTGTGATTCAGATAATTTGTTGAATTTATATTTGTATGATATTGACTGTTTTATTGTTAATTCTGAAGAAAAAACTACTAATTGCAAAGAACAAAATATTTTGAAGGTTGAACAAAAAGAAAATAATTGTGCAGTTGAAAACTTGATTTTGATTCATAGTGATAAAAATTAAAATTTGTTAGAGATTATTTTTGGTGAATTGAAAAATATTTCAAAATTAATTCAGCAAACTACTAAGTTTGAGAATTTAATATCTGAGAAGGAATAAAATTTTTCTATGGTTAAAATTGATGCAATTAAAGAGTTTGAAGATTTTAGACTTGCTACTTTGCTTGATTTGCTAAGTACTTTGAAATCAAAACATAATAAGACTAAAAAAAATTTCAATTCAAAGTTTGTTGATTTTATTAGTATTGAGAATTTTATCACTCAAAGATTTGTTGATTTTCTGGGTATTGAGAATTTTATTTCTCAAAGTCATTTTGATTTTGTAAAGACGGGATCTTTAGACTTTCAAGAATTTTTTAGAATTGAAAAGTCTGAGTTGTTTGAAATTTATGATTTCATCATTATTGATAAATTCTTGTTGTTAGGCTAAAACAATGGTTTGAAACTTAATAATTTTGTTGCTGCAAAATTTTTTCGAAAGAAATACTTTGATGTTCTAAATTTTTGGGAATCTTTGTACTATTGTGACAATGGACTTATTGGCATGAATAATTGTTTTGCTAATTTTGATTCTAAATAATTTAGCATGGATTGATTTTTTAATCGTGCTAAACAAGTTGAAAAGTTGTATGTCAAGTACAAGATTCGACTGCATCCGCATGCGAAGATGAAGATTGATGAGTGTTCTAAATTACTATTGCACAAGTTTCTTACAACGACAAAAATTACTTTAAAGATTCTTCCTTTTGAAGGTATTAGAAGTTGCTTAAAGAGCTTGATTTAAGAGAGGCATTATTTGCCAATTAAATAAGTAGTTCTGCAAAAATATTGTTTGACTTAAGTTATTTAGTATTTGAATGAATGTATTTGATAAGTGTTTAAATGATATTGTAGTATTTGAATTAGTTATTATAAAGTGTCAATAAGTTACTTTTTGAAAAAGTTTTACTAAAACTACTCTTTGAAAAAGTCAGTTTTGGATTAAGTGCGACTAATAACCGAACCAAAAACTTAACAAATTAGAAAAGTTTATTTTAAACTTAAAAAAAATCATTAAATACGATCAACAAATTAAACCAAACAGAGTCTTAAATGTCTATAGAAGTTGGTGTACGAGTGTTGACAAAGAAAATTACTTTTGAAAAAAAATCCATCCATAATCAATCAATTATTGATCCTGATTGATAAAAGTGTACAATGCATTTATGTACTTGGATCTCTCATTTTACGTATTAACATTGTTTTTAAAATTCATAAAAATATCTAAATTAATTTTTATTAATGATATACTATTAAAGAACAGGCCAATCAGCACTTGACACGTATGATCATAATCCAGCTCATGCTCGGCCAACGTGGTTTTCACTCAGCCAATGACTAAAAGATCAAGCATCCAGATCATCACAAAAGGTCGGAAGTGCCTAAACATATGCCTTCAGAGCATATATATCCGGACAGGGGTCTTAGAACTTATCACAGGGTCCAAACCAGCACTCCAGACCTCGTCACCGCCTTAGCGGATGCCGAGCAGGGAATAAGGAAGCAGTCTTCAACAAGGAAACAGTCTTCAACAAGGGAACTACCATCTATGGTTATCTCTATGCAATATTGAACAAGGTAACTGCAATCTCCAATGATCAAATCCCTACAATCATGGCTCCGAATCCTAATCAACTTAGGAAAGCCACAGCCTATAAATTAAACCCTAAGAGGTACGCTTTATTTGGATGCTCATTCTTTTGGCTTTCAATACAGTCTTTCAATTCTTTTACTTACTTAAGCATCGGAGCGGCTACCGCCGGAGCCAATCCGGTGAACCTCTGATCGTCTTCCTGAGTGTTTTACAGGTCGCGGAGCCCATACTTATTACTAGTTGAAAAAGTGCAGCATCAATTAAAATAAAATATCATTACTCAATATTAATCCAAGCAACATAGAGTGTTGCCAGAGAAAAAGTAAACACATCTAATTTTTAATGCCTGCATTTAGTGGGGTACAAAATCTACAATATTGCTTGTGATTACAATGTTTACTCAACTCAAAATTGTGTTGTGATTCTCTAAAATTTTCTTTCAAAAGCTCGTAATTTACACGTCTGAATTTGTGGATGTCCAAATAGAAGCTGAGAGCAAACGCCGAGACTTCCATCCTAAAACAAGCCTATTGTTAGCTAACTCTTCCACCCTATAACCATCGTGGAATAGTCCCAACAACAACTTCGCTTGACAGTGATTCGCGAAACTTATGTTAACAGGATTGAACCCCATTGTAACCAACCATTTCCACCAAGAGCAGGAATCCTCCTCCTTATGCACATGGTAGATTCGGGCAACTGACCTAGATATTTGGGGGCCTAAGAAGATCAGTTCTACCAATGCCCGAGACCGGCCTTGCATTGGAAAACCGGCCTCGAGCGAGTCGTACACAGCTGAGTAATGGTGCAATGTGTCCATGAACCGGTCCACGAACCCTCCGTTGCCCGTGGGTCCCACCTCCTCCTCTAATAGGGTCACTAATCTCGGATTTAGGGTCTTGGCTCCGGATAAAAATGAAGCAACCGAATCTGATGCACGATAGCTAAAATGAGGTAAGTGTAACATACAATTGATCACCAATGCTTCTCCTTTAACCAATTTCAAAGCGGACGGTCGAAATGTCTGGTCTGAATCTAGCTTACATTGATGGAACGAAAATGGTTGACCAATTGATGCGGCAAACGCAATCAAACGGCGACCAGTCTCTTGCACGGTCCCGACTGAACGACGGCCACTCCCGCATCTTGATAGCGCCGTGATCCTAAGGTGTGGGGCCGGTGGGCCATCCTTCCTTGACATCAACGCTTGCATCAACGATGCCCATTGAATCCCCTCCATGATATCATAGTCTACTATGTGGACCCGCCTATCATGTGCCACAGCTTCTAAAATTGCTTGATTGGCCGTGAAGTGTCCAAACTTAACATAAGGCGACATGTCTTGTAATAACTGAAATGCAGCGAGGACGTCCGTCTGATGGTGATCATCACGGTGGTGGGGTCCATGACTCAACATGTGCTTACCGTGCACCCCACCGGCGCCTTCCAGTAAACTCTGCAGGGCCTCGGTAAAATACGCCGCCAACCTCTCCATGTTAGTGCCGTCGGTCGGGGACACCAACTCCTTGAGCCGAACCAATATCACACGGGCTAGCTCACGGCTCTTGTTAACCCCGGTCAGCGCCTCCGCCGCGGCCATCAAGAGGTGGACAAGCCTCAGTCCTTTGAAATCTTCGCCGCCGTCGTTACTTTTTTCTTCTACCATCACGGTATCCATGGATGCAGAGTTGCAGTACCCTTCTTGGAGAATCCTAGTTGGGTGGTGCAGACCGCTATTATCTTCCATCATCGATTCAATAAGGTCATGGAAGTCGTCGTGGTCACCGGAAAGCGCCTCCCAGTCCAGTACGGGGGACCAGTCGTTCCAGTTGCAACCATGGCCATGGTCATCCTCTGTAAGGTTGGTGGTTGTGGTGGAGGTGGTGCTGTAACCAGAAAATTCGAGGTCGGCAACTCTTTCATGGAAGGCTATTTCCATAGCTAACTGCTTCGGTATTTGCTGATCAGAGTGTGCTGTTGACAGGGGATATTGAATGGATAGACTTGGAGAGACAGAGAGAGAAGAACTACTGAAACAAATGACAGTGAATTAAGATGAGTGATTTTGAGTTGAAGGCGTTAATCAAAATGAGGATTAAACTTGAAGAGGAGGATTGTGGACTAAGATGGGCTGCTTATCTCCGGAGGCTTGCTCTGGTTTTATACAGCATGGGTCTTTATCATGGTTGTTTTATCATGTTTTAGGTGCTTTTACTCTTATGCCCCCAAATGCTAAGAATAATTTCATGGTCTCTTCAATACGGTTGAATAGTTATTATGGGGTGAATAAAAAAGAGAAGTTCAAAATATTAAAATTATACCACATCAATTGATAGTAACTTTAAAAAGATTGGCATGTTTTTGTTTTTTTCTATCTACTTTGAACAAGGTCCCACACACCATAGGTTATTTGGTTGGAAAATGAAATTATAAAACAATTTTTATTTTTAGAAAAATATTTGAGAGGAAAAAACTAGTTCATTTTAAATTTATTTTTAATTTGCAAATTTGTCTAGGAAATGTTTTTCCCTTTTCTTTGACATTTTGAAAGGTTACAATAACAACATTATAGGGTATTGGTGAATATTTTTTGAAAAGAGAAAAATATTAGAGTTTTTTTTTTTCTTTTCTTGGAACTAGTTTTGTTCCATAATTTTTGAAAAGTCAGTTCATCTGTTAAAAAGCATTCACAAATATGGATAGATATGATATTTCAAAAAATAATAATTGGCCATCTTTACTATATTTCAAAAAATATTAGTTGTTAAGATTACTATATTTTAATAGTTGAGTAAATTTGTCTCAAATTTAGAATATTGTTCTTTAATTATCACATATCCCTGTATCATCATATATCTTTATGGAGAAAAAAATATTTTGATACCGTAGTTGCAGTGTTGTAACGGTCGTTCAAATTTGAATATTTATAAATGACTTACACAGATTTTACACAAAAAATAAACTAAACCAATCGTCACACAACCCAATGATTGTACAAAAGTTTTTCTCCTAGAAAAAAGATAAAATAAAACTGCTTCTCACCTAAATATGATTGACATAACTGTGAAATATTGAGAGATAATTACACCAACCTCCTCTAAGTTAACTAACAATTATAAAGACCTCGCCCATATATTCTAAAATTATATTAATCTCCCGTCTGTTATACTGATAATTATAAAAACCTCTCTTATAATCTAACGAATGTCGATTCAAGAAAGATATTCGAGAAGGACGTGATAGCGGATGACGTCGGTGAGATTGGAAGGAGAGTAGTAGATAAAATCGAAGGAATGAAGGAAGGTGTTTAGGATGACAAGGAGAGTAAGGGAGGAACGGTAAGTCAAATCGGTGGCGATGGAAGTGGTGGTGGGGAGGTTGGAGAAGCTACTTCTTCCATTTCCCATTTTACCCCTCTCACGTTCTTCTATTTCCTTATATTATCTTCCTCCTCTAACCTCATTATGGCTGTAAGTCGAAGAGATCGGGATATGAAGACAACAAATTGGTGATATTTACAGCCATAATGAGGTTAGAAGATGAAGAGAATATAAGGAAATAGAAGAGAGAGAGAGAGAGAGGGGGGGGGGGTAAAATGGTAAATGGAAGAAGTAGACATTTTCGATGATGCAGAGAGGAAATGGTTTGAACATTGAGCAGTGACTAGTGAGAAAGATGATTGAGTGTTTGAACTTTCATTATTTGGTTAAAAACTGTAAATTTCTGTTTTTTTTATTTTTTCTACGTTAATGATCGTCTCTCCAACAATTATGATATAAATATTAATGTAATATTTAAAATCATAAAATGTTCATATGTAACAATAAGATATCTGAGTGTAATTATCCCAAAGATTAATATTGAGGTAAGTAACACAAATGAGTCATTTACAAAATGCAAACATAAACAACAATAAAAGTTGGAATAAAAGATAAAGCCTAAAGCTACATTATACATATAAGAGCTAAAAGCTAGACATAGGAGAGACACGAATGAATAGATAAAAACACTTAAACATATATATATATATATGATTTGAGCTACGTGTAGTGGAACGGCAGAGGCGAGAGGGAGACACCATACAATTTGACATTGAAAACATCAAATTGAAAGCTCAGTTGCCGAAAAAGGCATTTAAATTTTAATCTCAATCCTTGTGGCCGTTACGATTCAGTTACCCAAACCATTTGAATGACATCTTTTGTTATTATGAGTTATGACCCCGTCACTACCTTTACCGCATCAGCCATGGCCGGCTCGACCGCCTCCTCCCGTCTTCACTGCCTAACCTGAGTTCCATCTTGAATTACATCACGGACCCCACTTAGTAAATCGGACAACTTAAATTGAAGGTGATTGGTTGATTGATACACTTTAGATCAATGTCACTTGTCCATTTGATGGTGGGACCCAAACATGACGATGGTCCCATGGTGAGAATGGGATATGTTTGGAGACAAGTCTAACATCTTAACCCTGTAAGCCGGGCGGGTCGATCGGGTCGGACAGAGCTCGAAGCCTGTTCAAGGTCAATTTGTGTTATGAAATTATCAATCCAAGCTCGGCCGAGTTCAAGTTGAAGTCGCAGAAGTGTAATTTCAATACATCGTCAGTTAATCTTGATCAGTATCGGATTTTTTAAATTGTCCGAAATTTTGGGCTTAGACTGGTTGGACTTAGATTTAAGTCGGGTTTGGTCAGATTTATACGTGCATAGGTTAAAATTGTGTCCATGTTATAGATATATATATATATATTATTAAATAATATATATTTATTTATGTAGCTCAGGTTCGAGTTCGAGCTCGAGTTCTCAAGGATTTACTTAGGCCTAACCCAGCTCGAATTCCAGTTAAACTTGTGATGTAAAGCCTAAGCCGTCCCAATTTGAATAAAAAATTCTCTAAGTCCATAAAATTTTTATACCTAAATTTGGGTCGGGCTCAAATTAACTCGTCCAATTTGTGCCCTACTAATATAACACCGTCTTAATTATTGGTTTGAACTCACTTCTTTATTAGTATTAGTAGTTAAGAAGAATGACACTTGTCGTGCCATTGTGCAGGAGAGAAGTAATAAAAAAGTAAAAGAAATAGTCAAAATAAAAACAGTGTTTTCATTGTCGAGTGGCAAGTACTTACGATAAAACATGATTTCTCTCTCTCACATACAGACAACCCATATAAGGTAAATCAAGTTATGGTTCAATAGGATTTGTTTTTTAAGTAATTGTATAATATTTAAAATAATATTAGTGTAAACTCAAATTCACATGAGATAAGATATTTTAATTATTACATTACTTAAGAATTAAATATAAAATGATTGTGATAAATAATAATTCAATTTTAAGACATCAAATTAATAAAATATATTCTCATATAGAAAACATGCAACGTATTATATTATTATCTTTCACTGACTAGGCTAGAGTTCCGGTAGCGCTCATCTTTCATGTAAAATTTAGAGAGGAGAAATTACAACTAGGTGCATACTAACATATATACATAAGTATACATTAATATATGCATATATATTATAAAGAAGGAACTTCAAAAATTTCCTAATTATTATTTTTTAGTTTGAAAATTTTTTATGGCTATGATGATGCAAATTGCAATGGTGCGAAGGTGGGAACGGTGGCGGTCTGGTGGTGGGTGGATTGTAGCATGGATGGTGGTGACTGGTGGGTTGATTCATATAAGCTTTTCCTTATTTATATAGTTGTGTTGGATGTGGTCAGCTGGTAACGAATGGCAGTTAACGTTAGTTTGTAAGTTAGAAGAAAGGCAACCACAATAAAAACAAGAGGAAGGCCGGGGTGCTCTCCTTATCACTGTCTTTCTTTCAAGACTGTCAGATTTGGACTATCAGTAGCCCTTCTCTCTATCCTCACATATTTGTTATCTGCAGACTCGCCAATTCAGTATTATGTTGCGTGACCAATTTTTTCAAAATTTTCTTTCTATTTTTAAATAAAATATCGATTAAAATCTTAAGTTTATTTTTATATAAAATGAAAATAAGTTATTTGTCTTAAAATTTTTTATATAAAATAAAAAATAAATCTTTCAAAAAAGTTAGAAAAAAATTAGTTAAAATTAAAAAAAGATGAAACGGGCAATTTTGTTATTCTGAAAAAAAAAAAAAAATTACTAAGAAAGATTTTTTTAGTTTGTCAATAATAATAATAAGGGAGATTAATGTAATGTCTGAAGACTCGGGATACATCAGTATAATTTATTCTAATAGAGTTTGTTTTATTAATTTTCACTCAAAACACCTTATTAGTAGTTTTTAGTATAATTCATGTGAACTGGGTTCAACTATTTGCAATAAGTTTCATTTTGTTTTTGCTTTCTAAAAAATATGAATCCAAATATCTTGTCACAACAATCATATTTAAAACAAAAAGGAATGGTTTGGAGCTGAGAGAATAATGGAAAGTGAAGAAAAGAGAAAATTTAATTTTTTTAAAACTTTGGTTAGAAAGAAATAGAAAAATTCTAGTAAAAGTCCCATGAAAGTGGTGGTTTATTATTTATTTCCATACTATGCCCACTCATTTTAATTTATACAACATGTTTATATTATATATTTAGATTTGGATAAAAATATTGACAAAACATGAGATAGAGTCTAATACATGTTAAATCTTATGAAGATGGAGAATATATATATACATAGGTTCAGGGCGGAGCTAGAATTTTATGTTAGTGGAGCAAATTAAAATTTACTAATAAAATTAAAATTTATATTATAAAATTTTAAATTTAATTGTTACTATATGTATCTTTAATAATTAAAAATGACAAATAATATATAATATTTAACATAAAACAATCATAAATAAATAATTCATAAAAATTAAATTATCAAACATAAATAAAATTAAACTCTTCTAAATTACTTCAGTTAACATCTTTTTCCTTTTCCACATCTACTCTTTGAAGTTTCAACTTAAAAAAACAAACACAAAAATAGATAAATTTTAAATTACAATAAAAACCCTAATTATATTTTTTATTACTAAAAAATAAATGTTACTAGTAATTTTTCCTTACTAGATTTACATAAAACATATGTATTTTTCTATTCTAATCATTAATAATTTTTTTTTAAATATTACTTATTAAATATTAGAATTATTAATTGTTCACCACATAACAAAATTAGTTTCTTAAAATATTAACTTAAGAGTTTCATATTTGAATAAGCTATGGGATGGAGACTAATTATAATTGAGTATCTGGGATCCAAAACTCCACTGATGTCTCCTGAGGATAGTTTTATTCTGGTCTTTCTAATCAAATTTTTATTTTTATATAGGCTTAAAGACATTTCTCTCTTTCATATTAACAAAAAATATATAAAACCAAAATAGTATTAAGAACTATTTTATGATGTGTCATTCAATGCAAATTTGGATAGATTTCTTTTTTAATTAAACAGATAAAAAAAGAACCATTTTTACATATTTATGTGTATATATTTATATTTTTCTTTTGGTGTTTGAATGCTAAAAAGAAAGAAAAAATCATTATTTTTTACATTAATTACTAAATCACTAACTAAAGATATGAATAAAATTAAGGTAAAAAATATATTAAAATTTAGTGTTGAAACCCGACCGGAGAAAAAATTCTCTTTGTTTCTTCCATGCCTATCTTTCAATGTGACTTATCACAAAAAAATAATTGTAGGGGCAAGTTTTAAAAAACTTATTTAGTGGATAGGTACTCATCTTTTGTCCTCCTACTATCCAATAAAATAATATATATACACACACACACACAAACACACATAAATATATATGAAGATGGACCGATCCATATGATTTTATGGGGATTTTACTATGTATGGATATGTGACAATATATTGTACATAAATACTATGGATTTAACAATATAAGAATAGGGATATTTGGACAAAATTTAATTTTCTTGTTTGCTCATCCATGCATGACCAAGGGGATATAGGAAAAGTAATTTTTTTTTTCTTAACTTTCCTTTACTTCACTTTCTAACACTTTAAACTTTCTAACTTTTTTTTTTTCCTTCCGAATCAAACGGAGCTCTAGTGAAAAAGGTATGCTCTTAATTTTATGACAAAAAGATGCTGTTTCATTTTATAAAAGTATAACTCAATCAAGTTTGGTAAAATTTATAACCTAGAAGAAGATTTTATTATAAATATTGACTATATAAGACAAATTTTTTTTTTTACGTTCATATAATGGGATATTTCGCCTTCACCCCAACCCTAACTTCAATCCAAATACTAGTAAAAATTACGAAACTTCTTTAAAATCCAACTAAACAAGGAAGGGTATGTTGAATTCCTAACAAGTTAAATTAAACTATTATTCTTACTTGAACTCTACTTATTAAAAATTAATTAAAGCCCTAGTAATTTTTATATGGAGTCGTAATATCTTGTTCCTAGATGAATTGGGTGACTTTTGTTGTCATTAATTTCTAGCTTGATTGAATCAGCGACTGAAATTGTCAATAATTAATCTATAAAAACATGTGATTAGGACGAGCTCGGCTGACCTTTCCGATATTCTTTTTCTCCAAGCTTCTCATCCACTTCTTTTCATCCTTCATAAATTTCTTCTGGGCTTGTTCCTGTTTCTGCACTTGCTCCTTAGATTCCTTTAGGGAATTCCTAAGATCTTCCAAAATTATGTATTTTTGTACTTTTATCATTAGACTATACATACCTATTGGTGGGATTTTAGTGAGGGAATCCTTAAATCTTTCGGGGCAAGAGATTGGACGTGAGTGATGCAACGTTGAACCTCTTCTTACTTCGTTCTATAGAGGTGAGCTCAACGCTGAATAGGGCAATGAAGTGCTTTAAAGTTTCTTCCCTTGCCTACTTTATAGTTAGGAGGAACTCTGGTCCCTTTCTCAACCTTTTGCTAGAGATAAAGCGACTAACGAACTTCTAACTCAAGTTTAAAAAAGAGGTTATAGAGTTTGCGGGTAAGTGGTGGAACCAGTCCTCTTTGGGCCCTTCAGACTGGTAATAAAAGATCGACATATTAAAGAATTTGTTCTGCCATAAAGGACCATTGTATGGTGGAAATGGGACAAATGATCCCCTGGATCAGTTTTTCCATCATACTGCTCAAGTTTCAGGAGAATGAACTTCTTTGGGTGTTCCTCTGCCATGATCTCGTTATAAAAGTTCTTGGCATCTTGAATAGAACATATAGGTGTTGATCATCAGAACGTTGAGGCCCTCTTTCGCTCTCTGGTCAACCCTAGTGACTTCTTGAGACTATGCTTCCAATTCAGTCCTATGAAGTGACTTAAATTGATCTTGAGATCGTGAGGGATGTTGTGACAGATCTCCTAGAGCTTGTTGTGCTTGGGGTTGGGCCACATGATCCATGTGATCTTCAACTTTTGGCAGAGACGATGGTAGAGTCATCGGTGTCGATACTTGTACCGCTTGGTGATTCGATCTAGATCAATTGAGCCATAGTTTGGGCTAAAGTCTTGATTGGTGAGTAATCTATTCTCCGATCCCGTGGACCTTCTCTCTACATGTGTCGGTTAGGGTGCTTGTTAAGGGTTTGATATTGTTGGGAAGGTACCGGTTGGTTTCTTCTTGACCAGAGCTTTGGTTCCATGTTTTTGACAAAAAGGCATTGTAAAGATATTTATGGGAAGGAAAAAATCTCGTTCCTACAAACGGAGACAAACTGTTGTCATCAATTTCTGACCTAATCAAATCAACGACTAAAATATTTGATAATAAATTCGTCAAACAGGTAATTAGGAATTATTAGAGGAGGTTCAATGTGTAACTCTTTGATGATTTAGTTAGCTTAAGACCTTAGCCTGTCTTTATAGGCATAGACTAGCTATTTGGTAGGATTTGGTGAGTGATCTTCAGGATTTGAGAGATACATGGAGTAGAGAAATCTTCAAGATCTAATGCGGATCAAGACCTAAACGTCCTTTTTTTCTGAATTCATATGGCTTGGTCTGATGACTCCGTCAGTTTTGGAATGGCAACTTATCATATGTGAAGAATCAAAGAATTGTTTTAACAATTCAATATTATAGACATCCAATTTCATGAGACTGTCCACGTGTCTTGATCTTACGAAATTATTCATTTTTGGGCATATCAACTTTGATCAGCAGTTCTAGCATTACTCTAAATTAAATGCTAAAATATAGAAAAATTTTGAAAGCAGCATAACAACTCGAACCCTCTTAAGCTTAGTTAAAGTAAAGTCAATGCATTGGATGGCTACGATCATTCAATTCCGGCCGGCAGCCGAGGTTAGGTTACCCGGTCAAAGTCAATTTGGCAAGTGTTTGACTCTTTGACAAGGACATAGAAGAAAATGCGGCAGTAATATGTGACGAAAAGATGATGTAATTATGACGTAAGATGTAAGCACTATTCCGGCTGTTTCTTAATCCAACGGCCGGCAAATCGTGAAACAGACGTGTTTCTGGGAACGAAGCACGCCTCTCCTAATTATTTTCTTAAAATATTTTACGTAAAAAATACCTTTGTAAATAAAATAAATTATTTGTAGTCCTAATTTAAGGATTCATGTAGGGTTCATATGAGCTTCAGTCAAATCTAAGCAGCAATTAGAATTCATTTGATAAAAAAAACACAAAGGATTAAACATTCATAAATCAAGTCATATTTTTAAGGAAGTTGGTCTTTTTTATTTTTAATTTATTTTCAGCCCCTATGATTGGGGTAACCTAATGCCCATCACAGTCCAAGAGCCAATGGATGGTGATGAAAGCACAAAAGATTAAACATTCATAAATCAAGTCAACATACACTATAATTGGCCCATTTTTGGAAAAAGAATTTTTAATTTTCATATTTATCACTGAAATATCTCATTTCTTCTTAATACTGTCAATTCCTATGTGAAAAAGCATATGCCCAGTAAGAGAATATTGGTTTCTTCTGTTTGTTGTATATAATCTCAGTTTCTCTTCTATAAAATAACTTTTAAGTGCAACGCATGGCAGGACATTTCATGTTCATGAAATCATGTACTACTAATTAGTACCAAAAAAAGACACTATGTACTGCCTGACTCTTTAATAATTAATAATTTTATAAGTTCAAAAATAATTGTTAATTATTAAATTGTTCATACTTTTATTAATACTTTTTTTCCACAAATATTTGATGTTTAACATAAAAATCATGAAATATATATATATAGATACACATACTTAATATGATAATTTTTTGTTAGAAAATATGTACTATTTCTGATGTATATATAACAAGTGACCTTTGATTTCATTGATGAATAAGAGTATTACAAGTCCCGTTTTAAGACAAAGTACTAACCAGATCTTTGATAATCCGAAACAACCTGAGAATGAAAAAACTTTGACCCGACTTTTAGATCCTTTTTTGGGATATTTTGGTTTTTTTAATTTTGTTCAGACTAGTATTAGTAACTACTTGTTTTACAAGAATAAGGAATTAGTAGTTTCTTAATTGGACTATAATAAGGAATTAGTAGTCTCCTATTCGGATGAATACTTTTTAGCCTTATAAATATGATGTATTCGACGCTTATTATTTAGATTATCATCAATAAAATATAGTTTCGGGTTTAGATAATTTTCTCTTGTTGGGTAAGTAATCTTCATGTTACTTGGTTTTCAAGGAATTTAACGTGTTCAATTCCTTTCATATTTTCATGCTGCGTTAGTCGGTATCAAAGCAAGGATTTTCCATGATAGATGGCAAACGACGGAGTCCAAAAAACAAATTCTATTGACGTTGGTGGTGGGATGGAGGCTTTCTAGGCTACAATTGATGAATAGAGGCAACGAAGTGGTGAGATCCTTAAGATGCTTCTAGGGCTCAATCTCAATGCTAATAAAGACCCTCTAATTGACAAGAACTGCACCAAAGGAGTTGCCAAGGCCAACTTGTTGATTGATTCATTCCAGATCGATGGCCCAAAAGGCCACTTAATTGAGGCATTTCAGATTCCAATGACAAAGAGGACTATGACAAACATAAACTTGTGAGAAGGAACCGAGAGTTCCAAGATTATCGGCTGAAGACGGATATAACCAGTTTCAGTAGAAATCTTAAAATTGAGGATTTCCTTGATTGGCTTTTTGAAGCTGATCAATTTTTGAACATAATGGAGGTTCTAGAAGAAAAAATGGTTAAAGTTGTTGCCTTTATATTAAAGGGTGGCAATGTAGTTTGGTGGGATCAATTGCAGCAAAACCGACAGTGACGAGGAAAGTAACTAATCCAAACCCGAAGAAAGATAAATCAACATATGATGGATAGATTCATCCCTTTAGATTATGATCAGTATTTATTCCAGTTGTATTACATTATAACCAAGGTAGCCGTTCTTTTTTTTTATTATTATTATACGACAGGATTTAACAAATTGTTTGATCGTAATAATCTGGCTGAGATGGATGAATAAAGGGTGGCGAGATATGTGAACGGTTTGAAGCCTTTAATAAGTGATAAGACTAGCTTGCAAATTGTATAGATTGTTGATGAAGCCTATAACCTGGTGTTGAAAATAAAGCTTTTGGAGAGGGAAAGAAGGGTTGGAAACTCATTACCTTTTGCAAGAATTTTCCTAAATCATCACAATCCACGAGTGATGGGGGAAAAGGCATCCAAGCAACAGTGTAGTCTCCTGCTAAACTTTTTTAGATCTGATCTCAAGGAACAACCCATACAAAGGGTAGTGGTAGTAGAGGCCCTCCAAATAAGATAGTTCTTACTCCAAATGCAAATCCTTATGTTAGGCCTACACCTAGTAAGTACTATCATTGTGGAAAACCTAGACATCACTCCAACAATCCAGATCGACGGCCTGTTAATTTTGTTGAGAACGATTAAACTGTATAGGAAGTAGACAAAAAGGAAGTTGTTAGAGAAGATTATTTTTATGAAGGGGTAGAGTTCGTAGAAAAAGATAGAGAACAAGTCAACTGTGTGGTGCAATGATTGTTGTATGCATCAAAGAAGTTAGACATGAGCCAATGCCATAACATCCTTCGATCTTGTTGTAAAATAAATCAAAAGGTCTGCTATTTGATTGTTGATAGTGAAAACTTAGAGAATTTTGTGGTTAAGAAGTTAGTGGATTACATGAATATGCCTATAGAATAATAGTATCCTTCTCTTTATGTAATCGACTAGATTAAGAAGGGACCAACGGCGAAGGTAACAAAATTTTTTCATGCTCCTATTTCAATTGGTAAACATGATCATGATGAATTAATTTTTGATGTGGCTGATATGGATGCTAGCCATGTACTGTTACGGAGATCACGGTGATATGCTATTGACATTACTTATAGAGGCAAAGATAATATTTATATGTCCACACAGAGTGCACACAAAATTGTGATTAACAGTTCTCCTAGAGTGTAAGGGTAATCTATGTTAGATTTGGTCAGGTTTGAAGTAAAATTCGTGAGTGATGTCAATGATGCATAAAAGGTTTATGTTTTGGTAGTTAAAGCAATAGTAATAGAAGATCCAAAGGCAGAAACAACAATAGTTGTACTAAAAAAATCGCAACCATTGTTGAAGGAGTTCAATAAGTTATTTTCTAATGATCTTCCCAATTGCTTGCCTCCAATGAGCGACATTTAGCACCACATTGATATGGTGTTAGGTTTAAGCTTTCCAAATCTAGCACATATACATTACAGAATGAGTCCTAAAGAAAATGAGATTCTGAGAGATAAGGCAAAAGACTTATTAAAAAATGACTCATTCAAGAGTGCACGAATTCTTGTGCAATTCCAACCTTGTTGATACCAAAGAAGGATAGTAGTTGGCGTATGTGCATAGATTTTAGAGTCAAAATCACCATCAAGTACATATTTCTTATTTTGTGCTGGGATGACATTTTGATATGTTTGACTGTTCAAAGTTATTTTCTAAGATTTTTCTTTATAGTGGCTACCACCAAATTTGAATTAGTCTTGGTGATGAATAGAAAATTGCGTTCAAGACAAATGATGGCTTGTATCAGTGGTTAGTGATGCCTTTCGGTTTAACCAATACACCAAGTACCTTTATGCGAGTCATGAAGCAGACTTTAAGGTCGTTGAGAAGTTTGTTGTTTTCTACTTTGATGATATCTTTATCTACAACAAATCTAATAAAGAGCACCTAAATCATCTACAACAGATTCTAACACTACTATTGGAAAGTAAATTATAAGTCAACCTTAAAAAGTGCAGTTTTATGACTAATAATTATTTTTTTGTGTTAAGTGGTTACTATAGATGGCATTCACGTGGTTGAAAAAAAGGTGCAATCAATTCGAGATTGGCCAATGCCAAAAATAGATGGCAATGTTGAAAAGTTTCATGGCTTAGCAATATTCTATTATGGATTCATTTCCAATTTCAATGCAATTACAACTCCAATCACATAACACTTGAAGAAATGAAAGTTTAATTAGGGTGAAGAGGTAGAAAAGAGTTTCATCTTGATTAAAGAGAAGTTGTGCACCGCTCTAGTTTTGACTTGGATTTTTTAGGTGGAGTGTGATTGGAATGGAGTTGGCATTGGGGCAGTCTTGTCTCAAAAGAAGTGATTCTTTATTAAGAAGCCAAATGAGGCTACCAAAAGTGGAGTACTTATGATCAAGCATTCTATGTTGTTGTTCGAGCTTTGAAACATTGGTATCATTATCTTGTGCAACAAGAGTTTGTGATTTACATAGATCACCAAGCATTGAAGTACATTAACAATCAAAAACACTTGAACAAAATGCATATGAGATGGTCCACATTTCTTCAAAAGTTTTCTTTCGTCATCAAACACAAATTTGGTGGCTTGAATCGAGTTGCAAATTCTTTAAGCATAAAGGCCAATCTTCTTGTGACCTTAACTCAAGAGGTTGAAGGATTTGAGTTCTTGAATGAACTGTATGATAAAGATGCAAATTTCAAAGAGATTTGGGTCAAGTGAACGGAGTCTTAAGCTGTTGTAAATTTCTTTGTGCATAAGGGACACATGTTCAAGGGAAACCGTTTGTACATTTCTCAAAATTTATTGCGAGAGAAGCTTATTTGTGATGTACATGGCATTGAATTGAGTGACATATGGGCAAAGATAAGATAATGCTGAGTGTGGGGGAGTGTTATTTTTAGCCATAAATCAAGAGAAACGTTGGTAATTTATTCGAAAGTGCTATACTTACCAAGTGTTTAAAGTTCAATCATAAACACTAATCTTTATACTTCTTTACCAGTTCTTAATTTTGTTTGGGAAGAATTGTCTATGGACTTTGTGCTGGGATTACCTCACACTCAACGAGGGGTAGATTCTATTTTTGTAGTTGTTGACAAGTTCTCCAAGATGACACATTTTATTCCATCCCGAAAGACTTTTGATGCTTCACACATAACATGGTTATTTTTTTGAAAGATCGTTAGACTTCATAGAGTTCTACAGACCATTACTTCATATCGAGACACGAAATTCCTTAGCCATTTTTGGATTACTTTGTGACAGATGTTTGATACCTCCTTAAAGTGCAATACTATAACACATCCACAAACTGGTGGACAAAATAAGATGACAAATAGAATAGTGGGCAACCTAGTTTACAATATTTGTAAAGATAGATCAAAGTAATGGGATCATACCTTGCCACAAGCTGAGTTTGTATACAATAATGTTGTTCCCAGTGCCATGGGGAAGTCATATTTTGTAGTTATCTATATTACTCCACTAAAGCATATAGTTGACTTGATTCGATTTCCTAAAGGACTTGGTGTGAGTGGTGTAGCTTAGCAGAATATGCCCAAGAGGTTTATGCTGAGGTGAAGCATAAATTAGAGAAGACTAATACTAAGTACAAGAAAGCTGCAGATAAGCATAGGTGAGCCAAGGTGTTCAAAGAATGAGATTTGTTTTATGGTCTTCTTACTCAAAGAGGAGTTTCTAGTTGGGAGCTACAACAAGCTGAAGCCAAAAAAATATAGGCTATACAAGATTGTGCACAAAATTAATAACAATGCCTATGTTGTTGATCTGCCTGAAGACATTGGTATTTTGAAGACTTTCAATGTTGCTAATCTTTATGAGTACCATGTAAAAGTGTCTCTCTATCCAGATTACAACTCGAGGTCAAGTTATTTTCAAATGGAAGGGACTAATGTGGAAGGGACTGATGTAGAACAAACGGCCATTGATTTCATTGATCAATAAGAGCATTCCAAGTCCCCTTTTAAGGCAAAGTACTAGCCGAATCCTTGATGCCTTGAAGCTACTGAAAATGAAAAAAAAATTACCCTAATTTTTACCTATGTTTAGGAATATTTTGGTTTCCTAAGTTTGTTCAGACTAGTATTCGTAGTTTCTCGTTCTACAAGAAGTTAGTAGTCTCTTATTCAGATTAATTTTCTTTACTCTTATAAATATGATGTATTTATAACAGCCCATACAGGGCGTTGTCTCAGCTTTAATAGAGCCCCTCGCTAGTGGAAGATGGGATTGGTCCCTCGGATTAGTTGTCCGAAAGATCGGACACAGAGTTATAAAAAAAATGATGTATTGAATTCTTATTATTCATATTATCATCAATAAAATACTGTTTTGATTTTATAGAATTTTCTCTTGTTGAGTGGATAATCCATGTGTTACTTAGCTTGTAAAAAATTTGACGTGTTTGATTCCTTTCACGTTTCTCGTGCTGTATTAATATCTAATTTAAGTTATAATTAAGTGACTCTAAATTTATTTTAGTCTTTTTTATTACTAAAAATCGAACAATGCTAATAACTAATATATATATATATATATCGATATACATATCTATTTCTATGTTTTAACAATTAATCCTATAAAGGAAATTTTTTAAGAAATTAATTATTACTCAATAAAACTATTAATTATTCATCATTAAATAAAGTCGGTGTCCAAAAAAATTATTAATTACTATCTATTATTAAGCAATTAAATATTAATTATTAGAGAGCGACGATACCTATTAAAGCTTAAACATTTTAATTTACTTTTTGCTGTTTTTGACACTTTTTGTGATATATTTCAGAGAAATATTCATTTTGTTCATAATGTTTTGCTTGATCTTTTGGGCAGTTCTGGATCGGTCAAGTAGGGTTTCGCAGTTCTAGCCCATCTATAATATAATATAAATTAAAATAAAATAAAAAGAAACTAAGCTTGATCAGCTAGTTAGGGTGGACTGCTTATGCTTAACCACTGGTTGAGATTGTTTCGGCTATGGGAATGACTCATTCCCAGGGTACTGTGTCTCGAACAACCGGCAAATCACTGTTTGACATTTAGCAAATCTAAATAGCAAATTGGGAGCTCGCAATGTTTTGGTTTGTCTCCTTGTCTTTGCCTTAGATTCATGACACAATGAAAGAATTGAAGTGATAAACAATGAGTTCAACAAAAAATAAAGTGATAAATTACTAGTTATGTTGAATAATTAAATGGGATTAAAGTGATAATCTAATGGTTCTTCTCCCTAATCTTGATTTGTTTTGGTAGTAACCTCTCGGTGGGCTCCTACCGTGCTTGGAGTATAGAACAATATAACAATGAAAACAAAACTTATCTAATGGTTCTTCTCCCTAATATTGATTTGTTTTGGTAGTAACCTCTCGGTGGGCTCCTACAATATAACAATGAAGACAAAATTTTTAGCAACTTGGTTGGGGAGATAGTAACATGGTCTTCTAATTATTACTATTAGCAAAATCGTCATCATCATCTCGGTCTTAAATTTCTTTTTATAATATATATGTACACATATATGTGTATATATATAAATGAGTCAATATTTGTAGCTAATTTGGTTAATTATTTTGTGGATTTATTTTGTTTTTCAAGCATCTTATAAGATGTCATTTATCTAAATAGGGTGAATGAATAGGTTGGAGTCATCACACGATTGAAGGCTTAAGAACAATACTAATCATTGATAGACTTGAAGTTGGTCAAAAATTGAATATCAAATAATATGAGTCATATTTTTTTTTTATAATTCGGTATCCGATCTTTTTTTTTTTTTTATAATTCTATCGTCAATTAGCAGGGAGCTCAATTAAAGTCAAGGCAACGTCTTATATGAACTGATTCCAAGACAAAGTGACAATCACTGAATTTCGACCTGTCGATATCGGAAGGCAAACTCCTTATTTGCTGTCTACCACCTACTAGACCACCCCTTGGGATTAGCTTTGTTATAATTATAGATTAATTAAACATAGTACTCTAGTTCCTCATCTTTTATTAAATTTGAACCTCTGTGTGCATGCTTAGCTAGGTTTCCAAGTGGAATTTTGCTAGTATTCATAATATATGACAAATAGTTCTGTAGAATATGTAAGGACTTTATTTAGTTATATGTATCTTATACCAACTCTAAGTTAAGTATTGAAAAAAAAATTAAAATTAACTTTGGCTACGACCTAACCCTTGGTCTAGGTATATTCATATGCATGATATTATGTTTTGTTCAAGGAAGACAAGGATATACCCTAAGATCTAGTTCTAAAATTAATGTCTATGCTATATGATTTAGAATTAATTAAGACTAAGCTAAAATTAAATAAATAATAAATAAACACACTTGTCTAAGGCCTAACCCTTGCTTTAGGTATATTTAGAGGTCTGATCTTATCTTTGTTAAAGGACGATAAGGACACACCCTAAGACCTAGTTCTACAATGTTACTGTTATATATATATATATATATGATTTCAAAAGACTAATTTAAAAATAACATAAAATTATAAATAAACCAAGGTGGGGAATTTAACAGGCAAATTTGCTAAATGTCTTCCACGTGGAATGATAATTTCAAGTCTTCCAGTCCCTACCATGCTTAATTAACTTAATTGTACTTAACGAAGAATTAAATCATGCTGAAGGCTACTGATGTCACTGCTAATTCAGATCCGTCACTCAATTAAGGGGATAATAGAGTTAGTTTAATGGCTAGCTGAGAAAGCTAAAGATGGGTATGATTGCTACATAATTGTCTTGTTTAAAGAGAATAAACTCATATTTTATGTGCAAAAAATATTGAGTGCTATGTGGTCCTCAAATGCATCATTGTGGAATTTTCTATGAGAAAAAACTGACTATATTATTAACAAACATGCAATTGGAGCATTATTAATTAATTATTGTGCAAACCGATGGTTGTTGATGGAGAAATCTTCTAAGTGTGGCTTTTGCTTTGGAAGTTTAGTGGTGAAGCAAATACAATGATTGGGTTTAGCTTTTTCTTCTCTTTTTTTCCCCATTTTAAAGACCATTAGGCTTGGTGAATAAGGAGAGATTGCTTCCTGCGACCACTGCACGTCCCACATCAGGAGGTTAGAGCATCTTCAATAGAATCAATATTATATTTTGATATTTCTGATGTAATACAGAGCAATAATTCTTCTTCTTAACTATCAAAATGTTTTATAACATTCTGATATTTTTAGTCATTAGATTAAGAGAATTTAAGCCATTAATGTAAATAGCAGCTGTTATTCTTCAAAATTTAATAAAATCAAAATCTGATGCATGTTTTAGCATGTTATAGGAGTACCGAATTTTGCATATATTACCTTTTTTTAGGTATAGCAGCTCTTTTGGGAGCTGCATTGAAGAAGTTCTTAGGTGTCATTGGATTTAAAGATCTCTTGTCACAGTGGTTGACATGGGAGGTTAAAGGTGGTTATGGCTTCCAAAGCTTTAAGAAATTAATTATTCATCTAGGTATTTTCATTATTGTTTTTAAAAAAGTATTTTAGTATTTGATCCTCTAAAAGATTTTCATAATTTCATAGAGCCTATCAAATTTTCATATGTTCTTTCCAAATCCTATGTGAGACCTCTGGATTTGACACTTTTTTTTTTTTTAATACAATACCAATTACATGGAGAGTAAATACTTGTACTACTTGTATAAAATCTTGGTACTTGAATTTGTCGCTCCTAGCCGGCAACTTTTTTTTTTTTTTTTTTTAATCCTAGGAGCGAGTGACCCTTTTGAGACAGTTCAAGCCCATGAAAATGGTTTCAGACCTAACTCAAAAATATTATGGGTATGGATGACTTCATGGGACCATGCCAAGCACTTATGGGAAGAGGTAGGCAGGGTGAGTCCACTGACAAGGACAGTCAGGGTCCAGGAAGCTTTATATGAGAGTATAGATAATGGGCCTTATTAACCCATGAATTAATGGTCTTGTTGTTGGGCCTTAGGCTCTGGGTTTCTGTTTGTAATTTTTAACTGTTTTGATTGAGTTTGCCCTCTTGTATAGGGTGTTCCCCTACCTTTTGGTATTAATAAAATTCATCTTACAAAAAAAAAAAAAAAAAAAACAATAACGCCTTGTTAAGATAGTGAAAATGGAATTTCTCACATTTGATTTAGCTAATTTTTTTATTTATATTAATTTGAAACTTTGGACATTTTCTTTTTATCCAATCCAGTATAAGAACATCACTAACAGATGAAACAAAAGGCTATAATATTGTATTAGACTTGAGGCGCAAATTGAACCACAGAAACCAATGTATGGCCACTGGATTTTGAAGTAAAGGAATTCTTTAGGCTGCACATAGAATATTAGAAAAGATCATTTGTACTTCATCGCATTTTCTTTTCTTCTAAAATTTCACTTATTTAATAAGTATGTATATTTTGCCTATAAATAGACTTTCTTGGCCACTATTTTAAGAGGACTAAAATTTGATTCTCAAGTACGGCCAATATAGCCCCTTACCTCTCTTATCATACAATACCTTTAAGTTCTGCTATTATGAGTCAAGGAGTTGCCCGAGTGAAGGTCCCAATTCATAGATTACAAGCCGGAGTGTTGCCCGAGTGAATGTTCAGAATCAAGAAGACAAGTCGAACTCCTGCCCAAGTGAAGGTGCCGAATCAAGAGGACAAGCCCAAGTGTTGCCCGATTTGCTAGGAATAAACAAGGTGCACTTTCCTCGCCCTCTCTCTTTCCCGTCTTATAGATCATAGATTTTGTAGGTAGGCCTCCGCTTATAGGAGGGAAAGAATAGAGGATCGTTACTTTTCTCAAAAATTCTGCCCCTTTTCAATTCTTCAAACATTTCTCTTTTCTAATACGTTTTCGTTTCAAGAGACAATCTATTTAGTTTCATCTTTTCTTACGCGGAATCCCTCCTATAAGGTACATGAGTTATAGGAAGGGAGCCAGTTCACTACGTTTTATCACTGTTGATAGAAGTGGATGAATCGGGAGCATTACATGAGCTCTGATTCCACACTCAATGTGGATACATAAGAAGCCTTTGGGCTTGAGCTCAAATCCTCTTTTCCATCATCCCATTTCATTATTTTTTTATACTGTCATGCATCTTTTTACTTTTTAATACTTGTTGCCTAGATATTTATCCTGGAGGAGGTGAATACAGTATATAGCAAATATTGACAACTTTTACAAACTTTAAAAATGTATGTTGATAATGTACAAGTATGTAAGAGAGTAGAAAGAGTACGAAGTTCGAAAAACTTCTTACGCCCTTGACTCAAGCATTGCCACTTGAGTTTTTCTACTATCTTGATCTCCTTGCAGGTGGAGCCCAAACTTTTACAACAAGAGTTCCTCGCTATTTTTCTAACAAAATATCCTCTTTTGCCTCACTTGGGTAGTACCTACCCATAACCCTCACCGCAATGAAACGATACAAAGTTTGTTTACCAACAACCATTTTCTTCAAAAGTAGATTGGTACAATAAATGCTCACTCTTTATAGATAGATCTGGTGTAAGCTCAAAATATTTAAGCTTAGTAGGACTTTTAGATCTAGATTTTTAATAGTTAGATCTTAAGTCAATAATAGAGATGTATAAGTGTAAGCTTGTAAAAAGATAACATAGAATGCTTTAGAAAACCTCTATTTACAACCCTTAAAAGAATATGGTTAGAATGCTTTAGAAAACCTCTATTTACAACCCTTAAAAGAATATGGTCATTGATTTTTAAAAGAGTCGTTCCTCCTTTTTTTGTCTATTCAAAATTTGAATTTCGAAGTACTAGATTGACAAATTCTATCAATTGAATCATCAACCAATCGACTAGATTAAGATTTGGTCAATTGAATTATACAGAGGGTTTAAGGTTCAATTGTTCAAGAACAATCAGTTGAATGATCTTTTGGATCGGTCAATTGGTTCTAATGTACATTATATTAGCCTTTGAAAAATAGTCGACTGATTCATCTATTAGGTCGACTATATCGGACAGTAGGTTCAAGCTGTTTCATGAAAATGGCACTCAGTCGACTAGTTCTTGGAACTAATCAAGTGGTTTGATCAATGTAAAAATAAGCTTTAAGAATTAGTCAACTTGTTCCATGAATTGGTCGATTGGTTTGGACAATGTATGTCTTCTTACTTATTTTTCTCAGTATACTTTTATGAAAACATTTTGATCTTTTAAAACTTAAAGTATGGTAATTTTTTTTGTTTTCAAAAATCATTTGAGGTTAGTTCTTAGATGATCATTTTAAATAGGAAGAGCTTATGACCAATAATCAATCTAATCTTAAATTCCTCAAAACCCAAAATAAGGAGAAAAAAAAAAGTATTCTCTTGACTTCTCTTGAATCCTTGAGCTTGAGTATGTCCATTTGCTTGATTCATCATGAGACCATTCCACTTGAATTGATTCTTGCCTTGAAGTGTGTTCTTGAGTGGAATCCTTTAGCTTAATGGACTTTGCATTTCTTGATCAACAATCTTCTTTGACCTAGATGACTTATTTGCATTGTCACTTGGATAAGACTAACTTCTATTCCTTTTATTCTCATTCATTCATAAAATAGCCTTGAGGATGAACATTGAGGCCAATCCTTTTGATCAATCGAAATAGGTGCCTAACACCTTCCGATTTCATACCTTAGCCCCTAGATCTAGGATTTTCGTACACTTGGTAAGATTAGTTCCTTGTATATTCCTTCATCGAGTTGTAACCCATTTATTAAATTTTAGAATGTAACTAGAACCAAAAGCAATATAATTTTCAGTTTTCATACAAGTAATGTTTATATGTATTTTTCAATAGGTTGTAATAGATTTGCTTGTTTAATTACCTAAAATAATATTGTCGACTCCTCCTTGACAATGCACATCAAGGGCCCTTTGTCCGGGTGACTTTAGAATTTTTTATTTTCTTTTTTTTACTTTATGTAATTTGTGCGAATTTTCACGGAAAAAAAAATTCCCACATAGCTCTCACAATGTCTTTGTCGAAGGACTCCTTAACCGACATCTCTACTATATCCATGTTGGGGGACTTCTTAGCCAGCCTTTGATATGACCTCGTCGGGGGTTTCTTAGTTAGATTTTGTTATACCTTGTCGGAGGTTTCTTAGCTAGTAGACCTATACAAGTCATAAGATCTCAAAATCACTAGTGTCCCTTATTTGACCACCTCTACTCAATTATATGAAGTTTTTCATGATGGCATAAATCATTCTACATGATATGATATGAAATAATTATTTGTTACTCTATTTTGTAACCTACTAACATGATCTCTAAAATGACATATTTGCAAAGAATTCTGTGTAACATGTGCCAGTAGACTCTTTAAAATGTTTTGAACCTGTGTTACTCACAGAACTTAGTGAAACTCACATCAAATTATTATACATTAGATTTTTGGGCCCAATAGTCAGGCATGGAAGCCTTCACGTACGGTTGTATATATACTTTTGCACAAGATATAATTTGTAATTTCCTTTACAGTTATATGATATGTTTTGTTCTTAAGGAAATCCTACTGTACGTATAAACACTATATCTAGTGAAACCTTCAATTATGAATTCAGTTTGCTCTGCTAAGCGTGAATGTATTCATAGTATTTAAATCAATCAGTGTGATGTATAATTTCGCTACTGTACTGATGATTATAAGAATGCAATCCATTTGGGATCTACTTTGAGACCTTATGGTCGGTCGCGTCACCCACATTTCTACAAAGAATGGGGTGTAGGGATGTGACATGAAGCTTATTAGAAAACTGTCTTATGATTTTCAACTTGAATAAACAAATATTTTTCAAAAATCATTATTTTAGACAATAAAATAAGTGCTCTATAATTCAATCTAGCTGGTCTAAACTCTTCACTGGTATAGAAAGACTGTGATAAGACTCAATTAACCTAACTATTATAGATTCATAAAGTTTTGGAATGAATTTGCAACATACAATAATTGAGAAAAATAATTTTTACAATATCTAGGGAATTTACCATTTTTTTTTTCTTAGAGTATTCTTTCAGTGTCTATATCTTTTTATATTAAGCATTCATTCATTGTGCTGGTAAAATAATATTGTTTTTGTTTAGGCATTTGAGATGTTTTCCATTTGACATCTCTAACACTGAAACAGAAAATGATGCCTTCATAAATGAAAAAATAAAAATTTTTAAGTGAATTACTGATGCTATAATTTTAATAAATCGCACATATATAGGAACTGACATAAATATTAGATTTACATGCTTGAAAAATGGTACAAGTAAACATGAATTATGTAGTAGTAGAAAAATTGATATTGAACAAGCATTATCTAACGTGGGCTCGTTAGGCTTAATCTTTATACAATTGTAAAAGGAATCAAGTTCTTCAAACTCTGCTTTTTATCAACTTGAGTAGAGGCTTATTCAAAATTAGCTCATGACATAAATAAATCAATCTTGAACACATTTTAAATTAATTAATTTATTTAGCTCAGCTCAAATTCAACCCAATAAGATAATAAGTACTCTAATGCTATATAAACAACAAGCTACTCAAGTTTGATTTGTGATTGGCTTGACTAGAGACACATTCAAGATTAACTTAAGACCTAAATAAGTCAAACTTGAACACAATTTAAGACTCGTTAATTTTAAAGAGTCAAATTTGAACAACCCACTATTTGACTCGACTCGTTTACAACCCTAAAACCTTGGTCCCTTAACATAACTTGAGTTATAAGTTTGGACATTAAGGTCTAACTATGCTCTTAAGTCATTTACAAAAAAAAATAAAAAATTACAATGCTCTAAGTCTATGCAATAGGCCCACAATTACTCTACAAACTAACTCATAGGCCTTGTAGGCCTATTGGACCTAGTAAAAGCATGGGTAATACCCATAATTGGTGGAAAATCCCTTAAGGGCTATTAGGTCTAATAAGACCATGGGTCATACCCTTAATTGGAATTTGGAGGAAAAGCTTATTATCTTCCCAAGTTAGATTTTTTAGGCCTACTTTTGGGGTCACTTTCTAGACTTGTCACAAATTTGGAGTTGGGGCATGCACAACTCTCATGCACTCAACACGTATAATATGACTGCTTGTGGAACACAAATGGTTACGAGTGATCAAATGGAATGAGTTTTAGATATAAAATTTTGATGAAATATATTCAAATCACAAATGTACATATATTTATATATCGAAGATTTTTATTAAAGTTAAAAATGGAAAACTAAATAGAAGGGTGAGATGTTAGAGCAAACCAAGTAAAATATCTCACTACAAACACAATTGATGGTTAACATAAAAATGATATTCTTCCTCCTTTTAGAAATTATATGGATTTTCTTCTCATATTAAGCACCAAGTATTGTAAGAATCGATAAAGTGAGAATGGCATTTTAATTTGCACCATCATCTGCAAATGCACTTGAATCTACTTCCTTATCAAATTTTTAATATTAATCATTTGCATATATACTCAGCCAATTTCTTTTTTTTCAGTTTAACATCTACTTATTAAGAATTCTATGTTTAGAATGGTGGAAGATGGTTATTTGTAGTTTATCGTATTCACCATCCTAATTTCTTTCATTGAAGATCTCTATGAGGGTGGAAATTTTTTGTGGGATCTTCTCCTCATAAATCCCAAAATCCATTTGATGTTATTGCCACCAAATTATCATAACTTACTTCAACCACATTTTCCGAAGATAAAGACATTGACAAATTAATAGCCTTAAAAAATATTCCAGTCTAATTTGTTTATGCCTAAACTGGTACTAACTAGTATTAACAACTCATTTGCCCAACTCGTTGAGAGTTAAATAAGTGAGGGCTCTTTGTTTTGTCAGCTCAAACTTATTCAAAGGTTGAAAGGGCAACCTTGGTCTATTATAATAAGATATTCTAGTATGTGGATTGAAAAGTAAGATATAGAGTTAACTAGAGTGTAGCTCGAGATTTCAGATCAGGTGCACTCTAGTTTTTCTTAAATATGAAGAAAACATTCATTATCTTCTACAAGCTTCTAATACCTTCTAGTAACGAGGTCCTATCTCAATTAGCATGGGTTTGATTCTTCACATCAGCCCAAAAATACACAAGTAATAATTAAGTTCTCCTCTCCCATCATTAAATCAAAAAAATGCCTTATGTTCGTGCATGTTAGGCGTTGAACACAATTGTTACCAAATGAGATATGTACATGCTCATCCGCTATAAATAGCTCCAACTAAAAAAAATGTACTGAAAAGAAGGAAAAAAAAAAGATAGAGAATAGGAGATAATGTTGACGTTGTACATATTAGGAACTTCTTTGAGCAACCAAGTACTTTGATCAAACAATCCCCCACATTCCCTCTTTTTTTAGATTGCCTCCCCCTTCTTGCATACATTACCCTGAAGTCCCTTTGGTATTCTTAGGTATATAACATCCACTCTTGTACGAACCATATATCCTCCATAACCCTATGTACTATCAAAATATTCTCCACTATGAAGGAAGAACCACGACAATTGGAACAATATTCTTTTTACATAAAAAGAGTTTGACAAACTTTCGAAGTAACAAATCATACTTGAGTGAATTTAAACTATAATGAGGTTTTAGAAGCAACTGATGATTCGACTTCCTGATAATATAATTCATAGAGAAGTCCTTCTTGTATACAGAGCCAAACAATACAATTTTCCATATATAAAAGGGATTTTGAACCTGTGGATAGTATTGGAAGGCCTCACAAAGTCGATGCGGCAATGGTAACAAGATTGCTCATAATTTTTGCAGTCTATTCTCTCAAAATGGTTACTTAATAATAAATAAATAAATAATCAAGGAAAAGGACTAGTAATGTTGATTTTGCGCTGCAATTTCTGAGTGGTGTTTCTCAGCTCTACTAGTTGATTTCTATTGTGTGGAATCACTACAAGAAAATCCACTTTCAACGACACACACTTTTAGCGACACCCAAAAAAGTGTGACTAGTAGTGTCTTTTAGCGATACACATGGCAAACGCCATTAAAAAGAATGAAAAATATGATTCCTGTGCAGAATTTGTGGCGGTCAGTATTTTAGCAACTTCCAATAAGTTATTAACGACTCACACATGCATCGCTAATGATATATACTTTCAGCGACGTACATTAGTTCATCACTAATATTCTAAATTATTTAAATGACGTTGTTTTAATAATTTTGGTACTTATTGGCAATGCTCAAATGTGCATTACTGATAGTATTTTAAAAAATAAATAAATAAAATGACATCATTTTTTTTAAATTCCATTAGTGACACTCAGTGAGACTATTAGCGACGCCCTTTGTGCATCGGTAATAGTCCATTAAAATCCCCAAATTCGACTAGAACTTTCGCCTAGTTTTTTGAATCTCTCTCTCTCCCAGCCGTTTATGAAGACCTCTACCTATCGCACCACCATCGTCGTCGCTATGTGTTCAACGTCAATGCCGTGCCGCTGCTGGACAGACTCTCTCTCTTTCCGTCGCGCTTTCTCTCTCAGGGTAAGCCATTTTCATGTGTATTCTTTTCTTATTTTAATTTTTTAATCATTGAAATTGTACATTAAATTTTTTAAAGACATTTTGTGGCCATTTGTGGGTAATGAGAATATATACTTGAGCTATGCTAGTAACTAAAAATTTAGTTTGGGTGTTTCTATGTTTGACCACCACATTGAGTGTTTCTGTATTTGCGTATTGAATTCTAGTGTTTCTGTGTCTGGATATTGAATTTGTCATGCTATACACTTGAATTCTTTTGTTTTTGAATCCAAAATGGTTTTAAGTCTTGTGACATGATATATAGTTTCTTTAGTTTTTTTTAAAAAATCTTTAAAATATTAATGTCACACCCCGAATTTTCATAAACTCGAGGTGTGAAATGAGAATAATAAAATAAAAGAATCAAATAAACATATTTATTTTTAATTGACTTTTACTTGTTAATCTCCAAGATCATGTCTTATAATAGCTTAAAGTGTAGGCTAAACATAGCCTACGTGTTTTCATAACCTAACTTCAAGGTGGTGACCAAGCATGGTCCAAGTGGTTACTTAGCATAGCCTAAAATGATGACCAAGTATGGTCAAGGTTGGTGGCCCAATATGGCCTAAGTAAAGGTCAAATATTTTCCTAAGTAGTGACCAAACATGGTCCCAAAGGGTGGCCAAACATGGCCCAAAAGAGTGGCCAAATATGGCCCAAAAGTGTGGTCAAACATGGCCTAGGGATTGGCCAAACATGGCCTTGAATAATGACTAAAATGTGTCTCAAAAAGGTGTCTAACATGACTTGGTATAATGGCCAAAAGTGGCCTAAAAGAGGTTCCAAAAGGTAGTGTCAAACATGGAAATGAATGGCCTTGAAATGGCCTTAGAGGGTAAGTCATGGCATGGCCATGACATGCCCTAGGCAATAGGTGGGCGCGATCAAGGCAGCAGGCACACGAGCAGGCGGACACAGGCGCACGGGTGCGCAGACAAGCGCACGGGGCTCGCGGGGAGCCCGGTAAGGCGCGCAGGGCGCGCTACAAGCACGCGCGCGAGGATGCGCGCGCTAGCTGCTATTCCTGTAGCTACAGTGTAACTGCTGTAACCTATTTTCTTCATTTTTTGAATTTTTTTCTAAAGTGCTGCAAGCTAATTTTTTCAATTTTTAACCTACTTCTTCAAGGTTTTTAACCCCCACTTTTTGACACTCTTCCTATTTATATATGGGACATTTTACACACCCAAAAACTCTTTTTAATTCACAAAATTTTGACATGGTCTCCTTTATTTTCTAAGTATTTTCCACCTAATATTAAACAACATAATCCACCACTCTTAAACTAACTACCAAACTACATCCTCTTACTCAACTAAACTATTCATACTTAATTTAAACAACCAAGCCATTCATTCATGATTTAAAATATACATCCACCATATATATATATATATATATATATGTATATACTTGAAGCTTAAGTATCATGAGCTCCATGCTCACTACAAATTTAGAGCCTTGCCCATTATTTCAATGTTATACACAATTTTACAAGTTAATACTTATGTCCTAGGACTTATGCCCTCATACAACCAAAAATATGCCACAAGGGCCAAATGTTCTTCAAGGTCCATTTCCTCCTCCATGATCCTAGGCTTCTTCAAGTCTCAAATGGTAAAAGTTTCATCTGAAATATGTAATCCCATATAGGGTAAGCACAACGGCTTGTATGACATGATGCTAATATAAAGAACAAAGGTAAGGCATAGCATGTGCACAGTGAACATTTATAAGCTATATCCCCTCCAATTCAATGATGCAATGCAATGGCAATATGCATGACACACACATGCAACTCTATGCCCACCCATGCCTCACTTCACGGTCCGCCCCCATCAGCACCCGAGTACTGTAATTGGCCAGATTTTGGGTTTTTCACCACAGGATTTACACCCTCATAATACATAGCACCAAAATGCTCAACACACGCCATGTTTCCAAATATTCAAGTATGCCAAAATGCCTTAATTTTTCTATGCAATTTCAATAAGACATTTATCAAACTCATAGAGTATGCCTTAAATAATGTATCATACATAAAGTAAACTATAACTTTTAAACCATAAAACTTTGTCTACATGAACATAGCATATAATATAATCAATTATACATATAATCATGTTTTATATTCACAACCTTACCAAATTCTTAAAGATTACACAAGTACACAAAGTACCAATACATTGATCAAAACATAACTTTCAAACTACAAGACTTTGTCTACATGAACATAAGCTAGAATACAATGAATTACACATATATTCATGTTACATATTCATCACTTCACCAAATTCTCAAAGAATACATAAGTACACAAGGTACCAACCCTTGGTTTCCAAAGTAACTATATGCTAGGTGATTTTTTAATAACAAGTAAGCATGTAAGTCATACAATCAACTTATAAAAATACTACTAAACTTTACTCTATTCTTTACTTAGTAAGATATAATACCTAAAAGGGTTTTTCTCAACCCTAAGGAGTTGTTCACTTCAACGTCGAACCAATCGGTAGGATTGTAGCCCTTGTGGTGGGGAACAACTTCCTAGAAGGAAGCCTTGAGAGATTCCAAGGCTAGAGATGAGTTTTGGAAGGTAGAAAGTTGGAAAACCTAGGTTCTCTTCATCTTTTCTCTCCATGCACGATTATACTATAACTTCTCCAGAATTTTTTGAATATTTTAGATCCCAAAAGTGTTATTTATACTAAAGCGTTCAAGGGGTGAAAAGACCATTTTGCCCTTAATAAGCCACAGGGACCCCGTTACACTACAACCTCATCCCGAAACGCCTCAATTCGATATTCTACTTTAACTAAAGTTCTTAAAATTATTTTAAATGATATTTTCCTAAAAATTTTATTTTCACTTGTTGGCGGGTGTGGCCGGGTTCACCCGGGCCACCCAGGATGCCCTTTTTGGTTCACTTTTTAAACTATCTCTGATTAGGCTCAAATTCTCACAAGAGGTGTATTTTGAAATTATAAGCATATTTCCCTTCTATGGCATACTCAAACTATACTTCTAAACATGACTTATGTCTAAATGATGCATGCATAATGCCCTACAGACAAATAATGCATGAATAGTATTCTACCGACAAAAATGAAAAATTTATCCTGATTTTTTAGATCTTTACAATTAAGAATTAGAATTTTAAAATATATGTATATGTAAATATGTTATATAAATTTTTTAGTATTAAAAGTATATTTGGAGCTTTTTATAACATAAATTAAATATAATATTGATTTCTTAACAAAATCATCATTCTTGAAAATATATATGCACGTACTACATTTATTCTAATAATTGTTACTCAATTTGTCCAAGGAAGACCAAAAAAAATAATTAAAAGCTTAGTATAAGGGTGATAATTGTAGTAGAAGAAACAAAATATAATGAATAAGGAAGACTAAGTTTTGCCTAAGTTTCATGTAGTTAAGTGTCTCTTTTCAAAGAGGATGTCAATAATTTTACAATTTCAAGTCTTGCTATGAAACATTGAAAGTCATTAATGGCTTTGTGAGGGCTTTGTGTGTTAGAGAATATAATATTAAATTTATATCCTCACTAATAGATTAAGTTTTTAGATGAATTGGTGGTTTAACATGGTATCAGAGCAGGTCAAAGATCATGTAATACACTGACCCGATTAAATAATAATTGAGTCGCTAATTATTAGTTAATGCCCCTTAATAGAATAATTAAGAAAACTTAATCCTGGAACAAACGATAATTTCAAAACTAGTTCTGAGACCTTAAAATAACGAGGTCGACTCCAAGAAAATAAATCTAAAAATTAGACTACGATTTCATGAAGAAGCAAATAATAAATTCAAGTACAAAAGAAAAATGCAAAAGAGAATACCGGAAAAAAAAAAGGGGGTTAAAATGAATAAATTTAATTGGCCAAACAAGGCCTAATGAAAAAATAGAAAAAATAAGCCAAAGTTGAGGACCAATGCGTTTTGAACCCTTGACCCAAAGTAGGCAAAGTCTTAAGTCTCAAAAAATACCACTTGGTTGCCCACTTTTTTGTGCTATATATTGTAACATATATGTATATATGTACATAAAACATTTCCCCCCACCTCCCAAATTGACCAATGGCCATTCATGCAACATATTTATATTTTTAAATAAAAAATAAGTATATAATACATATGTGTTGCTTGTGATGTGAATGAATCAAAAATCAGAGTGCATGCGTTTCGGCTAGTGAGAGAGAGAGTGAGCTATAGAGAAAGAAAGTGAGGTAGAAAAAAAAAGTGAAGGGAGAATAAGAAAGAAGGCTACATGCAACCCTAAACCAACCCTAGATGCATTAGAAGGGAGTTAGAATCAAAGCAATGAGAGGGAAGTTCTATGGTTGAGGTAAAATCACCAAACCTATTTTTTTCTCTCTCTAAAATTTGTATATGTATACAAACTGTGTTAAGTTTTCTGTGCATGCATGACCTAAAATCAGTATATCTTGTGGAAAAAAATGAAGTAGAACCAGCCTAGAAGGGACTCAGATCACCATTGATGGACCTTTATTGGTACAAGTCTAAACCAACCGAGGCCAAACCGAGTTTGGCTTGTTGAAACCTCAACTAGACCTCACAAGTGTTCAAAAAGCACTAGATCGTGATCAAAAATCCCAAAGGAAGGCCCCCCAAAAACTCAGTTGTAGCCACGGTTCAAAAAAGCCAACCGTCACAAATCAACACCAAACTTATTTTTATGAATGTGGCTTTGAAGCCCTTCCAATGGGGATCACAACAAGCCAAACCTCATGAATTTTCATGGAAAAATAGCCATTTACTAGCCTAAAAACTATGGGGGATGTAAATCTTTAACCAAACTGTTGAGCTCTATTTGAGCTCTCAAATGAATGCCAAATCCTAAGGGGGAGTCCTAGAAACATCTTGGAGTGGAAAGTGTACAGATTTAATCTCTCAAACTTCACGAAATTGAAAAAATTGGAGAGCTGCAACTAGGGCAACAATAACCCTAAGCTTGGGGAAAAAGATGAATAGTGGGCAGGCCGAACCTCGGTTCGGATAGGGTTTGGGTTCAGGTCGACACCCGCCTGTCGCACAAATGGTATAAGTAAGACGGCACCGTTTTGAGTGTGGTATTTTAAAATTAAACAGACATGGTCTGTTTGGTTATGAAGTTAAGGTACTTGATTTGATAGCTGCATACCGAACAGGAATAACGTATCCCTAAATTGCCCTCTGTCCGCTATTTGGACTAGGGATCCTTTGAAAAAAAAAAGGACTAACCTGTTGTTCCGCTGTTTCGAACCCACGACCGAGTGGGGGTGTGGCACTTAAACCAACTGAGTCAGCCATTGTGCCATCAAGGCACCTTGTGGAAAATACTGTCTAAATATATATATCATATATAATTGTATAATAAATTAAATTAATTTAATAATAAAAAAATAATTCGATGTCCAAATTAAATAAGTAAATAATATATTTTGACTATTTTGAAAATTCTAAACCCAATGGTAGGGTTCGTTTTACGAGACACGACTCTAAAAATTAAGACACGTAAAAGTATAAATTACCAAATTACCCCTAATGTGCTCGAAAACCAAATAAAAAACTGAGAGGGTCTAAATTGACTTTCTTCGACATTCCGGACCCAACGATGAGGTCCATAATACCAAAATAGGTACTAAAAAATAAGTCACATGAAAAGTAAAATTTATTAAATTACCACGAATAGGCCGGTAAGAAGGGGTAAGACTAATCGACGGGCCTAAAATTAAATGAAGAGCATTCAATTTAGAAATGATTTGAAGTAAATGAGGAATTAATTAAAGTCTTAGTGAATTTGATTTTCATAGGAGCTATAAAGGAAAAGGGAAAGCCCACCAGTAGTGCTAACCTGGGGGAACAAGGTGAGTAATCCTGTACCTTGAAGCGAAGGTTTTTAATCTCCATAGATTCTGAAGTAAATTGAAGTTCAAATATTCTGAAGCATTTTCATGATAAAAGTATCTGCAGTATTTCTAATTTTAAATTCTCGTATTTATATGCTTTATATTTTAATGTATTGTCGTTTTATTTATAAATTCTAACATGGCATGCAAAATTCACTTCTTGATATTGCTGACTGATGGTACATTTTATTTTTCGTATGTCCATGTAAATGTCAATATTATTAAATACCTCTTGAAATAAATGCTTTTATTATATCCATGCTTTAATAAATTCCCATACATCATGATTTAATTTCCTGAAGTCCATGTGTTAAATGGTTCAAGTGTTGTCCTCCAAGTATTTAAAAACTCTGTTAAATTGTCCATGTTTAAATACTCGTAAAAAGCATTCTTTTTATTGAATCCATGTTTTAAATTATTCATGAAAAAGCATTTATTGAAGCAGCCCTGTTTCTAAATACTCATAAAAATATTTTTTGCAGTAGCCATGTTTTCAAATGCTCATAAAAAGCATTTCTTGAAGAAACCATGTTTTCAATGCTCTTTGAAAAGCATCTATTGAAGAATTAAAAAGCTTTTAGATGCCTTAAAAAGGTATCTCGAGGGAAGTAAATAAATGTTTTAAAAAGCCTCCATTTTGTGAACCTGTAATGAAAGATAAGGATGCATAAGCATCAAAATTATTGAGCTCCCTTTGGGTTCTCAATCTCGCAGATGCCTGGTAGAAGGTTTATCCCACAGGCATGAGATCTCTTTGAAGTAAAACTACGGTCTGGTTTGAAACGGATCCTCTAGTTAAAAAGTGAAAAGATGAGACGTTTTTGAAATGGTAGCAGGTTAATCCCCCATTTCTTAAACGTAATATATGTGTTGATTTCATGAACAAAAGTTTTCATGTTTTCATAAGAAATGGTAGCAAGTTTTCGAACCCCCATTTACAAGAAAAAGTGTTTTAAAAGATTTGGCCCAGTTTTTAAAATAACAAAGGGTTATATACGAGAAAAAGGATTTCATGCATCTTGCTTACAAGTAAATATTTTAAACATTCTAGGCCACTAAATGGTCACACTCTGCATGTATTACAAGTTTCAATTGCATATTGAATGCCACACTCGAATGCTTTAAAATGCTTCGTGTTACGTGTTTTTTTTTAAGTTTCTTATACTTACACATGTGAAATATTTATTTTACTCGAATGCTTTAAAATACTTTGTGTTACATGTTTTAAAGTTCCTATATCCTATATTTGAAGAAGTCCGTGCCTAGCTTGAATGCCTTGTATGCTTCACGCTATCTTTTTTTAAGAATTCTATATTTTGTATCTGAAGTATATATACAATTGGTAGTGTATGTTTATATGAACTTTTTCTTATAACTAACCCACTACCAGTTGAAAACCCATGACTGTAAAGATTTGAAATTTTAGGATAAATTTTTTTTTATTTTAATTATTTTATTTTATTTATTTGTTTGTTCTTTTATTTAATTGTTTAGCGTTATTATTATCATTTTTAAAATGGTGATGTATGCATGTAATGTGTGTTAACTATGTGCATGTGAGTACATGTATGTGTGCATATGCATATAATATTATATATTAAAAATATGCATGTGCTTAAGTGTATAAATATATATAAATGTATGTGCAGTGTGTATGCAAGTGGGGAAGGTGCAAAATTTTCTGTGTGTGCAAGGTGTATGTGTATGGCTGTACATGACCGTGTGTGTGTAGCGTGTATAATATAATATAATATATATATATGTATATTATATATAGGAAAAACCAACAATGCAAGCCAAGCATTAAATGCAAAGCTGCATTGCTGCATGGGACAAGAGAGAGAGTCTGAAAAGGGAGTAGGAAGAGGGAGAAAAAGGGGGTTGTGGCAGTGGGTCTGCGTGAGTTGATGTTTGTGCATATCCATGTGTATGTATTGGGAGTGCATACGTTGGGTTAGAGAGAGAAAGGAAACCTGAAAGAGAGGGGAGACTGAGTTGAGAAGGTCGTGAACATTGGAGAGGGTCCAGAGGTAGGAGCAGAAGAGGAGAACCTGGGAGTTGCTTCAAGCAGGTAAGGAAATTTCTTTCTGCTTTGTAAATTTTTCTTGCGTGAATGATGGATTGAAATAGAGGGACTTATAGAGCATGAGAAATTTAAAAGTTTGCAAAAAGAACTAAGTAAAATGGTCAAGAAACGAAACAGTTAGGGTCAGTTGCAGGTAGAGTAGAATAATCGGGTTGGTGGCCGGAATAATCGACCTTGGTGTGTCGGGATGATGGTGTTTGGGGTTTAGGGTGGTTCCAGTGAAGTCCTGAAGTTCCTAGGATTAATTTAGTGAAAAAAAACGGCTAAGTTTGGACGTGAAAAAATGTGTCAAAAATGGTGGAAACCCAGTGGCCAGAAACTGCATGCATGGCCGGACAACTGAACTGGGTCTAGGAAAGAAATGGGCTGCTTGGGGGTCAAGATCTGTTCCATGTTATTCTTTTGGGTCTCAGAAAATGATTGGTACAAAAATGGCTAAGAACCGATGTGAGAAACTAGAGAAAAACGGGAGAAAAATGTGCAGTCTCCGGCGACGTGGCCGGAGACGATGACCGGCTGCTGGCCGGAAAATCGTGAAGGCGCAGGGGCGAGTTGGGCTATGGTTGTTGGGCTACTGGTTTGGGTTTTTCCTTTTAAAGGGATCGGGCCTGTTTTAATTGATGGGCATTGGGCCTCCCATAATTTTAACAGTGGGCTCAGTGAACAGATTGGGCCTGATGAGTTTAGGCCTAATTTATTTTAAAACTGTTGGCTTAGTTTTAATTACAAGTCTTGGGCTTGTTTTAGGGTTGGGCCTGACTATTAGGGTTAAAAAGGGTTTGGAAGAAAAAGGGAAAGAATAAAGGAGGAGAAAGTAAAACCCTATGGGAATCAACCCTAGCACCACGCGTGCGGGGAGGCCCACCCAAATCCACTGAGCCATGTCTGCTCTTGTGGCTTAATCTTGAACAGAAATATATACATATTATAATTAATATATATATATATATATAAAATGTGGGGAAACTGCTCTTCCCAGGATTCGAAGCCACGACCAATTGGATTGGAGAGGTGGCAAGCTGCCAACGTGCCAACCACTTTTCATCCATTCAATTATGCACCAAATATGAATATAAGTAATATGAAAAAAAATGATTTAATTAAATTAATTAAATTAAATTAAATACCCCGAAATAGCCCGGAACCCAAATGAGACAAGCCTTATATGTTTTCTAACTATTCTGGACCTACTAAGACCAACGGTGAGGTTTGTGACGCGATACGAGGTCCCAAAAAAAATAAAAGACCCGTAGAGCCCTTTAAAATTACCAAAACGCCCTTGAGTCAAAACACAGTCAAACGAAATCCGATTCAAATAAACAAATAGTGAAATCTTATTATCTCGAACATTTTGGGCTCAACCGTGGAGTCCGATTTACAAGGAGAGGTCTCGGGAGATGGAAACCCGTAAAAGTGCAAAATGACAACTTTGACCCTTTTAGCCCGAACATCCAAATTAAATTCTACGAAAGCCCAAACCTATTTTCTTTGATGATTCGGACCCAATTGTATAGTTTATTTTGGCAAAATAGAAACTCATAAAATGAAGACATAAAATTTGATGAATAGCATAATTTGAGTGATGACTGAACTAAATTATATTTCGTGATTTTAGGAACACAGAAGGGCAAAGAGAAGGTGATCTGACCTTCTGCAGTTTTACCGTTAGTTCCGTTACACTACGAGTACGTCTTCTTGAGTTGAGACCAACTCGTCAGGTACGATATATTGTGCTAAGTAAGAAATAGAATTAAGTTTAGGAATAACTGCCATGTTGACTTGATGATTCACGTGTTTGTTTTCTTGCTCATATGCTTATGTGTTCCTTGTTATCTTGTTGAAAGTTTGGTGATGAATGGGAATCATGATTATGTGTATATAGCATGTGTTAGCATGGTGTGTGGATTATGTTTTTCTGAGAATTGTTGAGATTATGAAATATGTGACTTAAATCATGTATTAAATGGACTATGCATGACATGTGAACTTGATGAAAGGATCTTCTGATTTGAATGTTATTGTGTAATACATCATTTAAAGCATACTTCATGTGTGGATATGATGCTTTATTGAGATTATATTATGGTATAGTAGAATCAAAGCATATTGGCATAGTATGGTTCCTTGGACATGACATGACATGACATGATATTGCATTTGGTACCCGAACCAGCGGGAGCGATCCGCGAAGGGACATGATGTTGCATTTGGTACCCGAACCAGCGGGAGCGATCCGCGAAGGGACATGACAGTGCATTTGGTACCCGAACCAACGGGAGCGATCCGTGAAGGGACATGACATTACATTACATCACATTACATTGCATTGCATTACATTACATTACATGAGTTGACATGGACATGGCATAGATTTGACATGGTTGTAGCATAGAGTGGTGTGGGTGTTTCATGGGCATTGTCACTACATTGCATGGATAATATGGATGGCATGTGGATTATTGCTATTATGTAGCATGGACGATTTGGAAAGCATGTGGATTATTGTAATTACATTACATGGATGATTTAGAATGCATGTAGAGATAATTGCACACTTGCACATGCCACGCCTTAGATTATGTCGATGAGTTGGATGACATGTAGATTATTGCTAGTATATTGCATGCATGATGTTGAATGCCATGTAGCTATAACTGTACACTTGCACATGCCACGCCCTTAATTTTGTTTCTTGCATTAGCATTATATTGTACCAGCAGTTGAGCTGACCCATTCGTGGGACAAACATTTCAGATGACGCTCCCGACACTTGAGACTTGAGGAAGTCTTACAGGATAGAGGAGATATGAGCTTAGGAGGATATTTGGCCCATGAGGGCATATTTTGTGATGTAGGGCTTAAGCCCAATGATATGTTGAATGTTTTTATTGACTGTGCTTTATATAGATGTACATTAAAGGAAATGAATGTAAGTTTAGGTTAAATCCGCTAGATTGTCCTTTATTTACTTTATATTTTATTTACTTTTTGTTCGTTCAGTCGCGCCTCGGGTTTCTTGGAATTCGGGGCGTGACAATGACAAGGAACTAGAATTACTCACTAGACTTATTGAAGCTCACCCTATTATCATAACATTTTTCAAGTGATGATGGATGGGAGCCTTGTCCAATTTAAGGATTGGTGATTGGCAGCTCCATTATGATCAGGGGATTTTGGAAGTATTAGGACCTATAGTTGGTCAAATTGTGTTGTAGAAATTTTGGACAATTATGTACTTAAGCCCTAAGAGGCAATTGGACATGTAATATGTATAACTTAAAAATTAGTATGCTCTGAATGTATGATATTTTGTTTACCGCTCCAAAGAAAAAGAAGCGACGGTACCGGGCGAGCGTGCGAAAAATAAAGAAAAAAATTTTCACGCTTTCGCAATTGCCAATCCTGGTCGTACCGCACCATTGTCCAATGCCACCGCTCACATGGTACGCCTGACGGCCCACAGGCCAAAAGGGCGGGCCGGTCACGATTTCCCTTAATCTGCACGGGGTGGGTTTTGGGGTCGTGACAGATCATGTGTTCAAACCTCACCATCATAATTATAATATAAATTGTACAAATGTTAGCTCAGTCTAGCCGCACATGAGAGCGCTTGTTAGAGGATATAATATTAAATTTACCCCCTCTCTAAAAACTCAAACCTTTAAATGAGTTAGTGATTTAACATTACCTTTGAGTTAAATGCACGGTGTACAGTGATGCTTCGTTGCATTGTTCCTCTTTTTCTTTTCTGATCTAGTGTTGTTGTTGCATAATGGATTCTTTTGCTTGGGGTATGTGTTTTTATAATAGATCATTTCATGTTGCTTTAAGTATGGATTTCCTAGTGGAGTGATGGAGGTTACAATTAGGTGATGCTATGTGTTGGGATATATATTGAGAGTTCATGGTTAGAGAGAGAGAAAGTTTAAGTTGGTAGCCTAAACATAGAGTATGACATTATTGGGAAAGGAATTACCTGTTGTTACTCTTGCTATTGAACCAAAAATGATTATTTAATAAGATATTTTCTCTTTAAAAAATAGCAATTATTATTATTATTACTAGGAGGCTTTACCTTCATTTCATTTTTTATACTCGAGTTCATCGCTTTGTATCATATGAAAATAATGAGCTGATGATTCAAGAGTCCATTATTATTTGTGAAACAACATTGCATTCATTAGATTGAGTTATTACAGTTTTAATTTTTAGGGAGTTGGGGTACCATCTTTAAGATTGTAATTAAAAACAAAAACAAAAATAAATTACCCAAAATTTGATTTAGGTGGACTTGGTTAGAGTCTCATGTGATACAGTAGCAATAGTAAATGATACTAGATATCATTCTAGTAGGAGTAGTTCTTGAATTTATAATAGAAAACCTTGAATCCACAAAAAACTTTACGAAATCTAAAATTCTATTAATTAATAACTTGTCACTAATAGAAACTTACAACCCTATATATTGAGAAATATTCAAAAATTTTATAAGATACAAAGATGGTTAAAAAAAAAGGGAAGAATACAAAAAAATGAAAATTTTGAATTGAGCTCAAATTTTGATAATATAAAGTCCTAGATCAACTCTGAAACAAACTATAACAAAAACAAAAACTCCCACGCAAAGCTATTAATAAAAATTTGTATTGATGTTTCTAATTGGTTGTGAGTGAATGGGCATGATTTTTGGCCAGTGTAAATTGTGTCCCATATTAATCTTCCCATTTGAAAAGAACTTGTCCTCAATTTAGTTGATATACTCGATCTCAAAATTTTCCATAACATACGAATGATTTTGGTTAGGATCAACAATAGGCTCATAGATTTCTTTTTTCTCTCACATCTTTCATAAACTTGTAAGGACCTACTTTAGGATGGGTAACAATCGTTAAATAAAACACGAGACACGTCCTCCTTGATTAAAATCTTCCATTTTAAGCCTCCTCATGATTGGTTAGAAGTATGTTACGATTAGTGTATTAGGGTTAACTACCATAAACTATTATGGAATATGTTATCCAGATATTTATCCTAGAGAGGGTGAATATGATATTTAGCAAATATTGACAACTTTTACAAACTTTAAAAATGTATGTTGATAAGTATCTAAAAGAGTAGAGAGAGATAGATCAAACACATTAATTTTTATAAGGTTCGAAAAACTTCCTACATCCTCAACTCAAGCATTCTCATTTTAGTTTTTTCAATATCTTGATCTCCAAGCAAGTGGAGGTCAAACCTTTATAACAATAGTTCTTCCCTCTTTTCCTAGTAAAATATCATTTTTTGCCTCAATGGTAGCACCAACCCACAAATCTCACTGCAATGAGAAGATACAAAGTTTGTTTACCAATATGCACTCTCTATAAATGTAGATTGGTGCAATATAGGCTCACTCTCTATAAACAGATGTGGTGTAAGCTCGGAGTATTTAAGATGAGTAGAACTTTTAGATCTAAGTTTTCAATAGTTAGATCTAAAGTCAAGAATAGAGGTTTATAAGTATAAGCTTGTAAAGAGATAACATTAAATTGTTTAAATAACCTTTATATATATCCCTCAAAAGAATATGGTCATTGTACTTTGAAAAAGAGTCATTCCCTCCCTTTTGTCTGTTCAAAATTTGAATTTCAAAGTTGCAGGTCAACAAATTCAATCGACTAGATCAAGGACCTGATCGACTGATCAAATCAACTGAATTTTCTAGAGGGTTTAAGATTCAGTTATTCAAGAACAATCGGTCGATTGGTCATTTGGATCGGTCGACTGGTTCTAATATACATTGTTTTAGCCTTTGAAAAATAGTTAATTGATCCAACAATTAGGTTGACTATATTAGATAGTAGATTTAGGTTGTTTCATAAAATATATCGCTCAGTCGACTGGTTTAATCTATGTAAAAATAAACTTTAAGAATCAGTCGACTAGTTCTATGAACTGGTTGACTGGTTTGGACAAAAGATGTCTTCTTGCTTATTTTTCTCAATATACTTTTATCAAAACATTTTTATCTTTTCAAAACTTAAAGTATAGGTATGTCTTGTTTTGAAAAAATCATTTGAGGCTAGTTCTTAGTTGATCATTTTAAATAGTAAGAACCTATGACCAATGATCAATCTAATCCTAAATCACTCAAAACTCAAAATAAGATAAATAAAAAGTCATCTCTTGACTTATCCTGAATTCATTGGGCTTGAGTGTGTCTATTTGCTTGATTCAACATGAGAGCACTTCACTTCATTTAATTTCACTTTTGAAGTATGTATTTGAGTGGAATCATTTCGCTTGATGGACTATGTCATTTCTTGGTCAACAATCTTTTTTGACCTAGATGAACTATTTGTATTGTTACTTGAATATACATTAGTCCACATCGACAATGACTTGTAATCATCAAAATTACTAAGATGGCCTTAGTTGAAAACCTTTAGACCTAACAATCTCCCCCTTTTTTTATGATGGCAAAACATTGTCCTTTGTTAAAATGCAAATAGTAAATTAATGACATAATTGATAGAAAATTAAGATATTTCATATATGCTCCCCTTATTAACTTGTAAACTTAAATTTATGCCTCATATAAATATATTTAAGTAGTTAAGCACTTTTTTCTATTTCTCCCCCTCTAAACATGTAATCATTTCATATCATGCTCCAAAATTTAAAAGTCCAATAATACAAGCTAATTGGTATTTTTGTTTGACAAATAATAATATTTCATTGATTTTTCAATATCGATATTCACTCTTCAATTACATCATCAACTTCCCATATTATGGGTAAGTTAATAAAAGGAATTAAGTTTATAACTAGTAATCCCTCAAGTTCTCCAAAATATTAAGTTATTAGTTTTACAAATTTCAAATTTAAATAGCATGAAATAAATTACATCCCTCATGACAAATAGAGCTCATGCTACAAAAATAAATATCCCAAAAAAAGGTCGTCAAGTCGTCAAGCTTCGGACTCCTTGCCATTTCCTAAAACTAGTAGGGGGTTAGAACAACATCCCGTCGGAGAATCTAACAGAAGGAAAAATATGAATGGTGAAAGTGGATGTTTGTGTTAGTGTATTGATGTTCAACATGTCAATTCAAATATGCACATAATTTATTAGCATCAAATAAACTATATAATTTATATCAAATCATAAGAAATTGTCACAAGGTCATTACAAGCAAATACTAATTGTTTCCCTATCAAATTCTATATTTATTTGTTTATTTACCAAGTCATCTTACTACCAACCAAGTTGGCACTAAAAATTTAGGATCAACCCCAACATTGACACAATATGAACCTGTAGTATCAAAAAAAGTCGTTCTCGGGCTACTAACCCAAAGAATCAAGGCAACCATTCACTCGAGTTTACAGATAAGGTTGAAGGGAGAGACAATCCCAAACATAATATATTTTTGGATCATAGACATTAATTATATTAACTTATCAAGTCACAAAAAATTTATCTAGACACACCATACCTCCCACTAATAGTCAAGTTCAATGTGTCCTAACAAGCATTTCCACAAGATATATTATCAAAATAAAACCAGTAGATAAACATCAAGTGAAAATAACAAAGGAATTCATATTAGCAATTTAGTAAACACTTAATAAACATACTTCAATATTTGTGATCATTTAATTAACATATAAGAATAACTATCATGTACTCAACATCATGTATTTTTTATCTATTGTGAGAGACAAAATAATAATGACATGAAGTGTATCAAGCTAATATGTCACTAATAAAATGTGTAGCATATTCAATATTTCTAATATTAACAAGTGTAAATAAAATTATGAATAAGAATAATATAATATCCAAGACATTCCATTTTCAACCTTAGGTTAAAAACCCCTACCTTTTAGGTTGATGAAATAAAAGTCTATTAAATCTCTCTTAGATTCTGATGTTGCTATGTTCTAGTTTGAAGGCTTCTCGTCCTAAGCTACCTGTCAAGAACTTAGGGTTAGAGGGTTACCAAGAAGGCTCCATTGGTAGCCGCTCCAATGATAAAGTCAGTAAATAAATCAGAAACAGTAATTCAAGAGAAGAAATGAGCATAAATTGAAAGCGTACCTTATGAGTTTATTTATAAGCTATAGATCTCCTAAGTTGAGTAGGATTAGAAGCCATAAAAGTAGAGATTTGTGGATATCTGAAGATAGCAGTTTTCATGTACAACTTTGTTTCCTTATTCTAAGGTCGGTAGTCTATGAAGGTGGTGATAAGTTCTGAACCCATCACCTCTGAATCTTTCGTTCTTGGCTGGCCTAAATAAAATAACCCTTTCATGGTCTATACCCTGAAGAGCTCATTATAGACACATATCACACCCTGAATATGGTTATCAAATTATGGTTTATCAGCTACTCCTCCTTCCCCTGAGCCCCTGTTCTATGACATACTCAAAGCTGAGGTTAGGATTTCTGAGATGTTACACGCATGCCAGTCATAAATGCATCGTTTCGTATTTTGAGGAGACAGTCATTGATGTGACATTTATTACATCAAATATCGATTGGAATTACGAAGCCATCATTGCCTCAACCATCACAGCGGTTCAAAAGTGACGCCCCCCAACGTGGACGTCTGTTAAGGTGCTATAAAAAAGGGGGAACACTTCACCATTCCCCCATTCATCATTTCAAGTTTTAGCTTGATAATATTTTAACTCTAAAAAACCATTTCTGAAGCTATCTTCGGCGTACCAGAAGAAATTACCTTCGATCAAAGCTATGGTCAAGCTCGGTCCCAAGATTATTTCTTGTAATCTTCATTTTTTAAAATCTTGCCTCTATTCTTCTACTCTTCTTCTACATATTTCTTTATTTTACTTTTGGACAATGTTTGTCTCCAACTTCCAGTTAAGCACTGGTCATGAAATAATAGATCTTCAAGAAGTAAATGACCAAGTAGAAGTGAACTTTGTTAGTAGCCCATCAGAAAATGTAGAGAATAGGCATGTTGGTAATCCAGCCTTGAGTTCTGAGGCTAAAATAGTAGAGGCCTTTGTAGAGCCTAGGAATAGAGGCGGGGAAACCTCTAGAAAAACCTATAAAAGAGATGAGGGTGAAAACGCCATCACTCAGAACATGATAGATGCTCTGAAGGCTACTTTTGACTTATATACTAACGTGTCATGTAGGATACCTAAGCCCATAGATCGGCCTTCAGACATCCAGTAAGGTAAGATCTGTGCTTACCTTAAATGGTTTAAGATAAGAGTTAGGTTTCCTTTCCATAATACTATTAGGGAATTTTTTTAATTGGTTTAAGATTTGCCCAATTGACCTGAACATTAATAGTTAGAGGTGACTACTAGGCTATATAGTCTTAGGTTATCTGAACAATGTTGAGGTAGATATCCCCTTGATTAAGAGTAACATAGATGAAATACCTGACAGTCGGGAGGCATGTTCTACATGCTTTTTAACAAGGGTTTCAGACCTCTCTCCTCTGTACCCACCTACCTCCAATAAAACCTAAAAAAAGTGATACTTCTATGTAAAGAGAGGCTGGGAGTTCGAGGACTTTGAGAATCCGGCTTCAACCTTCCCATAAAGTACTGGCATTAAGGGTGAGCCTTTTTTTAATTTCCATAAATTTCCCCTTATCTTTTTCTTTTCTGTATTTGAGTTTATTCTCTGTTCTGTATGTCTGTGCAAACAAGAAGGCCTGGAAGATATCAATCTTCACTTCTGATCTCCAAAAGAAGTACAAGAAACTGGTCTAGATGAACAACCATTCTCATGAGGCCATCCTCTCTCCAAAAAGTCTAATGGAGGTCGGACTGGTGAATGATCAATCCATGGTCTCTGGATGGGTACTAGGGAAGAAAAATAAATTCAAGGCCACTCCATCCCCTATAAAGCCCCCTCCTCTAGAGAAGAAGAGAAGCCTCATTTTTTATTCCCCTAAGAGGACGTTATCCGAGGAGTTAGGCTGCTCACCAGCTCTGAGGGCCCTCCCCCTTCAAGCCCTCTCCAGTACCGAAGCAAAAAATGGGAAAAAGGAAGGCGCGTGCTACCCCTCAAAAGCCTAAGGACTCTGGCCCAAGTGGCATAAATAAGGCCTATAAAGATTCTTGGGCAATAGGCCCGAGCAAATTCTCTAGGTTGAAGCCCTAGAAGATAGCCAAAGATATTATGGCTATCCATATGAGGGTGAGCTCCATTTTTTTTTTGGTTATCTTTGTGTATTCTACATACCTACAGTATTGACTTGACTATTTTATTCTTCAGGTTGTTCACGATTTGGCAACCATCATGAACTATCTCGAGGATACCGATCAAATCAACACCCTCTAGTTAGAGCTGGATGAAACCAGGCTTCAGCTCAGGACAACGCAGCCGGTAATGGCTGCCGCTAAAGAAAAGTTGAAAGAGGTTGCCAACTCTTACTCTATTCTGGAGTCTAGAATAGACGCTCTGGCTGTCGAGCTGAAAAATCTAAAAAGGAAATTTGTAGAGTTCGATGTTTCTTCTGCCAAGAAACTTCAGGATAGTATTAAAGATATCAGAGCTCAGACTGAGATCTACCTTATGGTTAAAGTCTAGGATCTAGGGGATGAACTCATTGAGCACGGATACCGAACTTTTAGAAAGAAGCTCTGAAAGATGTATCCAGACCTGGACCTGATAGGGGTGAATGACATTTTGGTCTCCCAGGTTAAGATAGATACTCTGGATGCCAATGGCCAAAAAGAGGTAGCTCTCAAACTCCCTCAAGTTGTACCTTCAGAGACCACTAAGCCTGTAGTAGAGTAGTTAGGATTTTCTTTATTTTATATTTTTTTTTATGACCCTCTAACTTTCCTATTTTTGGGTTTTAATATATGAATTCCTGATTACTCTAGAACTTGTGTCCTCTTTTATGTTTCTTGCATTTAAATATTATCTTCCAATGTTCAAACCAATAGATAGGGTAAACTATTTAAGAAACTTTCTAATACTAACGAAATACTTTAGTGGCCTAAACAATAGGACAAACGGTCCTCCCAAACTTGTAAAAAATACAATATTTTTCCTTCTTAAGGCTTGGTGGGAATACTATAATGACAGGTCTATAGACCCTAAGCACTTTGTGATGAATTCAACCTTTTCTGAGGTTTGCATACTAGCTATATGGACCACACCTGTAACGCTCATAATAGATATAGGGTTTTTAGGGGTCTGTGCATTAGTAAAATGGACCAGACTTGTAACATTTGTAATGGATACAAAGCTTCTAGGGGTCTGCACATTGGTAAAATGGACCAAACCTGTAATAATTGTAATGGATGCAAGATTTTTAGGGGTCTGTACATTGGTGGCAAGTACTAAGGTGAATTAAAAATAAATTTATTACTGATAATACTTGCGTAAATGTTCGATGTTCCAAGGCCTGGGTATAGACTTCCCAGTTAAATCTTTCAACCAATAAGTTGTAGGTCTGATAATCTTGATCACTTTATAAGGCACTTCCCAGTTATAGGAGAACTTTCCCATAGTGGGATCTTTAGTGTTTGCGAACACTCTTCTCAGGACAAGGTCTCTGAGCTAGAAATTAATGGGTTTTATCTCTTTGTTGAAATATTGAGCCATTTTCTACTGATAAGCTTCAGTCTTGATTCGTGCTTGCTAACGCCTTTCTTCTAGAAGGTCTAGATTTTATGCGAGATGTTGGTCATTGGTCTCTTGGTCGAAGAGGTTTGTTTTAAGGGTTGACATACCAATTTCAATAAGAATAATTGCCTCGGTGCTATAGGAGAGCAAGAATGGTGTTTCTGTAGTCAGGATTCTTTTAGTAGTTCGGTTGGCCCAGAGCACCCCAAGAAGCTCTTCAACCCATCTTCCCTTGGCTTCTTTCAAATTTCTCTTGATGGCATCGAGAATAGTGTGGTTGGTGACCTTGGCTTTTCCATTAGCCAAAAAATGCCACAAAGAAAAAAAGTGGTCACTAATGTGGAGGTCTTTACAGAACGTTTTGAATACTTTTCCTATAAATTGTGTCCCATTGTCAAAAATAATGACTTTGTGTATACCGAACCTGCACAGAACATTCTTCCAAGTGAATTTATTTACCTCTACCTCTGTGATGTGGGTCAGTGGTTCTGCCTCTTCCCATTTAGAGAAGTAATCAATGGCGACCAGCAAGAATCTTCTGTTCTGAGGTGTTTTTGGCAAGGGCCTTACAATTTCCATTCCCCATTGGGCAAAGGGCCAAGCACTTGCAATAGGGATGAGTTCATGTTAAGGTTGATGTTGGTAAGAAGCAAAATGCTAACATTTGTCACACCTCCGAACATATTCTTTAGCTTGTTTTAGCATACTAGGCCAATAGTAACCCTGAGTCAGTGCTCGGTAGGCTATGGTCCTTCTACCGTTATAGCTGCCACATATCCCCTCGTGTATTTCTACCAGAACATAGTGGGCCTCTTCTGGAGTCAAGCATCGTAGAAAGGGCTGTGTATAAGACCTTCGGTAAAGTTTTTCTTTGAGAATCAAATACCGAGCTGCCTTGATTCGAATTCTTCTGGTCTAGTTTTTATCATCTATAAGGTATCCTTCTGTTAGGAATTTGATAATGGGAATCATCCAATTCAGAAGTTGTTCTGAGATCCAAAGAGCTTAGGACACTTCAGTGCTGGGCTTTGATTGATAGGAGATTTTTACCATAGAATCTCTATCTAGTTTGAGATGGGAAGCCATATTTGCCAATGCGTCTGCCCTAGAGTTTTGACTTCTTTTAATCTTCTGAATAGTGAATTTGTGAAAAGATTGCTTTAGTGACTCCACCAGGTCCGAATACCAGGTCATTCTATTATCTTTGGTAATTCTCCCAAGACTTTACTAACCACCAGGTGAGAGTCAAAAAATGTGTCTAGGTCCAATGCTTCACATTTTAAAGCTAGTTTTATCCTGAGGATAAGTGCTTCGTACTCAGTTTCATTATTAAAGGCTCTAAATCCTCGACTAACAGTTTTTTTACTTACGATCCCATCAAGGGACTGAAGTATTGTACCTACTCCATAACCCTTATCTGTGGAAGAACCATCAGTGTAAAGTATCCATGCCAAAGTGTCAGTAGTGGTTTGGCCTTTGGAATGTGGCGTTCTAGTGAATTCAACTATGAAGCCTACTAATGCTTGAGCATTGATAGCATTTCATAGAACATAAGATATGTCAAATTTTTCTAGTTCTATTGACCATTTAACCAGTCATCCCGAAACTTCAGGTTTGTGCAAGACAAATTTTAGAGGATAGGATGTGGGGATCATGCTGGGATGAGCTTGAAAGTATGGTATGAGCTTCCGAGTAGATATCACGAAGGCTAAAACTAGTTTTTCAATCTCAAAATACCTTGTCTCGGTGTCCAGAAGCGTTTTACTGACATAAAAACAGACCTCTGAATTCCTTTGTCTTCCTTAATTAATGCACAGCTGACGACACTTTCTGACACGGTTAAATATAGGAGTCTTTTTTTCCCTAGCACTAGTTTTGAAAGAAGATCTAGGGAGACTAAGTACTATTTGAGTTATTGAAAGGCTTCCTCACATCCAAAGGTCTATTCTAAGGCCTTTCCCTCAGAGATTTAAAAAATAGGAGGCACCGATCCATTGATTTAGAGATGAACCTATTTAGTGCTACAATCCTTCCATTTAGCTCTTGAATATCTTTCTTAGTTCTGGAAGATTCTAGGTTTTTCAAGGCCTTAATCTAAGTAGGATCCGCTTCAATTCCTTTCTAGGAAACTAGGAAACCCAGGAATGTTCCCTCCATGATCCCAAAGGTACATTTTGATGGGTCAAGTTTCATTCTGTGCTTTTTCAAGATGTCAAATGTCTGGGTTAAGTGCAAGATCTAGTTAGCCTTTCGAACACTTTTGATGAGCATATCATCAATGTAGACTTCCATTATGTCTCTGATCTGGAGGCCAAACATTTTGTTCACAAGCCTCTAATAAATGGCTCCAGCATTCTTCAAACCGAACGGCATTATTTTATAGTAATATAAACATCGTTCTGATTTGAAATTTATTTTCTCTTGGTCTAGAGGATACATCTGAATATGATTGTAGCCAAAGTAGTCATCCATGAAGCTTATAAGTTCATGACCTACCATAGCATCAACGAGTTGATCAATTATGGAAAAAGGAAAGTTGTCTTTAGGACAAACTTTATTGAGATCGATATAGTCGATGCAGACTCTCCACTTGCCGTTTTTCTTCTTCATAAGAACTGTATTGGCAAGCCATTCAGGATAGAACACCTCCCTTATCATTCTAGCATCAAGCAACCTCTAGACTTTTTCATTGATGATCTTGTGACATTTTGGGGCAAATGTCCTATTCTTCTATCTCATTAGATGATGGCTTAGATCTCTCATCAACTTGTGAGAAATGAAGTCAGGATCTATTCCCCCCATATCTCTAGTTTCCCAAGAAAATACCAAAAGGCTAGATTTTAAGAGTTCAACAATCTCCTTTTGTTTAGGAGGAGACAGAGCTAAGCCAATTTATAAGTACTTCACTTATTTTTTAGTGCTGACAAGCACTTTGATGGGCACCTCCATTGGTTTAACCACGATGTCCCTTTCTCATAGACTTAGTGGTTCATCTATCTTGGAAAGATAATCTTCAGCATCATGAAGTTCGGGAGAGTGAGTTATTGTCCTCGCAAGGATACTATAATTGCTATTTAGAAGGTCCTTTGAACGCGAGGGCATCGCATTCCCAGGCAGTGGGCTGACAGCCCTTGATAGTAAAAACTTTATTTTGTGGACATATTTTAGGCATTGATGGAGGGTTTAAGTAACTGCCCCCCATCTGGTGAATCTAAGGTCTCATAATAATGACATTATAGAGAGATTTAGCATCTAGGGCCATGTATTCAAATAACAGGGTCCTCTGGTCATTTCCCTCTCCTACTATGGTCGGTAGATCAGTTTTGCTTATTGGGAAACTAAGGTTCCCATTGAATCCTGCCATTACAGCAACAATATCTCTAATGTCTTTAGAGTTGAGCTTCATGCGTTTGAAAGGTTCATAGAATAACACGTTGGTAGAGCTTCCAGTGTCTATGAGGACCCTTCTAATCTCAAAATTAGTAATTTTGAGTAAGATAACAAGGGCATCAATGTGAGGATAGTGTATCCCAATAAAGTCCATTTTAGAGAACTCAATCTTAGGTTCTAACTTCATCTTTTTCTCAATGGACAATATCTTGATGACATGGGGCTCGGCCCTTGCTTCTCGAATATTTCTCTTCCTAGCTCGGTTAGATATCCCTATCATCGCATTGTCAACACGGAGCATAAAAAGGACTTGATTACTTTATTGCTGCTAATCATTTTGAACTTCCCCCTATTCAGGCCTTTGCTATGGCCTCCTTTGAGGGGGTCTTTCATCATGGGGGTTCTGTTTCCCTTCTTGGCAGACGAACTCTCTCAGTTGTCTTTTCCTGATAAAATGTTCTATCTCCTGCTTTAGGGCTCTGCACTTCTCAATCGTGTGCCCCTGATCTTTATAGAAGTCACAAAATTTGTTTCTATTTCTTGAGTCGAGGTGGCCTTTTAGTGGTTCCAGCCACCTCAAGTTTTCACAAGTTTGAGTTTGCTGGAGTATATGGGTAAGAGAAGCATTCAACGGAGTATAAGTCCCATACTTTCCAGAGCTAAAGTTGTTCTGGGCTCTGGATGTTGTTCTCTTGTCGGGACTCCTGATCCTTTTCTTACTGGCGCTATTATCCTTCTTTTGAACTTGCTCATAGTTCTAAGCTTGTTTTTTAACTTTTCAAAATGAAACTTTTGTATCTTCGAGATTAATATACTTTTACGCTCTATCCATGAGTGTTGTCATATCGACAAGAGGATTCTTGGTTAAGTAATCCTAAAAGCGTCCAGGACTAAGGCTTGAAGTCAGGGTGGCCACCAAGAACTCAAATTGTAATCTGTTATCTGTGCGAATTCGGTATTGAAACAAGCTATGTACTCTCAAAATGACTCTCCCTTTTCTCAACTTCCTGCTTGTTAAGACGTAGTCAAGAAATAGCTTGATGAGCTCGTAAAAGTTGATGACCGATTTTTAGGGAAGGTTATGAAACTATTTAAGGGTGGTACCCTTGAGGCTGGTCACAAAAGTTTGACACATGAAGGGATCGATAGCCCCATGAAAGGTCATTATATATTGATAATGAGACAGGTGGTCCCCAAGGTCCTCAAACCGGTCATAGAGAGTGAATCTTGGGACAACAAATTTCTTGGGTCGCTCTTCTGTCATTATGGCAGAGGTGAATGGTGTGAAGAACCTACCGAGCAATTTTCCCAGCTCATCTTGTTCTAGAAGGACGTTAAACCCCTTGGTTGAGATCGTCTGATCATGAGAGTCTATTATCTCCTCTACCCTCTAAGGAGCTTTGGGTAGGTTTTGTTGTGCGATCGGCACCCGCTGTTGGTCTTGTCCCATATTTCTGAGCCCTGGATTCATGGCAGGCACTTGTTTAGCAACAACAGAAGGGTGCTGCTCTCCCAAAACTGGTGAACAAGCTAATTAAATAAGTAAATAGAGAAATAAAACAACTAATAAAATAGATAACAAAAAAAAATTCATTTAATAATAAAATTGAACCACTAATTCTAAACATGTCAAATTCTAAATTGTCTAACATATTAATTATCACTAGTTAGCACATATTAATCATAAAATATTTTAATTAATTATTAAAATTACCTGGGACATTACATTGCATATTAGGGTTAGAGAGTTATATCATGTTTTCATGCTTTGTTTGTGCATTTAAATATTATGAGTAAACTCATAAATTTTCACATAACATATAAGAGATATAACAAAAGATGTTTTCTATTCATTTGAATTGATCTTTTACAATATTGAGCATGAATATAAGTATTTCAAGCAAAAATAAGAAGAGAAAAACAAAAAGGATTTTGAAACAAAAAAAAAATCATATTCTTCGTATTCTATTCTTCTTCTCATTTCTTCTCCCCCATTGTCATCTTCAAAAAGAAATGACCTAAGGTTGTCTGGGTGGAAGTGGCATATTCCTTGTGCTAAGGTTTTGGCGGAGGGTGCCCTTGACCTCAAGCATTTCAAACTTGGTCTCATCATGCTTTTTCTTATTGTGCTCGTAGAAAGAGTCGGCACGAATTTTAAGAATGTGCACTTTATTCTCTATAGCCTCTATCCTATCGGTAATTAAGGATAGGTTTTTGAAGAGATTGGATTCAACAGTCCAAATTTGATCTCGGAGACTGTAATTCAACAGTCCCCGTAGTCCATCTCCCTTAAGAGGGTGCTGACGGAGGAGGAGTCCAAGGTTAGAACCGAACGAGGAGGAGGTGAGGTGGTCTGTGTAATAGGGAGAGTGAAAAAATGAAACTCTTGGGTTTGTTATGATAGGGGTGCGGGAGTGGATTTAAAGACCCATCCTTGGTCAATTGACTTCTACCCCCATGGACTTAAGAGTCCTTTTAGAGTAAATGTCCATGTGGATGGGGGTGTAGATATCAATTTCACAACCAAGGTTGATTTGGTAGTGTTTAAAAATAGTTGTGAGGTTGTTGCCATATAGAAGGATGCCTCTTCTCTTTTTAAGAAAATCATTCATATGCAGGAGAATGATGTGGGGAAGATTGATCTTTTGGTGGTTTAAAATATACCAAATGAAAAACACGTCCATGCACAAGAGAAAGTCTCATCCACTGGCATGTGGAAGGATGTTATAGGTAATGATGTGCTGGATAAGGCGAGACTTAAAGGTGAGTTGGGAGGCTTTCGGTTTGAAAGGTTCGGGAATGGTGGAGTCACCTGCACAATTAAGGTACGACCGTAAGAGGGTTGAGCCCTTCACGCACTACCCAAGAGTTAGTAATGAACTTTTGGAAATCCACTCGGGGGATATTGAAGATTTCGGAGATGGATTAGAGTTTGAAATGTTTGAAAACCGCTCAGTTTTTATAGATTCAACCAAATCAGTCAACTGTTTTGCCCTAGTTTTGGGGCGGTCGACTAGTTGGTCGATTGTTTCATCCAGTACCAATAACTCTTTCTTTTAAAACTTTAATGAGTTAACTAGTTTTTCATGTAGTCAACTGATTTTATCCATTAGTCGACTAGTAAGTTGACTGAATTGACAAGTGGTCAATTTCTTGTTGGCTTACTAACTTCAGTTAACCTTATGGTTGACTATTCCTAAGATCAGTCGATTGGTCTCTAAATAAAGTCAACTGATTTGAGCAAAAGTGATTTTTATCACTTAGTTACTTAAATTTTTGGGTCATTCATTCCTAGTTCTCTTCTAATAAAGCAAAATCTCTCCTCTTGGAATGGTTAGGTGAATACATCTGCTAATTGATGGTTTGTATCAATGAATTGAACGGTTATAACACAATTTTACACACGATCCTTGAGGAAATGATGTCTAATCCCTATGTGTTTGGTTCTAGAGTGTTGAATTGGATTTTTACTTATGTTTATTGCACTTGTGTTGCCAAATTTAATTGGAATTAGATCGTAGTTCAGCTTAAAATCTTGAACTGTTTGCTTTATATATAGAGTTTGAGCACAATAACTCTCGGCTGATACATATTTTACTTCAGCCTTGGATTATGCTACGAAATTTTGTTTCTTGTTAAACCAAAACACAATGGAGTGTCTACGAAAGTGACAAATCCCACTTCTGCTTTTTCTACCAACTTTGAAACCGGTAAAATCAACATCTGAATAACTTAATAGATCAAAGGAAATGTTTCGAGGATAAAACAGTCATATATTAGTTGTTCCTAGCAAATACCTAAAGATATTTTTACAGATTTTAGGTATGATTCTTTAGGACAATGTTGAAATCTTGCACACAAATATACACGAAACAGAATGCCCACTCTATTTGATGTGAGATACAAGAGACTCCAATCATATCTCTACATCTCTTAATGTTTACATCATTTTCTTTGTCATTCTTCTTAAGTTTGGTGGTAACACTCATAGGAGTACTCATGGATTTTGTATCTTCCATGCCAAACTTTTTAAGTAATTCTTTAAAATATTTGGATTGATTAATGAATGTTTCTTCTTTAGTTTGTTTTGTTTGTAATCCTAAAAAGAAGTTTAATTCTCTCATCATACTCATTTCAAATTCATCTTGCATGCACTTAGGAAGTCTTTGCATAGATTTTCATTTGTTAAACCAAATATAATGTCATCAACATATATTTGCACAATGAATATTTCCTTCCCTTTTGTTTTAATGAATAAAGTGGTATCTATTTTTCCTCTAATAAATTCATTTTTAGTGAGGAAACTACTAAATCTTTCATACCAAACTCTTGGAACTTGCTTCAAACCATATAAGGTTTTAGTTAGCTTATAATAAGGTTTGGTTTTTCACGGTTTTCAAATTCGAGAGGTTGTTCAACATATACTTCCTCATAAATGAATTCATTTAAGAATGCACTATTTACATCCATTTGGTAGAGTTTAAAACATTTGTCGCATGCAAAGGCAAGTTACATATTTATGACTTCTAATCTAGCAATCAGAGCAAAAGTTTCTTCATAATCCATACCCTCTTTTAGGTTGTATCCATAGGCTACTAATGTCACGCCCTGAATTTTCACAAACCCGGAGGTGAGCGAAATGAAATAAGAAAAGGAAATAAAAAGTAATTTAATGGATTCAATTAAACAGGTATTCAATTCTTCAACATATAAACACGTAAAATACATTCGATAGACGTATTGTTCACATCAGTTGGACTTAAGCCCTTACATCTCAAAATGTGGCCCAAGGGCCAAATACACTTCTAAATCCTTTTCTTTTCTTTTTGTCAAGGTCTCATCAAATTTCATGTAGCAGGTTCGTCATCTGAAATATGATATCCCACGAATGGGTCTGCTCAACTACTGGTATAATACAATGCTAATGCAAGGAACAAAATTAAGGCGTGGCATGTGCAAGTGTACATTTATATCTACATGTCATCCAATATCATCAATGCAATACATGAACAGTATGCGTGACGCACCCATGCAAACTCTAGCCACACCCATGTCTCACTTTACGGTCCTTCCCCGCTGGCATGAGTACCACCTGTATGTCTCACTTTACGGTCCGCCCCGCTGGCATGAGTACCAATGGCCAATTTTGGGTTTTTCACCACAAGATCTACACCCTCATAATGCATAGCACCAAGTGCTCAACTCACACTGTCTCAAGGAATCACACTATGCCAATATGCTTTGATTTCACCATACCACAATGCAATCTCATCGAAGCCTTTCATCCATACATGAAGCATGCTTTAAACAATGCATTTCACTTAAAGCAATAATAACATTTAAATCACAAAATTCCTTCCTCATGTGTACATGCTATACATATTCTATTTAAGTACATGCTCAAGTTACGTATTCACAATCCTAACAATTCTAGAAGAACATAAATCACATATCGTGCCAACACATAGAACATACATATAATCGTGGTCCACATTCATCACTTAACCAAACTCTCAAAGAGATAACAAGAAACACATAAGTACACAAACAATCGAACAAGCATACGGACCACCAAGTCAACATGAAAATTACTCCTAAACTTAATTATGTTTCTTATTTAGCAAAATAACATACCTGATGGGTTTGTCTCAACCCTAGAAAGTTGTGCTCACTGTGTAGCTGGACTAAATAGTGAGAATGTAGAAGGTCAGACCGCATTCTCCTTCCTTTTCAGTGTCCCTAAAATCATGAAATATAACTCAGTCTATTGCTATTTGAATTATGCTATTCATCAAAATTTATGATTTTATTTCATGAGTTTCTATTTTGCTAAAATAGACTCTACCATTGAGTCCGAAACGTCGAACAAAGTCGGTTTAGGCTTTCGCGGAATTCAATTTGGACTTTTGTGCTAAAAAGGGCAAAACGGTCATTTTGCACTTTTACAGTTTCTTACTTCTCGAGACCTCTTTTAGAAAATTGGACTCCCTTATTGAGTCCATAATCCTTGAAGTAATAAAAATTCACTATTCTTTTATTTTAATCGGAGTCCGTTTGACTATTTTTAGACTTAAAGTCATTTTGGTAATTTATCTTTTAAAAATTATTCAATTAAATAATATTTTATTCACTTGGAGTCAAAACATACTTATTATAACTTCTAGGTAAAATTTATAATTTCACAAAGTCTTATTTCAATTTGGAATAGCCAAATAATGGATTAAATCTAAACTTGGATAAGCTATCCTTATTCTCAATTTCGATTTAATTTCTATCTACTATTCTTGTATCCAAACAGCCCAAATCACTTTAAAAAAAATCACCCAAAGCTGCACCTATATTCGGTCTAACCCATATTGGGTTGTTAAACTTTTTGTTATTTTCTATTTAGTAGATGACAGGAAATCACAAGAGAAACTTGCTTGATGAAATGTTCTAAATAGATGGAACTTTAAGAAACACGTAACAGTAAATACTTTTTTTTTTTACCTAAGGTTTAGAAGCTCTACAATTATTTTTATTCACTAGAGCATTAGAAACCCATGCATCCATATTTTATAAATCATAAAATAGAACAAATTTCACTTAAATTCTCTAAGGAGTGGGATTTTCCTCCAGGCCTGTTTTGATGAATGGGACACTACTCTACCAACATAAAGAATATCATGTACCTTATAAATCTCCCACAACTTTAAATCTGATCTCAGTTCAGCAACTCAATATCAATTTAATTCCATGGATTTTTCACCAACACATAGCTGTAATTTTTCCTTTCTCCTACCAGTCATTTCCCCAAGTCTGTCGCTCTTTGTCTTCCAATCATTTGGCAAGCCCACAACACCAATGGACTTTCACTAATTATAAATTCAATTTCTTCCTCAAGGTTAGTAGATCTATCAACAACCATTGAGTAGATGCCCATAGCATTCCAAGGCACCAAAATACCCCATGACATCCCATTAGCGGCTAAACCTCCACCTTGTAACAGTTGTAGCCATGGCTACAGCTGTTGCTGCCCAACAAACACAAATCCAACATGACGCGTACAACCCAGCCATTCCATTACTTCTCCAAAAACCCATTGTTCAGCCGCACGATCTACCTCCATCCAGATCCCACGTTGCCTCCACACCTGTTGCTACTTCTCTTCATTTCCCCCCATTACACAGCCATCTTCTTTGCTCTACCGCTACCCAAAACACACACACCTTTATATACACTGACCTGATGCTCTCTCTCTTTTCTCCACTTTTATCACAACAACTGCATCAGGTCTCCCAATCCATCCGGCGCCATTTTTTCCACCTACACCACTTGATCCCTCTGCCGCTGCTGCTATCCTATTTCTTCTGGTTTAACACCACACGCCGCACCAATTTCTTTCTCTCCCTTTCTTTTTTTTTTCTTTTTGCTGCGCTGTCTCTCTCTCGATTGCTCACTTTTTTCCTTCTTATTTTTCTTTCCAATTTTTCTTTCTTACACCGCCACAAACGCACACATATATAATTTTTTTTTCCTGCTACACTCTAAACCTACACCCTACACACACCTATATATATATATATATACTACTTTCCCTGTTGCACCGTCCCACACGCCATCTCTCTGAACAGCCCCCTTTCTTGAATTTTTATCCCTTTTCTCTTTCAATTTTCTTTTCTCTTTTCCTGCTCCTTTGTCCACTTGAAATATTTTATACATATACATATATATTATAATATACATATGCACATATCAACACATACACACACTCGGCAACACACTAAATCCTTTAATTTCTCAAAATTTTAACATAGTCCCATTTGTTTTCTAAGTCTTTTCCTCACCTAATATTCATGATACTTCATACAATTAAGGGTTTATATATTCCATCCTCACTCGATGGCCACAATTTCATAGAAATTAAACATACATCATTTAAATATACAATCCATCATACATACACATGTACTTGAACTTAAAGGTTACAAATTTCATGCTCATTACAATTTTTAGGGGCTTTGCCCATTGTGTTCATAATATACAAGATTTTCACAATTCATTACATATGTCTTTGGGCTTATGCCCTCATACAACTAAAAAATTATGCCCTAAGGCCGAATATCCATTGTGGTCCATTTATCCTCCGCTCTTCAAAACTTCATCAAGTCTCAAGTACTGAGAGCCTTATCTGTAATATGATATCCCACTGAAAGGCTAGCTCAACTGCTGGTATGACATAATGCTAATGCAAGGAACAAAGTTAAGGCGTGGTATGTGCAAATGTGCATTTATAATCTACATGCCTTCCAATTCAGTAATACAATACAATGGTAATATGCGTGACACACCCATGCAAACTCTATGCCACCATGTCTCGGTTTACAGATCACTCCCGTTGAATCAGCGAGTACCAAACCTGTTCATTGATCGCTCACATTGGATACTGGGCACCAATGCAATGGCCAATTTTGAGTTTTTTACTACAGGATCTACACCCTCATAATGTATAGCACTAAGTGCTCAACCCACACTATGTTTTCAAGGAATCACAATATGCCAATATGCCTTAATTTTTCTATGCAAATTCAATGAGGCATTTTATCAAATACATGGTAAACACCTTAAATCATGCATCATCCATAAATTAAATTCTAACTTTCAACCCACACTACTTCTTCCACATGAACATATGCTATATGCAATTAATTTAAACACATGCTCATATTACATGTTCACTATATTACCAATTCTCAAAGAACACATAATTACACAAAGCATCAATGCATTAAACAACCATATCTTCCAAAACACAAATTCTATTCACATAAACATAAGCTACAATGTAATGAATCAAACATATATTCAAGTTACATGTTCATCATTTTGACAAATTTTCAAAGATTACAAAATACATAAAGTACCAACACATTGAATAAATCATAACTTTTCAACTACAAGATTTTGTCTACATGAACATAAGGTAGAATACAATGAATTATACATATAGTCATGGTTCATGTTTATCACTTTACCAAATTCTCAAAGAATACAAAGAACACACAAGTACATAAACAACCAACTCTAGGTTTTCAAAGCAACTACATCCTAAGTGACTTTCTAACAGCAACTAAACATATAAATCATTCAATCAACTTATAAAACACTCCTAAATTTAAACATATTCCTTACTTAGCAATATCATGCCTAAAAAGGCTTTTCTCAACCCTAGGAAGTTGTGTTCGCTGTACAGCCGAACTAATCGGTGAGAATGTAATCCTTGACGTGGGGAACAACTTCCTAGAAGGAAGCCTTATAAGAGTCCTAGCCTAGAGATGTGTTTTGGTGGCTTGAAACTTGGAAAACCCTAGGTTTTTCTTTACTTTTCTCCCATGCACGAGCTGCTTCTGTATTCTCATGCCAAATAATGAATTTTTATCTCTAAGGTGCTGTATTTATAGTAAAAGGACAAAGGGGCAAAAAGACCATTTTGCCCTTAATGAATTCTAGACCCCGTTATGCTATAACCTATCCCGAAACGCCTCAATTCAACATTTTGCTTTAGCCAAAGTTCTTAAAATTATTTTAAATAATATTTTTTCAAAAAATTTATTTTCGCCCGTTGGCAGGTTTCGGCCAGGCCCACCTGGGACACCTGGGATGCCCTTTATGGTCTATTTTTGAATCTATCTCTAATTTGGCTCAAATTTTTACAGGAGGTGTATTTTAATATTTTAAGCATGTTTTTCTTCTATGTAATACTTAAAATATACTTCTAAACATGACTTGTGCCTAAATAATGCATATGTAGTGCCCTACCGACAAATAGTGCATAAATAGTGTCCTACGGGCAAAACAAAAAGTTTACCCTTATTTTTCAGATCTCTACAATGATAGTATAAAAAAATTAAAAATCCACCATGTGTTAAACCTCTTTTCACTTCATTCGGACTCTAAAAATTTATGGTCCTTCAACAAATGGTTCACGAAAACACCAATATTATTGATAGATACAAGTCCAAACTTACTATCCTACCTTTCAATAGATAAAAATACCTGTTAATGTATTTCTTTTTCAAATTTCAAAACTCAGGAACTTATATAAATCAATCTATTTTTAATAAGAAAAATTATATATTTAGACTCTAAAAAGCGAAACCTGTTAAACAAGATCTATATTGCATTCAAACTTTTGAAAAAAGTAGCTAAAAAATAGTAAAAATTTAGTTGACTGCAAAAAATAGTAAATTTTTATTGTTTCATGAAATAAAATAAAAATCTCTCAATGTATTACAAGTTTTATTTAGCTTTTGAGCCACATTTTAGATGGTTAAAAAAACTTTCGAGGTAGTGACAATTTACAATAATAAAACAAATGTATTTGAAGCTTATTAGTTAAAATTTCACTAACACGAAAAAGTAAAATCTTACTATCTCTTAGACAGTAATTGTTTCCCTACTTCATCACTTTGGTCCAACACAAACTGTATAAATCTAATTTTATTGTGGTCTATGTATTTGTTTGTGTTTCTGTTTGTGTATGTGTATGTGTGTGTATTTATAGAGAGAAAGAGAATGAGAGACCCAAAAAAAATTTAGGAACCAATAATATGAAATCAAACCCAATAATTTCAAAGCCATATGTAAAACTCAAATTTTATAAAGCCCAATAACTCAACAACTTCTTTGAAAACAAATTGTAGGCAAATTTCATTTGAAGTTGATGTTGATTTGTGACACTGCCTTTGGTACAACACATAAAGGCCATGTTACCCGCAAAACCTATATATCTCTCTCTATCTATTCATATTATATATATAGGGGTGTAACTCAGGTGGGCCGGACTCTAGCTAAGTCATGTTCAAGCCTAGCCTAAGCTTTAAAACAATCAATCTAAATCCGAACTTAAACCCGGACAATTCGAGCCTAACTCGAATTAAAATTTATTAGTATCGAGATCAATTAGAGCCTGATTATTAATTCTAATTTTTAAAGTTTATTCATAATTTCTTCAATAAATTATTATATTTTTCTTGTTTTGATTATACACTAAAAATTCTAATAATTTCTCCCAATTTCTCATTCTAAAAGAAACCAAATACCGTTAAAATAATTCCTTCAACATACTTTAATTTTGAACAAATGTTAAGGATCAACTTAAGTTTTTGAAATTATAAAAATATAAATAGTAATACTTGTAAAGAATGATGTACAACACACGATGGCCATGTTACCCACAAAACCCATCTCTCTCTCTCTCTCTCTCTCTCTCTCTATATATATATATATATATATATATATATATTCATATTATATATATAGGAGTGCAACTCGGGCAGGCCGAGCTTGAGCTAAGTCATGTTCAAGTTTGACCCTAGCTTTAAAATAGTCAACCCGAGCCTAAACTTGAACCCGAATAACCCGAGCCCAACCCGAGTTAAAATTTATTAGTATCAGGTTCAATCAAAGCTTGATTATTAATTCTAATTTTTAGATTTTATTCATAATTTCTTCAATAACTTGTTGTCTTTTCCTATTTTTATTATACACTAAAAGTTTCAATAATTTCTCTCAATTTCTCCTTTTAAAAGAAACCAAAAACTATTAAAATAATTCTTTCAACATACTTTAATTCTGAACAAATATTAAGGATTAACAAGTTTTTGAAATTATAAAAATATAAATAGTAATGCTTGTAAAGAATTCTTACTAATCTAATAATGAATAACTAAAGTATAAAAAATATAATCTATAAACTATTAAATTCGGGCTCGGGTTGGGCTCAGGTTTCTAAAGTCTCAACCCAAGCCCAACCCTAATTTAGATCGGACTTGAGTTCTTTTTTCCCAAACCCATCCTAAAGTGTAAAAAAAAAATGAAATCCAAACCCTAAAAAAATTGGGCCTAGCTCGGGTTGCCCCTCCAAGTTCTACCCCTATATATATAGCAATCTCTTTCCAAAAATCTGACCCCAAAAAAGAAAGAAGAGGCCAAATTCATTCATCGGGGATGACCATCATAGATCTAGACCATCTATTTATGTATTGCTTGGAAGAAATCACACTTGGAGATGTGTTCTTAGGCCCAACAAGGATCCCAAATGCCTTCACCCAAGTTTCAAGGTCCTTGTCCCATGTATATTGCCTCACGAGATTAATAATTCCCATAACTAGCTCATGCTTTTCTTCCTCCACACCAACCATTAAAGAATAGTCCATTACATCAACTGACTGTAGTGGTGATGGCTTTCGATTGCAAAGGCTTCGAATACAATCAAGATGAAGATGACGTATTGCAAGGGCTTCAGATTGCGATCAAGATGAAGATAGTCATTTGGATTATGAGGGCTTCAGTCTCAATGATGGTGAGAGAGAGAGAGAGAGGTCGAGACGCTCGTCTTCACTTTTAGTGACAAAATTATCATAAAACAATACATCTCAACAATCTTATCCTTCATCTCAAATAAATACAAAGTCAATAAACTTCTTAAGATAAAAAAATTCATCATGGACCCAGTCTTAAATTTTCATTTTATGAAGTAACTTTTCACTAATCAACCCAAGATTTATTAAAGGGCTCTCTCATTTCCCTCCGTCACCTGCCACTAGGAATGGCAACGGAGCAAGATGCCCATTTTCCAACCCCGACCCCGTTATATTCCTCGCCCCCGACCCCACCCCACCTAGAGCTTCACCCCGACCCCAACCCCAACCCCAACCCCAACCCCGTTTACATTCCTCGACCCTGTCCCGACCCACACAGAACCCTGATTATTTTTTTTCTAAAGTAAGTCAAAACTTTTATTTGGATAGATAAATTAAAGTTTTATTGCCAAAATAACCAATACAATAAAAAATAATATGAGTGTAATATGAAAAATCTTAAAACTAATTTTTTATAGTGTGTTTTATTTGTAAATATAATATATATATATATATATAAAGAAAATAAAAATAATTAATATATAAACAGGGCGGGGTTGGGGTGAGGTGACCTGCCCTCAAATCCACTCCTAACTCAACGAGGTTTTAAAAGCTCCACCCCAACCCCGTCCCGATTCTATTTATAAACATTCTATTAGGGGCGGAGTAAATTGTCATCCTTACCTCCCACTTTTAAAAGGAGAGCAAAGTAGATAAAATAAAGGTTAAAATACCCCCTTCATCCCCTTTACTTTTCTTTTATAATTTTAAACCAAGCACAAAATAACGTCTTATTGATTCCCTCTTCCCCTTTCCTTTCCTTTCTTTTCAAATTCCTCAATCGAAGTAGAGTGAAAAATACATTTTTTTCTTTTTTATAAATTAAAATTTTACTTTTATGTTTTATTTGTTCAAATCACCATATTGCCACCATCATCACCATTACCACCACAGTACCATCAGTGCATTACTGCTATCGTCACCATCACCACCATCGTATTGTATTGTATATCTATTTTATTTTTAAAGAATGATTGTAATAAGCGTATTAAAAAATTAATAGTGAGATAAAAAGTAATTTTAAGAAATAGTTATCAAACATATTTTTACATTCTTAAGCAAAAAGTGAAAGTTGTAAAAGTTATTTTTTATTTATTAAAAACAATTAACAAACAGACACTTAAAATTTAGGGTAAACGTTTAGTCAAAGGTCTATGCAAAATAGTAAAATTATCATTAAGTCCTAATCCAAACTTAATAATCCATCAAATCCTTCAAACCTTTATTGACTAAATACCATTCAATAGCTTCTCTCTAATTGAATTCCCATAAAAATCGGAACTGCTTTAAGTAAGTTTTTCAAAACTTTAAAACTCAAAAACTTGTAAATTATAAATTTATTTTTAATAAAATTTATATATTTGGATTCTAAACTTCGAGATTTATTGAACAAGATCCATATTGAATATGAAATTTTGAAGAAAAAAAATACCCTAAAAACTGTAAAATTTCATCCAACAAGATTGTAAGTGAAAATTTTCCTTCCACCAAGATTGTAAAATTTTACACTTCAAAAAAATTAATAAAATTCTCAATTGTTATTAGTTTTATTGAGCTTTTGGCCACACTCAAAACTAACTTTTAAAGTTGTTGCAATTTGCCTACAAAAAAAAAAAACAGTATTTGAAACAAGAATGAGAATAAAAAACTCAGGTGAAAATTTCACAAAGTTTCAATGTGTAAAATTTTACAGTTCCATAAAATCATGCAAATATCCAATTAATTTCTTTATCACATAGGTTCAAGACCACTAAATTAAAAGTTGTTACTGAAGCCAGTGGGATAGTCGCTCAATTGTAACAATTATTTATTCAAAAGCTGATGATATTTCTTGATGAGAACTTTTGGCCTAAGTTCAGTGGGGCCTGCCACTTTGATTATTCTCATTAATCAAGATGTTAAATTCTATAATGGCTACTGTTTTCCTTAGGAATCATCTGTGATGGCTCACAAGGATTCCTTTAGTGGATTACTATTAGACCCTTTTCTACTTGACATGGCAAGCATGGGCATAGGGGAGGCATGCGATGCCTTGATGGCTTAGACATAGGGAGGCATGCTATGCCATTACAGGACTGGAATAGGATTCAGGAGCGAAATGACATTTAGGGTTGGAATGACATTCCGAAGTTGGCTAAGTTGGTGAGCCTCAACCAATGCCAAGGCCAAGATAAGGGTGGCCTATCATGGACATCCTTATGGATATGTTGAAGATATTCTAAATACTGGAGGGATTCTTACACAATCCAAAGTTGGTGCAGCTGATGTGCATGCCTTAGGCAACAAAGATCAAGGCAATGCCCTTTGTGAACAGTTTGGCGTATCGATTGCCTTTGGCAAGGCAAATGCGCACAAGGGGAAGAACTGGTTCTGCAAGGAGTTGTATCTACTCTTGTCAGGTAGACAAATCTTCATAAAATATATACATAAGGGGGGAGTACCTCTTTGAGGCGCTCATGGGCGAGTGTCCTATGCGGCTAAGAAAGACCAAGGCATATGTGGGGCGTGGCTTAGCATTGAGACTTGTGGTCAGTGCAGACTTTGATGCAGCAAGTGTGGACTTAGCTCATGGCAGACACATAGCTGGGGTTGTATCAAGGACAAGGCAGTTGCGGGACAGTTACTGGTTTAGCACAAGACAAGTTTGTCTAAGGGCAGACAAGGGGAACTGTCATGCTGTGCTGGCGCGTTGATCCAAGGGCTAGCATTGTGTGCAACAGTAAGATGAATTGTTGGCTCAGATGTGGCGCAAATCAGTGGCTTTAAACAGCCCTAGCAGTTGGGGGTGTCAACTGCTAGGATAGGTGGCTGTGTGCTCTTGATTCAGACAAACCCTAGCAGTTGGGGGTGTCAACTGCACTGTCATATGCGTGTCACAGACACCATGATAGTTCTATATATTCTGTCAATATATATATATATATGTGCATGTGTATGTATTGCAGAGTGAGTGTGGCAGTGGCTGATTGGTGCCAGCAAGCCCTTTGGCAGTTGGGGGTGTCAACTGTCGGGCAGTTGTGCATAGCTGGCTATATAATGCATGCATGCTAGGGTTGCAGAGAAACACAGAAGTGTATACACAGAGGTGTAAGTGCACAAAGGTGTGGAAGACGAATCTGAGTGGGAAAGAGTCTGGTTTTGTAACCCTTGGTCGAGTGTCCTTTGTATTCATATGAGAGTGTCTTGAATAAAAGTTTGGGAAGAGTGTTTCCTGTAATGGCTGTGTTCTTTATGTGGGTGCCTTAGTTTTTGTTTTAATTGAATTGTAATAAGGACCCTGTTGTGTTGTAAGCCTAGTTTCTATTTTAATTAAATTGTACAGACCCTGCTGTGTTGTAAGCCTCTTCTAGGGTTTCAGCCTTTCTTTGGGTTGTATGGTTGGCTTGTCAAGATAGTAGTCTTGACACCACACAAGCGAAAAAAAATTTGGTTCGGATTTTGACCACGTGACAATTACCTTCATAAAAAAATAATTTTCTGAACTAACACATCAGTTGGCTATGGCAAATGAAGACAGGAAGGAGAAGAGGCCATGCCCCCCCCCCCCCCCAAAAAAAAAAAAAAAAGAAAAGAAAATTGAGACCACCATGTCATCTACCCAGTCACCCAGTGATTCTATCGTCGTCCCAGAGGCAGCCATGAATTGTTCTAAACACTGCTGCAATCATTATGAACAGTTACGAATAGCATCAACACAGAGAGAGCAATTTTGATGGGAAACAATCTTCGATGGTTTAAAAATACAGTGTTTGCAGCATATCTGAATTTCTTGATTCTATTCCATATTGTATCCAAACACCACAACGACGGTGATGAGATTACTTCGGCAAAGTGGGGAAGATCACGACATAAGGAGAGGAGAGTTGAAAAAAAAAATTAAAGAATCATTAAATTATACTAAGAATACTATTGTCATATATAAAATTATTTTTATTAAAAATAGATCTTAACATAAAAAAATAAAAATTAAGTGTTCTTTATCTCAAAGATTAAAAAATTTTGAATTCTACAATAATTATTCGTCTTTTAAAAGGAACTTAAAACTAATTAAAATGTATCAAATACGCATTATACAAGAATATTCAGGAGGACGCCGGTGTATTGGAGCAAGAAATTTGTTGGTGTCCTAATTTGAAAACCTTATGGGCTTTTCTCGGATATATCATAAAACCCCAGCCAAACACGCCTTCCAAAATTTCCGAAATGCTAAGGCCAAAGAATCAAATCGTCAAGATTGTGTAATGGGTCGGATCTAATCATCTAAATTCTTCGGGTTCGGGTTCGGGTTCGGGTTCGGGTTCGGGTTCGGGTTCGGGTTCGGGTTCGGGTTCGGGTTCGGGTTCGGGTTCAAATAAATAACCACCCGGCCACTGGCACTGGCTCATTGTATCAACCCTTTTTCCAGCATTTCTTCTAGCAACCCCCTTCATCTCTCCTCTATCCTCTTCAACTGTCGGGGCGTCCATCTTCTCCGATCTTGTAAGCTTCTTTCACCATTATCATTTGTTGTGCGTTATTTGATATTTCATTAAATACTCTTCTTTCTATTATATAGACACACACATGATATCTTCTACTGTGACCAGTATCATCATCATCTTTTGATGGGATTTAATTATGCTTCTACTTTTCAAGTATGTCTTGTAGGATTTGGAGGGTTCTGTTGGAAAGTTGATTGTTCTCTTTGTTGGGTGTTTTTAGAAATTAATTTCTTCGATTTCTAGGGTTTAATTGCTAACTTTTGGGTTTGGGAGATTTATGCATGACTGCATGTGTTGTCCATGTATGAAACTCATGAGCTAAAATGACAAAATTTTTCTAACAGATTTGAAAGGATTGTCCCTGTCGGAGTATAGAAGTAAAGTTCTACCTGTCCAGAAAACAAGTATCTAGAGAGAGATGGCAGGGCAAGATAATGTGAAGCAGCTTGAGGATTGCTCAGTTTCCAAGTTAGTTTTTACCCCCTTTCTTTATGTTCATCCGTTAAGCAGATAGATCATGTGTATTCTTTATGTGTATCAACTGTAAGTGATGCTTTGGAAATCCGCAAGTATTGCTATGTATATTCTATATCTTGTTTAAAATATCTGAAAGTAGAATGGAAGTGTGCAATGGCAATTAAAATTGAAATACCTATAATACATTTGAAATGAATATTTGTGATCGACATGATAATCTTTTGAAGATTTTGGACCCCATTGTGGAGGGTAGAAGAGGCTTTTTTTTTCCCGGTACATTAAGTTGCTTTACATGTGGGATGAGAAGCAAAAGAGCAACCAAGACAAATGTTCGCAAATTTTCTTCGAAGTCAACATTTTCCTCTCAGAAAGAAAAGGGGGTCTAGGGAGAATACAAAGACAATTTTGGTACAAATTTTTGGCATAAGGTTAACATAATTTACTGAGGCTTCTTATTTTCCTCTCTTAGTTTTTTCCTATACTTTCTGTGTGTAAATAAAATGAAAAGAATGAACTGATCAAAAAAAAAAAATGAGAAGTATGATAAAAGTATTCTCTTCCCTTCCCTTCTCTCTTAGTAATTTATTTAGCTTATTGTTGTATTTGCTTATTTTTGGTAAATTTACTTATTATTCTTTCTCAAACTTTAAATAAATATTTCTACTTTTTTTGTGGCAATTTTTTTTTTTTTTATGCGGGACATTATCTCGGGCATCTAATTGAAATGTGTATACTAATATTTCCTTTAAGTATATGTTCAGATGTTTGTTTTTTCCTGTAAACAACTTTTTTCCCCCTGGGTAACCTCCTGCATACAACTTGAATATATAATACCAATGGTAACACGTTAATTTTCAATCTCAATTGTCAAGTTATATGCTTTGTCCAATATATATGTGATCATTGTGACCATATATGTGTGTGTGGCTGCACTTCCCTTTTTGGAAATGACACTCCACAATTTTCTTTAATCTGCATGATTTGTTTGTTGTGCTCCTTTTTAGAATTCTCGTTCTTAACATTTGCTATGTACCATGGGTTTTTTCCACTCTTTTTATTTCGATGCTTTGGACTAGGATGAAAAGCTTGGGCTTCTAGAATTATTAAGAAGTAGGGTGGAATTTCATTTTCATTTGGGAGAGAGAGTCATATGTGTAAGGACATTGAAATGCATGCTTAGCTGAAGATGCAAAAAATTGATAATAAGAATCATTTCTTTTTATTCTTAGTGTGTTTGAACTTTTTCGCTAATAATAGGTAAATGATTTGTAATAAATTGGTATATTTGTGGATAATTCATCCTTATTAAATTACTTGCTGTAAAATCAGGTCATCTATGATTGATGAAAAGGTTATTCTAATTTGGAACTTGTAAGAATTTGGAGAATTTCAATGGAATGGTTTGATCTAATCTGAGTAATTAGGTCATTTTAATGTTCGTGTTTTATGTTGCATGTTACTTATGTGCGAGGAAAGTGTTATTCCCTGATCAGCTCTATACAATGTAACTAAAGGCGAAAGATGCCCTTGAGGTGATAAGGTTCTACTTTTCCCAAAAAGCGAGGCGACAAAAAAGTGTTTACCCTAAGTGATGCAAGGCATTAACTTATAAAAATAATCAAAACATTTATTAGACATTAAAATTTAATTCATTTTAAATTAAATAATATCTTACAATTATCATAATTATTAAGTAACACTAAAAAGTTCAATCTAAAGGTGACATATGACGTGTTAAAGTGATGTAACTATTCTAAGCTTTGGTGTTCTTTTTTCAATAAATATCTAAAATTTTGTTATCTATTCAAGTCTTATGTGGAAGAAATTTTTGTGAACTTGATCTTAATAAGCTAATTCTCAAATGTATGTTGGGAGGACTTCACATATAAGTGGTCAAATTAGTTGGAGGGAAGATGTTTTACCATGGGTAGGTTCAGATTTAGTGAAGAATGATGAAAAATTACTTGTAGTGCAATCGCAGCCCCTACTTATAATTTTTTACATGTTAGAAGTGTTACTATCCTCGAAGCTTTGTATTTATTGCAACAACTCAAATAAATTAATGTTTATTGGGCCAATTTTCTGCATAATACTTGGATTAATATGATACATTGGATGATAATAATTTTAGACTACAACTATGTTCTTTCTTACCAATATGTCTCTTATAGAATTATTATATAAGTGCACAGAACACTAAAACATTTTTTTGATCGGTCATAAAACACTATACACATAAGGAACATACAAGTAAAATAAGTTACAATTAAAAAGGCTATTACCTGGTTGCCTCTCTTATAGCCTAAGGCCTCTTTGAAGACGCCCGGTCTGAACATGTCAAGGCGCTAAAACTAAAAATTGCATTGTCCAATCGCATAGGCGACCAGGTGCTAGCCTATGACAACACTAGCTCTATATTAGTTTTGGTGGCAGAAATCTAGGTGGACATCACTTATTATCCCCCCATGGATTTGACATGGTAATCATATGGGGTCAGATTGCTATAATACACCCCCTGCTCTTTGTTAAACCACCTTGCCATAATTGACCTTTTCTTCCCAATGTGGAACGACTCAATGCTAGGAAGGTCTTCCAAGACAAAAGGCCTTGTATATAGTCACACAAAGTAGCTCAGTGAAGAACAGAGCGAGCATGATTTCCTTCATTTGAAGTTCTGATTTAGTAGCCCAAACAAGTAGAGCTATCATCCGAAGAATCCAATGCAAGTTGGAGCAAAATGAGGGGTGTTGACTATTTTTATATACACTTTAATGGAAACTGAAATATTCTTTACAGATGACATTAAGTTGATGTGATTCTTATGCCATTTGAAAGCTCTCGAGCACTGTGACACCAAAGGGCTTTCTTAGTCTGATGGTGTAATGTTAATTTTTGGTCAACATGTGAAATCCAGAAGACCCTCTAAATCATTTTAAGCAAAAAGTTAATATTTTTCTAACTTTGCCTTCTAACTGCTATTTGATCTTGAGGGTTTCAAAAGTCAGTTAAAAGAACTTTCTCGATGTATTTCATATGTAGATTAAGTCTAAACCCATGGTGGCCCTATAATGTAAATCGGTTTTGGAGGTACTATTTATATTTAGTCCCTAGTTTAACTGGGAATAAGAAATCATAGTCAAGAATTGAGGACTCCTTTCCTCTGGAAAAAAAAAAGTTGGAATTCTTTATCCTGATAGGAAAACCATTGTAATTGTTTTGAATTATAAAATAATACGAGCTTAGGGTAGAAGAGGTCTCTGCCCTGTAATTTGTTCTCTGTTTAATTCTGCATATTCTTTAAAATATGTACATAGTGGAGAAAAGGGTGAATTCTCTCTTCTATTTCTTATCATTTACCAACAGATTGATCTAAATCTTTCTTCCCTCTGCTGCAACATGAGTGCCATATTACTTGCAGTGGACCTATCAGGTACCACTATTGCCCTTTTTTAGGTAGCATGTTGAGGAATCACGTGTCCATGAGCTTCTTTGTGGATATTTGGCATGAAGAGGAATAGTATAAACTGCTAGAAGCTACACATTTCCATTTGAGGTAGGTGGCATACTTCATTCACATTCCCATTTTAGGTGGTGCTACAGAAATCTCTTTTTCTGGTGATTCTGTGAAATCTGTTTTCTTCATTTATTGGTTTCTGCTAGATATTGACATCATCATATAGAGGTAGATGTAAGCATCTACATTTCTTGTTCTTTCAAATTGAATCTGTTGTGTTATGGACTAACAAATCGAAAATGTCTGTAGCGCACTGGGGACATGGGTATTCTCTGTAGCTGGTGCTTTGCTTGCAATTCCTGTGGGGATAAAACGGAAATCTTTGGCACCTCTTGTGTTCTTTGGGACAACTGGTACAATGCTCGATATCATTATGGGAATAAGTGCTTGCGAAAGAGAACATGCAGAACGCCAGATGCAGCTGTTAGAAGCACAAAATTCTGCAGCTGCTGGTGCTTTATCAGAGACAGGAGCCGAGTCTTGATGTTGAATTCATGTGCTTATGTTGCAACTCTCTCTCTTTGTTTTCGACTTGTGTGGCTGTCAAAGACTCAGAAAGGCAAACAATTTTTTTTTCATTTGAATATTTAGTTCATTTTGTTGATTTTTAAAGGGAAGTTCATTTATCGCTGGGGTTTGCTAAGCAGCAAGTTAATCAACATATAGCCTCTATTTGGCATTTATGTATTATCTTGTAAAGACTCTATAACATTGAAGGAGGATTACAAGAAAAGAAAGGCCTCTAACCAAGTGAACAAAGAATCTACATGTTTTTTAACATAGCAGAACTTAGAGATCTTCTAACAAAAGAACAATCATAAGTACCTAGAAGCGCTTTAACGTCTTCACGAATCATAACATAGCAGAATGATCAGCAGAAGAACAGATGGAACAGATTCCATCTATTGTCCCATGAGAGCCACCCTCTAAAATGATGTATCGACCCAATATATAATGCAAACTGAATCGCATATAAAGCTGCCATAGATTCGACCAGTTACACATCCATACCGGCAGGCGAAAATCTGCCCATAAGTAACATTTTTGGACCAATAATGAGCAAATATTTTGGGTTAAATTGATAGTCACATCAGTAATACAATACTATACATATGTAGGTGACTCATCGTTTAATTATTGGGATTATTGAAACATGACTATTTAATATTTTTTCGTCCAACAACGCCACCAAAACTGACTGCCCAAATATTTGGAAAAATAGCTCCATCATAGTTAATAATATTGGAAAAGTCCCCTTGAGAAGGCTGCCATCTTTTGATTCAGCCTAGTAGAAGAGTTTTGAGCTGCCCAAAAAAATCTGAAAAAAGAAGAAAACCCAAACCTGGCCAGTTCAAGATCGCCTGACCGGACCGGACTGCTCAAATATTGCTTCATTTTTGTTTCTCCATCATTGGTGAGGAAAATCCGAATATTATCATAATCGGGGGAGTGGAAAATATTTTTAAGCCAATGTAATACTACACTTTTCAAAAATATGAAAACCCAAAACCTGACCAGCTTGAGATGATTTGTTTGTTAAATGCTACGCTTTTCAAAAATTTATCAAAAAAAACCATATCCAAAATGATGTGCAACCAATGTAATAATGTTATATCATTTTTAACACAATTTTTGGTGCAAAAGTTTGAAGAGGATAGAGTTTTCCTTTGCTTGGTTTGGAAATCAATGGTAGCTAGCTTTCAAAATTGTCTTCTTCTTTCTTTTTCTTATTTTTTTTTTTATCAAGAGTTGTGTGAAATTTACCTTATAAAAAAAAGGATAATTAGTTGTGAGTCCATTTTTTAGACTCAATTAGAGCTTGACGACAGGCTCAAATTTATTATTTTTTATAAGTCGTGTTGGTCAATTGTTTGTTTTAGTCATCAAAAAAAAAAAAAATTGTTTGTTTTAGCTCAAATCCACATTTGGTGATGTATCATTAATGTATTTATTTTAATGACTATTTTGCCCTTATAGAAGCGTAACTGTTTAGTTGTTTCTCTTCCCATGTTTCCACGTTCAAGCCCTTTATTCTCTTTATGACATTCCTTATTCTCTCTATATCTCTTAGTCTTCTCTCATTCTATATATACATTCAATCTTTATATCTTTTGTATCTTCCTTGTTTATATATTTACATTTATACACGCATGCCTCTTCCATCTTCTATTGCGTCACAGAAGTTAGGGTTCCAAACACCATAATCTTCACAGATTATATTCACTGCCAATATTGAAGACAAGTTTCAGTCATCAAACATTTTTTACGTTTCTGTTTTGCGAACAATGTAGCTTTATGCAAGAAAAAAAAAAAAAAAAAGCTACATATGTCATAAGCTACATTAGTTAAATAGAAATATATCATAATTAGTATGATATTTAAAGATCAAGACATCATCTTCTTCTAGAGAGTGATATTCGACAAACTATTTCAATCATCAAATCGTTCTAATATCTTTTGTTATTTAACCAACGTAGTTTATGTGAAAAGAAAGCTACATATCTCATAAATTGCGTTGATCAAACACCAAAAACATTAGAATTGGTATGATATTTTCTAGATCAAGACATCATCTTCTTGTAGCTTTTTCTTGTAATGAATAGATATGAGTGTTATGTTTGTGTTAAACGTGTGTTCAACAAATATTTTTTTATAGATTTATATTTTTGTGATGATTAAGTTGTGTACAAGTTATGTTTTTAATGAAATTTTGTGATTATTTATACTACAATGTCTTCTAAAGTTTTATAATCAATGAAACTCATCTCAAAGGATTATATAAAAAAAAAAAAATTGGTTAATACATTAGTGATGAAGCTACAAGGTCTTTACTGTTAAAAGGAAAGACATTAAAATTCACTATTTTCCCTAGACAGTGAAATTTCAATGTAATTTTGATTATATTTATGGATTTAGTGGACACAAATTGTGTTTTATAAAACTTTTAGTCACCTTTTGATTGTCTATTTTAACACTTTGTGCTTGTCATGAAGTTACAAGGTTTTTACTGTAAAATAGGAAAGATGGTGAAATTTCACTATTTCCTTAGATAGTGAAATTTTATTGTAATTAGATTATATTGGTGGATGTAGTGAATAAAAATTGTGTATTATAAAAATTTCAATCACCTCCTAATTGTATTTATTTCAACACTTTATGATTGCCATGAAGTTATAAGGTTTTATTGCCAAAAGGAAAGACAATGAAATTTTACTATTTTTCTATAGATGTTGAAATTTCATTATTTCTTGGAAAAAATGAACTAAATTGAAACTAGTTTGAATAAAATTATGAAACTTCACAATTTCATTGAATTTGGAACTAAACTTGAATAAATTATTCAAATAGTGAAATTTTACTATTTCTATACACATGAACTGAATTGAAAATGGTTTGATTAACACTATGAAATTTCACTATTTTGTTGTTTGGGATGCTGATCAAGGAAACTGTAAGACTGGCCTAAGTTGCAGTTGTTACTTAACTCTCCTACTCACACTTTACATATGTAACAATCCTTATCACTAACATCGGACCATTGGGCTTGATTCCCTATGTCAAGCTCATCGAGCTTACTATTTCCATGTCTTCTCCTTAATCTACAATATTGAAATGTTGGGAGAATGGGGTGAGCTAAACAAAATTCAATAAATAAATCTAGCATTTGTCATGACTTTTGACAATAAAATAGAACATAGATACTCATACTTTTGAAATCAAAAGTATTTTTATAACATTCTGGAAAGTTTGGAAACATATAGTTTATGAAACTTGCAATATATTTGAACATAAATTTGCATATTAGAATTATAACATACTTAAAACTGGCTTTGAAAGAAAGTATACCATTTATAGTGATTTCTTTTTTTCAAGATTTCATATACAATATGAATCTTATTTGATACATCTCAATTTTTAGCGTCTAAATATATACATTTTAAGTTATTGAATTTTGAAATTTGAAAAAAAAAAAAAAAAAAACCTCTTTAACCGGTTCCACAATTCACAAAAAATAGTTACCAAACTTGTGTTGAGAAACATTAAATATATATATATATATATGAAGGAATATTCTAGTCACAACATAATTGATAGACTTTTAGAGTTAAAAACAATAGGCTTGAATCCCTTCTTAATTAATAAATTATTTTAGAACCTTTCACCAAAGTCTCCTAAAAAATGAGCAGTTCATTTTCAAAATTTTCATAACTTATTAGTTAGTAGTTCAATAATATAATTTGAAGATACCTAAAAAGCCCCAAGGGCGCCATATTTTAGGATCTCATATTGTGATTGAATACATCCTTTTCTATATGTTGCGGATGAAATTAGGGAAACCACAAACAAGCAATAGTCTTTCTTTTCTCTCATTTTGCAATAGTGTCAATTCACGGCTCATTTATTAAATAAATTATACATGTCAACACGATTTATTTATTTATTTTAATATTTAATTTGTTAAATGAGAATTTTACTTCTCTCTTTAAAAGTAAAGAGTAATGTTCAACTTCAAATTTGACACAAAATTAACTGAAATTTTATTTTGCAAAATTGAAAGTCTTTCTTCTCTCTCATTCAACAATGGTGTCAATTCACAATTCATTTATTAAATAAATTACATATGCTGATAAATTATTTATTTATTTTAATATTTTATTTGTTAGATGAAAATTTTACTTCCCTTTAAAAGTATAGAATAATGTTTAACTTCAAATTTGGAACAAAATTAATCAAAAACTTTTTTCCGCAAGTTGAAAGTCACTCAAACTTTAGTAAACTTTTAATGTGACAAATTATCTCAACTCTTTATTTTTTTTTTAATTAAACATATTAAATTATATTAAACGAATTGACATGATTAAAACTCAAATATCTATCAACTAATTTATAACACAAGCTCCACCCTTTAACTTGATATATCGTTCTTTCACATCGTGTCAAAAATTAACTCTTACCTTCATTTCCTTGGAGGGTTATATACGAAATGTCCTCCACCCAAAACAAAACAAAAAAAAAAATTGCAAACCCTAGTCTCTTAGAATGCTTCTTGACTTCACTTGCTGGCACCTTCATTCTTCCTGATGTTAATTGATCAAGCAAATCACAGCTATATATAACAGTAAAAGTAAAATGTAGAAAGGCGTCATTGTTAACATTTCGTGCAAAAAAAAAAAAAATTAAGACTTTATTGAATTGAGTTAATACTCAAGATTAACAGGTTCAAACCGGCTACACCAAAACATGCCCTTATAAGCGATCATCAAACAGATCAGCACACGTACAATTGGTCTGTCATAGTGCCACGTATATTAGTGTTCCCAACTGACAATATTGACCAAGCCAAGATCTCTAACAAAGTAATTCTGAAGATTCAAGTAGAGATTCTGATACAGAAATGATTCCAAAAAAACAAGCCAAATGAAATATCATATATTAGCCATTACTTCAAAACAGAATTTACCACCTTATTTCACCAGAGTCCTAGAAGAAAACATGTTATTCAACAAGATTACCTCCATAGCCCTTTTAACAGTCTAAAGTGCCATCAACATTTTAGAAACATAGAAACACCAGCCAGACCGGAACACCCAAAATCTAAAAAAATAATATCCAATTGGGTTGCAGTCTGACAAAACTATAACCTGAAAGAACATAAATTATCAATTTAGACTCCGGTGACAGCATTGAAGAGCAAGCACCGGATACAGGGTCAACCAAGTTATACTCAACGGAAATGGCCTACAAAAACAAAGGCCGATTCCCAAAAGCAGCTTTTGTTAATAAAAAGATAAAAAGCCACTAAACAACAAACCATGGCAAAACACCTTCCTTATCTACACTCCCACCGGATTATGTCCCCATCGAACATATTCATAATGCACCACCAGCAAAACTAAACCATAGATTTTTTTCCCCCAAAACTATTTTATCTATACACTTCTCTCGTATCTACAACAGAGTTTGACCTTTCCAAATAAAACTCTGTTTTGTCGTCTTCACAAGTCCTTCCCTAGTGGCATTCGGTATGATTTCCAAACACGAAATTACCTGAAATATGAGTTCATGTATAGCCTCACCCCTATATCAAGTGGTCCATCATCCCCGCCGACTGCATGAAGCGCAACAGGGATTGTTGAAAGAAGATGCACGGTCAGAGGAAACACAGTAGGTTCGATTTCAATTACATCTGAAATGGGAGCTCGATCACCAGACAATACATCAGTATCCCCTTCGATTGGTGATGAACCACCCTCATTACCTCTGGCCTCAGACAAATTCAGTACTGGTTTCAACTCACATGGACTTGTAACCAATGCAACATCTTCAAGCATCCTGTACTTACCTAGGGTACCTCTCTTATGGAAGCGTTTATTTGTGAATAAATTGAGTATCACTGTGGATGTAGAATCAAGCCATTCAACCATAAGATCTTCAACTTCATCATAATATATGCGCCGCTCAATCTACAAAAATGTAGGTACAAGGAAACAAAGAGATGTTCAAAAACTGAATAATAAAAACAAAAACAGAAGCTATAGAAGAAAGAAGGGGGAAAGGGGCTAAGTAACTACTCACAGATAGCTTGTCGATGTATATGGACATGAATCTTGGTCCCAGACCCAATACTCTAGCTTCTGACAGCAAAATCTGCATGGAAGCAAATACAGGACCAGTCACGAAATTTTTTATCAAATAGGTAAACAACCCAAAGATGAATCATACTAAGAGTAGAACTGTAGAACTACTCTGAGCATCACAAACAATTGTTTCAACTTATTAATTCTAGCATTGTGCATTCACACACGTTTTGTGAGACACTTCATATAAGAAACTCAAATCTCTAGATCAGATCTGTCCCTTTTGAACTGAAACCCTAGAAGCTATACGTGCCCAACAGGTTAATAGATTAACCACCCCTCTTCCAGTTCATTGTTAAGAGTGGCAAACACATTAAGAGGTCTCGTGAAAGGTAATCTAAGGACACGAGATGAGCAATTACCCATAATTAAAGAGGAATGCTTTAGAATACCAGGAAACCTAATGCCAGTAATATTCAGAGCTTCAAAGCACAAGGGACAGACACAAAGGTTATTGGAAAAGGACTAAAGATTTAGACAGGTCTCGTTAAGATCTTCAGACAACTACTGCCATTAGAAGGTCTAAAGGTTTGGAACACACGCAACCTACACCACTATATTGATTTTATGTGGAATCCAAAGAAGACTGCAGGGCCCATATTGGAAAAGGACATCAAGGACAAATCACTGAGCAGAACAGTAACTAGTGGAGTAAAAGTTTATATTTAGGGTCACTAAAACGTACCCCCGATCGCAAAATGTTTGAATTATATAGCGCCTTCAAAGGGGAGAAAATATACCTCTTTCTTCTTCAGCAGAACCCACATGTAGAGTTTATCACTAGCATCCTTGGCATGCCTACCAGCCAGCTTCCTCTCATTGCAATAAGCAGCAACATCTGCTAGTATTTCTGTGCATGGAACTCTGTGCTTTGATGCAGCAGCAGATAATACTTCCTTGCCCTCAATTGATTCTGCAGCTTCTTTATCAAAACAAATACCAGTGAAGCATCTTCTGGTCATTTCCTCCTTTTCCAATTTTGGCAATATTCTTTTGTGCTTCAGATACATTTCTTCAGCTTCTATTGTTGCAGCTAGCGTCCGATGCACTACAATATCAGGATACCTACGAAGTGGTGAAGTAAAATGAGTATAGAGCGGAACAGCCAGTGCATAATGACCCCAATCGTTTTCATTGTTCTTCAATTCTCCACTACAGAAGTACGTTGCCAATTGCATTGGCTTGGAAGCATACGACACAAGAATATTAAAAAACACAGAGTCATTCTTCAGCTTTTCCCTAATCTGCTCCAACGAATGATGAATCTGACCAGAAGAAGAAGTATCCAATTCTAAACCATGTTTGCTGCAAAAAGCTTCAAACTCTCTAAGCTTCCGCAAGTTAGGTTCAGGGTGCCTCCGCAATAATGCACTATCAGGATAAGCTCTGGAGATTACTTCTGCAGCTGTACAATTAGCCAAAAGCATAAATTCCTCAACAAGGAAATTCGATTCCTTCTGTTCAGAAAGCATGCTATCACAAGGAATTCCATCTTCATCAAATAACAAAACCATTTTCGAGCTTTCCAACGATAATGCCCCATCACTAAACCTGTTCTCCTTTAACGTTTTGGAAATTTCATTAAGTCTCGTAACAGATGTGATTACGGCAGACCATTCAAAATTCCCATGCAACTGGGGGCAACCATTTTTTAAGGTATCAAATCTACCCACATCAAACAGTCCATCAATAATGTCCTGAGCATGTTCATATGAGAGCTTGCAACAAGATCGTATGACAGTACGGCCAATCCAACGATCTAGAACCTCCCCAGCAAGATTGATGTCCCAGAAAATGGAAAAGGCAAGCCTGTCTACTCCAGGATTAAGTGAACCAAGATTTTCTGAAAGCAATGTAGGCAGCATAGGCAATTTACGCTGCAACAAATAGACACTTGTGGATCGAATTTGAGCTTCTCTGTCTAAAGCCGTGTCTGGTAGAACAAAATATGTTACATCAGCAATGTGGACACCCACTCTGAAAATTCCATTGGATAAGCTTTCAACTGATAGAGCGTCGTCAAGATCAGTGGCAGTGGAGGGGTCAATAGTAAATACGCACAAATTTCTAAGATCTCTTCTACTTTGGAATTCCTCGCTCGGAACTTCCCAAGGGACATGTGGAAGGCAGGAAAGTGACTCAGGAGAAAATTCAGGAGAAAGGATTGCATTTTCAAATAAAATTGCAGCAATCTGTGGCTCTATTTCTCCACCTCTTCCAAAAACACGCGTAACATAAGCTTGTGGGAAATCATTTTCTTCCCCCCAATTATCAATTCGTGCAGCTACAAGTTCCTTTTCAACTGTCACACCACCATCCTCCAATCTTTTCCTGATGCAGTCAGGCAGGTCCCTCACAAAGACCATCATTTTTGGGAACTTTGGGTCGGTTGGTGACAACATCATGAACTCACAGTTGGAAGACAATAATGGATTCTTCTTCTTCTTAGAGTCTTTCTTGTGACCTTCCCTATTAGTACCCCACGGCTTAGCACTAAGAAAACCAACAACAGCGTCCCGACGAGGAGACCTTTCAATGATGGCCACGACCCTTCCGGTTGGTCGTTTTGATGGAAATGAACTTATCATTGCACACAACTTCGCCACTGCACTTGCAACTTCATTCCGCTCATTGGAACAACCTGCCTGTAAGGGATCTAAAGCAGGCACGCAATATCCATTAGGATAATTATAACCTGCTGATCCGGTTAGTTTTGAGTGAACATTTTCACCAGAGAAACTACTACTCTCACAATGAACCCCCTTCTTTGGAAGAAGCAAGCAATTACTAGAATTAACATACTCATAATTCGCTTCAACCTTATTCTTTCCTTTGCCAGTATCATTAACCAATTCAGTGACTTCAGGGAGCAAGTTATAATCATCCAACAAGGCAGAATTGTTTAAAGTCCCATTTGATACCTTCATCTTAGTCCACGAGGACAAAGGATCAATTTTTATTGCAACAATGTCTCCTTCCACCTGCATGACAGAAGTTAATTAACCATAAATACACACTATTTATCATATTTGTCAATAAAAATTCATATATGTATACAAACACGTGCATGTACAGTACAACTAACTAAAAGCAAGAGCCACAATCTGGCTGAAGAAGAAAAAATGACAATTAAAAGCTTCAAGAATGCATGTGTATTTCCTATTGTCAGGTCCTTAAATATTATTCCACTATTATCATCAAGGAGTAACATAGATATTTATAGTGACCCGGGACTCGGGAGAAGAGATCTATTTCAACCTTGACTTGTGAATTAAATCTAAATCCAAATTTTAGTTAAAAATTCAGAGTCCTAGTTATAACATAATTGAATGGTGACAAGCGCTACACACATTTAAGCAAGCAAGTCACCCTTTTTTCCATCCAAAAAAAATTTGTTACCCTGCCCCTCTCTGCAAGGAGTGGTAACTTCTAATTGCCTATTTCTTTTTTGTCTTTGGCCTTCTGATAATTCAACTCCTCAAACCAGAAGGCTAAACTACTGCCCCTTGCTGTAAACTCCTAATAAGTTTTCAATGCATACCGATCCCAAAAAATGTTAATGTGTTCAAAAGCCTCTTTTAGCAAAGTAGTAGTCAGAATCTGCACCACATGAGGAAAATTTGCTCAAAACCCTCGTCGCCCTCCCCTCATCTCTTTGAGGAGACATTTCTATAATTAAAGAAGAAGGAAGATAAACAAACAAAGAACTATATAATTCATCATCTACAATAAATGCAACCAAGAAGAATATAAAAACAACGAATAGAAAATGCTGAACCAAAATTACAATCCAAGTTTGAGACTTTGACGGATCTAAGAACTGGTTCAATTTAAAACGAAACCAAGAAAGAAAATATTAAAAACTACAAAATGGAAAATGCTGAACTGAAATTACAAGCCAAGAATTAAGACTTTGACGGATCTACCAAGTGTTACAATTCTAAAATTTTGAACGAGAGAAACCAAGAAGAATAAAAAAGATACAATAACAACAAGAAATTACAAGAGTCAGACTCAACTCAATTATGAATTCTACTAATTGTAGATAGGGTGTTCATATGCACTATTATATGAAACACTTTTATATCATCAAATATTCTTACGATGCACAAATGAAAATTACTAGAATTGCAGCTCTCAAAATGGAAAAGTAAGTGTCAATGGAATAATTAAAAAAAATACCACCCCCTCCCCCCCAAGTTTTGATTTGGTAACATATCAAGATGGCATATAATCAGATTCTAGCCATAAACAAAAAAAAATTGCAACATCAACAACTGGCTACATACAATGAATATAGTAAAGATAAACATATTAAAAGTGATTGAGTTGAGTTGTGTTGCTTTCACTGTGGAAAACGCAAAATGTAGGGAAATATCATAAGCAAAAGCAGCACTTCAATCCAGAAAGCATAACCAAGCAAAGACAACGCTGGACTTACTGCTCTATTTTGCATATCGGTCCCACTAACAAGAACATCTACTTGAACTCCGTCAATTTTGCAGTAGGCCTAACAACACAGAGCATTGTATATGTGTTAATTATCTCAAGAAGTAAGATATCATAGTCATAATACAACAGGTGCAAAAAAAAGGAAGAATAAGGGAAAACATCTTATAACAGACCTCAACCCTGTTGTACGCATTTGCACGAAACAAAGCTTTAAAAATATTGCCTTTCTGCAAAGTCAAAACCAAACATGATAACAGCCACATCTTTGTACAATCTCAGAAGATGAGTAATTCAAGTAATTCACTAAATGAATCAGCATTGAAACAAATTATCAACCTGATCTTGAAACACATTTAAAGACTGACCTCTAATGCCCTATTAACAGCTTCCATGGACCAGTGTGGAACAAAACATTTTCTCTGAGCATGATGTATCCGATGAGATAGAAAAAAGTCCATGTTCGCATATGACCTCACTGACTCTTCACGTGCAATCAGCTCAGGACATGATTTTGAAAAAGTTTTTTCAGCAGAATCGGATTGAAATATTAGCTGATTTTGCATAGTTCCACCCTCCTGCAATCCCGCCTGTTCATTTATATGCATTGTCGGCAAAGAATAGAAAGCAACATTAGATGCTCCGGGCAGTTGACACTCATTTGAGATTACATAATTTGATGTGCTACCACTTCCAGCAAATTCTGGTGCTTCCCTACGAATTCCGTTTACTGAAGTACAAGCTGCTACAGGATAGAAAATTCAATAACACAAGTTTACACCAATAATGTTAGTGGCCACAAATACGTGTACAGACCTGAACACATAAAACCACGTACCACATATAAAGGCCACAAGACGTGCACGCAGAACATGGTGAGCCAAAGGTCAAAAAATTAAGACAAGAAGAATCCATTTCCCTTCCATATTTGTTTGATTTTTACAAAACTCACCTTGACCAGGAACAAAAAAAAAAAAGGGCCATGTTGGGCAGGGAGTCTAAAAAGTTACACCATTTATCACAATTTCTTTTAACAAAACCAAATAAGAATAATAACAAAATAAAATAAAAAAGAGATTATCAATTCAGCTGAGACAAATAATTGTAAAATTTGGGAAGAAAGGAAAGGAAAGGAAAGATAGGGAAAGCTTGTATCCTGTTTGGATAAGAAATGAAGAACGAAAGGGAGGAGGTCCTTTAACCCCTCAAACCTTCATTTTGCTTTCCTTCGAAAAGTGGAAGGAAATGAAGGGAAAGGATGAAGAAATAAGTTATAACAAGTGATTTTCTTCTATATCCCTTCCACTCACATCATTCAAACAATCCATTCCTTTCATTTCCCTTCTCCGTGATTCCAAACTAGAGGAGGGATTACCACTATCCTTTCCTTTCTTTTCCTTCCCTATTTACACAAACAAGATGTAGGGTTACCACTATCCTTTCCTTTCTTTTCTCACTTAACTAACATTATCATTTTCTTCTTCCCTCCCACTTATCAAACACACAGTGAGTTGACTGATTCTTATTTTGTGAATTGGGGTTTCTAACTAATGAAAAGCACGACTTCAAAATTTCAAATTCTCCATTCCTTCAGTTTTCAGCAACCAAAAAGAGCTTGAATTATCTAAATATTTTGCTGGTTGAAAGCAACTCTCAAACTTAAATCATAAATAGTTCTTCATTTGGTGCATCTGACTATAAAACTATCAACTCCCAAAGTGTGTATTGGACAAATTTTCTTTCAAACTATCCACTCAAAGGTAGCCTAATTTCCAATAGACTTTTTACTGCACCCACTCCAATAATAGACAACCCAAAGGAGTGCAGGAGACTTGGACATTCCCAGTCCATCGTCTCGGAAATTCAACTTAATACAATTTTCTCTTAAGTGAATCTTGTGTTGTGTGCCCAACCCAGTTGCAGTGACTAAAAAATTTTCAAATAAAAAATTCACACAAATTAACATCTATATATGCATATACAGTATATATGTAATACCTGAAACAGAGGAATTTTGTTTGGATCGTCGATTGGGTCGACGCTTCTTCTTCTTATCCTTCTCAACATCTTCGATCCTCTCAACAGGAGACTGCTCAACAACCACCCCTCTCATAATTTACCAAGTAATCCAAATAAAAGACAAAAAAGAAAATCAAAACAAAAACAAAAAATCAATCAAGAAAGATAGAAATCAAAACATAAACCCTAGATCAAAAGAAGAAAAAAAAAAAAAAAAAAACCTGAACTAAGCTAAGCTAAGAGTCGGACATCTTCCGATCAGTAAAAAATATATTCACGGAAGAAACCGAAGAGAAAGGAGAGAAAAAACAAAAGAATCAGAAGGAAATTAGAGGGAACAGAGGTGGATGGAAATAGGGTTTTGTATATTTATATAGTTTTAGAGAGAGAGAGTTTTAGAGAGAGATAGAGCGGGGACCGTTGGTGTTGTTTTGTTGGGGGAAATAGTGGGAGGTGGTGAGAGTGAAAGCGACGGTATCATTGGTCGGCGTAGACATGGGCGCCGACTCTTGATTCCTTTGTCTTCCCTCTTTACTTTTTGCCCCCTTTTCTCTTGTTTTTTTCTTTTCTTGTTTTTTTCCTTTTCTCTGTTTTTTTCTTTAAAAGGCTCTGGATCTTGTGACACGTGTACTTATCTTTTGGACTTTGTGCTGGTGCGGTGCTAACGTGCGACTAGTAGCACTCAACCACTAGTTGACAAAATCATCGTCACACCAATCAGATTGCTTTCCTTTCATGCATCCACCGTGATTTCATTTATATCCACAATGCATTTGACCTGACCTTTTCTTTCCTTTTCTTTAAGGGAAATCACTCGCTTTCACTTTTATCTCTTATGATTTATAAATTAATACATATATTTTATTATATGGTGTAATTAAAAATAAATTAAGAGATTTAATTAATTATTCAAATAAAAAGTCGAGATAAAATTAAGAGACAAATTAAAAAAAAAAACCTTCAATAATAAATAAGTTATTGCCAAAATATTAAAAAAATAAGAAAATCAAGTCCTATTTTATTAAAATAATTTAACAAAATTATTTATAAAAAAACCAATATCAAAATTTTTGAAAGATTATGCCCTCTCTTGATTTCTTTGAATCTGTCACTGTTCATATGCCTCTTGTAAAATATATATATATATATAGATATTGTCTTGATAGAAAGAGAAGTTTGCATACTGACTTGGGGGGACGCTTACCGTAAAGAAGTTGTATTACTTTAATTCATGGATAATCTCTAAAATTTCTTCACAGCATGGAGGGCGATGCCCCTGCCACCCCCTCCCTCCATCCCTGCCTCCTCTTCCCTAAACGATGTATTGAACCCTAAAAGAAGTTTTGGTTTTCAAGTAGATGTTTGAAACAAAATTTCAAAATTACGTTTGGAAATGACACACCAAATTTCAGTCGGAAAATGAGATTTTAAAAAAAATTAAAAACCTACTATTTAAAAAAAAAAAAAAAGATTAATTTTTTATAAGTTTTATCCTTGACATGTACTTACATATTATTTAATATAAAAAATATAAATTTATAATGTAAAATAACTTTTACAAAATATCACAACTGTCACTTAATTTCCGCCACCATCACATCACCATCTTGAAACCATTAACTCAATTACCAACCCCATGTACCCACTACGACTATTTCATAACAGACAAAAGTTATTGTAATTCTTCCATCAAATTTGTTACATTTTCTCTCTCCTATCTTTCTTGAAGAGTAGTAATCATATTATTAAAATGACAATTTTATTCATGATAATAATAAAAAGAAATATATATATATATATATACACACATATGTGCGCACTACATAAGATAATATCCATTAACAAAAAAAAGTCGAAGATGATAGAACTCAAAAATGATGCCAATGAAGAAAATGAAAGTCGCCCTTCAACAAAAACTCCTTTCTCACCATCTAGCAAGAAGGAGGGTTGTTGAAAATGAACATGGTTTTGCAGTTGGTGTGGTAGGCAATTCTCATTGACACAACCAACAAGCATGCCTCGACAGTGAAACAAAAAATACCCTGAAATTGATAATTGCAAATTTGAATCTAGTTTTAGATAAACGTTTACAATAATTTCAATCATGGAGTGGAATATTATAATATTTGAATCTTGTTTGTATCTGAGACCAATCATAGTATAATGGGAAAATGTGATATGACAATATACTAGCAAGTTATGAAAAGGAAGATTGCACAAGCCCTTGAATTTTTGGCAATGTCTGAATTATACACACAATAGTTATCGTTGGCATACACATCCTGTTTATTAGTGACACTGCTCCCTTCGCATGTAATGAGGTCAAAGACGAAGAGCACAATTAGTAACAACTTTGAAGCCATTGTCAAAAATATTTGTTTCACCTTTCGCACACAGTCAAATCTGAATCTCTCTCTTCTTTACTCTCTTTAGCTTCTCTCTACATATACGAAACTACTGGAGTTTTGAAGAAGCAAAGGAACCAAAAAATATTCAATTCAGAAAGATCTATCACCAAAGGGATACAGTTCTAGGACGGTAGCAATTGGGCTTTTTGGCTCCACCAATTGTTGGGGTTAATTTCTCTCTCCCAAACATCTACTTTTGTCTCTCCTCTCCTTCTACAATTTTGATTGGCAATGTGGTGACGATTTTATCAATCTATTTCCATGGTGGTGAGGGTTAGGAGGGAGCGGTGGTGCAAGTAGAGTGGTAGTGCGGCTGGTAGGGGAGTGATGGTAGTGATAGAGGAGGGGATTGTGGTGGTGGTGTTGTGAAGTGGCGATGGCGATGGGGTGGGGATGGGGGTGAGGATGAGGGTGTGCAATGACAATTGTGAAAGGTGACGGCTGGTTTGAAAGGGTAGGGTTGTTCGTGGGGTGAATAATAAGATAAAAGATCAAAATATATTAATAAAAAATTATTTTAGTCTTTTATTAATATATTAAATTTTATTTAAAATATTAAAAAATAAATAAAAGGTATATATGTAATTGTACAATTTCGGTTATCGGCATTAACTCGGTAAATCTGACAAGAGTATTAGTGTAATTAGTTAAATTAGGGCACTATACCTGTAATTATTAAAAATTTTAAAAAATCGAAAAGTAATTTATCTTAAAAGATAAAACTATATGAATTTCATAATCATAATAAATAAAATATTATAATTACTATTTTTATTGGAATAGCAAATTTTAAAGATAACAAATATATATATATATATGAAATAGTAAAACATACATTTATTATTTTTTTATTTTCTTTATCAATAATGTTAGGCTTACTTAAAAATTTTACCAAAAATATTTATATTCATGAGTTGACAATATTGTATTAGTTGAATATCATATCATTATATGACATAATGTGATATTCAATTAATACAATACTGACAACTCATGAAAATAAATATTTTAATAAAATATAAAATATAAAAATAAAATTAACATTATTCTTTTTTTATCCCTCGCGATTGCCTAAGCATCATCATTCTAAGATATGACCCATTAGTAATCTGTATAGTCCAATCAACTACAGTACACGACAAGGAAAAAGAGTAAGCCGTCAAGATCTTGCTCAATTGATTGATGGGTTGTTTATATTCCGTACGCCACATGGGATACAAGAACTTGCTATTTTTCTTCGTGCATGTGTTGGTGATTAAAAAGATAGTAATTTATTAAAATAATATAAATATTTTAACCACACCTTTGTATAGACGTTAAACTTTTAAAGTAGTATTTTCTTAAGGGGTAATTTTTTTTTTTAAATTTCTGATAATTATGCTAACTTTTTTTTAAATTTTTAAAACTATATTGACTTTATCTATTTTATTGATAAATTACAAACATTTTCTTCCAATCAAACTTTTTTTTTTAAATCACAAAATTACCCCTTTCATTTTTTTCTCTATTTTTTTTTTCAATTTTGACAATTTTTCAATTTTTTATTTTCAAATAAATATTAAAATCTTAAAATTTTATTTTTATATAATGTAAGTTATTTACCTTAAATTTATTTTTATATAATATAAAAAAATATTTAAAAAAAGGTCAAAATTGAAAAAATGTTTAAAAAAACATGAAAATAGCAATTTTGTCATTTTAAAATAAATTTTGATTAGATGGAAGTATTTGTAATTTGTCAGCAAAAATAGGAGATGTCAATATAATTGTTAGAAATCTCAATAAAAGTTAGTTTAATTTCGCATGTGATATCTGACAATTAAAAGAATATCTCATATAATTTTTTATATTACACTAATCTTTTCTGTTAGAACTATCGAGAGATAAACGTTGATGTGTAATGTGAATTTACTATTTTTATCCCTAGAAGTGATTACACTGACATCCCCTATTATATCTAATAATTACAAAGACCTCTCTTATAATTTTTAAAAAGATAAGAGAGGTCAGTGTAATATATAAGGGTAATTTAGTTATTTAAAAAAATTTGGATGAAACCCTAATACATAAATGATAGATTTTGTAAAGAGTGAGCATATGTATGTTGTTAATATAACAGATAAGAGGTCAGTATAATTTCAAAATATACAAAATAGGTCATTGTAATTGTCAAATAACTCAAAAGAGGTCAGTGCAATCATCCCCAAAAAAATTATGTTCTATTATGCTAAGCTTATTATTCTATTTTACTATTATTTTGCTAAAATCATTTAAAAATTAAAAAATGGTGCCCTCTATTTTTATTTTTATTTTGTATTTTCGCAAATATTTTAAGATTTTAATGCATAGACTTTTTTTTCTTTCAAGACATAATTTTTAAATTTACCATTGTAACACCACATGGATAATACGAAATATAATAGATCTTCAAGGATCAAAATAAATCATCATCCTAATTGTTTTATATGAATGAATGACATCACAATAATGACATGGCTCATAAATGGAATCTTTTAAAGTTTCACTGTCATTGCCCTTCACTATTTGGGTCCTTTGTTTTTTTTCTTGCCACTTCAAACAACTTTAGACTAGTATAATTAGTGCCACGTATAGCAAACAAAAAATAAATAACAAAAACATTTTTCTTATGTGACTTGCCAACAAACGTAGCATGGTAAAAGATGTAAAATGAGAAAAACTAAAGTGTGCGATGTATTATTCCTAAAATAGGCGTGATTGTGATAATAGTATGTTCACTCTCTCATGCTTTTTAATGAAGGATGGTGATGCTTTTGTAATGAAGGACGGTGAACAGCCTATAAGTTTGACTGACTAACTAAATTTAGTACGATTTTTTTTTTAAAAAAAAATTGAGCTTCATTTTATTTTTGGGAGAGGTCTAATAGAAAAATCTAAATCCGACTTCAAGTTGAGTTGAACTTGAATTGAGATTTTCATCAATTCAATACAACTTGAGCTCAATTATATATAATATTTATGTTATATTTTATTTTTGTGTGTGTGTGTATATATATATATATATATTATCTTATATATTACACAAATTCTGGTCCAACCCAATTTAGCCCAATTGAGCTCAATTTTTTTTTAGCAATCCAAGTGAACTTGATACAACTGAATTTGAGCTTAGTTTGATTGTTCGAGTTCACCTTCTCTTTAGGTTTATTCTTATACATCTAAATACAAATAGGGCCACCTCAGACAACCTTTTCTAGTATTTTCTTCAATCTAAAAAATTGTAAACTAGTTTAAGATACATTAAATATGCCAACTTTTATGATCCTATTGACAAAACATACGTCATATTCAAAATTTACACATAGAAAAGTCTTTCTAATTTTGACAAAGTCCCGAGATAGAGATTTCTAGATCGCAAATAAGCCAACATTGTCCAAATTAAGTACATTGAAAATAAAAATAAAAAATTTTAAAAATAATTTAGAAAAATGGATAGCTCCATCACATTCTACACATCAAAATATGTGATCGTATCAATTTTTGTAAAAATATAATACAATTAGTTTTAAGTTCTATGTGTACAATGTTGTCCAAAACAGGACACATGGCACAATTCAATGAAGAAAGACAACTTGGTTATGCTACTTTTAGGTGAGTCTGTATCAAAATAATCAATTATTTTTCGTTTGTGTAAAACTTTTAGCCACCAATCTCACCATATATTTATTTATACTACCATTAAGTTTTAACTTCTTTTTAAACATCCACTTACACCTTATAACCTTATTACCAAAAGGTAAACTAACAATCTATCAAGTATTATCTTGTAAGATAGATGTCACGCCCCAAATTTCTACAAATCCGAGGCGCGACTGACGAGACAGAAAATAAAATAAATAAAAGAACAAATGTAAATAAATTCACTAAACAAGCATCCATTCCCATCAATACACGAGATAACATAAAGTACATCTCACAACTGCATTGTTCATAGGTCATTAGGGATTAAACCCTTACATTACAAAACATAAGTCCCACGAACCAAAAATATGCCAAGTGCTTCGCCCTATCAGGGTATCATGGAGTCTCTAGCAGCTGGAGTATCCTCATCTGAAATGTTGCCCCACTAAAGGGGTCAGCTCAACTGCTGGTACAATATAATGCTAATGCAAGAAACAAAATTAAGGGCGTGGCATGTGCAAGTGTACAGTTATATCTACATGGCATTCAACATCATGCATGCAATGTACTAGCGGTAATTTACATGTCATCCAACTCATTAACATAATCTAAGGCGTGGCATGTGCAAGTGTACATTCATCTCTACATGCATTCTAAATCATCCACGCAATGTAATAACAATAATCCACATGCTTTCCAAATTGTCCATGCCACATAATAGCAATAATCCACATGCCATCCATATTATCCATGAAATGTAGCAACGATAATCCACATGCTTCCCAAATTGTCCATGCCACGTAATAGCAATAATCCACATGCCATCCATATTATCCATGCAATGTAGTGTCAATGCCCATGAAACACCCACACCACCCTATGCCACAACCATGTCAAATCTATGCCATGTCCATGTCAACTCATGTAATGTAATGTAATGTAATGTCCCTTCACGGATCGCTCCCGTTGGTTCGGGTACCAAACACAATATCATGTCCCTTCGCGGATCGCTCCCGCTGGTTCGGGCACCAAATGCAACATCATGTCCCTTCGCGGATCGCTCCCGCTGGTTCGGGTACCAAATGCAATATCATATCATGTCATGTCATGTCCAAGGAATCATACTATGCCAATATGCTTTGATTCCACCACACCATAATGTAATCTCAATAAAGCATCATACCCACACTGGAAACATGCTTCAAATGATGTGTTACACAATAACATTCAAGTCAAAAGATCATTTCATCAAGGTTACATGCCATACATAGTCCATTTAACACATGCTTTAAGTCACATATTTCATAACCCTAACAATTCTCAAAATATAATCCACACATTATGCTAACACACGCGATATACACATAGTCATGGTCCACATTCATTACCAAACTTTCAACAAGATAACAAGGAGCACATAAGCACATGAGCAATAAAACAAACATGTGAATCATCAAGTCAATATGGCAATTAATCCTAAACTTAATTCTATTTCTTACTTAGCACAATATATCGTACCTGACGGGTTAGTCTCAACCCTAAGAAGTCGTACTCGTAGCGTAGTGGCTAGCAGTGAAATGTAGATGGTCAGACTGCCTTCTCTCTGCCTTTCGGTGTCCCTAAAATCACAAAATGTAGCTCAGTCGGTTTGCCTCTTGAATGATGCTATTCATCAAATTTTATGTCTTTAATTTATTAGTTTCTATTTTGCTAAAATAAACTCTACTATTGAGTTCGGAACGTCGAAGAAAATAGGTTTGGGCTTTCGCGGAATTTAATTCGGACATCCGGACTAAAAGGGCAAAACTGTCATTTCATACTTTTACGGTTTCCCATTTCCCGAGACCTTTCTTCGTAAATCGGACTCCACCGTTGAGTCCAAAATGTTCAAGATAATAAGATTTCACTATTTGTTTACTCCAATCGGGGTTCGTTTGACCAGGTTCTGACTCGGGGGCATTTTGGTAATTTTTTTTTTTTTTTAAGGTTCCATGGGTCTTTTATTTTTTGGGACCTCGCCTTGCAAAATGGACCTCACCGTTGGATTCTGAATGGTCGACACATAAAGAAAACACTAATGGTTTATTTAATTTGGACTTCGGGGCATTTTGTCATATTTAATTTAATTAAACTAATTTAATTAATTTAATTAACCATTATTTTATTACTTGGGGTCAAATTATAATTATTATAACTTCTGGGTAAATTTATAATTATCATAATTTCCTATTCCAATTTGGAATAGCCAAACAATGAATAAGCCCAAAACCTTGGATAAGTTATCCTTGTCCCTATTTCAATTTAATTTTAAATTTCACTATTCTTGCATCCAAACAGCCCCTAATCACAAATTTTTAAACTTCTAAAAATTTCTCATGACAACACCTATATTGGGTCAACCCGTATTGGGCTTGGGCGGGTCAACCCGACCCGACCCGTGGCCCAAAATCACAAAAAAACACAACACGCATGGTGCAGGATTTTTCCGGCAGCTTGCACCGGTCATCTTCTCCGGCGATGGCCAGCTGTTTTCCGGCAATTTTCCGACATCCGATCACTTGGGTCACCTTCTACTCTTCATGGGCTTTCCAAATCTACCCTCGGAATTCAGTTTGGACCACCGGAAGGCCTCGAAAAGTTGAGTTACAGCCAGCTCCGGCGAGCTGTCCCAACTTTCCGGCGAACTGAATTTTTATTTTTTCATGGCTTTTTAGCCATTGTTTTGAGCCCAAATTTTACCTACAAGTTTCTGCACCCATGGGCAACAATTTCCAATTCATAAAACAAGGTAAAACGATCTAAAACTCAATGACCCGAAAATTTCCTTCAAACTTTAAATTGGTTTTTCTCACTCGTTTCTTAACCAAATGAGCTGCGGTTTCTTCCTAAATTCACCATTTTTCATACTCTATAAAACCATGTAATTATTTTTAAGCTTTAAACAATTCTACAAAAAAGCCAGCAAATTCGAAACATGAAAATACAGTAAATTTCTGACCTTTTCTTTCGGTTTCTCCTTCTTTCTCTTTCCGTTTCTCACTTCTAAATGTTGTAGAATCCCTCTAAGCTCTCAATCTACACTTCTTCCAATGTTCACGACCTCCCCAGTTCAGCCCTTCCTTTCTGATTTCTTTCCTAACCCAAACACACACATATACACATGCATCATCACCGATTGCCCCTTTTCTCTCTCTTTCTCTCTCTCTCTCTCTCTTATTTCTCTCTCCCTCTCTCTACCTCACTTTCTGAAATCAGACCTACCCTCCTAATCATCTCTGACTTGTACACTCCTATACACCAACTTACTTACACACTCCACCCCCCCCACCATGCCACTTTGAGTGTGGCACACTCAATCACACACCCACACACAACCGTATACACACACCTCACTTACACACATGTGCACATTCTGATATATATATATATACATATATATACATATATATTTTTATACATAATTAATTAAACAATTTAAATACACATCTATACATACATACATAAATACATACACATTACATGCATACATGTATATTTATATATCCACACAACCCATTATAATAATAATAATAATAATTCGTAATAAAAAAAAATTTCATTCCAAAAAAAAATCTAGGTCATTACAATAGATCCAATCTTGCTATCAATGACCTCCTTAAAAAATGGTGCATCTTCAGATAACATTGCTTTTGTATAAGTAGTTGGTTTTCCTTCTATTAAAAAAGTATAAAATCTTTTACCAAAGTTCTTCTCTATCTTAGTTCTCTTACTTATTCTAGGCTCTATCTGTGTTCCAAATTCTTTTTCTAAAGGTATGGTAATGCTAAAAGAAGCTCTATTACTAGTAGAGTGTTTGATAAGAAATTTAATTATTCATGATCGTAAAATTTTCCTCTTTATTTTGAGTTGTTGGAAATTTATTCTAAAGTTTATATTGCTTCATAAATTTTTAGAATAAACTAAGTCTTATTGCAATTGTTACTGTTAGTCAATTCGCATTAATGAAGACTTGTCAACATCTAGACTTAAATTACAGCTTGTATATCTAAAAAGATTTTATCGAACAACCTATTACATCAAATTACACTTTTTTAAAGGTAAATCACATTTAGACATTTGCATTTCATGATAAAATTACATTAGTGTATCTATTAATTTGTCTAAAAGTTTACATTTAACTTTACTATGGTTATTTTAAGTCTAAGTGAGTTGCTTTTGACTACAGACTAATACACTTTTGTTAAAAATATTTTTTTTGAAAACTTCTAAACTTATTTTACTACTTAAAAAAATTTTACTTGAAAATCACGCAATACACGAATAAAAAAGGGAATATGATTTTTAGTAACTTTCTCATCCAAACAGAGAAGGAAGTCTCATTTGAACGGAATCCCATCCAAATGGAAAAACAACTTCTGTTTGAACGTGTAAAGAATTTTGGCAACTTTTGAATGGCTATTCTTTACGCCGAAATCTATAAGAATTTAGTTACTTATAAATACTTGTGTGCGAATTTAGCATAATACACATTAGGGAGAGAAAGAGAGAGTGAAATTTTCATACTTTGTGTTTTTTTTAAGTAATAATTGGTCTTTGTGAATTCTAAAGTCTAATTACCTATTCAGACTAGGATTTCATATGATTCATTTTTCACAAATATTATTTTGAATCTTTTGCATCTAGTAATCGAGTCTTAGATTTATTTTTTTATCACAGCACACAACTCAAGTCTTGTCAAACGAGATATGCCAACACATACCGAGACTCTCAGTCCTAATGCTTTCTCGTTTTTTTTTATTTAAATGTATAAAAGATTTGAGATGATTATATACGTATTAGATGAGTCAAAACGTGTTAAATCAAGGTAACTCGGTACATCTAATTTCATTATTTTTCTATTGTTTATGGTCAGTTTATTGTATTTTCTTCATGCTCCTAACACTTTCCTATACACTTTCTTCATAAATATAATGTTTATGCATTATTATTCCAATGATCTCACTTCACTCTTTATTCAATTTATCCCGGGAAGCAAATATTCACATTTTTGTTATTCATTTTCATTTCACATTTCCTCTCATCATTAATGTTTCTCAATTCATTTATAAATATGCTAAAGAATATATCATTTCATTATTCATCGCAAAGTACAATTTTGATAACACAATCTCATAACTTTCAACAAGTCAATTATTCCTGTTAACATGAGAAATATAGATATATGACATTCGCAATTCCATCATTCCTTTCAACCATGAGAAATACATATGTACACATAATATTTAACAATTCCATTATTCATCACAAGAATATATCAATACTAGTACAACTCAATATATTTAATATTTCATTATAATTCAAGGCATGAGCAATATAGTAAAATATAGAGAAAATTACAAGAAAAGTAAGATGTATCATGTTTTACATGAAAAACATTGAACCTTCAACTTAGGTTAAAATTCTTACCTCAAAGCCATAAAAGAAGTGAATTTCTTACGTATAGAGAGAAATATTCTAAGAACTTGGTTTCAATCATTGTCCACAAACCCTAGCAACATGTTTCTTAGGTCGGAGTGGACTCAGGAATTGAATGGTTATTCTCAAGTTCATTCTATTTCTATGTTTGGTATAATAAATGTAGCATAAATGGTTATTTTCACAAGAAGTAGGAATATCATTCCTTCTTATAACCTAAGGAATGTGACTAAAATAAATAAATAAATAAAAATACACATATAATATATGTTATATAAGCACACAAATATATAAATATATATTTATATACTAAAATAAATATATACATATATACAAATAAAAATAAATACTTGGATATATAAATATATACATAATATATGTATATATGTAAATATATATAAATAAATAATTGTATCCATAGATAAATACATGTATATAAATAAATATCTATTATTTAAATATAAAATATACATAAATAATTGTATATATACATATAGATATATACACACACATTAACATACATATATTTATATAAATAAGTATATATAAAAATAAATATATGTATATATAGATATACAAAAATACTTGTATATAAATAAATATAATATATGTTACGTACGTTTACATCTATATGTATAAAATACATATATACAGTTAAATACACATACAAATAATTACATATACAAATAATTACATATACATATATCGAAGCCCTAATTCTGATCATCACTATTCGATATCGAAGCCCTAATTCTCACAATCACTATTCGAAAGGACAAAAAATGGGTTTGAAGCTATTCGACGGCAGCGATGGCTCGGACGACGAAGTGGGAGACATATCGAAGATCAAAATCAACAAAGAGTTCGCCCGCCGATACGAGCACAATAAGAAGCGAGAGGATTTGCAGAGACTCGAGGAGCTCAAGAAGAAAGGTCTCGTCCAAGATTCGGACTCCGATAGTGAGTCTGACGAATCATCCGATGAATTCCAAGAGGACTTAGTCAATTCAAGTAAGAGAGATTTGGAGTTCTTCAATGCATTGATCAAGGTTAAGAATCAAGACCCAGTTCTTACGGACAAAGATGGTAAGCTGTTTGAATCCGAAACTGAAGACGAGAATGAAGAGGAAGAAGAAGAGGGGGAGGAGGAAGGACGAGGAAAGCGGGGAAAGAAAGAGAAGCCAATGTACTTGAAGGATGTGGCGGCGAAGCACTTGATGGAAGAAGGGCCGGAGTTCGAAGATACAGAAGAGAAGTTGGGGATGAAGAGCTATCCGGAAGAGCAAGAGGAGTTGAGGAAGGCGTTTTTGGATGCTGCAGATGAGGCATTGGATGGGGAAGATGGGGAATTTTTAAAGGAGAAAGAGAGTAAAAATGGGGCGGACCAGGACGACAATGATGACGGTGAGATTCAGAAGAAATTGGATCAGTATTTCGGGGAGGATGATAATTTGGATGAGAATGAGAAGTTTTTGAAGGATTATTTTAGGAATAAGATGTGGATTGATGACACTAAGGGTGATAAGCGGTTGGATGATGAGGGTTTTGGTTTTTCTGAGGACGAGGATGAGATTGAGAAGCAAGAGGCTTACGAGAGGGAGTACAACTTTAGGTATGAGGAGAATGCGGGGGATAGGGTGTTGGGTCACTCCCGGGTTGTGGAGGATTCAGTGAGGAAGAAGACGAATGCACGGAAGTTGCAGAGGAAGAGGAAGGAGGAGAGGATGGCGCTAGCGGAGGCTGAGAGGAAGGAGGAGTTGAAACATTTGAAGAATTTGAAAAAGAAAGAAATGAATGAAAAGCTCAGAAAGATAAGGGAAACAGCAGGCATTGTTGACGGGGCTTGCCTGTTGAATGAAGATGATCTAGAGGAGGAATTTGATCCCGAGGAGTATGATAGGAAGATGAAGGAAGCATTCAATGATGATTACTATGATGCCAATGATGTGGACCCTGAGTTTGGCAGTGATAGCGATGAAGATGGCAGTGACCTTAGAAAAACCAGATTTTGATAAAGAAGATGAGTTGCTTGGACTTCCAAAAGGTTGGGATGTTGTGTGTGGGCCTAGAGATGGATTCTTAGCTGCTAGGGAAAGAAATTTAAAACAAAGGAAAGCTAATGAAGGACAGCATGAACAGGTGGAAGAAGAAGAAGAAACAGTGCCTGAAGAGGGTAAGCAGACGAAAAAGCGCAAATTGTCTAGTCTGGTGAAAGAGGTTCATGATAAAGAGTTGGAGGAGTACTTTAAGTTGGATTATGAGGATACAATAGGGGACTTAAAGACAAGGTTCAAGTACACACCGGTCAAAAAACAAAGATATGGACTAAGTGCTGAGGAGATCTTATTGATAGATGAGAAGGAGTTGAATCAATATGTTTCTGTGAAGAAGTTGGCTCCTTATAGGGAGAAGGAATGGAAGGTGCCCCGTATCAAGACATACCAGCAACAATTGAGGAATAAGTCGCTTCTTGAAGGAGAGAAATTGAACAGCCAGAAGACTGGTAAGAAGACCTCAAGAACTGATAGTGAGAAATCGCGTCCAGTTGTGGGTGCTGCAGAAAATGGAAAAGCACAAATGGAGGATTCCAATGGTGATACTAGCAAACTATCCAGACGAAGCAGGAGAAGACATCGTCAAGCAGATCTTAAACTTTCTCACTCTAGGCTTATGGCATATGGAAAAATCCCTTCTAAGCATAAGAGTAAAAAGAAGCACTGAACAATGGTCCTAGTTTGGTCAGTTGCTGCACAGGAGGTAATCAATTAGTACAATTATATTTTTGATCATTATGATTTTTTTTAAAAATCTTCATGGCTTGCTTGTTTATTAATATATCTGCATTTAGTGTTGTTGCCAGAAGAACAAAGAAAGATATTGTTTATTTAAAAAATGTTTCTGAAGGTGCTGAAAAACTTAAAAAGATTTAAGAATGCTTATTCTTGTGATTTGGTGACTTAGTGATTTCCCTTTTTTTCCCCTTTTCATTGTTGATTTCTTTCTGCCTGTGGTTTCTTGCTTGTTATATCTCGTAATTTTAATAAGATCTTATAGAATTTAGGCTTCACATCTTCCCTTCACATGTTTGATGTTTTTAATTGATTAAACTAAAAATCTGTATATGTTATTCAGATGCCCCTCTAGTTTTGTTTTTTTAAATGCTTTGAGCAGTCCCCATTTTCCTCAAGAGTGTCATCTCAGTATAATAGACAGCTAGAGTAATGGCCCTCATAGTTCAATTCTCAACCAAGTATGATGTCAATTGTCATATCAAGTTAAACCTGCACATGATATTTGTCACCAAATTGATGCTGGGGAATGGGGTTGTGATGGTTTTGACCGGGAAAGCATATGTTACTAGTTTTTTCCTCAATGCTGCAGTGGAACCATTTCATTCAAGTTTCTATTCTAGTAATAAGAAAACTCTTTTCCATTGATACACTCACTTTTCCCCAAGGCTTTGTCTAAAAAAAATCAAAATTTTGATTTCCTCTTCTCATTGGTTTTCCCATGCTTCCTCTTACAGTTTCCGTTCTTATTTTTGTTCATTTAACAGGGTTTTTATGCGAAGTTCTAAGTTTGTTACTCCCCCACTCCCTGTTTCCTCAAAAAGCTTCATTTGGTATGTTGTATGTTGCAGTTAGGGGTGACAAATTTTACCCAAACTCATGAACCTGCCCAATAATTATTAAATTTGGATGACTCATTTAATAAATGGGTTAAAAATGGGTTGGGTTAAAATAACTCATCACTTAAGTGGGTAAAATATGGATTATAATTGGGCTGAATATGGGTTTAGCAAAGTGATTTTAGTTTTTTAACCCTTGATGCCGCAACACCTCATGAACTCAGCCTCTCTACCACAGTTGCATCAACATCACTTTTGCATCATTATTTGTATTGAAAGGATGAATCTCTCTCTATATATATAAAGAAAATCAACCTGCTCCAATAAATAAATGAAAGCAGACACTTTCTTCTTATGCAATCAATTCATTACCAAGCTAATGTAACGACACACACACACACATGTATATATATATATATATATATGTATGTATGTATGTATATATTTTATTGTAAGGTGGTTGTTGGTCTACTTTTACATTTAACAGTCGATCACCAATGTTGATTAGTATGGACAAAAAATTTATTTAGAAATTTTCTTTAAAATAATTTGTTTTTGTTTTTTTTTTTTTTTTAATTCTTTCAATTTTTTATATTTGTTTGTAATATGAGAGAGAACTATCTTATATAAAAAAATAGACATTTATTTTAAATAAAAAAAGAGAGTCAAATATGGGTTAATGGGTTGAATTTGGGTTGACTCAACCCATATTTGACCCATTTAAATCGGGTCAAATTTGGGTTGACCCATTTTGACCCAACCCATTTACAACCCGTCCAGACCCGCTCATTTTGCCACCCCTAGTTGCAGCTATCATGTCCCTGTTATAATTATATATACTCGATTTTGAGCTCAAATCTCTGAATTTCAAGTTAGTTCTTATTTATTCATTTATTTTATTAAATTTTTGGAGGAAAATTGATAAAAAGTTCAAATAAAAATTGGATTATTCCTACTAATTCAATTGGCAACTCTATAGGGGTGCCTCAGGTGTACCACTAAGGTGTTAAAGAATTCAGGAGGCAACTTCGATCTTCCTCTTTACCGAGTGAAAAGAGAAACATCTCCCTCACAAGAGAAAAAAAAAACCATCAAAGGACTACTTTCATGAGTAAAGTCAATACAACACATCTTCAGAGTCATCCCTTTATTAAAAACATCATTTTTTTTTTTTTTGGATCAGTGTTAAAACCATCAGCTCTTGAACTCACATATCTTGGCAACTGCCATCTAGAAATTCGTTTCCCTCTCATATGATCTAGGATCCCTCTAAGAATGTGCAAACATATCCAAGGCCTTCGGAGGCCATGCCTTATTAATGCACAATAGTGGCAGAAATTGTCTCCACTCCAAATTGCTCCTGTCCTCCTCTCAGTATTCTCCCTAATTCAAAATCTGAAAACAACATATCTTTTCAAGACAACAGGATGAGAATCTGGCCTCAGGTTCAGCTCTCACCCCAAGGTCCACTTAGTTATCCAAAACAAAGGAATGATCCGGCCTGCTGTAGAAAACAAAGTGCAACAAATCCCCATGAGCCCTAGATCTAATAATAAAATCCTCGTGTATACCCATATTCCAATTGTACGTGGTAGGCTCAATTGTTCGGACAACGCCTATTGAAGTAGGAACAAAACCTACACGGGTTCTAAATTTTCTTTGGTTAATTACTGAAACAATAGGACATTCTTGTTAGAATAAAACAGTTAAAGCTTTAGGCCTTGTAATGGGTGGGATTGGGCACCTTCAGCAACTAAAATACCTTCAGCTCAAATATAATTTCTTTATATTTGTCAGAACTATGTAGGGCATTGTTAAACTTGCAGCAAAGTTGAAAGCATTCAATTTTTGTCTGCACTATTTTTTTCATTTTTGTATTTTCCTTTAACTATCTTCTCTAATTCTCGACGTTGATTTATTTATTTTGATAATTAAATATGGATACATGTATTATAGAAAAAAAGGCACCAGGGGGTGCAAACCATGTACACGTGAACAATACGAGTCCTGCGTAGGACCTATCAAAAATAAAATAAAAAAGAAACTATTCCTACATAGGCCCCAACTGTACAACTCATCTATAAATACAAAAGAAGATAAAGAATGTGGTAACCTCCTAGAAATCCAAAAATAGAAAGTATAAAAAAAAAACTTCTTAAGCTTATGTACAAGCAGCTCAATGTCTTCAAAAGTGTGCCTATTTCATTCCTTCCATATAACCCACTACCAAGCCTATGAACTCTTCCACTGGGGCAACTCTCAGCCCAGAATGCCATAAGCTCCCCCCACTGTCCTTGGCATAACCCAATCTGATGATCAGCAAAAGCTTATCCCATGTATCCTTAATGATTGGGTAATGGATCAATAAATGAATTGTAGTTTCCTTTAGACATGAACACATAGTAGGAAGATGTCTCCTCTTCCTCTGGGGGTTATCCAAAGTAAGAATGACCTTTTAAGTAATAGTCCAAAAAATAAAAAAACTTTGGAAGGCACTTTAACCTTTTAAATACCTTTCGAGGGGAAATCCCAGACTAATTTTCCTAGAGAGAACTCTATAGAAGGAGCACACATCAAAGCATCCCTGTCTCCTAGGTAGCCTTACAGCATCCTCCCTATCACCCCACTAACTGTCGAAGAACAGAGAAGCTCCATCAAATCTCCCATTGACTCGACCTCTAATCTTGGGAAGTTTTGAAATTGGGGTTTCCAAACCATATTCCATTCTCCTCAAAGCTAACATAATCAGGTTACAATTGTAAATAAATCAGGAAAGAACAATTGTAAATAAATTAGGAAACAACACCGTCAAAGATGAGTTGGTACACCATATGTTGCACCAAAATCTGTCCCTAGCCATTTCCAAGGTGCAAGCTATCAGAAACTCAAGAAAACTCGTGTGTATCCTTTGGCCACCAATCTAGCCTTCAACCTTTCAACTGCTCTATCAGCTTTTGTTGACACAAAAAGCTTTTTTTTTTTTTTTGGCCCCCCTCCCTGGAGCTGGAGAGAAAAAGTAAGCAAGTTATTTATGTCTTCCCTCCCGATGTACCCATTGGTTGGAAGTTTGGTCTCCGAAACTACTGATCCATGTGGGTAAGTAGGACAATAAGCTCAAACATGCTATGTTAATAAAGAGATAAAGCAAGTAATAAGAGCAAGTAATAAGTAGGAAAATAAACTCAAACAAAGCAAGTAAAGCCACGCAAAGAGAGTAAAGTAAATTCAAAGAAGATGGAATTTTTGAAAATTGGCTGGTTTTCAAAAAGGGGGGGCTCCACATGGGACTCTGGTGTGGATATATCTGCAGGTAAAGACCTTTTTTACAGTTGAGTTATATCAATTTTAGTGTCACAAGTTGTAGTGTGTGTACCCCAATCTCGTCCTACATCACCCCACCTTGACGCCAATGTGCTTCAGTGCTTGGCAAACTCCTTTTACTGGCACTTGGTTAAAGAGGGTGCAGAGAGTTCTGTTGGAAGGCTTTATCGAATGTTAATGCTTCCACAAAAGTTGCTCTATTTGTTTGGTCCGTTCCATGGAAAGCAATTCTAACTCAAGATAATCTTCAAAGAAGAGGCTTCTCTTTGGCAAATAGATGTGTTATGTGCTGGGAGGGGGGGAGAGAATATCAACCATTTGCTCCTTCTTTGCCCCTATGCTAGAGGTGCTTGGCAAGTGTGTTTATTGCTGTTCAGATTTTTATGGGTGATGCCTTGATCAGTTGATGAAGTGATTAGAATGTGGCATGGCACCCCGGGTTGGTTGTGATGTAAAGCGGGTGTGGCGGCTTCCTCTTTGCATTTTTTGTTGTTTGTGGAGAGAAAGAATCAGCAGAATTTTTGTAGGGGAAATAACTTCCCCTTGTAGATTTAAAAATAGGATTTTACACCTTTTGTATTTTTGGGTGATAGAAGCATACCTCTCGTGTATAGATTTTTTCGTAGATTTCTTGGAGGGATTAAATTCATGATGCAACCATTTTTGTAAATGGGTTTGCTCCCCTTGGGCACCTTTTATATACTTATCAAAAATAAAATAAAAAAATAATGTAATCATTTTTGTACATCTTACCCTTCTCAGGTTGTTAATGAATATTACACTTACCTATGTTTAGACTCCTTTCAAAACCCCCATACTCGTAGAAGCTCTGAAAAACCGCCAACACATCTCCCCGTATCCACCCCCAACAATGCTTATAGAAAGCCATCGTAAAACCGTTTGGACCTAGTGCCTTATCCCCATCACAAGTACTCAAAGCTGTGATAATCTCTTCTTCCTCAAAAGGTTCCTCTAAAGAATCTGTAGCCTCCCTAGGAATGGACCCAAACTCCATCCCCTCCAAATTAGGTCTCCAGTCATGCTCTTCTGAATATAAGTCTTGATAGAACGTAGCAATCCCTTCCTTTACTTCCTCATGATCACACAAATTTCTCTCCCCAATCCTGATGAGGCTGATTTTATTCTTCCGCTTATGATAATTGGCCACCCTATGAAAGAACGTCGTGTTTCTGTCACCTTCCTTCAGCTAGAGTGCTCGAGATTTCTGTCTCCATGAGATTTCCTCCATCTTCAACAGAGCTCCCAACTCTCATTTGTTCTCTTCCTCTGACAATCCTTCTTGCTCTTTCCTATCTAGCTGCTGGATATTCCACAAAACCGCTTCCTTTTTGGCCTGGATGTTTCTGAGGTGCTCCTCATTCCATTTTTTCAAGTCAGCTTTTAACAACTTCAACTTGTGAGCCATCACGAAACTTGGAGATCCCCTAATATCATAGTTGACCCACCATTCAGCCACTTCTGTCCCTACAACCCCAAACCTTCAGCCACATATTTTTGAATCTAAAAGGCAATTTACCCCACCTCAGCCCTCCACTGTCCAATAAAATTGGCATATGATCATGAAACTGGTCTCGAGAGACAAGACTGGACTGAATTGGGAAATTTAATTTGCCAGTTCCTAGAGATCAGAAATCTATCAAGTCCGGACATAGCCGGCTCTGCTCTATCACTGAACCAAGTAAATTTTCAGCCATAGGAAGATCTACCAACTGGTTGCGATCAATAAACTCCGAGAAAGCTCTCATGCTCCGACTCATACCCCCAACTCCCCTTCTTTCTTAGGAGTACCTTACAACATTAAAGTCACCCCCTAACATCCACAAATCCAAGCCTCGATTCGCATTCGAATGAAGCTCCTGCCAAAACAATTCTCTCTGTCTCCAAGTTAGGCCCATACACACCAGTAAAAATCCATTTCCATGTTGTCTGAAATCATTTCAAATCTACATGAGAGGAAAAACCCTCCGCTCCAATCTTCAATCCCCTTCATCTCCCTTGAATCCCACAAAAGAAGAATGCCACCAGCCGATCCCCTAGCTGCCAAAAACCACCACTCCACCCACCTCGGATTCCATAAACTTCTGACTACTTCGCTGGAGATATCTTGCATTTTCGTTACCTGAAGACATACAAGAGATGGTCTCCATTGCTTCAACAGCCCTCTTTAATAACCAAATGCTTGTCTGGGTTCGTTTAGACCCCTCACATTCCAGGAGATTAGTTTCGTCTTCATTAATGACCCCTTACTCTAATGACTTCCTCCTCTTCGTGCCCTTCCCCTGCACCTCCCCTTCCTTCATAGTTTATAGAGCATTCCAGATTGTGCATTTCCCTCTTCAATTTTCTAGCCTGAGATTTCCTCTTCAGATTTCTTATTCGCTGCCAGCGTTAGCCTTCCCTGCCTGCTGCTCAGTTCAATCTTCCTTAGCAATCTCATCAGTTCCTCCTCCTGACCATGGTCATACAACCCCATATCTCGGCTAATTATTTTCAAGTTTTGCAAGACCAACCTCGATACTTCCAATTCCTTAATCTCTTTGACTGCTTCATCATTCGGTCTGATAATGTCCAACAGGTGGCACATAACTGGACCTTCTCACTGACCTGCTACTGCTCCACCTTCCTGCACTTCGATATCCTCCCCAGCCTGCCTTGTTCTCTCTCTGCACCAAAGCGTTAGACGTCAGTTGTCGCATCCCTTCAGAGAGGACGCCTTGGTTGTGTTAGAGATTTCTTCTACCCTTTCATTCCCATCTGGATTGTCTGAAGCTGACACCTCTGGTTCCAAAACTTTACTCACTACCTGACCCTCGTCTTGTCCATTGCAGAGTGGCTAGACATGTTTGGAGCTTACTATTCACAGTTTTGGTTGCTTGCTGGAAACCTTCAAGGAGGTGCTTTCATCTTGGAGATGCGGGAGGATGAGAAAGGAGTTTAGAATTGTTTGGCGGATGGCTCCTATTTGCCTTGTTTGGTGCTTATGGTGGGAGAGGAACAATAGAGTTTTTGAAGGGATCAAATCTCCTCCGTAGAAGTTCAAAGACATGTTCTTAAAAATGCTCTTTTTTTGGATTAAAGAAGAAAGTCCGATGTATTTACATAGCCTGTTAGATTTTTGGAGGGACCATTGGCTATAATTTTTGTAAGGCCAGTTCCTTTTGTTCTAATTAGGTTTGCCCTTCTCGGGCACCTTGTTGATAATAGAAGTATTTTATTGATCCAAAAAAAAAAAAAGGCCTACCATGTTTTTTTTTTTTATCGGAAAAAAAGCCTACCATGTTGTTCCTTTCCCTTCCCCTCAAGTTTTCCCTTTCCTTCCTCCTCCTATTATAGTTCACTGACCAAGCAAGATTCTTTATATCCCTTGCACCATTCGGAATCATGGAATAAAATATCACAATATTTTGTGATATGTCGCATTTTTTGCAATTGTGATGCGATATTTGCTGAATGTTACTGCAATGCTGTTGGCCCTTTAAGTCAAACTCACTGAAATTTGAACTCCCCATACCATCCCTTGGTGCCACAATAGCTAGAGGAGTGCAATCCATTATTTCAAGATTAGCTTCTTCTGAGCACTGATCCCAAAAAAAAAAAAGAAAAAAAAAGGAACCTACTGACAAGGCTCTCATCCAACTCAATCTCAGTGGTCAGTTTATCAGAAAGATTGCTAATTCACTTCAGAGCCCTCTCAACATCCCACCTACATCAGTGCCATGCTCGCTGGCTAGACCCAAAACTTCCTCATTACTGGCCTTCCTATCTGACTGCTCTGCAGTCACCCTTGGCCCTCTACCATCCACAATCTCAGAATTAGCTCCCTCTGAAACATCTCAGATATCCCCTCACTGACGAGCATCTCTGTCCACCCCAGGATCAATGTTCCCCAAATCTCCAGTCCCCTGGCCAGTTGAGCCAAATTTACTCGAACTCCCGCCCTTGTGTTGAAGTCTAAATTGCTTGTTTCTTGATCTTGCACTGCCCTAACTGGCCTAACCTACCCTATATTTTCTGTTCAAGACCCTGAAGAATCCTCAACGTGGGCTTGGGCAATTTTATCCAACTGAGAAAAGCCCCTTTGGGTGACTGCCCAACTTGAAAATGGACTCCTTACCAGTATTTGCTATTTGAGCTTTCTCTGCTTGGGCTTGCCTCACTAGTATCTAATTGATTTGGGCAGTCTTCAAACTTTCCTTTTGAGATTTCCACTGAGTTTTGGGCCCATTGTAGTTGATCCCCCCTCCCCCTCCCCCTCCCCCCCCATCCAAAAATAAAAAAATAAAAAAATCGCTGGAACCCATTAACATCTTGTGTGACTTGTGTCCTCAGCCCATCTACATTACGAGGCCTATTCAAGGGATAATCACCCACATTTGACCTACTAAAAGCCACATCTGAGTTTCCTGTAGCAAGTTCAAAATTTGAAATAGATCCACGTGTCCCCCTTTTGCTCAACTAGCACTCCCCTCTTTTGCCACACGCTACATCGCTAGACTTGTACCCCCACCTACCTTCACTCACCTGCATGTCGTTAATAAGACACCTGTCTTCGCTGAACCTTCCCTGATCTTACCTTCTTTGTTACGACCAATCAGAGCCAGCACATGCATCAGGGCTTCACACCCTCCACCTTTATTGGAGCCAACATAGCCCACATCAGAATCTTGACCCACTCCACTGAAACAGTGGCTGGTAATGGAGGCTTCGTCGCCTTGATTCTAAGTTGAGGGCATTGAAAATATCTATGATTGGCAGTGGTTTCATCAAAGAAGTGCACTGGCATGCCTATGAGACAAATCAAGACAGAACAGCGAGGGGCTCCCACCTTAGAGCATCCCATCGATGGGACCCAAGTCTAATAATAATCACTCCCCCAGGAAAACACCTATCCTTGTATCTAGTATTCTTTCAGCTTCCTTTTGTGAAGGGAAGAGAAAAAGAAACAAATCTCCATTTAGGTCAATGATCTTAACCCCAATCAAAATAGACTATTGTGAGTTGGCCCAACTTTCTATCTCAGCTGCTCCCCATTGATACAGTCCGAGTACATCAACCATAGCCCATTTCAGAATCTCCACCCTTTCTTCGCACAATCTATGGTCAACCTCAACTCCCCAACGACTCTGTGCTTTCTACTTTTGGCACGATCTATGGGTGCAATAGTGATTTTATAATCTGTCATAAACGTTAAAAGAGAGTTGATTTGAGGGGGTAACTCGTTACATTTTAATGATCAGGGAGTAATGTGTAACCGAGTCATAGTTGAGGGGGTTTAGGTGTTTCAAGAACTGAGATCATTTGTTTTCCCGCAGATAAGCAACCAGCGAGAATAAAGTGAGGAAAGATATTTGACCTGTTTGTCAGTCTTGCACCAATGACATAATTAAGTTAAAGGATTTGAGTAATGGAGTTATTAAGGAGCCTTCCTCAACAAATGATCACGAATTACATCACTAGAGAGGGAATTACTTGCACTTCAGTTGGATCACCAACAAATGGATAATTAAATTAGATTGACATAATTGGTGATTGATTGAGAAGGCTGGTAGGTGGAAGCCATGACACCGGGAGGGTATGTCAGCTACAGCAGAGTTTGCTTATTTAGACTCGGCAATTCCATTTTGTGTTTCTGGGAGACCAAGGAGATGAAAGAGTTGCCTTTGCTTAGAATGATTTAACATAACTACTTCAATGCCAATGAAATAACATACCCTTTTTTTCCCAGTTCTTGAGAACTCTGCAGCTTCATCACTGTGAAAATATCAATTTGTTCCTATTAGAAGCACAAACCACAACCAAAAATATATTATAATAGAAATAATAAATAAATAAATAAATTAGTAAAAAGCAGTGCAAATTATTTCACTGCTGACAAAAATGATGGCTGAGTGGCAATCTTCAAAGTTTCTATAAATCTATGTTGAATGGACATTACAATGACTCAATGTGAAGATATCGACATGATAAGTTCGTAAAGAATAGGACATTGACACGACAATACACACACACATACATGTATTATATTATGTATGTTTACTTACACAGGTAATTACAATAACTTCCCTTGTTTTAGTCTCACTTGTTTGGTTAAAACATTCATCAATGTTGCTTTAGTTTAATACATGGTTAGAATGTTTAATAAATTCATTATAAATCCTTAGATTAACCTCTCTTTATAGTATTACTATTTTTTTTTATAGGTAAATCTCAACACACACACACTTTGCCCTTTAAAGGTACTTGAGCCCTCAACCTCCCATATGGGGAGGTGGAGGAGGTATCAACCAAGTTAGAGCTTCTGGTTTTATAGTAGTACTATATGTACTAGAACAAGTGTTTCTGAACATCATAAGCATATTGATCACATGTTGAGGAGTGCCCAAGAAGTGTTAGCCAAGAGTCCAACATTTGATTTTTAAAATATTAACATTTTCAAAGATGTGTTGGACACTTGTCTAGGGGTGCCCGCACGTATTTCTTAACTGTTAATCTTTTTAGATGAGCAAAAAATAAGGAAAACTAACAAAGTAACTGTCTTTGGCACATTCAGGTCTGCACTCCCATCTGATGAAGGCATGACAACAAATATTTAATTTCTGTGCTATTTGTCGATCATTTGCATCATACTTGTTTCTTGACTGTTAATCTTTTTAGATGAGCTAAAAATAAGGAAAAATAACTCTGGCTTTGGCCATTCAGGTCTGCACTCTCATTTGATGAAGGCATTACAACAAATATTTAATTTCTGTGTTATCTGTGGATCATTTGCATCATACTTATTTTCAAGGTTGATCTGGTGATTTTCCTTGACTATTGTAGAATTTTTTTATTTATATAATATGGTCCATTTTTCTCTGTCTATCTACATAACTGATTTGTTTTCGACTCTTGCATGCATTGCCATCTTTCCTTTTTTTTATGGACAAGTATGCATTACTATCTTATTGAGCATATGAAAACTCTGATATTAACTTAAACATTGTTGGAACCACGTTATGGGTTATTCTAAACTATGCAACTTGCACATGGATACCAATTGAAATAAGTATCTTCTACGGTTTCATGTTATGAAGCACTGACACTCTATTTTGGCTTACGTGTCCGTCCGTGTCGAACACGTGTTAGACACGCGAAAAAGAGTTCAAATTTCCCCTCCTTAATTTTGGACACATGACTGGACACATTTTCTATTTTTTTTGTGTGAATTTTTTCCTCTTTTCCTTAGTTTTTTTTTTTGGTTTTATAAATATATATATATATATGCATACATATACATACATATATATATATATATGTTCTTTGTAATACTTAGTAGATTTCTTTAAATGTTGATGATTAAACGAAGAAGTTCTTGAATTTTCATTTTATGACTTTATTATTCTAATATTTTAATAATATTTTTGTGATTTGTGTATTTTTATGTCAATTTTAATTGAAATTACATTATATTCTTATTATATGTTCATATAAAAAATATAAAATTTTTATATATATTTAACTTGTTCGTGTCCTATTTTTTTGAGAAATGACGTCGACGTGCCCATGTTGGGTCATATCTATGTTTCTTGTCCGTATCCATGCTTCTTAGGTTTCCACGACTTTTTTATTTTGATACATCTCATCTCTTTACACTGTAGTCCAATCTTAAAGCGATACGTATTATCTATTAAGCACAAACACTCTATTTTGCATCACGTATCCGTGTCAGATACGTGTCGAACTACGAACACACTTGGACACATTCCGGACACGGGTCGGACACACGAAAAAAGATTGTCTAATTTTTCTGAATTTAGGACACGTTATGGACACGTTGGGGGACACGTTTTTTGGAATTTTTAAAATTTTTTGGGATTTTTAAAATTATTTTTTCTCTTTCTCATCTTCTTCTCCATAATTTTTTTTTTATATACACAAATATATATAATAGTTAACAAATTTGTTTTGAAATTTGAATCATGAATGTTAATTATTAAATAAAATTTTTAAATTTTTATTCATTGAATTTTTTATTTTGATATATTAATAATATTTACGTAATTTGTGTATTTTTATGTCAATTTTTATTGAAATAATATTAAATTTTTATTATATAGTCATATAAAATATATGTGTGTATATATATATATATATATTCAACGTGTTTGTGTCTTACTTTTTTTAAAATTGTCGTGTCCGTATGTCTGTATCATGTCGTATCCGTGTCCCGTGTCCATATCTGTTCTTCTTAGCGTATCATGCTCTGCAAGGCACTCCTCTTGAGCCCTACATTGCCGCACTTCTAGGGTTACCTCCCTCCTATAGATAGTGGTAAACCCACATGTATAGGAGTCTGCCCTTAGACTCTCCATTGTACTTTCTTCTCAAGTTCTTCAATTGAAGTGCCATGCAATACTGACTAGACTTCCAGACATTGGCTCTACAACTTATATTAAGTGAGGCTACTTCATTAGGTTGAGCCACTCTTTGGCTCCTAGATGTAGTATGGTTGCACGAAATTTGGTTGAGCCAATCCTTTGGTTCTTTAACATATTGTGGTACTTTACCGTATTGGTTTCTCCTATTTTTTTATTTATTATTTATTTATTTTTAGGATAAGGCTTTAGTGAGTTAAGTTGAGTATTTATTTATTTTTGGGCAAGTCCACAGTAGGTTATCCATGAGAGACCTTCCAAGAAGTCCTCAAGTTCTTTATTACTCTTCAATTTTATGGCTGCCTAAGGCTTGTGGTGGGCAAGTCTTGGGAGGTTTCTCAAGTGTGGTGTATGACTATGGTGTGATCTCTGCGCTGCAGTCCTTTTCGCGGGATACTTGGGGTTTTGGGGAGTGACTTTTGGATGTCGTGCTGCCACAAGTGTTACTCCAAGAGATTTTGCAGTATATTCATATTTGCGCCCTACACTCTTTGGAATCTCTCTCTCTAGATTGTTATTACTTTTTCTCTACCACTTCACCTCAAGGTTCCTTTTGTTGTCTGATGCGAAATAACCAGTTGCCTGTACAAACACTTTGAGATCTCTTTCTCCTAACATCCCACTATCAACATTGTGTAAGCATATGATTTCCCATTATAGTATCTTAGAAAATGATATGCAGGATTTTGATGCGTAAGACATCATGGACTTCTTTGGTTGGTGTGCTGCATAGATTACCATAATGTTCTTGAACTAAAATCTTTTATTTTGTTTTGATAGATTCATTCATGTTTCTTGTTTTATCTTTTTCGCTTTGCATAGAGCAATCAATTAGGGCAATAATTCCTCTCTCTCTCTCTCTCTCTCTCTCCCTCCGTAGAAGTAACAAGTTTGATTTTTAGCCATCTTAAATGGTGTGATCATAGAGGATTGACCCATATTCTACTTGTTATGTGTTTATCCCCTATAGCATTGATCTATTAATAATTTAGGATAAATTACACTAACCTCTCTTGAGGTTTATGACAATTACACTGACCTTCCTAAGGTTTCTGAAATTACACTAACATCTCATATTTTACAAAATAATATACAAATACCTGTCTTGTCAATTTTTTTTCTTTCAAAATGACAAAATTGCTCCTTTTATTTATTTATTTATATTTTTTCAATTTTGACCAATTTATTCTAACTTTTTTTTTAAGTTTGCTTAATTTTTTTTTATTTAAAAACAAATTTAAGGTAAATAATTTATTTTTATTTTATATCAAAATAAATTTAAGGTTTTTATCAATATTTATTTGAAAAATAAAAAAAAATGATCAATATTTAAAAAAATTGAAAGAAAAAAAAATGAAAGGGATAGTTTTATCATTCTGAAGAAAAAAATTGACTGGAGGGAGATATTTGTATATTATTTCGTAAAGTAGGAAAGGTTAGCGTAATTTCAGAAATCTCATGTGAAGTCAGTGTAATTGTCATACACCGCAAGGGAGGTTAGTGTAATTTACCCAATAATTTAATATCATTTGATGGCTCAATTAGCCATTCAAACTAGGCTTTGTTTTAGAATGGTTTAACAAGTGGAGGCCTGGCTTTGGTTCATCTCATGGTGCTTTTATTTTTCATGACATTTTCACATGCTTTGTGCCAGGGGATGTGTTCCAAGAGGTGGTAATGTATTTTAGTTTTTCCTTCCGCAGTGAATCAACAACGTTTTATATGCATTGACTTGTCAAAATGGATTTATGTTTAATTTCAGTATTGATATTTGTATTTACCTTATATTTGCAAGCTCCAACTAGTTTAACTTGGCTTCCATCGCCCGTCAAAAAAGAAAGGGAGGGGGAGCTCTCTCTTCCATTCCAGCACCTTTAAAGATATCTTTTGTTGTGTGTGACCAATTTCTCTAAGAGAATTAGTTCTGTCTATTTATTTAATATGCTCAAAGTCAAAATTGGTGTATGAATGATTTTATTGATAATCGGTCTGAATGTGCACAGGTTACTGTTGTGGCATTCAGCGTGGAGTACTGCTAAACTGTTGTTTATGGCACAAATGATGTGAAGAATGCAGGTGATAATTATTTGATAGGCTCGAGGCAAAATAAGCCTAAATTAATTTTGGAATGAGATGTTAAAAGTTTAGATACGAAGATATAAAGAGGATATTCGAACCAAGAATCTTGCATTTGTTTATCAGTTTTTTCTTCCTTTCCCCGTCCATACCCTTATTTTTGAGATTTAGATTTGTCTTAATTCTTAACGCGGTTCTATGATTTGTTACATGAAAGATTTTGATGGTTTTTTGATTTGGCACTTGATTATTTTTTTCAAATATATGCAACTTGTATCTTTTTTTTGTTGTGGTTTCTTCCTTTCAGGATAAGTTACAAAATCCTTGGTGCTTTAAAGATAATATTCTCAAGTAATTTTTTTGGCTTAAAGTTAGTCCTATGTATTAACTAGCCATATCAGTTTTTTTGGGGGGAACTTAGGCTTTAGTTTCAGTTGTTATTTTTCTGTTCTTTTGTATATGGGTTCCCTTCCCCGGCCATGTCATTAGCAAATTTGTTATCAATGATATTGATGCAAACCCCATCAAGATATTGTGCACACTAATGCTCGGACTCTTGACGGGGAGGGTTCAAGGCCCCTTAAGAGATAAAAGTGTGTGAAGTAAAGTGTGTTACCTATTAAAAAAGAAAGAAGAAAAGAGTTCAGACGCTTAACAGAGAGAGAGGGGAGCTTTTTTCTCTTTATTTATTTTTGTGTTTTGTTTTGGAACGATGAACTTTATAGTAATTAAAGGAAGATAGTGGCTCATAGAAACTGGTATATAGATTTACCATATGCTATATGCTTTACCAGATTTCTTCATCAATATCTTTTGTTCATTTTATATTCTTAATTCTATTTATTAAAAAAAAATTACTAGTGTCATCATTATACAACCATTCAAGTTTGAAAATAAGAGAGGGAGGGAGGGGGGGGGGTGTATTAGATTATTCAGAGTCAGTGTAAAGTTTTGTTAAGATTACTTATTAACGTGAATCTCAAAATTAAGAAAATACTTAAATAATTAGGATAAAATTTTATTTAATTGAGTAGTTTAAGTAGGAAAACAAGTTCCAACTGTCAACTCACCATGTGAAAGTGAACCACATTTTTCAAACAAATAGATGGCCGACCTGTTGGTGCATAAGATGTCCCTATAAACAGGACGCATTAGGCCATGTATTTATATCATATATATATAATAATAATATGTAATAATTCATATTTTTATTAAGGTTTAATACTTTATGTATTCGAATGAAATTAGTTTTAATGCACTTATTGAAAATTAAATTAGATATTGATAGTGATACGATTTAATATAAAAATATAAAAAATGTCATATAATTGAATTAAATAATTCAGGTTGGCCTAAATTAAAATATAAATAAATATGTGGTACTAATATAATAATGAAAAGTTTAATTTATTATAATACATGACTATAACAAACCCTAGCTTCGATTTTACGTATCTCAAATTTTATAGAGAGAGAGAGAGAGAGAGAGAGAGAGAGAGAGAGAGAGAGAGAGAGAGAGAGAGAGAGACTATACTATGGAGAATTAAAGAAATTTAATTTTGGAAAAAGGCATTAATGGAGGTAAGTTTATGATTTTATCTAATTAATATGACTATTTTATTGTTGTGATGTATAAGAAAATTTATGAATTAATTATTAATTTTTAAAATTATAATTTCTCATAATAAAAGGGATCATAGAACAATCAAGTTAGGGTTTGATTTTGAGTATGAATTTGATGGTCTTTGAATGACTTGGAAACTTAGTTATATTACCCATGAAATAAGATTTAATTTGATATATAATGTGCCTAATATGGGGATGCATTTAAAGAGATATAAATGATCAAAGTTTTGAAAGAAAATATTGTAACCCTAAGCTTTGGGTTGAGTTTTATTTCAAGTTTGAAAGACTTAATCTATTTAAACCGTATGGTTGGATAGGTCTCGAAAAAATGATCAAAATTCATATATAACTTGTAGTATTTGGATAAGAATTGAGACAGAAATTTTAGGTCGAAATTTGAAAGAAAAACAAAAATGGTTGATTGCTTTAATTGCAGAATTTATGTGTTAAAGTTGGAGAAGATGACCACTTTTTGCACAAGCCCACTCTCGGACCAAGGTAAGTCGAAAAAGTGTGATTCACCCCCTAATCTTAATTGGATAAAATAAGAGTCTAAATTATAGTACTTGACGATCCCAACCAAGTGGTTCAGGTCCTAAACTCAAAACTTAATTATATAAATTATTATTAATTTTTAATTGATAAAATCTTACTACTTTATGAAAAAATAGTAAACGAATTTCGAAAGTTATAAAACTTGGTAGGAAAATCGTATTTGATATTATGAAACTATTGGTACAGGAGGAGAGGCTCAAAGTAATACGAATTGAGATTTTACTAAATTTATTGGTTTCCTAATAATTTAAATGTGTAATTAGGTGACTTAAATTATGATTGTTATTTATAAGTAAATTTGAGTTATTAGAAGTGTTCTCGGATTAAAGATAAGACCTTTGGATAATTGGAGAACCATATTAGTTGCATGTTTGATCATATGTTGTGAATTAAGCTTAATTGAGTAATTTTGATAGAATTCGAGAAAAATAGAAATTAATATTTAAAAATTACATAAAAATCGTGGAACGCTATAAGGTCATCGTAGAGGTATTTTAAAGATACTTAGGTTTAATAAGTACGTGTGAAACTATATTAATTAGGGTATGTATAGTTAAATCAAGTTTGACAAATCAAACTAATTGATTAAATATGTTATTATGAACTATTTTAGGATTCAAATAAATTTGTAAATGACACTTTTGAAATGCACTATGTGATTTAAGAACTTTACTTCGAGGTAAGGAAATATACATGATATATTCAATTTTTGAATAAATACCTAATAAATGTTTTCTTGCTTCTATTCTTATGAAAATTGTTTATGCAAGTATATGATTTCAAATGGTTTTTAGTTCAAAAATATGTATTACAATATTCTGATTGCTTCATTATTGTTACTCGGGTTAAGCAAAATTGATTGTTTGTGAAATGTGTTCTTTGCTCATTGATAAATCCGTTCATGAAAATTATTCCGTTTATTAAAATAAATTGTTTTATCGATATGATCATTATCAGATATTTGAATTATTTTAGTGTGGGTGTGAGTTCTGGTTGGTGTCTGTTTTGTGTCAATAGTGATTTACTATTATTGGGAATTTGTTTGTGCCGGCAGAATATTGTCAGAGTCTGACCCATGTAAACAGGGGTACAAATACTGTTGACTTCCAGTACTGGAGATGTCTGCAAGTCCTACTATGATTGGGCACCATATGTGATTGTTGTGCCAACCAGAGTAAATGCTTATGCAAATTTAAAAATATTATTTGTTACCACACCATTTGTTAATGATTTCTAAACTAAAAAATGATATCAGTTTTCGTATTGTGAATATTGAAATGCTTTCAAGTGATATGAAACGTTGTGAAATGCTTCGATTTGTCAGTAACTGTATTCTAAATTAATTGTGCTATTCATTTGACCTATTCTGGTGTATATTATGCTGTGCTACCTTATTGAGCTCTTTGAACTTATTCCAATATTTTTCTCCATAGATGGATAAAGATCAACTGTGATATCTTTTAGTACAAGGTGCAGTGCAACAGATAACAATTAGAGATCAATGTAGTTTGATAACTTCAAAACTTGTAGTAATTTTATTTTATGAGTTTTTTTTTTTTTATCATTTGAGCTTTTAGAAACAGATTATTTATTACTTATTTATGGATAGTAAATAGTTAATTAATTTTTTTAAATTTTAAAAATAATATAATTTACTTATTAGTATGTAAAAGAATTGAAGATAATTTTTATTACAAATTTATTAATTTAAATGATTTAATTTTTGATTTTGGGACATAACATAATATGTAATTCATGTGATATACATTTCAATATACTTTCTTAATTTTTAAAAATAGATCATAATAAAGAGAAATGACATCACATATTTGCAGACAAAGTCCAAACCAGTGTTTTGACAATTCCAACTTTGAAAATTATAAAAAAAGAAGGGGCTAATTTTGTCTGATTAGATTAGGGTTACTTCGTAATATTTTCAGCAGTAGACTAAATTATTGTCAGTGGGATTACGGAATACAAGGGTCATAAAAAATACTAAATTAAAGAAAAGGTGTGTTGGATAACTGAAAGAAAATAATACTAAATTAAAATTATTCTCCCATATATTATTATTATTGGTTTAGTGTCCTGCGGTTCATTTGGACAAACAAGAGATAAAAGGAAAAGGAGGAGGAATATTAGTTATAAAGAAAATGAGATGAGAAAAGAAGATGAATAAATTATATTATTTTTTTTTTTTGAGATTTTTGATAATTATATTAATTTTTTTTAAAGATTCTTGAGATTACACTAATTTTTCATATTTTATTTGACAATATATAAATACCTTCCTTAAGTTATTTTTTTTTTCAAAATGATAAAATTGTCTATGTTATTTATTTATTTTTTATATTTTTTTAATTTTGACTAATTTTTTCTAATATTTTTTTTTTTAAAAATAAAGTTAAGATAAATAACTTATGTTTATTTTATATAAAAATAAATTTAAGATTTTTATTAATATTTATTTAAAAAATGAAAAAAATGGTCAAAATTATAAAAATTAAAAAAAAATTAAAAGGGTATTTTTGTTATTTTGAAGAAAAATTAACTGAAGGAGGTACCTGTATATTGTCAGGTAAAGCATGTGAGGTCAGTATAATTTCAGAAATTTTAACAGAGGACAGTGTAATTATCAGAAACTTTAGAAAATGTCAGTGTAATTTACCCAAGGAGAATAGTATAATTCCGCTCTCATGTTTAGATAATTAAGGAAAAAAAAAGGAAATAATAGTATAATCCTCTCATTTTATTTTAAAAAGATATAGGAGAGAAATGAAAAGAATGAAATGTTTTATTATATGAGTAGATAAGAAAAAAAATAAGAGTTCATTTCTTTTTAAAATTAAGATAACATGACTACGCGGAGGTATGACTGAACGGTCAGGATAAAATTCTATTGTCAAGTTCGAGTAACTTCTATGCTGATTGTTGACAGTTAAAACTTAAAGAATGAACGTGACTCTTGCAGGAAAAAAAAAAAGAAGAAAAGAATATGAATAATCACTAACTTTATAATCATTTTCTTGTCTTTTTTCACTTTTACAAGAAGAGTAAAATAGAATTTTAATCCCTCTTTTTCCTTTCTTCTCATTTCATATTTTTTAATTTAAAAAAAAAAAAAAAACTTCTTCTCCCATTTTCTTTCCTTTTCTTTGAATCCAGATACAGTGTTTGGAAAAGCAAATAATTGATATGGCGTGCGATAGATGCTTATTATATTTTTAAAATGACGTTTGAAATCATCCTTGTCGGCAATTAATTAATCATGAGAACTCATGTACAACCTCCATTTAAAAAAATAAAAATAAAATTAAAGTCTATTTCTGAAATAGCTGTTTGGGGAGTTGGATGGACCGTCGTGATTGAGTTTCACAGGGTGGTAAAGTCGTTAGGAGGAGTGGATATCAATGTTCCTTTATAATCCTTCACCTTCAATAAATTAATATATTTTTTTTGAAATTTCTTAAAAATATGAACAGCACCCACTCCTATGTGAATTGTGAATTTCAATTTTCAAAACATGTGGGCTGGCTTACCTACTCGCATGGTTGGTGGTTAAGGTGTCCTAATAATTCATTCACATAAAATGCAATTTAATTTATATTTTTTATGACTCCAAGTATTATAGAAAAGATGTGTTGCTGTTGGAAATGGCATTAACGTGGCTAAAAAATGGTTATTAGTTTTTGGATAAATCATATTGACATTTTTTTAGGTTTATGATAATTATACTGATTTTTTTTATGATGTTTCTGAAATTATACTGATCTCTCTCCTATCAATTTTTTTCTAAATGACGAAATTATCATTTTTATTTATTTATTTGTTTTTGTATTTTTTTCAATTTTGATTAATTTATTCTAATTTTTTAAAAATTTTTAATTTAAAAACAAATTTAAGGTAAATAACTTATTTTTATTTTATATAAAAACAAATTTAAGGTTTTCATCAATATTTATTTGAAAAATGAAAAAAAGAATTGGTCAAGATTTAAAAAATTGAAAAAAAAAAATATAAAAATGGTAGTTTTGTCATTTTGAAGAAAAAATTTGACTGAAGAGAAATATTTGTATAGTATTTTGTAAAATAGTAAAAGTTAGTGTAATGTTAAAAATCTCAGAAAATGTCAGTATAATTGTCATAAACCTCAGAGGTGATCAATATAATTTATGATATTTTTTTTTCAATATTATTGCCCTTTCTAATCTCCTATATATATATATATATTTCTAGATTGAGAAATTATGGTATAATCTAGACTATTGGTTCGATCAATCATGAGTTTTTAGAAGAAATTAAATAATAATAAAAATAATTGGTATTATCTACTTATTGAAAATTGAGGTATGATCATGGTTGGAATTTGAGTATGCTCATAAAAGTTATTGATGAGGCCAATTAAGGTCTAGGAGATTAATTGTCCCCTTTTAAATTTTTTTATTGCAATGTTACCTAGGTTTTCAGTTTTTTATGATTATATTCTTTTATTTTATATCTTTATTTTCTTGAAGTTTCAAACTTATTAAAATTCTTTATTAAATTTCTGGTCTGAACTTATTAAAATTCTTTATTTTAATATAACATTTTGAAGAGTATAGTTAAGAGGGTGGCTATTCTTGCCCTCACTACATAATTTGTTCCGAAGTACTTAAAAGAAAATTGATGAGTTGTTGACTATCACCCTAATTATTTGGGACATAGAATGTGTGTTGTATGTGTGTGTGTGTGTATATCTATATATATATATATATATTTGCAGTAGACCATTTCGTAATTATTTTATTCATTTGTTGAATGTCTCTGCAATTTGGAAGTCAACTGAAATTATAAAGCTTAGAATCGTGTAGTCCAGATACCACAGGAAAGGCATGGTCTTATGTAATCAGGTTCGTGAGGGGGCAGATAATTAATGTAATATCTTTTTTTCTAATCTAATCACAGATCTGGGCAGTCAAGATCAACTCTCCCCGTGGTGTAAGAATCACCAAATCTCACTCTCAATTGGACATAGTCATATAATATGAATTCGACAGTTTGACAACTGTTCTGTCATTTGCTATCCCCTAAACTCAATCTTAGAGACAGATATACATAGTGTTAATTTTTAGGTCTACAGGTAAGATACATGCATTGTTTTAAAGAAAGTAATTCATCCCGAATTAAGCAAGAAGAACTACTCTTATCAAGTAAATTTAATCTATCATATATATATATATATATAATCACGTGAATATCATATGATTATTTATATTTAACTAAAAATTTAAGGGTAAATTATAAAAGTTTCTCTTAAGATTTTTGACAATTATATTAATCTCTTTCAAATTTTTTGAAATTACAGTGACTTTTCATACTTTATTTGATAATATACAAATACTCTCATTTAATTAATTTTTTTTTTTTCAAAATGATAAAACTATCCCTTCTATATTTTTTTTGGGTCAATTTTTAAATTTTGCCTTTTTTGTTATTTTTTTATTTTTCAGATAAATATTGATTAAAATCTTAAATTTATTTTTATATAAAATAAAAATAAGTTATTTTACCTTAAATTTATTTTTACATAAAATAAAAAAATATTTTCAAAAAGTTAGAAAAATTAGTCAAAATTAAAAAAAATGTAAAAAATAAAAATAAAAAAGACAGTTTTATCATATATTATCACATAAAGTAAAAAAGATTAATGTAATTTCAAGAACCTTATCGAGAGGTCACTATAATTGTTATATTTTTTTACACAAGTTAGATTATGTTTAAGATACGTATCTAAAATTGATTGTAGTTAGTTGAGGCATGTATGTTGGTTCTATTTATTTTTAATATTAGAACAATGGCTATCTCATGTCAACTGTAAGATTGGTTGGCCAATAGATTGTAAATTGAGAAAGTTGAGTTGAATGACAACACTGCTTCACAAACTGTTGGGCAGTTTGGATCTAAACACATTATAATTTGTTGGAATAGACTTCCCCTTTGACTTTGCATGAATTAATGCACAAGTTTCCTCTCAAAATGCATGCACCCATCACATGCGACATTCTTATTTAGATGCACTGAATGGTTCCCAAAACCATTAATGAATAGTGAATACCCACACACAGGATAAGGCCAGAAATTTAATTCTTAAAGAACTACAAAAATTTAATATTAATTAATAATACTTTTAAAATAAGTAATTAAATTCATTTATATATATCTAAATTTAAAAATTAGATAAGAAGTTCAATAAAAAAAAAAAAAAAAGATTCTTAAAAAGTTTTAGACTATAAAAAATTTTTAAAAGTAAATAAAAGTTTCAATTAGGGGCTAAATTCAAATTAAAAAAAAGATAAAGTGTGAAATATTTTAGACTTAAGAGGCAAAAACATAAATTAAGGAGGATATATTTAAAAAAAAATCCAAATTAAAAATTGAGTTATGGGGGCTTTGGGTGTAATTGCCTCAGGTCATAGGCTAGCCTCCTTCATTCACACACACATATAAAGAGATTATTATATATAATACTACATGCAAATATTATAAATCAAGAATTTTTGGGTTTCAATTCTGATTATATGAAAATTTAGATGTTTCCATGACACAAACTTGGAAAAGCAACCAAAGGATTCCTAGATTTTTACTACCAACTTTCCAAAAACATATGGAATTGCAATATATATTGAATATTCAAAGAACTATTGAATAATTGTTTTTAAAGATTTCTTACAACATTTAGATTAATGAATATTCCAAACCCCTGAGGTTTTTCATATATCTAGGTGAGGATTTCCAACAATTTCAACATCATTTCAATTAGATTTTCCCATCATTTTGATATTTTTAGTCAATTTAATTTATATATAGTACACTCACCATGTTGTTTGGTTATTATTTGAAGTGATTCCATCTGTTAAAGAACACACTTTATGATTCACCATATTGTTAGGTCACAATTCCAAGTTTTCCTATATATCCCATATGATCTCCACTTTTCATGCTTCTATGAAGGAGAACAAGGCCATGCCTCTACAAGTAGAATTCTTGAGTTGTGCCAGACAAAAATTGGAGTCTATGATACAAAAATGAATAGACTCATTGATATTGAAAATCTTGATAGCACTTTACTTAATAACTTAGTTGTTTTGATATATTTCAAAAATATTATTTCTCTTGAAAGAAAAACTTAATTTTTTTTGCATGTCATAAGCAAAAAACTTATATATATTTTTTTCAATTCCTTGTCATAATCACACACACACACACACACACACACACTCTATGTATGAATATGAATTATATTATTATATGTACATAAAACTATATATGTATATACATATATAATTAAGTTTGGAATAAATTATACAAACATTCTTTAAAATTTGACAATTACAAAATTTTTTTTAAAAATTTTTAAAATGACACTGATCTCTCGTATTTTTATTGACACACACTATACAGACTTCCCTTCTACCCTTATTATTTTTTTTAAATGACAAAAATAATTTTTTTTTAATTAAAAAAATTTGTCAAAATTTAAAAAATACAAAATTTTTATCATTTTGAAAAAAGAAAAAAAAAGTCTTTGTAATTTATACGAGATATATTTTTAATCTCTCTCTACCAATTACCAAATCGAACGCTTCTTTGATTAAAAATAATAGTGCAAGAAATTATTAGGTAGTCTACCAATCATAACGTGCCATGTAAGAATACATTTGTATATATAATACTTTTTAATTGGCCAGATTCCTTAACATGGTCAACGTTTGAGGATCACTCGATAATTTCCCTTCGCATGACCGTTACCCTGTGTGAGTTGAATTCGTTGCTGAAAATTGAAATGACTCATCCTCTGGATATTCTTTCTCACGCCCCTCTGTTCACCTTCCCTCCAATGTCACCCTGCCCGAGTTCCCTCACCGTTGCCGGTGGTAACTCGTTTTCCGAAGAGGCCGAGCACAAGCCCAAGTTTATCCATTATGGCAAGCCTATGAAGACCGGAGTTTCTTTCCGCATTTTAGGATTCATCCAGTTGGTGTTGCCCATGCAGTGTTGTCGCTTTCGGCTCTTGGAAATGGAGGTGATAGCACTGTAACCCAGTAGGTAATTTTTTATCAGTGCAGAAGACATGTTTGATGTTTTACCACATGTTTGATGTTTTACCTCAGTGACGTCGCTTGGTTTACTTTGATTGCTTATTTGGAGCAGTGGATTGTATATTATACGAGTGGTGATTATTTATTGGAACCAATTTGTTAAATGAGAACAATACATATATAAACACATCCTTATGTAAGATTGGCCCTGAAATCTATATACTATATCATTATCTGATTTTAACACCAAATATAAACACGGCTCTACTTGGGCCACCAATCAGTGTCAAGTTGGTGTAGAGAGAGAGAGAGAGAGTTTTGGCGGTCAACGATGAAATGCAGAAGCTGAGGCGGAGAAAAGAAATGGAGAAAGCCAGAGTAGACCAATTCCACCCTCACCCTCACCATTACCCTTCCCATCCAACCCATTTCTGTTCTTCCTTTCATCTACACTCTATATGGGTTCCTTGTTATTCTTTCTGACTGTCGTCTTTTCTTGTGCTCTTTTATCTGGTTTATCTTCATCAGAGTTCGTATATCCTAACTTCACTGCTTCAAATTTCCAATTCATTGACAGCACCGGCAGTTTCTTATTCTCCCGCAATGGAACATTCAAAGCTTCCATGTTCAATCCAGGCGCACAACAAACCAACTTTTACTTGTGCGTCATCCATGTGGCATCCAACACGATCACCTGGTCTGCGAATCACGATGCACCCGTTTCGAATTCAGGGAAGATGAGTCTGACTGCGAGTGGCATTAATATCACTGATCAAGATGGCAATTTCAAATGGTCTACTCCGCCATTACAGTCATTGGTATCTGCACTACAACTGACTGAGACTGGTAATCTTGTCTTGCTTGATCAATTTAATAGGACTCTTTGGGAGAGCTTTCATTATCCAACGAATACACTCGTGATAGGACAACACTTGGTTGCTGGGAGATTTCTGTCCAGCACTGTATCAAATTATGACTTGTCAACTGGTGATTACATGCTTGCAATCACTGCCTCTGATGTTATACTGCAGTGGCAGGGACTTACATATTGGAAATTATCCATGGATACCAAGGCTTATGCAAACTCAAATTATGTAGTGGAGTACATGGCAATAAACCAAACAGGTCTTTATTTACTTGGTCACAATGGATCTGTAGTTGTAATTCAAGTGAACTTGTCTCAATCTGACTTTCGAATTGCCAAGTTGGATGATTCTGGCCAGTTCATTGTCAGTAGCTTTTCTGGTACTGACTGGAAGCAGGAATTCGTGGGGCCGGTTGATAAATGCCGAATTCCATACTTCTGCGGAAGGATTGGATTGTGCACCAGAGGTTCTGCATCAGATACTCCAGTGTGTTCGTGCCCATTTAACTTCCATGTTAATTCACAGAATACGATCAGTTGTGTGCCTAATGATGTTTCTTTCTCATTGCCAGTTGCTTGTAATTCAACCAGTAACAGCAATCAATTGAATTCTTCTCTGGTGTCATATTTGAGGCTTGGCTATGGTATTGACTACTTTGCTAATGATTTTGTGTTACCTGTTAAGTATGGTGTAAATTTGTCCATCTGTCAAGAGATTTGCTCAGATGAATGCTCTTGCTTGGGAATATTCTATGAAAACTCATCTGGTTCTTGTTATGTGCTTGAAACTGTGTTGGGATCAGTTATGGCGAGCGGCAGTGATGATGATCGGTTGGGCTTTATTAAAGTTCTAGCTTCTCCAACAAATCTTGGTGGTCAAACACTAGAATTTCCAATAGTTGCTTTGGTGCTCTTACCTTTCACTGGGATTTTCCTGTTAGTCACGTTGGGATTCTTCTGGTGGAGAAGATCTAGACTCTCCAAGACTGCAGAGGGAAAATCTGACCACGCGACCTCTCCTTCTTCAGGGGACTTGGATGCCTTCTCCATCCCAGGATTACCTATAAGATTTGACTATAATGAGCTTGAGTTAGCAACTGATAATTTTAAGACTCATATTGGTTCAGGTGGGTTTGGTGCTGTATATAAGGGTACACTCCGTGATAAAACTTTGGTTGCAGTAAAGAAGATTACTAATTTAGGTGTTCAAGGGAAGAAGGATTTCTACACTGAGATCGCAATCATTGGAAATATTCACCATGTCAATTTGGTCAAGTTGAGAGGATTTTGTGCTCAAGGGAGAGAAAGACTTTTGGTTTATGAATATATGAATCGTGGCTCATTGGACCGCACCCTCTTTGGTAATGGACCAGTCTTAGAATGGCAAGAAAGGCTTGACATAGCACTTGGAACAGCACGGGGGCTTGCATACTTGCACAGCGGGTGTGAACAAAAGATCATCCATTGTGATGTTAAGCCAGAGAACATTCTCCTGCATGATAATTTCCTGGCAAAAATCTCTGATTTTGGTCTTTCGAAGCTGCTGAGACCTGAACAGTCCAGTCTATTTACAACAATGAGAGGCACTCGTGGCTATCTTGCTCCTGAATGGCTTACTAGTTCTGCCATCTCAGACAAGACTGATGTTTATAGTTTTGGAATGGTACTGCTTGAAATTGTGAGCGGAAGGAAGAACTGCTCGTTACGAATGCAAAGCCATAGCATTGATGATGATAGCAGTGCTGGTGGCCACTCATCATCTTCATCAGGAGTAGGACCTGGCTATTTCCCCCTATTTGCATTGGAGATGCATGAACAAGGAAGGTACTTGGAACTTGCTGACCCAAGGCTAGAGGGACGGGCGAGTAGTGAAGAAGTGAAGAAGTTGGTGCGTGTGGCTTTGTGTTGTGTTCATGAGGAGCCGACACTGAGGCCGAATATGGTTACTGTTGTTGGCATGTTGGAAGGAGAGATCCCTTCAAGTCAGCCAAGAATGGAATCTTTAAACTTTTTGCGCTTTTACGGGCGTCGGTTTGCTGAGGCTTCCATGATAGAAGAGAACCATAGTGAGAAGGATGTTATGTTGTATCCACAAGCAAATGCTTCTCTTACAAGCACAAAGAGTGGCCCACCTGCATCTTTCTCTTATATTTCTTCGCAGCAGATCTCAGGGCCGAGATAGTGTTCAATGCTCAGGTTCTTATAGCCAGTCTATAGTATTTTTGTTTAAAAGAATGGATGGCCATGAAACTGAAGGAATTCTGAATTCCATTTGACAATTGGATTCTCTCTCAATGGGAGTTTTAATAGATGATTTTTACATCTTGTCATAGAGTATATTGTCTTGGTTCATGTGGTTTGTGTAAAGTGTTTATTCTGAGTTAAATGATTAGACATGAATGCATGTTGTTTAGAGTTTCGTCCTGCTTTTAATCATTTTTATTATCTCAATTTCATTGTCTTATTCTCATATCTCTTCACAGCAGTCTCTAGCATAAGTTGGTGCTGAAATGGTCTGTTGAATGTTTGCTGCGACTGGGTGGTCATAGAATATCTTTTATTTAGAATTTCCATTTCACGAATGTGTTCCCTGTTCTTAATTCTATTATGTGATCTCTTTGCAAGACCATTTTAGTGACCTCTTTCTTAGTTGAGTTTATTTTCATGGAAAAATAATTAGATAAATGTTTTAGCATGTTGGAATAATTGGGATAAGGCTTTGTTGAGTTGAGTTGAGTATGTTGGAATCCTACAATTGAACTCTCAAACTCTAATAAATATTTTTTCCCTTGGTGTTTTTGAGATGATTCAGGGGCTTTCAATGTTGATTTGATTTGATTTTTTTGACTTTTGTTAACGTGTGGATTTTTGTTCGTTTGGTGGATCAAATGTTCTAAATTTGGCCAGATTTCATGATCCAAATGCAACACCATCACTTTTGAAATTCATATGTTGGATATCAATTGGTTTGTTTTACCTCAAAGAGGAAAAAGATCAAGTTCTTTTTGTTTTTTGGACGATAAAATATTATGGAAAGGCCCATTTCTTGTTGTAAGACGTAATAATATTGAAGTCAACCAACAAGTTATAGTATGAATTAAATAATGAGGAGGTTCTTTGCTTCTTACCTGATTGTTTATAGTGATTTATGTTGGGCCTTCAGCTTTTATAGACATCAGCACCCTTTGTTTTTTCCTTTTGCTCTTATCAGAATCAGAGAGGAATTCCCTAGAATTGATTCTTACCTATTAAGTATGGATTTCACCAGCACCTTTCTTAAGTGGAAGAATTTCCTAGAATGGCTATACTAAGGTCTGATCTGATGGATCATTGGTATGAAAACTTTGATATTCTTTCTAAAGAAATTGATGGCGTAGGTATAGATCTGCACATCTTAATCTGCAACTAATGTAAAATGTTGATTGGGTAACTTTTCATTTCGAGTATTTAGTGTGCAAGTTTCTACTATTTGACGGTGGATTGGGTGGGAGGTAAAGGGGTGTAAAGTCGTCGTTTTAGGAGAAATCTCTTTGATTCGGACGGATGGATTTGATGGATCTATTGAGTAGACACACTATAAGGGAAGGAAGGGAGGATACAATGATTTGGGAGGGTAACAGGAGCAGGGGATTTGCGGTGAAAACCTTCTATCACTCTTTGCTTGGGAGGAAGGATGAGGAATTCCCTTGGCATTTGATTAGGTCATCTTGCATTCTGAAAAAGTGGCATTTTTTGGTTGAGGAACGTCAGGGGGAAATATTCTCACGCTGAACAATTTGAAGATGAGGGGTTTTCAAATGCCTAGTAGATGTTATATGTGCAAGAAGGAGAAGGAGACGGTAAATCATCTTCTTATCCACTGTAGTGTGGCTCAAGATATGTGGAATTTGGTGTTGACACTTTTTGGTTTCGAATGGGTAATGCCGCCCATTCTTAGAAAGGTCTTTTTGAGTTGGAGGTTGAGTCAGATGAAGAGAGTTTGTGGGTGTTTGGAAAATGGCGCCTCTATGTCTTGTATGGTGCATTTGGAAAGAACGAAATTGAAAGATTTTTTAGGACAAGGAGACCTCTTCTTGGATCCTAAAGGATTCTTTTTTGGCATTTGTGATATTTTTGGTGCAAAGAGGATTATCCTTTGTATTTAAATGCTTTTGTTTTTTGGGATCTTGGCCACCTTGTTTATAATACATATTTACTTTTATCAATCAAAAAACAAGGCCAAGGCTGTACTAATGGTCATATTATAAAGTAACAAATGTGGGAGTTAACATGGATGAAACCATTATATTGAGTGTTCCATTTCTACCTCAAATAGTCTTGAGAGAATGGTAAACAGGCAGGATTGTTGGATATAGAGCTGAAAATGTTTATTCTCCCAATGGGGGAGCCTAGGTTATAATGAATAATATTGAGCTCACTCTTGTATTGAATAACAATCATATTTTTAATATGTTCACAGTTTGAATTTTTGAGTCATGGATTTGAATGATCAGATTTATTTGGGTAAATTATATTGACTTCTCATACTAAATAAAATAATATATAAATACCTCTCTCCAGTCAAATTTTTTTTAAATGACAAAACTACCCTTTTTATATATTTTTTTTCAATTTTTTAAATCTTGACCAATTTTTTTTTTTTTCATTTTTCAAATAAATATTGATAAAAACCTTAAATTTATTTTTATATAAAATAAAAATAATTTATTTACCTTATTTGTTTTTAAATAAAAAAAATTAAAAAATCTTTAAAAAAAGTTAGAATAAATTAGTCAAAATTGAAAAAATACAAAAATAAATAAATTAAAAAGGGTAGTTTCGTCATTTTGAAAAAAAACTGACAAGAATGAGGTATCTGTATATTATTTGATAAAGTAGGGGAGGTCAGTGTAATTTCAGAAATCTCAGGAGAGGTCAGTATAATTGTCATAAACGTCAAGAAATATTAGTGTAATTTATCCGATTTATTTTTTATGATGTCACTTGCTTCTTAAACCATCGATGTTAAGGAAAAATTAGTGAGTTTTAAATTGAGTTGTCTAGTGCAATATGATCTTGCTAATTTCGGCACATGGCAGATATCCTGGGTAGGTTCAATGTAACTTGACAAGAAGATTGTTTCATATGAAGAATGGGAACAGATATATGGTAAGGTTTGGTCAAGAATGTGGTACGTTAATGGTAGATTACATAGATCACATGGTAGGAATATGATAGGGGAGTTCTAACAGCTAGAGTGATATATGGTTCACTAGTAGATGACTAGTAAGACTTGACATTATTAAAATGCTGAAGTTATCTTCTTACTTTTGGAAGTTTGTTATTTTAGAATTTTAATAAATAACAATACTAAGTGTTTCTTGTATGGTGTACACATTACTTGTTATGGGCCCTTCTCGTCATTCATCCCCTCCTAAACTCCTTCATTCTATTAAAATTTTTTTGGGTAAATTATACTGATCTTCTTTGATGTTAGGTGATATTGTACACAATACTCCTACAGTTTAAGAAATTACACAAGCCTCCTTGAGTTTTATGTTCAGTAATAATTTTCTCCTTTTGTTAGTCAATCGTTAATTGACTAAACATAAAGGGCTTACATTAGCTTCAATTTTGTTTAAAAAGACAATTTTACACTCGTACAACAAAGTATATTTGCCAAAAAAAAAAAAAACTTTTTCTCTTGTGAGCGCCATCGCCAGAAAATGATAGATTTTTGAAGAATTTGGACCGGCTGTCCCCTTCCCTAAAGGTGGAAAGGATCGCCCTAAGAAATGTAAAGAATGAAAGGAGAAGAGTCGCCAACTTGTTTAAGAAACTTAAACAAGTAACCCGTTACAACCATAAAAAGGAATACATCATACAATGGACAAGAAATGAAAGATTACATTGCTTCTGCCTTAGTTATAATCTAAACCCCTTGACATGGGTTAAAGAAAATGTAAAGCATTGAAACTATGAAAATCAAAGAAAGAGATTCTAGGTCCAGGGGCTCAGGTATGGAATGGGAAGGTGTTACGCACTCATTCCGTTCGGTTTGAATGGACAGGCCTCTAATGTTTAGTTGCAAGGCTTTCTTATTGTAACAAACACGGAGAGAAAAAGTAGAATAAAGAGACAATGCAATGATAAATGGAATAAAGAGCAAAAGGAAAGCAAGCTTTAAGTTGACCCATGGCCTGCTTCTACCAATAGTGATAGAAGCTGACGAGTTGTCACCCATTCTTATCAATGATGATAGAAGGTGATGAATCAGGCTAATAGGCATCTATCATCTACTTCTATCAATAGTGATAGAAGGTGGTGAATCACGCCGAATAGAAAAGAAATAAAGGAAAGAAATATGATGTGCATGTAGATGTAAATAAAATAAATGAGAAAGGGGGAAAGGGATTTGACTCCAGTCTAAAGACTTCCTACGTATCCATTTTGAGAATAGAATCAGAGCCACGTAGTTTTCCGGTTCACCCTCTTTTGATAGAAGAAAAAAGAATCAGGCAAGAGAGCGAGTAGGGTTTAAGGTATGTACCTTGTTTGTTGCGGTGGATCAGACAACATTTCGGCTTGGATTTTTTTGATTCTAAATCGTCACATAAGCAGAGTTCTGGCTTGCACTTCTTGATTCGGGACTGTCACTTGGGCAAAGTTCCGGCCTTGAGTGGGACAAGACTTGAGAACTTAGAGAGAGGGGGAGGAATCTCTAGGACTAATGCAACAACATTTAGTTACCAATTTCTAGGTCCCTTGAAATGGTGGCCAAAGGGGTCTATTTATAGGCAAAATGTGGAGATTTGATCAATCTACCTATAATGAGGCTCATAAATGAAGAGCTAGGATCATGTCTTGAATGATAGTTACCATGATTTAATAAATAAAGAAAATCTAGTAATTATCCTAGCTATGAATATCCTAATTAAATGATTTAAAAATAAAAATAAAAATGCAAGAACCAATGAGATTGATGTCTACATGCATAGACTAATGAGACATGAGAAAACTGAGAGTTTATTCCTAAATAAATTCTAAAAATTGGATAATTAAAGAGAAAATTTCTAACCACCCAAATTCTAATATATAATATATATATATATATATATATATATATATATATATATACACCCTAAATGATGTGGACTAATGGGATTATTGTCTACCACTTTGGACCAATGACAATGCACCTAACATGACACATAGACTAACATATGGACCAATGAGAACTTATGCACACCTAATGCAACAATGAAATTTAAGATAAATCCCATTTAAAATATGATAAATCCTAGAATGCAAATGGTAAATCCTAAACATAAAATGATAATTATCATTCAAGGTTACCAAATTACCTTAATTTGGTGGAGAATTTCTAAGTTGCCTCCCTATGGCATGGGAAATGACCAAATTATCCCTTCAAGGCATGGAAAAGTGCCTAATTTGTCTCTAAATGACTGAAATTACCACACTATCTTGAAAGGGATAAAATGACATGAAAATTACAAAAATGTCCTTAGGGCATAAGAAGATACCCAAATTGTCACTAAAAGGTTGAAATTACCATATTACCCCCAAAGGGGTAAAATGATATAGAAATTACAAAAATGCCCTTCAAGTGACTGAAGTGATCTACTAAGGGTAGGATTGTACCAAAATTACCAAAATGCCTACAAAAGAAAAAATGATGCCAAAATTACCAAAATACCCTTAGTTAGTGGGAAACCTTTAGAATTTACCAAAATACCCCTAAAGGGTAGGGAAACACTAGGAATTATCAAGATTGCCCTTGAGGACCAAAAGGTGTGTGAAATTACTAGAATGCCCTTGAGGGTAAAGAATTTATGAAATGACCAAAAACCCTAGGGACCAAATTGTGTGTGAAATTACTAAAACACCCCTAGGTGGGAAATATTGTAGTAATTTCCTAGAAATGGTCCTTAATCAAGGGAGTTATCGAAATATGCTACAGAAATGATCGAAACACCCTCGAAAATTACAAAATTACAGTTTTACCCTCATACAATCATGGGTCATAAAATGAGATGTCTACATCTTCTTACACTCTCATCTCTCATTTAAAATGCAACTCCATTAGTACCAGTAATAAGACCGTCGTAAAGCAAACTCCTTAGGATTCAAAAGTTAAAAATAATCCAACCACCAAAGTAATGATTAAATGAAGAAAAAGGAGATGTATATAGATAGTACATACTGAAATATGTATAATGATATATCTATATACAATGATATATAAATTGTAATATATATATATAGTGATATATATATATATATGTATTAAAACAAAAAAAGATATATCTATTACTATATAATAACTAATAAGTGAGAGTTGTTCGTCATAAGAAAATGATGTTTTTACCCCTCGATTCCATAGTAACAAAACAGAGTTTTTACGAGTAACAAATGGGTCCCACAAAAATATTCTCGATTTTGGTCAAAAGCAGGTTCCATTACTTTTAGCTAGGGCCGGGTGCAACTTGGAAGGCTAACTTGTGCCCAACCCAAAAATTTTAGGGCTTGGACAATTTATTTTATAATTCGGGACAGACTTTGGTAAAAAAAACATATGCCTGACTTCAATTCGGGTTGGGGTTGGGTAAGGGCCTTGGGAACCCAAGCCCAACTCGTACTCGACCTTATATTATGATAGGAACAAGACTTCTATATATACATTCAACAAGCCTCATACATACATACATACATACATACATACATATATATATATATATATAAGGAACAAATATGAATGCATTTTGATTGCATGTTATCATTCTTGAAAAGGTGGGATGATAGTACACTGAAAGTTAGTATTATTTTTTTTAATTTATATGTATATATATATATATATATATTTTATCTTTCTCTAATCTTTTCCCAAACTTGAGAGATGTGCATCATTTTGCACTAGTAGTTTTTTTGATTGTATATAGGCTTACCAATTTAAAATGAAAATTAATTTTCTATGAAACATGGTCAGGTCCAGTTTCTAACATATTTTAGTTCAGGTCAAGCTTGGGTTAACTTTTTCAGGTTCAAGGTCAGGCTCACTGTCTCTACACTTGGGTTTGATTTGGACATGCCTCAATACGAGCCCGGCCAGTTCGAGTTATACCCCTATTTTTAGTTCATTGCTCTAAGACATTGCATTGATAGTAAGATCTTGTTAAGAAGAGTGCGTTTATAAGCAGTTAGCTTTAGCAGTTTAGTTCATCTAACGATTTGGGACAAAGGAAAATGGTGAAAGCGCCTTTATAAGCACATGGCTCTTGCATTTTATTTCATCTCTTTGACGTGGGATGACAATTATATAGTTATTTTAACTAAAGCATTATTTTTTCTTGAAAAAGAAATGATGAAGATTTATTATATAGTAAAAGAGCATCTTGGCAACAAATTCACATGAGAAATAAGTGAAATCATGGACACATCATCTAAATTATTTTTAAATTATTAATTTGAGCATTATTATAAGCATAAAAATTTGACAATATTTTAAATTATTTTCACCTCAACCAATAATAAATGGATTTCAGTGTCATTCCCACGCATTCGCGTAGGTAACAACCTATTATGTATATGTATTATTAATTTCTTGCAAATCCATTGTGTGAAGTCGGGTAAATTATGATTCGGATTGCTCCGATCATATGACCCCTAATTGGGACTGGTTCGCCACTTATGATGCAATCAATGGTGGTTCAATCTTAATGGGCAACATAGCCTGTAAAACAATTGGGATAGTTACAGTTCAAATTCGACTACATGACGAAATTGTGAGGACTTTGATAGATGTTTGGCATATACCGAACTTGAAGAAAAATCTTATTTCTATCGGCAGTTTGGATTCCAATGGTTGCAAGTTTTCTACTGAAGGTGGAGTTATGAAGGTTTGCAAGGGATCTTTGGTTGTGATGAAAGGTAACAAAGTCAATGGCCTTTACATTCTTCAATGTGTTACAATTACAGGTTTTACAGGTGTTTCATCTTCATTTTTAGTTGATCCATATTCAGATACCACCCGTTTGTGGCATATGCGATTGGGTCACATGAGTGAAAGGGGTTTGACAATTTTGAGCAAACATGGTTTGTTTTGTGGACAATCTACAAGAAAGCTTGAGTTTTGTGAGCATCGTGTCTTTAGAAAACAGAAAAGGGTGAAGTTCACTACCACGATTCACAAAACCAAGGGTACAGTTGATTATATCCATTCGGACCTATGGGGTCTTGCAACCATCCCATCCTAGGGTGGTGCTTGGTATTTTATGACTTTCTTTTATGATTATTAGAGGAAAGTTTAGGTGTATTTTCTAAAGCATAAGAATGAAGCTTTGCTATATTCAAGTAATGTAAAGTCTTGATTGAGAAGCAAATAGGAAAGTAGGTTAAGCGGCTTAGAATAGACAATGACATAGAATTTTTTGATAGAAAGTTTACCAAGTTTTTTCAGAATGAAAGAATTGTGAGGCACCGCACAGTTTCTGGCATTCCCTAGTAAAATAGTCATAGAACGGATGAATAGAACTCTTATGGGGAGAACTCGTTGCATGCTTTCAAATACTGGGTTGTCTAAGGCATTTTGGGTTGAGATTGTCAACACAGCTTACTATTTGGTGAACCATTTTCCTAATACTGCTATTGAAACTAAAACTCTTGATGAGGTATGGTCTGCTACTCTTGTTGATTATTCAAATTTGAAAGTATTTGGTTGTCCTGCTTAGTATCATGTGAATGACGATATGCTTGATCTTAGGGCCAAAAAGTGCATATTTATTGGATATGTACAAGGGGTTAAAGGATACATATTTTGGTGTACTAATCCTAAGTCACCCAAGTTAGTTATCAGTAGGGATGTTACTTTTGATGAATCTGCTGTGTTTCGCCCGAGAAAGGAGCTTAGTGATATTTTAGGGAATAAGTAGGGTTATAGCAAGGAGGTGGAGTTATAGGTTGGAGCTTTAAAGAGAATGCAAGAGGGCACACAACCCATTGTTTTTATATAGAGTTCTCCCTCAGACTCTAGTGTAGAAGAAGAACAACAATATAACATTGTGACTGGTAGAGAAATAAGACATATTAGGCCACCTCAGAGATTTAGGTATGTAAATTTGGTAGCGTATGTACTTACCATGGCAGAAGATATTACAGTACAAGAGCCTTTTAGCTATTTAGAAGTTGTCACAGGAAGTGAGTCTGCACAATAGATTGTGGCATTGAATGAAGAGGTTGAATCTCTTCACAAGAACTAAATATGGGATTTGGTGAAATTACCTAAGGGCTTGAAGACTGTTGGTTGCAAATGAGTATTCAAGAAAAAAAAAGGCATCATAGGGGTTGAAGATGCTAGATGCAAGGTATGCTTGGTTGCAAAGGGCTATAGTCAGAGAGAAGGTGTGGACTTCAATTAAGTTTTCTCACCCGTTGTGAAGCATAGCTCTATTCGAGTGTTACTTGCTTTGTTTGACTTAGAGCTTGAGCAGCTTGATGTTAAGACCACGTTCTTATATGGCGAGCTTGAAGAGACTATCTATATGAAACAATCAAAGGGTTTTGTTATGTAAGGTAAAGAAAATCATGTTTGTAGGTTGAAAAAGTCATTTTTCGACTTAAAGCAGTCTCTAAGGCAGTGGTATAAGCGGTTTGACACCTTTATGGTGTGGGCAATGGTTACTCGAGGAGTAAATTTGATAGTTGCGTGTATCATAGACTGTTGTCAAATGGTTCTTTTGTTTACTTGTTACTCTATGTAGATGACATGCTTATAGCTGCCAAAAATATGTCGAAGATTAATAGTTTGAAGTCCCAGCTGAGTAATGAGTTTGAGATGAAAGATTTGGGTACTACAAAGAAGATTTTGGGTATGAAGATGCACATGGACAAGAAAGTTGAAAAATTGTACTTGTCATAACAAAAGTACATAGAGAAGGTGCTTAGACGTCTTGCTATGCAGAGTTCCAAATCAGTGAGTACTCCACTTGCCTCTCATTTTATGCTTTCTATAGCATTGTCTCCTCAAAGTGAGGATGATGAACAATATATGTTGAGTGTTCCGTATTTTAATGCAGTTGGTAGTATCATGTATGTCATGCCCCGGATTTTCATAAACCCGAGGTGTGAATGAGCATAATAAAATAAAAGCATTAAATTAATATATTTATTTTTAATTAGATTTTACTAGTTAATCTCCAACATCATGTCTTATAATGGCTTAAAGTGTAGGCTAAACATAGCCTAGGTGCTTTCATAACCCAACTTCAATAGGGTGACCAAGCATGGTCCAAGTGGTCGCTTAGCATAGCCTAAAATGATGACAAAGTATGGTCAAGGTTGGTGGCCAATATGGCCTAAGTAAAGGCCAAATATTTCCCTAAGTAGTGACCAAACATGGTTCCAAAGGGTGGCCAAACATGGCCCAAAAGGGTGGCCAAACATGGTCTAAGGATTGGCCAAAAGTGGCCTAAAAGGGGTTCCAAAAGGTGGTGTCAAACATAGGAGAGAATGGTCTTAAAATGGCCTTGGAAGGCAAGTCATGGCATGCCCATGACATGCCCTAAGCAGCAGGTGGGTGCGAGCAAGGTAGCAGGTGCGCCCAGTGGGGGTGGCCAAGCGCGCAGGCGCGTGCGCGGAGGGGCAGTTAGGGGCACAGGCGCACACACGTGCGTGTGGGTTACGGCAGGGAGCGCACACGCGTGCAGCATAAGGCAGGGCGCACGACACGGCATGGGGGCGTGGGTTGGCTGGCTGTTGTTCCTGTAGCTATAGTGTAATTGCTGCAACCTATTCTCTTCTTTTTCTGAATTTTTTCTCAAACTGCTGCAAGCTAATTTTTCTAATTTTTAACCTACTTCCTCAAGGTTTTTAAACCTCACTTTTTGACACTTTTCCTATTTATATATGGGCATTTTACACACCCAACAATTCTTTTTAATTCACCAAATTTTGACATGGTCTCTTTTGTTTTCTAAGCATTTTTCACCTATTATTTTATAGCATAATCCACCACTCTTAAACTAACCACCAAACTACATCATCTTACTCAACTAAACCATTCATACACAATTTAAACAACAAAGCCATTCGTACATAATTTAAAACATACATCCACCATATATATATATATATTTGAAGCTTAAGTGTCATGAGCTCCATGCTCACTACAAATTTAGGGCATTGCCTATTGTTTCAATGCTATACAAAATTTTACAAGTTAATACATATGTCCTAGGGCTTATGCCCTCATACAACCAAAAATATGCCCCAAGGGCCAAATGTTCTTCAAGGTCCACTTCCCCCTCCATGCTTCAAGAATTCATCAAGTCTCATGTGCCGAGAGTCTCATCTGTAATATGTAATCCCATATAGAGTAAGCACGACGGCTTGTATGACATAATGCTAATACAAAGAATAAAGATAAGGCGTGACTTGTGCAAAGTGAGCATTTATAAGCTATATACTTTCCAATTCATCAATGCAATGCAATGACAATATGCATGACACACACATCTAACTCTATGCCACACCCATGTCTCACTTCACGGTCCTTTCTCGTTGGAACGCAAGTACTAATCGTATGTTTTGCTTCACGGTCCGTCCCCGTTGGAACACGAGTACCATAGCCAATTTTGGGTTTTTCACCACAGGTTCTACACCCTCATAATGCATAGCACCAAAGTGTTCAACACATGCCATGTTTCCAAAGATTCTAATATGCCAAGATGCCTTGATTTTTCTATACAACTTCAATTAGGCATTTATCAAACCCATGAAGTGTGCCTTAAATAATGCATCATACATAAAACAAACTATAGCTTTTAAACCACAAAACTTTGTCTACATGAACATAGCATATAATCCAATCAATCATACATATAATCATATTACATGTTCACAACCTTGCTAAATTCTCAAAGATTACACAAGTACACAAAGTACCAATACATTGAGCAAACCATAACTTTCAAACTACAAGACTTTGTCTACATGAACATAAGCTAGAATGCAATGAATTATACACATATTCATGTTACATGTTCATCACTTTACCAAATTTTCAAAGAATACATAAGTACACAAAGTACCAACCCTAGGTTTTTAAAGCAACTATATGCTAGGTGATTTTCTAACAACAAGTAAGCATGTAGGTCATACAATCAACTTATAAAAACACTACCAAACTTAACTTTATTCTTTACTTAGCAAAATATCATACCTAGAAGGGTTTTTCTTAATCTCAGGGAGTTGTGCTCACTTTGTAGCTGAACCAATCTATAGGATTGTAGCCCTTATGGTGGGGAACAACTTTCTAGAAGGAAGCCATATGAAATTCCAAGGCTAGAGATAAGTTTTGGAAGGTAGAAAGTTGGAAAGCCTAGGTTCTCTTCATCTTTTCTCTCCAAGAACGAGCTGTAGTATTTTGTCAGACCAATTCTGAGAAATTTAACTCTCAAGGGTCATATTTATACTAAAGGGGTCAAGGGATGAAAAGACCCTTTTGCCCTTAATAAGCCGCGGGACCTCGTTACACTACAACCTGTCCAAAAATACCTCAATTTGATATTCTGCTTTAACTAAAGTTCTTAAAACTATTTTAAATGATATTTTTTTAAAAAATTTATTTTCGCTTGTTGGCGGGTGCGGCCGGGTCCACCCAGGCCACTCGGGATGCCCTTTTTGTGCCATTTTTCAAACTACATCGTGTCTAGGCTCAAATTCTCACAGGAGGTGTATTTTAACATTCGAAGCATATTTTCCTTCTATGGTATACTCAAATTATACTTCTAAACATGACTTTTGTCTAAATGATGCATATATAGTGCCCTATCGGTAAATAGTGCATGAATAGTGTCCTATCGGCAAAAACGAAAAAATTATCCTGATTTTTTTAGATCTTTATAATGTATGCTATGATTTGCACACGTCCAGACATTTCAGAGGCAGTCAATGTTGTCAGTTGATATATGGCTCTTATTGCGACAAGGTTCATTGGAGGTAGTGAAATTGATACTTCGGTATTTGAGAGGGACTTCAAATATTGGCTTAGTGTTTGATAGAGCTTGTGGCTTTGGTTCTAGTGATCTTGGTTATGTTGATTCAGATTATGCTATGCTGGTGATCTGGATAAGAGAAGATCTCTGACAGGTTATGTCTTTACACTTGCTAGTTGTGTGATTAGTTGGAAAGCTACTCTACAGTTTACAGTCTAGAGTTGCTTTATCAACAATAGAAGTATAGTACATGGCGAAAACAAAAGCAGTGAATGAGGCAATTTGGTTGAGAGGTTTGGTTAGTGATTTGGGTTTACAACAAGATGTTATTGTTGTATTTTGTAATAGTCAAAGTACAATACATTTGACCAAAAATAAAATTTATTTATCATGAGAGGACCAAACACATAGACATTAATATCATTTTCTTCGAGATGTTATGTTTCAAGGTGACATTATAATCAAGAAGATTGCCACGATATAGAATCCAACAGATCTAATGACTAAACCCATTCCACTACTCAAGTTCAAACACTTTTTAGACTAGATTGGTCTTCGCATCATTTGATTTTATCCTTAGGGATTTTGTAGAGAAGACAACATAAGAAGTTTGCTTGCTCATGGTTTGAGTGAATACAAGCCAAGGTGGAGATTTGTTATTTGTGTCTTACATTCGTGAGCTGACTCGCACCCAAATCTTTTCAAGTGTTTTTGGGGTCTACTGATCGGCATTTGGACCTAGAAAACCCTCTCTTTTGTTGACCAATTGGTATAAGAAGTTTTAGAGCTTTTGGAGAAAGTTGAAAAATAGCCCATCGACACTCGGGTGCCAGAAACCCCTGTCTTTGTGTGTCGATTGGCACCAGGGCCTAGTTTTGCGATTTTTAACTCTTTTTCGTATTTTAGGGTTTGGGAACATAGAGAGCAGGAAGAAGTGTCCTTAGACATTTATGATAGTAGATATTTTATTGTGCTTCGCCCGTGGAGCTGAACCACGTATATTTGGTGTTCTTTTGTTTTTGCTATGTTTGTTTCTTTTCACTTCATTATTTTGTTTCACGTTTCTGTTCCACAACATAAATTGTACCATGATTGCTTTTGGTTGTTTGTTTGGATTTTGAATATTCAAAATTCATATGAATTGAGCTTTGAAAAATTATAGAGGTTAACTTTCACCACCTCAGCGAATACTGGGGTTTAGGATGAATAGTGTTTGGAAAATAAGAGATGATGATGGTGGTGGCTATCATGTATGTGTTTAAGAGAAGAGGGAAACGGGTTGTGCGAGGGGTAAAATTCTCCTTTCAAAAATTTAAAGTTGGTGTCAACCCTTTCTGTTTGGTCAACTAATAGTTAACCAACGGAAGGGGAAAATTGTTATTGAACATAAACCTTAAAGGAAGTAAGTGTAATTTCTCAAAATATGAGGGTAATGTGTGTAATATCACCTAACCTTAGGGGAGGTGAGTGTAATTTACCCTTTTTTATTTATTATTTTGATGATTTATCTTGGGTAAAATGAAAATTAAAGGAAGAAATAAGAGGAAAGTTGGAGGTTAAAGTGCAGGTTGTAAAGCTTAAGAACACTCAAGTGTGACAACTTAGGTGACAGTGGCAGAAATAAGAAGAAATCTTTTGGTTTTTTAGAACAAGCCTTTCAATATGAAAATTACTATTGTGTGTATGCGTTTGCGTATACAAGTTATCATGGCTAGTTTGAGCTTGTTTAAATACCTGATTTCTTGTATAATCCCACATGCAATCTGCGTGTCTTTTTATGATGGGGGTTGAGCATTAAACTTTGCATTTTGGAGTGAAGCTGCAATTGGCCATACTCTCTAACCCAAAGTTTTAGCTTTCTTTTTTATGAAATTTTAGCTGGTCTAATGGAGCTAGCTTACCAGTTTGAAGCCTTCTGTATGGAATTTTTGACTATATTGTTAGTAGTTGATTACAATGGCCTTGTGATCTGTTATTGATTTGGCTCCAGAGGATTTTTGAAGATGAGGATAATGCAGAGGAAAATTTTTAATTCTTGAAAATTCCCATTTCTTTTTAATGAAAGTTCTAGATAAAGAATAATACTCATGTCAGTAATTAATGTCCAAATAATATGGCTGAGGAAATCGAGTAAATGAGTAAAAGATGTCATTTTGAGTATAATTTTAAACTGCTTCTATTTAAACTATGGTAAGTGAAACTGTTTCTATTATTATATGTATAATGGATAAGATGACTTCTTAAGTGGTAAGATAACAATAATATGATCACTCCTTCATTCTTAAGTAATTCTACTTTTATGTCACTTCAAATGAAAGTTACATCAGCCTTGTTAGGCTTTAAATGTATCATTTCGTTTGAATTCATGGAAATAATTTATAATTATAGAATTGATGTTGTTTATCTGATTGTTTGTTACCTCGATGTGAAATTAGTACAACACTGATATGAAAATTCTCATCATTCATCCAATTAATTTAACACTTCCTATTGCAATCTATCCTATTTCTTTCTCCTTCTTAATGCTTTTAGTTCCACATGGCAGCTGGTGAAGAACACATTCTAAAAAAATCAGTGAACATTCTCAAGGAAAATTGTTGAAATTGTGTTGGCTCTAGCATTGCAGAGGACAATTTCAAAATTGTTCTTTTTCATATTGCTCTTTTAGTTGCTAAAGGGGTTGAAGTTCACAAATATCTCTGTTCTTTTGCAAAATTGTATTGAAGAAATTATAAGGAACTTGGTCAGTTTAAAATCCATTCTTTAATGTGTTAAGCTCCATATTAACCATTTGTGAAGAGATCCCAAGTGGTATTAATTGCATTGCAACTTTACAACGATGAGTTAAGACCTAGGATTTAGATACTCCATCCACCTGAACCTCAGTGTACAGAAAAAGAAAAGGAAAGAAAAAAGAAATGAAAAGAAGACCAAAAGAAACTGTGCTAAGAAATGGGCAGAAACATTACATTTCGCATTTGATTGATATGTAATTAGAAACATTCTTCGACTTTTAATTTTTTCCACTTGAGGCTTTGTTTTCTTTTGTTAGGATAATTATCAGTTAAAACTTTAGAACTCAATCAGTATTTTGCTTGAACTCTTCCCTTACATTCAAGTAGTATTTCATGTATTCTATAAGTTATGAGATTCTTGAACTGCTTCTTGTTATTAATAGATAAGCATTTCTATTGGGTTATATGGTTGAATAACTCAAATGTTGGAGAATTTGAATGAAATAATATGGTTATGAAGAAAATGCAAAAGGGATAAAATAAATGCGAGTCTGGGTTGAGCATTGGGCATGTAACCTAGTCGATTTGTTTATTTGCATAATTGGGTTTGCTTTGGCTGAACTGTTGTGGAGCTCAATCTAATTGTCTGCCTAGTTGGGAATGACTTGACGGCAACAGGAGCAACTTTACTAGAGAAATTCATCATTAAATTCTCAAATCTCCCAAGAGAATTACAAAGCTGATGAGCCCAAGGACACTCAAAACACACATTTGTTATATCTTCTTCAACAAGATCTTTTTGACTAAAACTCTAATGGGAACTATTGAACATTTTATCAACTAACTCTACTTGAAAGTATTTGACAAGAACACTGACATGGGTGTCAATGTTTGAAATAGATATGAGGTGTCCAACACATTGATCAAACCAACCATAGAAGTCTTGTTCCTTATAGCCATATTGGTTATGAAATTTCTTCTTTCTATTTGTAATGCTTTAACTTCCCTTTTATTGGAATTATGGACAAGGGATTGAAGAATTTTAAGGAACAGATCATAAATTACATTTTCCAACTTCCTTTTGGGTTGATGTGTTAGATTTTAATGGTTCATATATTCTCTTACCATAATCCAAATAGGCCGAATCTTATGACTAAACCAGAGATGCTTACCTAATAGTGGTTGAAGCCTTTGTGGACTTTCTTTTGATAATAAGATAGAATGCCACTGTTTAGGGTCACATTTTAATTTATTGACCATTTAATTCTTGGCTCAATGATCTACCAGTAGATGAAGGCCCTTTTTATGACATATTGTTAGCTTTTCAATATTACAAGGAACCAAAGGGGGTTTGGCCTCTATCAAAGCCAACAAATGAAAATCAATTGGAAATTGGAATCTTAGAATGTCAAACCCAATCCAGCACAACCTTATGTAACTCATGTTGCACTTGTTAAGTGATGACCTCAAAGTTCAAGATCAAGCTTGACATGCCTGAGTTGATAGCTTGAATCTATTGTAAACCAGTCGAGCTTGATTAACTCACAAACTACTCTGTTCTTGGTTAAATCTTGTTACAAACATTTCAACAATGATCCTCTTGCTATCTACTTAATTTTTTTTTTTTTATTTAAGTAAACATGTTATGTGACAATGTAGTCAAAAGATCACAATAACATAATGATGAAGAGCTTAAAGTAGTGTTAAGTTGCCATTGGTTTTCCTTTTGCCAACTCTTCTATCACTGGATTGTGGGAAGGACTTTGTTTATGGCACTCAATAAATTATTACTCTGACAAGCTGGTTCTTCTTATATCAGTCATTAGTGACAACTTACCATTTTTCCTTCAAATATTCATGCAGATACATATGGCATGGCAATAAATTATCTTGACGTGTCAAGTCTCTCTCTCTCTCTCTCTCTTTTTTTTTTTTTTTTCTGTGGGATCATGGTGTGTTAGGTGTAACAGAAGAGATTTTTATTACAAATATACTGGGGACGTGGTATATATGGCATTGAATTGATATCGAATTTCTATGTTGGGAGTTGGGAAGCGTCCAACCTTTCTCTGTTTGGGGGAGTCTGCATGCTTGCCAGGATTATACCAACACCAGAATTTTGATCGCACTCAAGGAACCTTGCAGGTTTTGTAGCAGCAGGAATTGTTGAATGTCTTGAACTCAATTTTTCTTTGAGATTCCTTGAATTCTTTCCATTGTTCCCAGGATTGTATGTGTGGCCATACCTTGTGCTTGGAGTTGTATAGAGCATTTGTTGGCGTGAGTTGTAAATGAAGAACCGATTGCAGAAATTGTAGGATCAGTTTGAATTTGAAATCCCTTCTTTCAAGGGTCAACCACGATATTAGCTTTAGAAAGTGTACAACCTAATATAGCTTCCTAAACGTTCTTTTGTTCATATATATAATTGTATTCGTTTCTGAAAAGAGACATGAAAAAAAGACTCATTTTTTGACATGGTATCAGAGCAAGATCCTAAGATTTCTGCTACAACCGAACCTTGACCAGAAAAAAACTTAGAACTGATTGGAAACTATGGTGGAACCAACCGATATGGTGCAACACGCTGGACACTCTACCGACTCCATCTTAGAAAATTTGACGACAACAATGACAGAAATCTTGACAAAAAATCAAACCCAAATCCACACACCAAACTACGACTCTTTCGCTGCACAGATCGACATTAAGTTGGATGGCACCAACTATACCTTATGGTCCCAAGTTGTTGAGATGTATATCTCTGGCAAAGACAAATTGGGGTATATCAACGGAGAGTTTCCACAGCCTCAACCGTTAGACCCGACTTTCCAAAAATGAAGAACCAAAAATGCAATTGTAAAGGGGTGGCTGATCAACTCTATGGACCTGCCCTTGATCAATAATTTCATTCCCTTTCCAACTATAAAAATGGTATAGGATTCTATTGCTACGACTTATTTCGATGGAACTGACACCTCCCAAGTGTATGATCTAAAAAGATGAGTGATTAGAATGAGACAAGCCGGAGGGTCCATTGAAAAATATTATAATGACCTTCAAGCAGGCTTGTGGAGGGAAATTGATTTCTGCCATCCTAGCTCGATAGAGTGTACTGTTGATATACATAAATACAATTCAATCCTACAAGAAGATAGAGTCTATATTTTTCTTGATGGATTGGATGATCAGTTGGATAAGATTCGGAGTGATGTGCTACAGTTATGACCTTTCCCTACAGTAGAACAAGCCTATCCTCACGTTTGAAGGGAGGATATTAGGCAAGCGGTGATGATAACAGGCATGGAAACTACACCTGGCGTTGTTATAGCTTCTAAAGGAGTCAAGATGGGGCAACAACAGTCACCTTCCCTCCAAATGTCCAAAAATGGGTCTCCCTCTACGGGTAGTGGAAAGTCGAATACAACCCTCAAGGCTAAGGTACAATCGGAAGGAGGGGGATGTACTTATTGTGGGAACACCCAGAATGGTGGAATGAACTCAAGGCACGAAAACACTGTGAAGCTGCCTCCAATGAATGCTCAGGTCGGGCTGCTTTGGTAACTGCACAAACTCAGTTATCTTTCATTTCAGAAGTAGAACCTTTAAATAATCCGATTACTCTCAATGATCAAGGTAACTGTGGTTACATATTACTTAGTTCTAATCAGAGCGATTATAGTGGATGGATAATTGACTTAGGGTCAATTGACCACATAACATTCAATTCAAATGACTTTATCTAGATCACTCAACCAAGGCGAACTAGTATTGCTAATGCTAATGAGGTCACATATCCAATTACAGGGGTTGGAACTATTGCTTTATCACTCTCACTCTCTTTATCTAATACTTTACTAGTTCCATCTCTATCAAATAAATTGATGTTTGTAAGTCAAGTTACCGAGGAACTAAATTGTGTTGCACTAATCTATCCTACCTTTTGTCTTCTTCAGGATATTCTCACCAAGGAAATCATTGGGCATGGTACAAAGAGGGGGGGGTTGTATTACATGGATGATTTCAATCTTGGTAAAGCTAATAATATGCAACACACGACTAGTGTCAAGGAGAGACAGATTTGGCTATGACATTGTCGTTTGGGGCATCTATCATTTAGTTATATGAAATACTTGTTCCTAGATTTATTTTCTAATTTACATGATTTAGACTTTAAATGTGATACTTGTATTTAAGCCAAAAGTCATCGTGTTCTTTATCTAATAAGCTTGAATAAAAGTGATATTCCTTTTGCTTTAATTCACTTTGATGTTTGGGGACCCTCTCTAATTACCACTTCTTTTGGCCTTCGTTGGTTTGTGACATTGTAGATGATTGCACTCGAATGACTTGGTTGTACTTCTTGAAACATAAAGATGATGTGCTTGGTGTTTTTTGATCTTTTCATGCAATGATTCAGACTCAATTCTTAGCTAAAATCCAGATTCTCTATTCTGACAATGGTGGCGAATATGTAAATCAACAATTCCAAGCTTACTTCGAGATTTATGGCCTTTTCCATGAAACTTCGTGTACTCAAACACCACAACAAAATGGGGTTGCCGAACGGAAGAATAGACATATCTTAGAAACATCCCGTGCTCTATTGATTAGAGTGCATATACTTAATAGGTACTGGGATGATATTGTTGTCACGACAATACATTTATTAAATTGTATGCCTTCGAAAGTATTGAATTTTAAGACCCCACTACAAGTCTTTTCTAACCACGTTTCCTTGCCCACTATTTTGTTAATTCCTCCACGAATCTTTGGATGTGTTGCCTTCGTTCATCTTTATAAAAATCAACGCACTAAGCTTGATCCATGCGCAGTTCGCTGTATTTTTTTAGGGTATGCCACATATAAAAAAAGATATCGTTGCTACAACCCGGCCACCAAGAGCACCCATGTCACTATGGATGTCACTTTCTTAGAATCGAAAACTTTCTTCCCTTCATCGGTATCCAATTCATCTCTTCAAGGGGTGATACGAGATGACGAGTCGAATTGGTGAAATTGGCCAAGATTTGAAGACAATCTAGTACAAATGAGTGAAAAAAATAAGACGGTGGTTAGCGAGGAAAAGAGAGCTGATGCTGATATTATTCAAGGAGCTGAATCTGAATCATTTCAATTTGAAACTGTATTTCCCCTCTCCTTAGTACCCGAAGACCCTTCTCCTAAGAATATTTCTGAGGTAAGCTCTCCCACTACTACACCTTCACTTATTAATGACTTGGATGCTTTTATTGGTTATAATTTACCTTTTAGACATAATCGTGGAAAACCACCGAATCAATACTTTCTAGATTCTGAGGAAAGAAGATCAAGATACCTGATTGCCAATTATGTGTCCACTCAGAGATTATCAGAACCTCTAAGGTGTTTGTGCATAAGTGATCCTCATGCCATGTTCCCAGTGGGATACAAGAAGCCTTAACAAATCCAAAGTGGGTTCAAGCTATAAAAGAAGAAATGGAGGCTCTGTAGAAGAATAAAACATGGGCTCTTGTTTCATTACCAAAAGAAAATAAGACAGTAGGGTGCAAATGGGTTTTCTCCATTAAACACAAGGTAGATGGATCCATCAAACGATACAAGGCAAGGCTTGTAGCAAAAGGATATACACAAATGTATGGCATAGATTATCAAGAAACTTTCTCACCAGTAGCAAAACTGAATACTGTCATAGTCTTGTTGTCTCTTGCAGCAAATTTAGACTGGCCATTGCATCAGTTTGACATAAAGAATGCCTTTCTTCATGGCGCTCTCGAGGAAGAGGTTTACATGGATATTCTACCGGGGTACACTACATCCTCAAAGACTGAGGTTGTGTGTAAGTTACAACGAGCATTGTACGGGCTAAAACAATCCCCCGTGCATGGTTCGATCGATTTAGCTTGGTTATAAGAAAATATGGCTTCCAACAAAGCAACTCCGATTATACTCTATTCTTGAAACACCAACTGGGAAAAGTAATAGCTCTAATAATCTATGTAGATGACATGATTATTATAGGGGATGACATGGAAGAGATCTCTAGACTCCAAGAGCAATTGGCAACCGAATTTGAAATGAAGAATCTTGGAGGATTCAAATATTTTTTGGGAATTGAAGTAGCTAATCAAGACAAGGGATATTTCTTTCTCAAAGGAAAAATGTGCTAGATTTCCTGTCAGAAGTGAGATTACTAGACTGTAAGCCACCTGATACTCTAATTGTTCAAAATCATAAACTTGGAGAGGGTTCAAATCAGGTGTCAACTAATAAAGAAAGGTATCAAAGATTAGTTGGTAAGCTAATCTATATATCTCATATTCGCCTAGATATCGCTTATGCTATAAGCATAGTGAGTCAATTTATGCACTGTCCTAGTGAAGATCATATAGATGTAGTAATTAGGATTCTTCGCTATTTAAAGTCCTCTCCTAGAAAAAAGGGCTTATGTTCTCCAAGAATAATCATCTAAATATTAATGGTTATACAGATGCAGATTGGGGGGAGGGGGAATATTTTTGACAGGAAGTCCACATCAGGCTACTTTACCTTCGTAGGAGGCAATCTGGTTACATGGAGGAGCAAAAAGCAAAAGGTAATGGCATTATCCAGTGCTGAAGCTGAGTTAAGAGGAATGACCAAAGGTCTTTGTGAACTTCTTTGGCTTAAAAGGTTGCTAACCAAGATTGGTTTTGCTCCTAGCTCTGAAATGAACTTGTTCTGTGACAACAAGGCGACTACTGATATTTCTCATAATCCAGTCCAACATGATCGTACTAAACATGTTGAGATGGATCAACATTTCATCAAATAGAATCTCGAACCCAAGATAATTTGATTTCCATTTATTAAATTCGAAGACTAACTCGCAAACATACTTACAAAGGCTTTTACAACTCACTTGACAAGTTGCGCATTAGAGATATGTATGCACCAACTTGAGGGGAGTGTTGGCGTGAGTTGTCAATGAAGAACCGATTGGAGAAATTATAGGATCAATTTGAATTTGAAATCTCTTCTTTCAAGGGTCAACTACGATATTAGTCTTAGAAAGTGTATAGTCTAATATAGCTTCCTAAACTTTCTCTTTGTTCATATATATAATTGTATTCATTCCTGAAAAGAAATATGAAAAAAGACTCCTTTTTTTGACAGCATTAAGTTCATAGGCTTACTTCTAGAAAGTTAACTTCTTACTTGGTTTTGAGGAAAAAAAAATATGGAGTTAGTATTGAAGAAGATGGTGGAAGTTAGCTTTCTTGATATTGATACAACACTTTTGGTTGTGAAACAATCTCTTCATTTATGTATTGATGAGGTAGATTATGTAGATGGATAGTTGCTTTTGGTGATGTCTTCTAGGGAGGTAAGCGAAAGTTTCCTTCCCTTGTCTTGTCTTAAAAATTAGTATTATATCATCATGCATTTGTACAACTTGCGTGTGTGTGTTTGTGCATATATATATAGTGAATTTAACTTGACAAGTGACTGGATCAATGGATCATTGGTTCAACAATCAAGTCAATTAGTTGGACCATGACTTTATTTGATGAAATATATACATAATACATAAGTTAAAAAAACGAAGAGAAAATTAAATACAATTTTGATATTACTTCATACTATTAGTATCAATATGAAATATTCAAAAGAATATAGGCTTAAAAGAGAGTCAATACATGTGTCTAAGGATTAAAAGAAATTCACTTTCTTCTTTTGGGTCTTGTCCTACTATAATGGTTCGATAGCAGTTATAAGGATTAATTTCTAAAACCTTTACTAAGGTTTGTGCATTATCGTTAATTTTATTAATAATATTTAATGCCAAGATAAAGAGATATTGCAGGTTGATGGTTGGTACTTGCATTTCTATTGCTTTTGAATGTTTTGTGTTCAAGTCCTGCTGCCCCTGTCAGTTTCCAAGCTTTTTCAAGATGAATACCTGGCCTGCCTTGTTGACTAGGGGTCACAGTAATCGCATGATGCCCATCCAGGTCAAAGGGGTTTTCATGGTTCATGTCCTCTAGCAATTTGATATGATACCTGACCCGGCTGAGGCTTTGGGCAGGGCCGGGTTAAGACCATTTGAAGTCTAAAATGATAATTATAAATAAAAAGTTTTTCATTTTTTGAGATATATGAAGAATTAGGTTTTAATAAGAACACAATTTAAGGATTAAATTTTTATTAACCTTAAACTTCTGTTTTGTAGTGTTTAGGTGAGCTTATTCTTTTCACTTTAACTTCTTTGTGTTTTAGGATTGTCCAAGGGTGTTATAGATGTGTAATCCATAATTCAGCATCATTTTGGTGATTCTGATGAAAATTCTGTTTTACTATGCTTTGAACTTCCATTGTAGTTTATATTCATGGTTTTCCCAACATGTCATAGGTTTGTGTATAGTTTTCCTTTTCTCTTGGTCGTGTGTAGGGTTAGGGTGCATTTGTGGCTTCCTTTACAGGATGAACTTTGACTTAATTTCTTTGTATATCAGATTAAAGCCATTCAATTTTCATGGGATGTCCAACTGTGCCTTAAATTTTATTATCCTGTGTTTATTGACCTTGTCAGTACTTCACCTATCAGAAAAGGGGAAAAAATTGACCAAAACCAAAATTTCAATACTGTAGTATCTTTTCTGTTAACAATATAAATCTGTTTACACATTTTCCCTTCCAGCTCGATCACTATACAATGCTCTTTTTTTCCTAATATAACCTCTGCTTGCGGGGGTAGGGCTGTGTACATCTAAGGCTTCCTTAAATCCTTAAAGCCTACAGTTGTAGGAGCCTCATGACTAGGTTAGCCCTTTAGCTATACAATAGTTATAATTCCCCTGCAGCCACTGATATTGAGATTAACTTAGATGATGATGCTCACTCACTCTGGCCCGTATCATGTGTTTCCATGGTATAGACCATTTGAAAGATTTTACCTAGTTTAAATGATTTCCCATTGTTTTCCTCAGGAATCCATTACAAACAGAATTTACTAGCTTGAACCATCTATAATTCAAGTGTATAATATGATTCTAATATCATTTAGCCAGTACGTCATTCATCTATTCCTCTCTTCAGTACATTTTTTCTCTCATCTATATATATATATATATATATATATATATATATATTTGGGGGAGGGGCTCTTAATAGATTTATTTTTCTATTGTTTTCTCTAAGGTGGCAATTTCCTTTTCATTAAATAGGACCTCAGGTGTTATTAAGACAACATTTATTAACTTAACAGATTTATTGTATCAAGAGCATAGAAAACTTATAGAAATAGGCTTAAATTTCTGAATGTGGCTTTCATAAAGCTTTTCATATGCAATGTAAAAGACTAGAATTTATTTTCCTGCTTATATTTTGATACATTGCAGTCTTGTTCTGCATATAATTTTTCTGCAGTTGGTAGGGTGTACTGGATCTGATAGTTGTTCCTATTGTTACTAGCATATCTGAATTAAAAAAGGATTGGATTATAATATTTAGCACAGAGTAATTTTAGTCGGCTATTTTTTTTATTTGTGATCTTCTTGCAATGGAGGTGTTAAGTGTTTCAAACAATTTATTGGAATATAGTTTCTTATTCTAGCTGTAATAAGAGCATTATGACAATTAAGTTCAATGTATTGCTTGAATTTGAATATAAATAGTCCGTATTTATTGCAGATTTTCTTGTAATATGGATGCATATTCTTTTATCTAGGTTGAGGAATGGCATACTGATATAATTATATGAAAAAACTCTTCTACCCTGCTTAATCTTTACATTCCCTTCATCCCCACAAACAAAACTAACCTTGGAGTGACTTGAATGAGAGACAATGGATTTGAACATAATAAATGATTTATTTATCTCCTATATTTATATTATTTGCAAATAGTTTGGTCAGAAATATAACTTCTTTACCTCAATCCGCATGATTATGACTTCTTAGTTATGTCTACAATTTTTTTCTTTTCTTTTTTTGCCATCTACCTTTTGTTTGGGATAGTTGGTTTTAAAGTACATTTTTTATTTCAACATGCTTGAAGGCATGAAATCGTTACATAAAGATGACAGATTTATTTTTTGGGGACTTAAATGTACATAAAGGAGAAAAGGAAGTATGGATTCGAGTTGCAAGAAAATGTGGGACTGGGAAAGAGAGCAAGATATGGGAAGCAAGAGAAGACGTGGAAAATGGGCAGTAAGCATCCAAAAAAGAACTTCAGTTCACATAACAAAGTGGATATTCAATTTAAAGAAAAGAAAAAGTTAAGGATTGTACCTATTAAAAAATAAAAAAACAGTTAAGGCTTGTATGTGAGTTTTAATTTCTTCTCCTTCTCCTCAAGATCATTTGCTAGGTGGTTTATAGCACCTAACATTCAAATAGACACTATTATCACACACCTATGCTATATATATTCATAATATTTTCCTTTATAATTGTTCATTTTTGTTTGGGGTGGCTTAAGAGCTTGTTTAGAAGTCTTCATTCATTATAATGATCATCCAATACCTTTTTTCCCCCACCCCGGGGGAATCTTCTCATTGATTCCAACGATTGAATATAAGTATAGAGTTTATGTTTATTGTGTTTTTTCTTTGGTGATTAGAGCAATAATTGTTATTAATATATATAGTATATCACTAAAACAGAAATTAATTTGGTGCATACAGAATTAATGTAACAAAAACTATTTCGTAAACAGTAACTATTTTTTGAAAACCACAACAATTTTGTTCTAGAGTTGAAGTACAGAAACAAATTAAAACGCAAAACAGAATTATATTTAATAAAAAAACAACAGAACCTGATTAGTAGTTGCATAATATAGAATTGCAGAACAGGAACTTTGGTGAATACAGAAAACTGAATAGGAACTTGACCAAGTCTTGTGTTGGACACAATTTCCTTAAGATAATTTATTGCCCTCTCAGTGGTGCTCAAGAGTTCTTGGCAATATGTCTCCCAGGATAAAATGATTTACCAACACACAAGCAAGCACTACCAATGTGTTCTGTTGAACCAGAACTATATAGAACTCTCTCACAATGAATATAAAGACGAGAATGTTATGAATGAATGGAATGCAGAATGCTGTGATCGTGTGTCCTATTTATAGACTTGCTCATGCCCGTTTGGTACAGGCATGAAGCTTGGGTCGTGTCTGTTCATGGCGAACAAACACTGTAGCGTTTGTGGAGAAGACGCCCATTCATCAAACAACGCTTCCAAAATGACATCGTTTTGGACTCCCAATAGTAACCATACGCACGCTACAAAACGACAGCGTTTCGGAATCCCAACGGTAACTTAAACGCATGTTCAAAACGACTGTGTTTCTGGTTTAAAAAATTTTTCTCTAAAAATATATATATACACAGCAACCCAGAACCCGAACTCGAGCCCGACCCGGTTCGATGCGGGACGGGGTGGCGCGTGCGCGTGTGGTGAACCAATCATGTGCTAGGTCCTTCCCCTTCCACAAAACTAAGGTGCCCCTTGGGGCCCAGACGCTCCTCCAAGGTATGTGTATATATACTAATTAAAAGCTTTGTACCCATCCTATGTGGGACACAAGCTTTTTGCACAAGCTTCAAGCTTTTGGCACCATTTACAAGTGGTGATGTTTGGATGCAATTTCTCATTCACTCCTTAATGGTTTTGAGCAACCCAGTATATAATCTTCATCTCCTCATGAAGGAGAACATATTCCTATGTGGACCCACTAAAATTAATTTGTGGAACCCACTTGAAATTTAGCTCAAAGATAGCTAATTATAATGCTCAAACCCATTTTTCCAACAATCCCACACATGAATGAAATTGACTGAAATTAATGCAAATGACATACAGACACTAAGAGAGAGTTCAATTAGAAATTTCCTGTATAGAGGAAGGTAACTAATGGCCTTAAACCTTCCCTTGTGAAATGCTATCGGATTTACTGATTGATCAGTGAACGTGATGTCTTGAACTGTTCAATCGTTTGTGTAAACCTAGACAAAACATTCATTCAAAATCTTTCCTGACACAATTGGTTCTCATGATTGTGTTCATTTTGGCCCTGAACAATTCCTGGTTTCATGAGTACTCCTAGAGAATTTAGCTTTTATCATTCTCATAGAACCGACTCAGTTCATACTCACATAGGTGATTTCTTATTAAGAGTATTATGCTATACCCCACTTATTTTCAACAAGATATAAGAATCGTTAAAAGCTTAGCTTACCCTATTCAATGTTGCAGGCATCACTATTCTACTCATAGGAACGAGTAGGAGATTTGATCTCCACAGTGATCTCAGCGAGTCACACACAATTCGGTTATCCCTTTGAACTTAGATCTTGGGATCTCCATTCAGTTAGGTTGGGTTGCCATTATGGCGACTCTTTAGTGTATAGGCTTTAAAACCATTCCCTTCAATGATTTACTTACTTGCTCTCTAGTCAAAGCTTTGGTTAACGGATCCGCAATGTATCTTTTGACCTTATGTATTTAATGGTCATAATACCATTAGAGAAAAGTTGTTTCACGGTATTATGTCTTCGATGAATATGTCGAGACTTACCGTTATACATATGACTTTGTGCCCTACCAATCGCTAATTGACTATCGCAATGAATACAGATAGCGGGCACAGGTTTTGGCCACATTGGAATATCTTCTAGGAAGTGACGAAGCCACTCAGCTTCTTTCCCTGCTTTATTTAGTCCAATAAACTCAGACTCCATCGTGGATCTAGCAATGCACGTTTGTTTAGAAGATTTCCAAGACACTGCTCCACCACCAAGTGTAAACAGATAGCCACTTGTGGACTTCGAGTCTTTGGTGTTGGATATCCAATTTGCATCACAATATCCTTCAAGGACTGCTGGATATCTTGAGTAGTGCAATCTAAAGTTTTGAGTGTACTTTAAATACCTCAAAACCCTAACTATTGCCTTCCAATGGTCAGGACCTGGACTATTTGTGTATCTACTCAATTTGTTGACAGCATGAGTTATGTCTGGACGGGTACAATTCATCACATACATTAGGCTGCCAATTATTTGTGCATATTCTTTTTGCAATATGCTTTTGCCATTATTTTTTGATAAATGTAGATTTACATCTATAGGTGTTCTCGCTGGACTTCTATCATCTTGTTTAAATTTCTATAGAATTTTCTCAATGTAGTGCGATTGAGATAATATTAGTCCATCCGATGTTCTAGAGATTTTTATCCCAAGTATTACATCGACAACACCTAAGTCCTTTATGTCAAATTTGTTATTCAACATTTTCTTGGTAGACTTAATGACTTCATTATTACTACCCATAATGAGCATATCATCAACATAAAGACAAATAATGACAGCCATTTTTCGTGTTCTTGACATATACACATTTGTCACATTCGTTGATTTTGAACCCATTTGACATTATTACACTGTCAAACTTTTCATGCCACTATTTTGGTGCTTGCTTTAATCCATAAAAGGATTTAGCAAGCTGACAAACTTTATTTTCTTGACCTGGAACAATAAACCCTTCGGGTTGTTCCATGTATATTTCTTCATCCAAATCACCATTTAAGAAAGCTATCTTTACATCCATTTGATGTATCTCAAGATTGTGTATAGGTGTAATAGCTATTAACATTCGAATGGATGATATTCTCGTAACTAGTGAATATGTATCAAAATAGTCCAAGCCTTCCTTTTGCTTGTAACCTTTGATAACCAGTCGAGCTTTATATTTGTTAATAGATCCGTCTGCCTTCATTTTCTTCTTGAATATCCACTTATATCCAAGAGGTTTAGAACCTGGTGGAAGATCCATTAGTTTCCATGTATGATTTTGTAGAATGGATTCTACTTTATCGTTAATAGCCTCTTTCCAATATGGAGCTTCAGGGCTTGACATTGCTTCTTTAAAGCTTTAAGGTTCATTTTCTAACCAATACGTTAGAAAATTTGGACCAAAAGATTTTGATGTTCTAGCTCTTTTGCTGCGTCTAGGTTCATTGTCATCTTGTTGGCCTTGACTACTGCTTATTGCAGTATCATGAGTTCTTTTAATTGAACTCGACTCCTCTGTTGATTTGTAAGGAAAAACATTTTCAAAGAAAGATGCATTCCTTAAATCAATAATAGTATTAACATGCATATCAAAAATTTTTGATTTATGAATCAGAAAGTGATATGCACTACTATTATGAGCATACCCAATGAAAACACAATCAACTATTTTTGGTCCTATTTTAACCTTTTTAAGTATAGGTACCGCCACTTTAGCCAAATACCCCCACACTTTTAAGTATTTATAAAAAGGTCTTCGACCTTTCCACAACTCGTAAGGAGATTTATTAGTTTTTTTCTGAGGTATTCGGTTGAGAATATAATTTGCAGAAAGAATTGTTTCCCCCTACAAATTCTGAGGTAGTCTAAAACTTAATAGTAATACATTCATCATTTCCTTTAAAGTTCTGTTCTTACGTTCAACAACTCCATTTTGTTGAGGTGAATAGGGTGCAGTTGTTTGGTGTATGATACCATGTTGAGAACAGAATTCACCAAAAGGTGCTTCATATTCTCCACCTCTATCACTTCTTATCACCTTGATTTTTCTATCAAGTTGGTTTTCAACTTCATTTTTGAAATGTTTAAACATTTTCAATGCTTTATCTTTACTTCTCAATAAGTAAACATAACAGTATCTTGTGCAATCATCAATGAATGTAAGAAAATATTTCTTACCACCTCTAGTTTGAATAAATTTTAAATCACAAATATCTGAATGTATTAATTCTAGAGGTTCACTACTTCTTTCAATTGATTGAAAAGAAGTTCTTGTAAGTTTAGATTCCACACAAATCTCAAATTTATGATTTTGATCTATTTCAAATTTAGGCAAACATTCCATATTAATTAATCTACGCAATGTATCATAATTAACATGTCCTAGTCTACCATGCTACATATTTGAAGACTCAAGCATATAAGCAGAAGATGTGTTCTTATTATTAATATTCTTAGTAGGAGGTATAATGGTCATTACATTCATTTTGAAGAGCCCATTGCTCATATACCCCTTCCCCACATACATCCAATTTTTGGTGAGGATAAACTTGTCTGAGACAAACACCAACTTGAAACCCTTCTTACTCAACAATGATCCAGCCACTAGATTCTTTTGAATTTCTGGCACATGCAACACATCATTGAGAGCAAGTTCCTTGCCTGATGTCATCTTCAATACCACTTTCCTTGGCCTTCAACCTTGGAAGAAGAAGAGTTGCCCATGAAGAGTTGTTCTCCATTATCTATGCTATGATATAATGAGAACATTTTCTTATCTGAGCAAATATGACGAGTAGCCCCTGTGTCCACCCACCATTCCTTGGTATTATTGCCAATGAAATTCACCTCGGAGACTACGGATGAGAGGTTCATGTCTGAGACATCGTCTGAAAGGCCGTTCACTTCAGTTATATTGGCTTAAGGGCGTTTCTTGGTTGGATTTCCTTGTTCCTTGGGGCTGCGGTAATCCTTAGCACGTTGCCCTTGTTTGTTGCACACATAGCACTTGCGTTGAAACTTTTTAGTAGGACCTTGTTTGAGACCATTGCCATTGTGCTTCCTCTTCTTGATATTGCGAGAACTCTGCCCTTGTTCCACAACATTGGCCTTGGATTCCATGATGGCCTTGCCTGCCTTCTTTTTAGATGCACGGTTGTCTTCCTCAATTCTCAGCCTCACTATCAAGTCTTCAAGTCTCATTTCCTTTCGCTTGTGCTTTAGGTAATTCTTGAATTCTTTCCACAGGGGTGGCAATTTTTCAATAATGGCAGCCACTTGCATGTATGTCATGCAAAATCACTTGTAGATATTGAACTTGGCTGATCACACTCTTGGAATCCAGCATCTTGTAGTCTAGGAATTTTCCTACTACAAACTTCTTGAGCCCTACATCCTCAGTTTTGTATTTCTTGTATAAGGATTCCCACAATTCTCTTGCAGTATTGAAGGCGCAATACACATTATACAATGTGTTGTCCAAGCCATTTAGGATGTAGTTTCGGTATAAGAAATCAACATGCTTCCATGCTTCCACAGCGGCAACCATTTGCCTATCACTTTCATTTTCCTTCAATGCGAGAACATCTTCTTGAAGGAAGCGGGCCAAGTTCAAAGTGGTCAAGTAGAACAATATCTTTTGTTGCCACCTTTTGAAATCTATCCCATTAAAATTTTTCGGCTTCTCTCCATGACTCACAGTCATTGGCACTATAACAGGCGTTAGAGGAGGTGATCTATCGTGGAAATCAATCAAATTACCAAATTAAACTACTAGTATAGTAGAGAAGTAAGGAACGAATCCACAGAGATTGTTAATTATTTAAAAATCAAAGTTGAGATTAATTTTAATTCAAATTCACAAAGAGTGATTGCTTGTTGATTTTTTTCCTAAAATTAAATAAGAACTATAATTAAAGCAAATATTCAACTGAATTAACGATGAATCAAATTAAAAGAGGATTCCTAGGGTGTTGAATCCACCACTAATCTTGTAACTAGTTTCAATTGTATTAATTCTTGGGCCATTAAATTTGGATGTAAAAGATGTATTTTGGGTACAAGCCTCAATACAATCATAAAAAAAAATCACGCACCAAAACCTTAAGCACGAATCATCTTTGGTCAACACAAATTATCTACGCTAGTTCTAAGGTCGTAGTCACAATTTGTTTCCCTGAATTATGACTCGTCTTACGATTTTGATGTATGTACATATATTACTATTGTATAATCACATAAACAAAATCACAGAAATTGATTATGTGAAATCGAATAACACAATCATTGCCTTAATAAAATTTCAAAGTTATACAATCAACATCCAAAATTAATTAACCCAAAAATAAAATACAAAGAAGCATGATTACTTGACTAGGGTGTCATCTAAACCCTAGGAATGAGAGAAGTTTAGCCCATGATGGTGGAAGAGGAGAACACCCTAGCCATGGAGTTCTTCATCTTCTTCTTTAGAGTCCTCTTCTTCTTCTCCTCCTCGTTAGGATCCCCAAAAACGGCCTCATCTCTTCCCAAAACCCTACCTCCCAATATTATCCTCCTTTTCCAAAAGTACCTCCACAAAATAAGAATTAAGGAAAATAAAATAAGAATCCCGTAATTAGACATTAGGGGCCCAAAAAGGGAGGCTAAAGTGCTTCAAAATAGAGTCTGTAATGCTAAAATAGGCCCTGGTCCACCAACATATGGATCAAGCTTCTCTTCTAACCCCAAACCACTTGTTTTCCATTTCTTTTAACACTTCAAAGCCCAATATTTTCCTTTTACTCTAAATCCACCACCAAATCATCAACTTTGTCAAGCTTTCTCTGCATAAAGATAAAACAAGAATTAACTAGCAAATGCATATAGATTGGAGAAATTAAAATAATAAAAGTGCAAGAATATCTAGGGTTAACAAAATAAATATGCACTTTTTAAGCAGTTATCACATCCCCCCAACTTACACTTTGCTAGTCCTCGAGCAAAGCCAAGGAAACAAGAGACAAAATACAACTAACTCTTTCGTGGGATACACGATTGCATTTACCATATGCAATAAGGCTTTAAACCCCTAGGTTACCCTAGTGGACGAGTTATAGTCTCGTGAGGGTTTGTAGTGAATCTACCCACAAAATTTGACACCCCCCAACTTGAACACAATATACTCCACAATCAATAAAAATGAATCTTAGTGAACGTATAACTGAGTTACAATCGAAGCAAAGTAACAATTATCTCACTAAAAGCAACCTGTGAATTCCCCAAGTGCTCATAAATGGATAGAATCAGTGTGCACAAAAGAAACAACCATAACGAGATGTCTAGGCAATGAAACTTCTTTTCAAACAGGCATTACTTTGACTCCAAATCTCACCAAAAGATATCATTCACAAATGAAGCTCACAAAGATGGGGTGCATATGTATCTTTTCATACATGTGGATAAAATAACTGTTGAGTACAAATCAAATAATCTACATGCAAACATGAATGAAAGCACAACAAGAATAATATAGAGAGAATTCTAACCATTACGAAAATCAACTCCCAATGTCACATGATCACTAGAGTCACATCCTCAATCATCAACTACTACACCTTCGGGGTAGGCTAGGTCTTTGTTTCTAGTTGTAACGTAGGTCAAGGTCAAGGATAAAGTAGGGATAAGTGAACAATAATCTCTATGTGATAAGCGAAGAAGCTGAAGTGAATAAACTGCAGTTTTCTAAACTCATCATCTCTTTTGAACATTGCAACACCATTCCTAAAATTCCAATAAAAGCATTCCCAAACTACTCACAACTTTTCTATTTGAGCAAACCAAAAAGAAAAGGAAATGGCAATGAAATTTTTTTCTCTCTTTTCTTTTTTCCTTTTTGTTTTTTGGCACCAATGAAATTACAATAAAAGAAAAATGTACATATTCACTTCTCTACTTTCAAAATATCAAATTCTCAAGAAAAAATCACCCAACTTCTTCACCCAAAGCGAGGCTACTGGCTATGAAAAGAAAGATATAATAATGAAGGCTCAACTTGGTTCCTATCAAGTAAATAATGTAAAGATGCAAGAAACAAATGAACAGGCTCAAAGTAGAAAGAGGGCCTAGATTCATTCCCCAAAGGCAAGAAGTGTCATCTGACATCTGAACTGACTAACCTTAAACATGTGACAATAGCAGTTGATAGAATGGAGATATGCAAACTATATAACCCTCAAAATAAAGTTCAAGCTCAAATTTACATAACATGGATTATAAGTCTCAGTCAATGCCATCATGATACTAAAGTCTCAAAGTCTAACCATCAAATCATAGAGTCACAAGTGTAACAACCCAATTTGTCTCCTAATTATGAAAATCAGGGAAAGATAAATCGCTAGCAGTGCATAACTATCACAATGATTCTCATGCAAGCTCAGAAATACATGAATACGCTCAAAACAATAAAATTATAATCACGAAGTATATTGAGCTCAAGTAGGCAATGTAATAGCAACTCCCCCCAACTTATTTGACACCTTGTCCTTAAGGGAACATGACATCAAAGAACATGAAATAGAACAAAAGAAGTAAAAGGAAGGAGTGCACCTGAGTGGAGAGAACTAAGGGGGCAAAGAACGGGGCCACATCAAATGTAGTCTGTATGGAAATTGGTTTTGTGGCCCATTTCTCATTTGGTTGCTCAAAGCAGTGACTTTGACGAGTTTGAATGGGCCATTTGCGTGAAGTGGATTCAACTTCAATTGCACGGCTTTTTGAAGCTTTTGGGCGACCCATGGATCCCTACAATAACAAACTAAATAGTAAAATCATTAGGGTCATAGAATCTAAATATTGGCATAACAAAACAAATTGGAAAAAGAGAATCAATATGCTAATAAGTGCCAATGCAGGCTGAGAAACAACTAAACCACATCCATAGTAGAATGAAGTGAATTTGGAATGGCTGTCTATACAAATTTTTGCAATCCTTGTAAGCCTTTCCGATGTGCACAATATAAAAACAGTAAAACATAAATGCCACATATATGTGCAAAGCTATGAATATATACTTCAACTCACTGCCCATACCAAATGTTTTTCATTCCTGCACATGTTTAAGCCAACCATTGGATAACTTCTCCTTTCTAACCAAACACCCCCCAAATTCAAATTTAAAATTTTACCCATAAAGTAACAGTGTTGGGAAGCCATCTGAATGGGTGGATTGGGTCGGACCCAACCCAGTTTGGCCCAAAATCAAGAACAAAAACTCAGCCATTGCACCGCTTCTTCAGTTTCCCCTTCCTTTTTCTTGAATCTGATTTTAATTCAAATCTCAAAATGAACCAACGGGTATCGGTGTAGCTTCAGTCCACTTATTGCACCTGGGTCAACCTGACCCAACCAAACTAGAAATTTGGGCCAACTTAAAGCGTTACAGTGTCGTTTTCTTCATGACAACACCTCCGAACGACTGAACTCTCGATTTCAGTCTTGATTTCCTTCACTTTTTCAGAATTCTTTTTAATCTCAAAACATTTAAAATACTAAACTAAATTATCTTGGTGAGTGTTATGTTATTATAACACATGAAATCTCAATGGATTCACATGAAGCCGAGGCCTGGTTGCAACTTGCAACTGGAAATTTTTCCCACAATGCAACTGAATTATGCGGGTTCTTCATTGGATACTCAAGCTCAACACAACATCATATAGGTGGCTCTACAGATGAATGGGGGGTTTTGATGACATATGGGGATCTAGAACACGTGAAAAGAAAAATGTGCCAAGGATTTGCAAATGCCCTTGAATTGCAAGAAGAGTTTTGATGGCCATCTGCAGAATATCCTGACGATGATTGTTCTACGAGGTAGGCACGTGTAAGGGGAAGGCTAGATCCTTTTGGTCGTGGTGGTTTTCAGTGAGACGAAGAAAAAGGAAAAGAGATTCTGAGAGAAGATGGATCGATAGAGAAAGAGGAAGAAGAGACGAAGAGATAGAAGACGAGACAGACTGAGAGAGAGAAAATAAAAAAAGAGAGATTGAGATGGGTGAGTAGTGGTGGTGGCGAAGGTTATGCGGCGCAAGGAAAAGTTGAGGGAGAAGAGAGGTTTTTGTTTTTTTTTTTTTTTTTTTAAATAAAAGTGCTCAAGCTTGTGAGAAAAGCTCGAGCTTTTTGGGATAGAAATTTAAGAGCTTTGAGGGAAGAAAAAGAGCTCGAGCTTTCTTGAAAAAGCTCGAGCGTTTCGGGGCAGAATGTTTAAACAATTTTGGAGGAAAAAGTGCTCGAGCTTTTTGGGAGTGCTCGAGCTTCAGCGACGCAAAGCTCGAGCTTTCTGGACCAAAATATTTGGAGAAAGAGCATGAGAAAATGCTCGAGCTTTTTGAAATTGCTCGAGCTTCTTAGTCTAGAAAACAAAAATGACTAAAGAAAGACCTTTTTTTTTTTCTTTTTTAAAAAATAGGAATAAAATAAATACTAAACACTTACAAAAAAATAAAAACTCAATTAAAAAAAAAAAAAAATTTGGGTTTCCTCCCAAAAAAAGAGCTAAGTTTAATGTCTTCAGCCAAACATGGCAAGAGGAGAAAAATCAATCAACATAAACTGGGTCTTCAAGATCAATCTCCTCAATCAAATTCCCTTCCTTCACATCCTCAATAAGCAACTTCAACATTTGGCCATTAACTTTAAAAGTTTGGCCACTCCGAGGGTTATGAATATCTATCGCACCATGAGACCAAGATTGAAGAACCACATACGAACCATCCCATCTAGACCGCAACTTCCCCGGAAACAACCGTAACTTAGAGTTAAACAACCATACCTTTTGACCGGGTTCAAAGGACTTACGATTAATGTGAGAATCATGGAACGCCTTAGTCCGAGCCTTGTAAATGCGAGAACTCTCATATGCATCATTCTTAAGCTCCTCTAACTTATTGAGTTGGAGCTTTCGGTTAGAGCCGGCAACAAGCATATCAAAGTTGAACTTCTTAATGGCCCACATGGCCATATGCTCTAGCTCCTACCGGGAGATAGGCAAGCTCTACCAAAAACCAATCGGTAAGGAGACATGCCAATAGGGGTCTTGTAAGCGGTACGATATGCCCACAAAGCATCATTTAAATGCAAAGACCAATCGTTTCGATCGGGCCATACCGTTTTCTCTAGAATTGACTTGACCTCCTTATTTGACACTTCAACTTGCCCACTAGTCTAGGGATGGTAAGGAATGGTCGACTTTATGAGTGATGGAATATTTTTGAAGCAAGATTGCAAAGGGAATATTACAAAAATGAGACCCTCTATACTAATAATCGCCCGTTGCATAGCAAACTGAGAAAATATATTCTTTTGAATGAATTTGACCACCATTTTGTGATCATTGGTTCTAGTTGCCACATCCTCAATCCACTTGGACACGTAATCCACCGCTACCAAAATATACTCAAAGCCAAATGACGGTGGAAACGGTCCTATGAAATCAATACCCCATACATCAAATATCTTAACAACTAAGATTGGGGTAAGAGGCATCATATCTTTGCGAGACATCGTCCCCATTTGCTGACACTGAATGCAAGTCTTGCAAAAATTGTGTGCATCCTTGAATAGAGTGGGCCAATAGAACCCACTCTGTAAGACTTTCGTCGCCGTCTTGCGACCACTAAACTCACTCTCTGGAACACAATAGCGGATAATTTGGTCAGAGCAATACTTAAAGAGCACAGGATACTCCCAATAGAAAAAATTAACTTGCGAGAAAAATCAGTCTTTGTCCTGTTTGGACCATTAGGAAGGAATTTGACCGATTGCAAGATAGTTCACAATATGAGCAAGCCAAGGAGGTTTCACTAATGACACAGAAAAGAGTTGCTCGTTAGGAAATGAGTCATGAAAAGGTTGAGTGTCACTCGTGTGCTCAACAAGAATGCGGGATAGGTGGTCGGCTACGACATTTTCGGAACCTTTCTTGTCCCGAATTTCCAAATGAAACTCTAGAAGCAACAAAATCCACCTAATCAATTTCAATTTGGTCTCTTTCTTGGAAAGTAAATGCTGCAAAGCAGCATGGTCGGTATAGACAACTACCTTAGAGCCAAGGAGGTAGGAACGAAACTTATCCAAAGCAAAGACTACAACGAGCAACTCTTTTTCTGTGGTGGTGTAATTCAACTAAGCATCATGAAGAGTCTTACTTGCATAGTAAATGGCATATGGAACTTTTTCTACCCCTTGTCCCAAAACAGCTCCAACTGCATAGTCGGAGGCATCACATATAATTTCAAAAGGAATGGACCAATTGGGTGGTTGTATGATTGGGGAGGAGGAAAGAGAGTCACAAAGCTTTTCAAAAGCCGCCACACACGCACTATCAAAGAAAAATGGAGTATCCTTGGCAAGAAGATTGCACAAGGGCCTAGACATCTTACTAAAGTCCTTGATAAACCAACAATAGAGACCCGCATGTCCTAAAAATGATCGAACTTGCTTGACCGTGGTAGGATGCAGAAGCTTAGCAATGAGATGGACTTTGGCCTTGTTGACCTCAATCCCTTTCTTGGACACTATGTGTCCCAACACAATCCCCTCTTGAACCATAACATGGCTCTTTTCCCAACTAAGCACAAGATTTGTCTCCTTGCAACGCTTAAAAACTTTGGTCAAGTTTTGGAGACAATCATCAAATGAAGGGCCAAAAACAGAGAAGTCATCCATGAAGACTTCAAAAATTTCTCTACCATGTCAGAGAAGATAGACATCATGCACCTCTGAAAGGTCGCCGGTGCATTAGACAAATCAAAAGGCATGCGGCGATATGCATATGTGCTTAATGGACAAGTGAAAGTGGTCTTCTCCTGATCCTCCGGAAAGACCGCAATTTGGTTATATCCAGAATAACCATCAAAAAAGCAATAATAGCTTTGACTCACTAACCTTTCCAAGATTTGATCAATGAATGGGAGAGGAAAGTGGTCTTTCCGGGTCATAAAGTTAAGCTTGCGATAATCAATACAAACTCTCCACCCTGTGGTGGTGCGCATAGGGATAAGCTCACCCTTATCACTCTCAACAACAGTGATACCAGACTTCTTTGGTACCACTTAGGTAGGGACTCACCCACTTACTATCAGAAATCGGGTAAATAATACCCGCATCTAGCAATTTGACAACCTCCTTTATGTTGGGATTAAACCTTTTCTGCATTTCTCGAGATGGCTTTGCATCATCCTCTAAATGAATGTGGTGTATACAAATAAAGGGATCAATCCCTTTCAAATCAGCTACGGACTAACCTATAGAACCCTTGTGCTTTCTAAGAACCTCAAGAAGATGACACTCTTGCTCACTTGGAAGATTAGAAGCAATGATAATAGGGAGAGTGTCATCGAGTCCCAAGAATGAATACTTAAGAGTAGCCGGGAGTGGCTTCAACTCAAGCTTTGGAGGAACCTTTAAAGATGGAGGAGCATGAGTGCTCGCAAGATTAGGTAGGGGTTCCGGTCTAGACTTCCAAGGAGGATAGTCTATAGAATGAGAATAGTCAAGCAATGAATTGAATTTTTCAATGGAACCATTAATATCGAAAGCATCACTATCAAAGTAAGTCAAACATCTCTTCAAAGGATCCTTAATCAAGATTTGAGGGAAAGATTCCTCAACTATCCCATCAACCACATCCACTGAAAAACAATCCTCCTCATGTGGAGGTTGTTGTGAAGTATTGAAGACATTGAGCCTCACAGTCATATTCCCAAAAGAAATATCCATCACTCCAGTTCGACAATTAATAGATGCATGAGTAATAGCTAAGAAGGGTCGACCTAAGATGACGGGAATATCATGCTTAGGGTCATGAACGGGCTCCATGTCTAAAACTAAGAAATCATCTGGAAAGTAGAATTAGTCTACTTTCACCAAAACATCCTCAATGATCCCACGAGGTATCTTGACGGATCTGTCAGTTAACTGCAAAGACACCGTCATAGGCTTCAACTCACCTAACCCAAATTGCTTATAGACAGAGTATGGCAATAAATTGACACTTGCCCCCAAGTCAAGGAGCGCCCTCTCAATAATGTGATTACCTATGACACAAGAAATTGTGGGGGCTCCAGGATCTTTGAACTTAGGTGCAGATTGGTGTTGGAGAATTGAGCTCACTTGTTCTATCAGAAAGACCTTCTTTGAAACATGAGTTTTAGCTTTTCGTTTTTGAGTGCAAAGGTCTTTCAAGAATTTAGCATAAGAAGGAATTTGATTGACTGCATCAAGAAGTGGCAAGTTAATCTTAACTTGCTTAAAAATCTCAAGCATCTCCTCTATATTTGCACCCTTTTTCCCAAAGGGAGAAGGGTTGGCCAAACAGGAAGGGTAAGGGGCCTTGTGCACATAGGATGCCATAGGAACACTCAAAGGATCACTTGGGGATGAAGAATCCCCTTTCTGCAAATTTTCATTCTCAGCTTCATCTTTTTCAAAAGAACTTGTCAATTCACCCTCAACCCTATACTCAACTTTGTTATCTACCACTCTCTCACTCTTAAGAGTAGTTACAGCCTTAACTTGCTCATGAAATTGATCATTAGGGTTGGAAGACTCTACCCCATATTGGCCTTTAGGGTTGCTCACCGGTTGACTTGGTAAACGTCCCTCATCTCTTCTACCCACAACTTGTGCTAGTTGTCCCATTTGGGATTCTAGCTTTGAGATGGACTGAGTGTGTGAGTGGAGTAATTGAGTGTTGGACTAATGATTTGACTCTAAAGCTTGCAAAGCACTAAACACCTTGTCCTCAAAAGCTGAATTTCTAAGAGGAGGAAGGTGGTTGTTGATATTGCTGAGGATGAGGATGGTAGGACGATGATGGAAAAGAATTAGGCACATTTGGCCTTGAATTTTGTGAGAATGGAGGATTTGAGGCTTGAGGCCTCCAAGAAAAATTTGGATGGTTTCTTCTATCCCGGGTTATAATGGCTAGAATATGGATCATTACCTAGTTTGGAAAAACCTTGAAGAGCATTAACTTGCTTTTGCACAACCTCTGGATATTGCGAGGCTAAGGGACAGTCTGACACATAATGGGTTGTGCATGAACATAAAGCACACATCTCTTGAGTAGGCAGGTAGTAGAAGTAGAAACTTGTCCCCTAGCCAAAACTTGGTCTAGTTTCCTAGACAACACTGCAACTTGCTCTTGGACATCCATAGGTTGTCCAACTTCATAAATGCCACCTCTTTTAGAGACACTAGAGGAGGTGGGTGGAGCTCTCCGACTTGCTGGGGCATGGTGTTACGAATTCTCACTATGGGTCTCAAAAAGATCCCAGCCTCATCCTGATTCTTGTTGAGGAAAGTCCCTCCACAAGTAGAGTCAATCATTTGACGGTTTTGTTCTGTGATACCATCATAAAAACTCTGTATCAACTGCCAATGCATGATATCATGATGAGGACACTTCCTATGAAGGTCCAAAAATCTCTCCCAAGCTTCATGAAAAGACTCGCCATCGAGTTGAGTAAAATTTGTGATGGCTCTTCTCATATCATTAGTTTTGCCTATAAGAAAGTATTTTTTTTTTAAATACTCTTGTTAGAGTTGAGCCCAAGTTGTTATGGAATTTAGTAGGCAAAGAATCGAGCCATTTTTTGGTTCTAATCTTCAATGAAAAAGGGAACAACCTTAACTTAAGAGCATTTTCACTCATATTTTGCATATTGACAGTAGTGCAAAGCTCTAAAAATTCATTCAGATGTTGATATGGGTCCTCATTTGATTTCCCATAAAAAGATGGTAAAATCTGAATGGTTTGGGGTCTAATTTCATAATGCCCAGTTACCAGCAGGCATTTGAATACATGGAGGGTTGGTATAAGTTGTAGGAACAAAATGAGCCTTAAGAGGCTGTGGTTGTTGTTGTCCTACCATTATTAGCCATGTCTATAGAAATAGGATTTCCTAAAACTCCAGACTTAATGGACAAACCACGAAAAGCTCTCAAGGTTCTTTCTAACTCAAGGTCTAATTTTTCTAAGTCTGGGTTGTATGAACAGCGACCAAATATAAAACAAATAAACCTACCCAATCAAGTATACCCAACTGTAGCAAAAATAAAATGCAAAGAGAAGGGAAAGATTTCACCATGATCGGTTGCAAAGAAGGTAGAAATTTTCTTCTTTTATTATTATTATTTTTTTTACCAACCCGCGTTTGCTCCAATCGACTCCGCTTCTCTTTAGCTTTTTATAATTGCTACACACCAAAGACAAAGAAAAAGAATAATAGTAGAAAATAAAGAATTAAAATAAAAATCAACTACTAAATTTTTAACAATTCAACAGTCCCCTGGCAACGGCAGCCAAAAATTGATCTGTCGTGGAAAATCAATCAAATTACCAAACTAAACTTACTAGTATAATAGAGAAGTAAGGGTCGAACCCATAGAAATTGTTAATTGTTTAAAAACCAAAGTTGAGATTAATTTTAATTCAAATTCACAAAGAGTGATTGCTTGTTGATTTTTTTTCCTAAAATTAAATAAGAACTATAATTAAAGCAAACATTCAACTAAATTAACGATGAATCAAATTAAAAGAGGATTCCTAAGGGTGTTGAATCCACCACCAATCTTGTAACTAGCTTCAATTGTATTAATTCTTGGGCCATTAAATTTGGATGTAAAAGATGTATTTTGGCTATAAGCCTCAGTACAATCATCAAGAAAAACCACGCACCAAAACCCTAAGCACGAATCATCTTTGGTCGACACAAATTGTCTACGCTAGTTTTAAGGTCGTAGTCACAATTTGTTTTCCATGAGTTATGACTCATCTTACTGTTTTGATGTATGTACAAATATTACTATTGTATAACCACATAAACAAAATCACATAAATTGATTATGTGAAACCGAATAACACAATCATTGCCTTAATAAAATTTCAAAGTTATACAATCAACATCCAAAACTAATTAACCCAAAAATAAAATACAAGGAAGCACGATTACTTGACTAGGGTTTCATCTAAACCCTAGGAATGAGAGAAGCTTAGCCTATGATGGTGGAAGAGGAGAACACCCTAGCCATGGAGTTCTTCATCTTCTTCTTTAGAGTCATCTTCTTCTTCTTCTCCTCGTTAGGATCCCCAAAAACGGCCTCATCTCTTCCCAAAACCCTACCTCCCAATATTATCCTCATTTTCCAAAAATACCCCCACAAAATAAGAATTAAGGAAAATAAAATAAGAATCCCTGTAATTAGACATTAGGGGCCCAAAAAGGGAGGCTAAAGTACTTCAAAATAGAGTCTGTAATGCTAAAATAGGCCCTGGTCCACCAACATATGGATCAAGCTTCTCTTCTAAACCAAAACCACTTGTTTTTCACTTCTTTGAGCACTTCAAAGCCCAATATTTTCCTTTTACTCCAAATCCACCACCAAATCATCAACTTTGTCAAGCTTTCTCTACAAAAAGATAAAACAAGAATTAACTAGCAAATGCATATAGATTGGAGAAATTAAAATAATAAAAGTGCAAGAATATCTAGGGTTAACAAAATAAATATGCACTTTTTAACTAGTTATCAGGAGGCACCACAGTAGGGGTAGGAGGAGGAGTATTGTCAGTAGCCATTACTGTTTGCATTCAGGATTTTTAAAATTAGTCAAAAAATTTCAGAATCAAATTCTGTAAATAGAGAAAATTCTGTAAATATATTTCTGCATAAACCAGAACAGTAAAACGGAACTGATAAAAATAGAACTAATATATACTGAATTTTAAGTTCTGTATTTTCTGAATTTCAAGTTCTGAATTTCAGAACATGAACTGAATCTTAAGTTCTGTAGTTTCGAGTTCTAAATTTTAGAACTTATAAAA